>CM076579.1:1564388642-1564988642 GCA_034641835.2 Pinus albicaulis | reverse complement strand
AACAAATTCTAAACTGTCAGTGAAGTTATTGTAAAAGATAAATAGGCCTTAAAGTAATTATTTTTACCCATTAAGCCTTAAAAATTAGAAATAGAGTTATGAAACAAAGTTGTAGATAGAATGCATTCCTGCCTTATGCCTTGCATGGTTTTCAAGGCTAGGAATTGCATTAAGTGTAGAATTAATGATACTTGAACCCTAGAAACTCTTCCACCTCCTCATTTTCTTATAAAACCTCCTTGAGGAGAACATTGTAAAGGTTTGGTCTCTGGATATTTGTAGCATGTAAATAGTTTTCTGAAGCTGCTGAAGCCTTGTAAATAATGGGAGAAAACTAGGTTGAGAAGAGAAAGTTTTTTGAGTTGTTAAGACCTTTTGGACTTGAAGATTGTACTAGTTTGAACATCAATATACGAGTCAAATTCCATGGGATCCTGGTCTACATTAATGGTGATGTTTTTCTTATTGTAAATTGTCTTCTTTCATGTTTTCCATACTGTCCATTTTTCTCTGATAAAGAACAACAAATATAGAGCTAGGATTTACCCTTATATGTACCCTACTCTCACTGATAAACTTTATCTTTATGTTTTCCTCCTTTGTGTATTTGGGAATGATTTAATATAGTCTAAAGCAGTCAAGGAATGTTGGTGAGCCCATGTTGTACTGTCTAAACTTTAAACACTGTTCTTGAATGATATTTTCATTGCATGCTAAGTAGAGTTGGACTAGGAAAGTTTATGGTTTGCCCTGTCTTCTAGTTCTTTCTCCAAAGGTTGTTTGAAGGTTTCCCTAAGAGTATGCTAAAGAAAGCTTTGATTTTAATGCATCTTGCTTGATCTTAAGCTACACTTTGTTTACTTATATATTTTCATCCTTTCTGAAAGTAGTCGTGTGGATTACTAGATTGTTTGTCTGATAAGTTAGCTTTAATAGAAGCTTGTTCAAAGAAGTTTATGGTTAGCCCTATCCTTTGGCTAGTTTCGAAAAGTTACTTAAAAGGTTTTTCTTGTTTGGAAATTTGATAATTTCTTGTTGAAATTATTGGCTTCTTCCACCTTCACAACGCTTTTAATGTTCCATTCCATCATTTAATCCTAAAGGATCTTGAGATGTAGATGACTTTCCCCATGGTAACCTTTGTAGACTTGTTGTTTCAATTAAAGCGTCTATGACTCCATAGCCCAATGGATTGAAGTTGCTCCTTGCCTATCTTATTAGCTAAACCATTATTTCACCTACTTACACCTTCACCCTTCATTTAGACTTCCTTCACCTTCATTATATATTTTCCCAACCAAAACAAAAAAAAACCCTTGTTCTTAATAACTAGCCTAGCATCATACTAAAAGCCTTAAAGATAAATCAATCTTTGCTATCTCTGGATTCAGGAGGGCTAGATCCTAGAATCCCAAAGTGGTTCATATGTAGGCTTTGTGGTTTGTATTTGGAAATATTTCAAATTACAAAGACATAACATTCTAGCGACTCTGCTGGGGACTTCTGAGTAAAATCCTTAAAACAAAAAACTCAACATTTAGTGAAGTATAAGTAGCTCTCTTCAGGCACTACCAAGCATGTTGGTAATCATGATAGAACTTATTTGAATCAGTGAAAAAATAAGTAACCCTTAGGATTCTCATAGAGCCTTATCAAATCTTGAAGGAATCAAGTAGCTAAGCCATAAGAGTAAACTCTCTTTGTCTCATCACCGTAGCTAAGTGTTGAAATAGATTTAGGACACTCTCATAACCCATAGGACTGAAAGAAATCATAAAACCAAAAAACATTTTAGATTGGTATTCATAATAAACAATGGTGGTGGACCATAAAAAAATTTACCTCCAAAAGAGCTAAAAATTTCCACCTGGTGACTCCATTAGCCCCCAGTAGGCCTATTACCCCTCCAGTATTTGTAGACTCCTTTGGGAATGCATTGAGAAAACCCAATCATATTGTTGGTGGATAGAAGAATTTAAATCATCCACCTGGTGACTCCACACTCTACAACTCTCAGAAGACCAAATGACTCCACTGGTAGAAGACTCTGAACTGATTAAACAGATACAGTGACCTCTTTCCTGATTTATAAACATGATTCCAAGGATACAATGAAGATATGCCCCAATGAGTAGATATCGTATCCCTGGGTTTCCATATAAGATGCCCCAGGTGAATTGGGATGATAACCTTCCTGTCTTTCAGGGTGAAAAGTTTGATAACCCATTGTTACATCTTATCAAATTTCACATACATGTATGGAGGTTAAAGGTTGAATGGCATGAAGACTACCTAATGAAAATGTTAATGTTAACATTAGAAGGAAAAGATAGGGATTGGTATGAATGGTTGAAATATGGTAGGTTGTTTTCTTTAAAGGACCTTGAATATGTGTTTTATGAGAACTATAAAGGAAACACTACATCATTATCATGGGTTGAAATACATTATGATCCATTACAAAACATCACCCAACGCATTATAGACAATGATGAGGATTTGGAAAAAATACATCCTGAAGATATTTTAATAGCCATTCATGAGTTTAATATCCTATTGAAAAATTATAAGAATATAGATGAATCAGTTGAGGAAGAAATCAATCAAGGAACAGAAGAAATTCCTCAAGATATTCCTACAATCATGAACAAAGATTTATCATTCCTTATAGCTAAGGCTCAAGAAGACATCCAGCCTCAAAATCAGTATTCACAAGAGATAGAGAACTGGTGTACTCATGTTCAAAGGAACATAGAAACATCTTCCCCTTTGACAGAAAAAGAGATAGATCAGACTATTAATAAACAGCTAGTATCTGAAACTTTTTGCAAAACAATAAGCCACTTGGAAAATACAAAACCTGAAATAGAGGAAAAACCAATACATATGGAAACTCTCCCTCTATGTTATAACTCATTTCAGACTTTAAGAGGAGAGTGGCATCCTGATAATGTAGAAGAAACATCTGATGAACCTTGTATTCAAATAGTTCGTCATAAAAATAATGAGGATTTGTTTGAAACAGAAGTAGGTCAGGGAATAGTAGAAAATCCTCAAGGTTTCCATTCAAGCTCAAGTCTCGATTCATTAAAAGAGGCTCAAGAAGATATCCAGCCTCAAAACCAGTTAACACAAGAGAAGGAAGTTTGTTGTACTTCTATCTATAAGGAAATATCTCCTTTGACAGAAGAAGAAATTGATCAAATACTAAACAACCAGCTACCCTCCAAGTCTTCATTTGAACAAGACAATCATCAACATAGTGCCTATCCCACAGAACAACCCAATGGCACTCAAGACAAAGATGATAGTAAAGAAATTAATGATAAAACTGAAACTAGTCCTCTTTGGAGTATGAACTTTGATGGGTCATGTAGTAAAACTAGTGCAGGTACAGGAATATGGCTTTATGATACCGAAAAAAATTATTCTAAAGCCTATTCATATAAATTGAATTTTCAATGCACAAATAACATAGCATAGTATGAGGCACTTCTTTTAGGGCTCCACTTATTGAGGAAATTAGGAGCCTAGAGGATAACAGTTCATGGAAATGCAAAATTGGTAATTAGGCAAGTGAATGAAGAATTCATGGTTAAACATCCCAGACTTAGAGCCTATAAGGATGATGCCATGGATTTGTTAAAATATTTTAAAGAATTCCAACTTACCCTTGTTCCTAAAGACCAAAACAGCTTTGCCAGTGGATTTTCCCTTGTTGCTAGTACATGTCTGAGACCTTGGGAAAGAAAACAATATGTAATTCAAGAAAAATTTAGACCAGTTGTCCCAAAAAATAAAAAGTACTGGCAAGTCTTTGGGGAAGAAAAACAAATACAATATTATCCTACTAAGGATATATTATTTTTTCAAGAGAAATCCTTTCCCATTGCTAATATCAATCTGTCATCCAAAGAACCTGAATTCACACTAGAAACAAGCGTATATTTAGAGAAAGAAGAAATTTCACTGCTTGTTGATTTGCAGGTTAAGGATGATGATGCTTCCAAGGAACATACTGAAGGTGCAGCCCTCAAAGCTAATATCCTAGAGGTAGACAAGCTACCAATTGTGGAGGGCCAAAAAGAAGAGAATTCTCATCTTTTCTTTGTTGATGTTATGGAAGAGACCCCAATTGGCTCAAATTCTCAAGCATGGATCCTTTGCAGGAGCCAAAGACATAAAATGTTGTCACCTCCTGTGACAGCCTTGATTTTAAAGATTAAGATTCACTATGTACTATGGTTACCTCTAACTAGTAGCCAGGTTCTCTATTCCTTTTTGTCACTACTCAACTGGCTACATTGGCACTATTCTATCATATGAAGCTTGTAAATATTTCAAGAGTTAGAGTAGGTTAGATAGTAATGTCAATAAAGCTCAGCTTTGAGCATTTAGTTAGTTATTGATTTTTGTCTTGAAAGAAAAGGAAAAAATACAAAAACAATAGAAAATAAAAGAGGGCAGAGTAAAAACAAGAAAGGTATAGCCCCATACCAAAAAAGAGAAACAAATGCTGAAAGTGTGCAAATTCAAATGCCACTCCTAAAAACACACTTCTAGTTAGTCATATAGCCTAATCATGACTAATTAGCTTTTCAATTTACTGCTGATAGGTTAGTGAATTAGATCAGCCAAACAACATAATCTTGGCTTATCAGTAAGGTAGATTAGGATAGAAAATAAAGGTTCAAACAAGCTCAAAACCTGAACGTATGAGATTGATGAAGAGCTGGTTCCAATATGCTCAAAACTTGAACCAGATGAGAAAGAAAAAACAACTCAAAAAAGGCCTAAAAACAGAGTTGAACAAATAATGAAGGATGTTTTAGTTTTCAGATCCTAAGCCTTCACCATTTTGCTTTACTTTTCTGCAATGTTATTTTATGTGCAACTTTTTTTTATGCTATAGATCTGCATCAAGTCAAACTGCTTAATCTTGGCTTGACTTCTTTTAAATTTTCTGTTTTAGAAGTTAGAGAATAAAGGTCTTTTAGACAGTTTAATCCTGACAGATAGTAGTTAGGTAGAGAATTTATGAATTCAACTGCTTAATCTGAATTCATGGAGAAATAAGAGTAGACATAGACTAGTTTTTTGTTTTAAAAAAGAATAAAATGCTGATTTTTAAGGTCTGCAAGTCCAAATGCACGTTCTGAAGAAAAAATGTTAGGTAGTAGGTTGTGTAGGTAGTTGTTTGGGGAAGAATTTTTCTACTGATATCAAATGTTCTAATCATCTTTCAAGTAGCTGATCAAAGAAGAGGAAAAGGTTGTCAAGGTGAAAATTCACTGATCTACATCCAGAGAATACTGTTCTGAGGTTCTTGACACCTCCAAGGAGCTACCATCCCAAGTTGGAGCCACTGTTAGCCACCTATAAAAAAATTTCATATCAAATGGTGGTTAAATTCTTGTTTAAGCCTTCAAGAAACAATTTCATGGCCAAATTGTTAGTTCTTAAAGTCTTATGAAGATAACTAACCCTTGAGTTAATATTCACTGTTGTTTCCCTCATAATCCTAAAGAATCTGCTGTTTTCCAATAGAAAACTGCTTGAGAAGCTCATTTTCCATCATTTTCACCCCTCCTTTCACTCATAAATAACCCCATTTTCATCCCTTTTTCTCCATAAAAATCCCTCCATAAGCCTCCATTTAGCCTTCAAAATCATCAATTTCACCTTTGAAACCTTATATATCCCCTTTATCTGGTTTTAAAGCCATCCCTTTGGCCTATCGGAACTTCCATTTTTACTCAAAAACACTTTTTTTTAGTCCTAAAACAGTCTAAGGGCACCATAATATTCTTAAGCCCCCGAAGGCTTATTTTCTCAGTACCTTTCCTCAAGTGACCTACAGCCCTGCAACCGGGTGCTAAATTCCTAAACCCCACCTCCAAACCCTATCATAACCCTTTTTCCTTTGTTTTTTATCGTTCCGTTGTGTAAATATTGAAGGCAAATCCAGACCATCGATCTTTCTAGATCAACGGCCCTGAAGTTATCTGCTCTCCGCCCGTTCACTTGCCTTTCATTTTCAAAGCCTCCGTTCTCTTTTAATCCTGACCATCCATCAGAAACATCTGATGATCAGTATTAAGCCCAAAAATCCTTTCCGAAACCCCAACTTTCTTTTGTATTTTCATAAACTTGAAAGTTCAATTTTTTAACGAATATCCACCGTCGATCTGCAAGGATCAACTGTCATCATTGCCCTTATTCTGCCCGATCCCCTATCTTATCCTTTCCTTCGTTAATATAACCTCGCTCCATATTTTAATCTAAGCCACCTAATCGTTAGATCGGGCGAAAGCCTAATAAACCAATGGACCCTTCCATCACACGACAAAAGTGATGACATCACTGTGGTCCCTACATATTCCACACATTTCTGCATCCGTCGCGTGCGATCCACACCGTCGGATCTAGGCCCTCTAATCCAATGGTTGACAATTTGTTTCGTGTTTTTTTTGCGCCTGTAGTTTAATGCTGAAAAAAACGCAAAATGGGCAGTTTTCTGAATCCACATGTCAAGCAACGTATGGAATCGCGTTATTTTTTGAAAAACCGCTCACCCCCCTCAACGTCGCACAAAAACCATTCCGGCTTTCCACTAAACCACCCTCCTTCGTAATGTATTTTCTCATTTGATCTGGGCCGTTGATCGATTTAATCTGATGGTCCTGACTTAACGCGACCCCGAGCCATTGGCCCCTCACCTTTGCTCACAAAACATTACCGATTGATCCCAACGGTCGGATATTCTAATCTGACGGCTCTCATTACACTTCATCTCCAATTCATTTACCCCCCATCTATTCTCCGAAGGATTTCATGGCTTGATCTCCACCGTTCATCCTTTTGATCGAACAACCTGGACTTAATTTTATCGCCATTCACGTTTCCCCACCATCTAACCTCCCAAATGATTTCATCAGGAGATCATGGCCTTTGATCAATCCAAATCGACGGCTCTAATTTAATCTCACTCCCAAACCACCCAAAGCTGCCTTAACCTATTTTTCATGGGATTTTCTTAACTTTGTGTGTTTTTTGCGGGTTATAAAGGGTTTTCCCATATTTTTAAATAAAATGAAAGGCCATGGATGACGATCCACAGGCACTTATCCACGAATAAAAGGGATCTAAAAGGTTTCAAACTATGATTTTACCCATGTCTCAGGAACATTGGTGATGTCCTAAAACCTTCTGCGCACCTGCAACACAGCAAAACACAGAAGACATCAATCAAACAAAGAATATCAGTGTCAAAGGATAAAATCAAAGCAGAAATGAAGAATTAATGATTTGAAACAGAGTTTAAAGGGATTTAGGCATCAGTTCAAGAATCAAAAGCCTAATCCACAGAGATAAAGACAATGTTACAGTGTGAAGACCAGAAGATAAAGATTAAGCCTAATTAGGCCTAAAACACAAAACAAAAGCAAATTAATAGTGTTTTAAGGAAAAACAAAGAGAAATATCAGTAAAGGGCCTCCACTGCCACATCAGAGGCTAATTGAATCCTCTTCAGCTACCAAAGAGCCAGCTGCAGCTCTCCATAAATCAAAAGAAGGCCTACTTATTTCCCAGTCCAAAGATATTTTCCTAAAGACACCTGAATAGTTATTACCAATGAAAGAAAAAATTCTAAATTGTCAGTGAAGTTATTGTAAAAGATAAATAGGCCTTAAATTAATTCTTTTTACCCATTAAGCCTTAAAAAGCATAAACAGAGTTGTAGATAGAATGCATTCCTGTCTTATGACTTGCATGGTTTTCAAGGCTAGGAATTGCATTAAGTGTAGAATTAATGATACTTGAACCCTAGAAACTCTTCCACCTCCTCATTTGCTTATAAAACCTCCTTGAGGAGCACCTTGTAAAGGGTTGGTCTCTGGATATCTATAGCATGTAAATAGTTTTTTGAAGCTACTGAAGCCCTGTAAATAATGGGAGAAAACTAGGTTGAGAAGAGAAATTTTTCTGAGTTGTTAACACCTTTTGGACTTGAAGATTGTACTCGTTTGAACATCAATATACGAGTCAAATTCCATGGGATCCGGGTCTACATTAATGGTGATGTTTTTATTATTGTAAATTGTCTTCTTTCATGTTTTTCATACTGTCCATTTTTCTCTGATAAAGAACATCAAATATAGAGCTAGGATTATCATTAAAAGTACCCTACTCTCACTGATAAGCTTTATCTTTATGTTTTCCTCCTTTGTGTATTTGGGAATGATGTAATATAGTCTAAAGCAGTCAAGGAATGTTGGTGAGCCCATGTCTTACTGTCTAAAATTTAAACATTGTTCTTGAATGATATTTTCATTGCATTCTAAGTAGAGTTGGACTAGGAAAGTTTATGGTTTGCCCTGTCTTCTAGTTATTTCTCCAAAGGTTGTTTGAAGGTTTCCCTAAGAGTATGCTAAAGCAGGCTTTGATTTTAATGCATCTTGCTTGATCTTAAGCTGCACTTTGTTTACTTATATGTTTTCATCCTTTCTGAAAGTATTCATGTGGATTACTGGATTGTTTGTCTGATAAGTTAGCTTTAATAGAAGCTTGTTCAAAGAATTTTATGGTTAGCCCTGTCCTTTGGCTGGTTTCAAATAGTTACTTAAAAGGTTTTTCTTGTTTGGAAAGTTGATAAACCCTTGTTGAAATTATTGGCTTCTTCCACCTTCACAACACTTTTAATTTTCCATTTCATCATTTAATCCTAAAGGATCTTGAGATGTATATGACTTGCCCCATGGTAACCTTTGTAGACTTGTTGTTTCAATTAAATCCTCTATGACTCCATAGCCCAATGGATTGAAGATGCTCCTTGCCTATCTTATTAGCTGAACCATTCTTTCACCTACTTACACCTTCACCCTTCATTTAGACTTCCTTCACCTTCATTATATCTTTTCCCACCCAAAACAAACAAAAACCCCTTGTTCTTAATAACTAGCCTAACATCATACTAAAATCCTTAAAGATAAATCAATCTTTGCACTTAAGAGATATTCCTCTCTGGATTCAGGAGGGCTAGATCCTAGAATCCAAAAGTGGTTCATATGTAGGCTTTGCAGTTTGTATTTTCCAATCTTGCAAATTACAGAGACCTAACAAGAGTATGTTTCTATTGTTGGGGAGCTCCAAGGGGAGTATGCAACCTCTCTTTTTGCATATTTTTATGTGACGATTCTCATGGGAGGAATCATCCGTGGACCTAACTTTTAGCGAACTCAACATGCATGGTAAGAAATACATCTTTGTTCTTATTGATTGTTCCATTGAGCATTTGTATCTTCTTACCATCTATGGATAGTGGATTGCTCCACAGGAGAGAAAGGTTATTCTTGGGTTTTATGGTCACTTTAGGGCCAATTTTTGTAATGATGATAACCCATATCTACATAAATTTGGGCAAGTGTATTGTTTCTTTGATTGTTCTCAGCTGATATATATTTCTGATTACTACCACATAGTAAATGAGCAAACATGCACAACTAGTAATACATTGGGAGACAACTTGCCACATGATGCTCTCAAGCAGCAGTTGGGAAGAATGCGTTGTATCCACTTGAGGAACCAATGGTATCATCCTATCTTGCACATAACCTTCAGCAATTCTTTGATTTGGATGCCAAATGGTGAAGATGTGCCATCCACTTTGTATGGAATGATTTGGGCTAGCATGAGTCATGGCATTGGAGAGAGGATCTTTGGAGATCCAACTTCCTTCTTTCCATTTGAGGGCAACCTTATTACAGCCACAGATCAGAATTTTCTCTACCCTTATCATGAGTGGAGAGAGAGATGGCATGGGGTAGGCCATTTTCTCTACCAGGTTAAGCTATTTAGCCCACCTACGCTTCAGGAGCCATGGGTGGAGAATATTTTTCATGAGTTACCATGTTGGAGGGTAACTCATTTTGTATGGATGATAGCTTGGGGGTGGGGATTTCACATGGGAATGACAATTCCCCATGCATTTTAGACTCCATACCTTGAGAGGACCTCTATACCACACCTAGTTACCGCCTTGAGAACTTTCCTTTTTATGATGATGGCCATTTGGGGATGTTCACCAAATGCTAGTTTGTATGCTTGGGAGAGGCATTGTGGAGATTCACTATTGAGACAACATCATATTCCTTGGAGGATTTTATCATATGAGTATGCTACAGAGGAGGGGAGGACACTCTTCAGTTCTATCCTTATAGTCACTTGGGGACAAGCAACACTTGGGAGGGGAGACTGTAATATTCCTAATTTAGCATGTGTGCTAATTGGAATATTGATTTTTGGTTTTTGCACCTAGTAGATAAATAAATGGGGGAGGAGACGCATACTCAACATAATCATCATAAAAAGCCTCTTGGTATGGAAGAGGATCACTTTGGTAGCTATATTTCACACCCTCATGTGTGAACAAGGACTTTTTCATGTAGAAAAAGTCAAGTTTGACCAAGTCAACAACATGCATGAAGAGGAGTGGGTCACTTATGAAATAGCTCAATGTGAACAAGGATCAACTTAGACAGGCATATGGAAACTGGATTGAAGGCACTTGAGTGTGAACAGGGATGAAGCAGGTTGAAGAGGTCAACCTTGACCAAATCAAACAGTGTTGTTAAGGGAGAGTGGCCTTAATGGAGAGACAACGCAGTTTCGGAGGAAGATGGATCATGTGCATGTGGAAACCCTAATGGGTGGGACCCAAGGTGAGGAGGCTCACATAGCTTATAAGGAAGAGGAAGGCATCCATTTGGGGTTATCTTGTTGATTATTGATTTTTTTTTGCATGACTATCTGGCATCCTCTTGCTATTTAGTAGAGTTGCAGTGTTGTTTAGCACAAGGCATTCTTGTTTAGGAATTCCTTCTCCACTCAAGAGAGTCCTCTTGAGGGAGCTTGCACTTAAGTTTTCCACACTCAGGCTTGAGGCCAAGTATCCTCCTTTAGCCACAGCATTATTTCTGTAGAGCATAACGTTGTGTTGCAAAGTGTTGCAGTGGAAGGATCACAACACCACCTTCTGAGCTTATCTTTCAAAGGAGGGAGCTTCCCTTTCTTTGTAAGAACTGTAAGGAAGATATATGGGAATATTTTACATCTTGGCACTTGGCCAAAGTAGCCTCCATCTCCTACAGCATATTCCTTGGCAGGAACTGCGTTATTTTACTCAATGTTGTGGCAGCAGGGTCAAGACCCTTGTTTGTGAGCTTGTTCCCTGGAGGAAGGGCCAACCCTTATCCCGAAAGGATTGTATAGAACATCTTCTCATGCTTTTTGTATTATTCAGCTACATATTTGCAGAGCTATAGTATAATTGCATTTTTTTGGATCTATTTTTGCAGATCTACTCGTGTATACTCATTCTCTCAAGAAACCCTTCCCGAGTTATCTTCACATTGTATAAAAGAGGCTAGATCTCTATTTTTATCTGAGCTTAGGATAAATAAAATCTAGATTTGTTTTTTATAACATATTTCTATAGAAACCCCCTCATAATTACACTACATTTTCTTTAGTCGTCTATGCATTCCTTAAGTCCTGGGATTTGGGCATTTTTAAGCCATATTTGAACTAGGACATCTGTTTAACTTGGCTAGAAGCATTTGTTTTTGCTCCAATTCTGGATGTGAGATGAATATTGTATAAAGTAGAGGATCCAAGTCTCATTTCTCACAATTATAGTGTAATTATCTGTAAATAAATTTTGTATGCCCTATATTGTTGCATTTCCTCACTTTGGAAGGAGTGTATAGGTCATATTCTTGTTGTTGATTATTCATTTGCTGGTTAGATGTTCCTTTCACATCTTAGAGCTTATTTACATTGCAATTGTGTCCAAGTATTGCTGCATTCCCATTTTGGGATATTACATGCATAAAGCCTACTGATTAGGCATTCCAACTCTGTCTGTTGCATGGTGGTGGGGGTGTATGCAGCCTGTGCCTGGGACACTTCAGTGATCTTCTCCACAATCATCTACTCAGTTGTATTGAGCTGCTAGTGAACCCTGTAGTCTCTGTGTTGAATTTCTTCGAAAAGGGATGCGTGGAGGACCTGCAATGGTTCAGGTGGGAATCGGGCTAGATCTAATTGTACCTCTGCACAGGCATGGACTTTCACTCCTAAGTCGGGTGGGCTCAGAATGAGGGTTGCACCTGGCAGAGGTCAGAGGCGACTTTCTGTTGTAATGATCAATGAGATGCTTTTTGCTAGGGTCGGCCTTGCCTGAATCATACTCGTTTGCAGGGTGTTAGTCTTAAGCTACAGAGCTTGGAGCTCAGACTAGAGTGTAGTGACCGTAGCCTTCTGCTGCTCTTCTAGAGCCAGCCATTTATCTTTTGAGGCGAGGGTGACTGCATCTACAATCTGTTTTAGGTCTTCCTCGGTTAGAGTAGTGCTAATGTCTTGATCTAGTCTTGTAGCTCGTTTTTTCTTCCTTGGGACTTTAATAGGGTCACCAGTATTTTTTGTGCCTTGATGGGAGTCAGCACCGCTAGCATCCAAACCCTCTACACCTAGATCCTGCTACAAATCCTTTTTTGATTCCGGGTCCACTCCCTTTCTAGTATTCTTACCCTGTAATTCTGGGTCCACTCCCTTCCCAGTATTCTTGCCCTGTGATTCTGGGTCCACTCCCTTCCCAGTATTCTTGCCCTATGATTCCAGGTCCACTCCCTTCACAATATTCTTGCCCTATGATTCCGGGTCCACTCCCTTCCCAGTATTATTGCCCTGCCCTCCAGTCTCTTTGGTGGTGTCAGGTGGGGTGACCTTCGTGGTGCTCATTCCTATAGTGTCCTTCGTACTTGATTTGAAGCCAAGTTTCTAATGTGGAGGCCAAGTAGCAATAAGGTTGTTAATCTCCTCGTCAGCGACCATATATGGGAGTGATACCCATGTTGGATCCTTGTGGCCCCTGATCTATACATTGTGGATTGTTACTTGAAACACTGCGATTCTTTTGTAATTGTCATAAATTTTTGGTGACAAGCGTAGCCAGGTGTGAATGGTAGCTGCGAGCCTGCTCTGAAATAGGACCCAAAAGACCTTATTATCTTCAATTCTCTTTTCATCCTTCGAATCCCACATATTCACATACCGTGCCCTTTCGTACATATCTGGCTCTAGCTCGAGGAGGATCGAATCTTCTGGGCCTTTCCATGCGACCAACATAATGAGGAGTAGCAACCAGGAGTAATAGAAGGCCCTTCCATGATCTTGGGCTTTGTGCACGTTCTCAAAAAATTCACTACACAGAAACTGGGACCATTTGAACCAGACCCCCTTTTCACAGCGGTCGGCCAAATAGATTACATATGTGGGGACCGTGGCAACCTGGCACTTGCACATCATCTTGCATGATAACAACAAGGTGTCCATGCGTGCACCGAGGTCGCTGATAGTGCTGATTATGAACCACCCAGTGTTCCGTTCAACTTGATAATCTTCACGCACCTTATCAACAATTTGTTGTTCATATTTCTTCCTGACACACCCCATGGGATTTATCCCTTTCATGGTCAGACCAGTGATACAATGAATGAGCACTGCATATATGGGAATGCAGTCCTGAATCTATAAGCAGTCGTCATGGACCAAAGTGAGAAACTGTTGCACAATCCTGTCAGTGATATTGTAGTGGCCGAAATGAGGCATCCGCAACAAGTTTAATAACCCAGACCAAGCTAATCCACTTGCCAATGGCATAGGGACTACCTTCAGTACATCATCCTCTGATACCCTCTCCATATACAATTCTGGTGTCAGTTCGGGGAAGGCCTCCAGGTTTCCTAGGTCATGATCGTCGAACTTGACCATGTGGAGCTTGCCAAAGGAGTCTCCAATGATGGGTACCTCACCCGGAATTAGAGGCATCTGTATATAGGCGCGCATCCTATTAGCCACCTATAAAATTTGTTATATCAAAAGGTGGCTAAATAATTTTTTAAGCCTTCAAGAAACAGTTTTATTGCTAAAAATTTTATCTCTTGAAGACTCATGAAGACCTCATGCCCTTTGTTTAAATCTTCACTGATGTTTCCATTGTAAACTCTGAAAATCTGTTGTTTTCCATGAAGAAAATACTTCTGCAAAACTCCAGTTTTCCTCTCCCTCCCTTCAAATTAAATTTCATTTTTACCCCTTTATTCCCTGTGGAATTCCTATATTTTCCATTGTTTCCCATTTCCCCTTCATAAAATCCTCTTTACAAGGTTTAAAACTCATTTTTAAACTTTGTCAAAACCCCCAAATCCATTAGAAAACCCTGAAAATTTCATAAAAAATACATTTTTGTGTTAAGGCTTAAGCCCCTTTGGGCTAAGTCCTAAACCACTTCCCCACGTATGCCCTAGCACTAGAACCAAGTGCTAATGGTCCCGAGCACTTCTTGCATCGTAACAAATCAGAGCGTGCAAGTCTTTGGCTTTTATAAAACCTCCGATGTAATCAACTCCTTTATATATGAGCCCCATTCCTTTGTTTTATTCACAAAACCAAAGGCCCGCAATCGGGTGCTTAGCACTTCATATAAACCATTATCGATCACTTTTTCCCTTTATTAATTCATAAAAACCCATTATCCTAAGTTTTGGTCTAAGCCTGCCGGTTCATGTTATTATATGAGAAGAACTGTTGATCTTATGAACCGATCAACAGTAAATAGAATCTCGCATCGGAGATTTACAAATGGGTAGATTGAAAAGCCCGCTCCTTCCTCCCAATTCTGATTGGCCCTTATATATATAAAGCCCCGGTCCCTTTGTGTTTTCCACATATCCACAAGCCCCGCAGACGGGTGCTTAACCTCATATATACATATCCCACCCCGACACCATAAAACCTTTGTATTTCATTAATTTTTTATTTTCATGTGTTATGAAGGGTCTTTCCCTTTCATTGGTCGGAGCCCTTCTCCGTCGTTGATCACCGGACTAATCAACGGCCAGCGCTATATCGTATCGGGAGATTTCATTGGTGCGTCGAATATTTTATTGCTCCCCCTCCGATTGGCCACTCCTCTGATTCATCCTCCACTGTCGATCTAATCTACAGATTGACGGTCCAAAGCCAATTGCATCGGCACCATTCAATTTTTCCCCCCGCCGATTGCAAAGCCCCGATTGCATCTGGGCTATCCACGTGTCAACATCCGACGGTATAGATCTTCCCTCTCGACCTTGGTTAAAAAACATGCAGCCCCCCTTCATAATATTCTTTTAGCCCATCCCATCCGTTGATCTCTACAGATCAATGGCCCATATTAGCCCTTCATCTACCTCATCTACCTTTCCATTTAGCCCACATTCAATCTCCACTGTTGATCTATTTCATTCAATGGCCCAGATTAATCCCGACAGACCCGCCTCCTATGGATCCTTCCTTCCTCAAAGTTGATCTCAACCATCCGATCTTTGATCCAACGGCTCAGAATAAAACCATCCTGCCTGCTATAACCCCTGCACCATGTTGATATTGCGCTCTTCCTTCAGCCGTCCGATCTAAGCCCTTAGATCTAATGGCCAGCGCGTATTTTCATGCAGATTCAAGCCCGAATGTTAATTCTCAGAGGGCTACATGATATGGGTGGTATTCAATTTCCACGTGTCACCTATGAACGCATATCACGTTCAAAAAGGTGAAACCACCTTTCTCCCTTTTTTCCACGTGAAACCAGCTACTTTTCCCTCTGAAACCGCCTTCCCTCATCTTTTATTATGTTTTATTGCATGCGCCCCCCCACCGTTGATCCCTGCAGATCAATGGCTCGGACCCAATCTAAGCATTACACTATCACCCGCCGCCCTCACCGAAGGACTTTTTAGATCAACTACAGTCGTTGATCCCTGGGCCCAATCTCATCCGACGGCCCACGATCATCCTGAAACCCCAAATTTCCTTTCCATGTAATTCTCTCCGCCAAAGGATTTTAACCCCATTTCCTTTGTCTTTCTTCTGTTTTCATTAAAAAGCGGCCCTTCTCCATTATGTCTCCTCAGTCGCTCCCCATCGTTGATCTCTGCAAGATCAACGGATCTGACTTAAATACCTTTCCATTCACTCCACCGCTCTCCTTTTGACCTTTGCACATGATCTCCACCATTGGATGCATTCATCCAATGGCCATGCTCCTAACCGCAGCCTCTGAAGTAGTTTTACCAAATACGCAGGATTTTATAACGTTTTTTGTGTATTTTGTAGGTTTTAAATAGTTTTTCCATTATATCAAAGGAAAACCGAAGTCCGTGGATGACGATCCCCCACGCCTTTGTGCATAAATGAAAATAATTCCATAGGGTTCAAATTCACGTTTCTTTAATGCATCATAATCATTTATGCCATAAAAATCCCCTATAGCACCTGCACATCAACAAGACACGGAAAAGTTAAAACAATTAAAGAGTATCAGTATTGAAGATCTGGCCACATCAGAGAATAAAGAATTAAAGACGGTTAAACACAGTTTGAGGGATTACGGCTAAATTTCACCATCAAAATCCTAATCCCCTCAATTAAACACAGAGTTAAAGAAAATCTAATAGTGTTTAAAGGAAGACAATTAGATCTTTCAAACAGAAAGGCCTCCACTGCCACATCAGAGGCTAATTGATTTCTCTCAGCTACCAAAGCCACCTATAGCCTCAAAGCATTCAACAGAGGGCCAAGTAATGACCAAAACAAAATATATTTTCCTAATGCAGCTGAACAGTTATTATCGAAGAAACTAATTAAAATTGTCAGAGAAGTTATTACAAGGATAAGAGAAAGCCTTAAAGTCAAATAAATCATCCCAAAGGACCAAATACTTAATGTAAAACAATTAATACAGGGGAATATCTGAAATCTTCTCCATTGAGCCCCACAAAGGCCAAGAAGAAGCATTTATTTGTATTAATTGAACCTTGAAGATCTTTATCCCGTCCCACCTCCTCATTCTTCTATAAATACTTCTGTAGAAGATGAGGCAATGTTGGTCACTGCATATCTGTAGCGTGTAAATAGTTTACTGAAGTTGCTATAAGCTCTGTTTGTAATTGGAGATACCTAAGTTGAGATCAAAAGCTCAAAGCTGTAGAGAACCATTAGGTTTGAAGATTATAACTGGTTTGAAGCATCAAATACAAGCTGATTTATGGGATCCTAGTCTATGTCTACGGTGATGTTTTCCTTGTTGTAAACTGTTATTTTATTTCTGTTTCCATTCTGTCCATTTTCTCTGATAAAGAACAACATTTATAGAGTTAGGATTTTAGAAGAAAGGAATAACCTGTTACTGAGTTTTTTAATAACCCAACGTTTCAGACTTCCTAAGTGAGTCCATTTACTATTTATCAGTACCCTTCTCTTACTGCTAAGATTTATCTTAATGTTTTCTTCCATTTTTTGTTGCTTCAGAATGATTTAAATTAGTCCAAACAGTTACGAATGTTGGCGTTTCGTCGTCCTACTGTCCAAGATAGATGTTGTTCTTGAACGTTATTTTCAGTTCTGCCAAGTAAAGTTGAACTAGGGAAGTCTATGGTGAGCCCTTTCCTCTAGTTTTATCTCCAAAGGTTGTCTGAAAGTTTCCCTAAGAGTATGTTGAAAGCATGATAGTTTCAAAGTACTTTCTTGATCTTAGACTATTCTTTGTTTATCTATGTGTTTTCTTGATAAGTCACTGATTAAAGAATTAACTAGGGAAGTATATGGTTAGCCATGTCCTCTAGTTTTCTTCTCCAACGGTTGCTTTGAAAAGTTTCCCATTGTGTTTAAATGTTTTCTATTGAAAGTACATCAAAATCAGGCTAGCTTAAAAGCACTTACCTGATCTTAGATAACTTTTATGTCTTTCTTAAGTGCATGTCGAAAGAAGGATAGTTTCAAAGTACTTACTTGATCTTAGGCTGCTCTTTGTTCTTCATGTGTTTGTTTCCCCTTCTTATTGTATCATTACATTCCATAAAATCAACTTTAAAGAGATCCTTAGACATAGATGACTTTCCCCATAGACCACTCTTGAACCTTGTTGTTTCAATTAAATCCTATTATGACTACATAGCCAATGGATTGAAGCTGTTTCTTGCCTATATTCTTGGCTGAATCATTCTTTCACTTGCATTCACCTTCACCCTTCTTTTAAACTTCCTTCACCTTCACATATCTTTGCCCAACCAAATCAAACAAAAACCCATGTTCTTCATAACTAGCCTAATATCATTACCCAAAGGCTTTAAATATAAATCCATATTTGAACTTATTGGAGAGATCCCTCTCCGGATTCAAGAGGGCTAGATCCTAGAATCCCAAAGTGGTTGAAATAGTGTTCTCTTTGCAGTTTGACTTTTCCAATCTTGCAAATTACAGGGAGCTAACATTTCTGGCGACTCCACTGGGGAATCTAAGTTATTTTTGTTCTTAAATAATCATTGGATAATCACAAACCCCTGTCACACGAACATTTAGCATGTTAGCCAGTTGAGCCACCAGCAACTAACATTTCTGGCGACTCCACTGGGGACATTTTTGAGTTCATATTTTCTTGGCCAGCTTTTATAGACTCTTTAGTTTTCCATACAACCACAAAAACTCAGAAAAAAACCAAAAACATTTTAGATTGGTACATGGTGGTGGACCATAAAACATTTTACCTCCTTAGGAGCTAAAACATTCCACCTGGCAACTCCACAATCCAAACTTCCAAAAGACCAAATGACTCCACTGGTAGAAGACCTTGAACTGGTTGATAAGATACAGTGACCTCTTTTCTGATTTACAAACATGGATTTAGATATAGACCCAGAAGACAAACATATGCTCATGATGGAAAATTAATGTACATGCTTGGAAAAAGAGTGGATAGGTTTATAGCCAATATGAATATTGGTGATCAAGAAAAACAAATGCTTTTCCCTAAGCAAACAAAACCTCTACCACTACAAGACATGTGTGATGAACATGAAGAAAATAATCAAGAAAAATTTCTAATCATGATGGAAAAGATGATGTACATGCTTGGAAAGAGAATGGATAGGTTGATGGCTAATATAAATATTGATGATCAAGAGCAGCCTATGCCTTTCCTTGGCCAAACAAAAACTCAATCACCTCAAGACCAAGACACTGACCTTCCCCGGGTGTTTTGAAAACTGGCTATCATATAGCAGGACCAATTCTCCCTCCGCAAATGTATTTTTCTGAATATGTCGATCATGTCATGCCTTGTCTCGGGCCTTCCGAACTTGCTAATGGAAGTTGGCAATGAAACAATCTTCCTCCAAGGCTACAAGTTGTGCTAACCACTCCTCCATGATATCAGGCTCCACCATGTTGGTAAAGACTATGATACGAAGTCTAGGAATAATATACTCCATGGGAATAATGGCCTCCTTTCCATAAACCATCTAAAACGGTGTTTTCCCAGTCAGCTTCTTGCATGTGGTTCGATAGGCCCAAAGTGCTGACGGGATGCGTACATTGTTAGAAAATTATATATAATACAGAGCAATGAAACACATAAAATATGCAGAAAACATAAGCACACAAAACACAAAATGAAAGAGACACATATATACGTCGTTCACCTAGTTTGGGCTACGTCCACCCCGAACAGCCAGTCCTTCCTTTCTATTATCCAGAAAAATGAAGAGACACAACCTACAGCAGATCCACTGCAATATCCTTTGTTCTCTCTCACATTCTCCCTCTATTTTTCTCTCTCTAAGAATGCACATACAATACACAGCCGCAATACAATACCCTCATACAAAGTGAGGAGTTGCCTTCTAGGAAAAAAAACCCTAAACTAAACATAACTTCTATCGTTAGATCATCCGCCTAATAAATGGCCTAGATTGACTAGAAATTATTATACATTTACAAGGAAATTTTACATCTATTTTTAGCTTCGGGGGCACTACCCACGAAACCCCCCACCAGGGGGGGTGGGGGCTCCATAAAGTCGCAGCTGCCCCCCCTAGACCCCCCAGTCAGCATTTAATTACGGTAGGGGTCCAACGCTGTGATACAAAGTAAACAAGATAATCAGGCTCCACACCCAAAAATCTCCCACTTAGAGACTTATTGTAGCAACTCCACCGCTACTTCATTTCCTAGACAATGACTCCTCTTTGGACCTAGATGTTTCTCATATTCATCATCATCCTTGAATACCAATTGAAACTGAGCATATTCTCAGTTTCTCCCTGGTTACAACTTTTTTTAGCATGTCTGCAGGATTATGGCTAGTGTGTATCTTTTCCAGCTTCAATTGTCCATCTTCCAATACTAACCGTATGAAATGGTACTTGACCTGTATGTGTTTAGTCCTGGAATGAAATGATAAGTTCTTTGAAAGATGACTGGCAATTTGGCTATCACTATATAACATGCCCATATCATGCTTCTTACCCAATTCATCCATAAACCTTTGTAACCAAATCATTTCCTTACTAGCCTCTGTAGCAGCAACATGCTCTTCTTCTGTTGTTGAAAGTGTAACAACACTTTGGATTTTTCAAACCCAGCTGACAGTTGTTCCACCTGTTAGGTATCTGTAATTTATTAGCAATATTGTTAGAGTCCAATTACAGAAACAACATCGTTTCAACCACTTTGGGATTATAGGATCTAGCCGTCCTGAATCCGGAGAGGGATCTCTCCAATGAGTGCAAAGATGGATTTTTCTTTGAAGTTTGGGGTAATAATGTTGGGCTAGTTATGAAGACCAAGGGTTTGTTTGTTTTTTGGATGGTTGAGCATGAAAATAGTTTGAGGGGAAAGTTCTAAATGCAAAGAGTTTCAAAAGTGAGAAGTTGCAAGCAAAAGAACAAGCTTTAGCCAGAAATGTAGGTAATTGCAAGTTTTAGTCCATTAGGCTATGGAGTCATAATAGGGTTTAATCGAAATAGCAGGTTCAAGAATGGTCCATGGGGAAACTCATATATGTCTAGGATCTCTTTGAATATTGATTTATGGAATGAAATGGTACAACAAGAAGGAAAGTTAAATAGATGTAGAACAAAGAGCAGCCTAGGATCTGGTAAGTACTTTCAAACTAGCCAGCCTTTGAAAAACGCTTAAGAAGGACATGAAAGCAGTCTAGGATCTGGTAAGTAATTTTAAACTAGCCAGCCTTTGGTACACCTTCAATAGAAAACATGCAAAAACAGAGGGAAACACAAAGATAACACAGAATGGTCTAAGATCTGGTAAGTACTTCTAAACTAGCCAGCTTTTAACACATTCCAAGGGAAACATTCAGACAGTCTTTGGGAATGAAACTAGGACCAAGGCACACCATATCTTTCAGAGTCCATCTCTACTTGACTAATACTAAACATAACATTCAAGACTGATATTCAGCTAAACAATAAGATGAGGGAACGCCAACATTTCTATGCTTAAACTGAATCAAATCATTGTCAAATACACAGATTGAAAGAAAACATTTAGATAAAGATTTTCAGTTAGAGAAGGTTACTGATATACAGTAGGTCCTAACTCTATGCACGTTTTTATTTATAGAGGATACGAAACACAGTGAAAACAGAAATAAAATAACAAGTTACAGTGAGGAAAACATCACCATGAACATAGACCAGGATCCCATAAATCAGCTTTTATTGATGCTTAAAACCAGTTACAACTTAAGTCCGATGTTATAGTTCAGCAATCATCTACACTATCCAACCTAACTAATCTAGTGCAAGCAGAGCTCCAAGGGCTAGTGAACACTATGTACAGATATTAGTCTCAAGCTCAGATGTGTTTCAAAGTTCTGCAACCAACCCCTTACTCATATTCTATAGCAGTATATATAGAAGAATGAGGAGGTCAAATCTGATGAAAGATATATCATTACAATTAATACAGATTTAATGGCTTCTGGGCCTTTAAGAAGCTCAATCTAGAAACTTACAAACATATCTTCTGCATTGAATGATTTTCATTAAAGATCAAGCTCTGTGGGAGCTTGGCTGTCCTCCGTGGTTCTGTGTGATGTGAGGGTTACTCTGCAAATGTGTTTTGCATTGAATTTCCATGCAGAACTAACTCTTTGGCTGATGGAGTGGTCTTTGTCAGGCTTCCATTTACTCTAGGTACGTCTTTGGTGTACCTGCTGCAGTGGCTTGTGGAATTGCACAAAGGCAGAATAATGATGCTCGGGCCTGCCATACCTGTGAAACAAATGATTTGGTAACTCCGGACTGTGGTCAAGGCGGAGAACTTCTCTGGAACACGGCGTAGATTCAAAACAATATGGGCACTCTGTCCTAAAGAGTAATCTGCTGATGAAGCTCTCCTGATGACTTAGTTTCTGTGCCTTGAACTCTCAGCCGCTTCATTTATATCTATGTCCATGAAAACTGCGTTTTAAATGGCCTCGGGAAGACTTTACAGTGCTTCCAACCCTGTTCTTGAATGCAAGTCCTATCAAGAACTCTTTCTTGGTCTTCTTCCATGATTTATTTTCTGAAAAACGGTCCTTTTCTGTGCTCTTTGTCCCTATAGCAGGAACTAAAAATCATGGAGGTCTTCTGCTGCTTTTACCCTGCAAAACACGAAACTTAGTTAAGAAATCTGATGCACGGGATGGCGGATGTTATACGGAGGGCGGAGGAAATGATAGCACGGTGGTGGTAGTTCAGAATGAAAAATGGTGAATAATGTAGTGGAATGGTGAAAACAGCGAGAAAATAGGGTTTGGTGGTGAAGTGCGTTGTGGACCATTTGATCGTGGTCCAATGACGAAAATCGACGGCGGAGATTAAAACCGTGAGAATGATATACGAAATGAGTGAAAAATGTATGAAACATGAAATTTTAATGCAAAATATGAAACTTTGGACTTTGGCGAAAATGCAAAGGAAATGCGTGAAATGCAATGGAAATACGATGGGAATGACGTAAGAGGATGGACCTACGTGGTGATCGCAAATCGCAATCGGAGATTGGAGGAAAGAACCTGCGATTGGGTGGATCGGAGCGATGGTGTGATCGAGTCGCAATCGCAGAATATCGCGATGCAATCAATCGGAGGAGCGGGCGCGATCAGAGGACTGCGATGTGATTTATCACATCACAAATATTTGCGATCGATCAAACGCATCGCAAATATTTGTGACGCGATCAATCGCATCGCAAATATTTGCGATGAGTAATCTGAGCATTCACCATAGAACATGTGATTCTGCAATTATGCGATCGCCCCCCAAGGCATTAAGCGCTTGGTTTTGGGTAAGGGTTACGTGGGGAAGTGGTTGGAGCTTGCGGGAAAAGGGGCTTAGGCCTTAATATAAAGTTGGAAAGTGGGTTTTAACCCCATTTTCATGGGTTTTAAGGCCTAGGAAGGGAAACGATAAGGGGATAAAGGGTGAATTAAACCAAACAAGGGGCATGCGTAGAATTTGAAGGGGATTTTAGGGAGATTTAGGGGGGCAAATGAAGGTAAGTTCGGAAGAGGGGGAGGGGAAAAATGATGGTTTTGGAGAAGTTTCTTCTCATGATTTCAGCATAATTTCTGAGTATAAAAAAGGGAACAGCAATGAATATTTGGGATAGAGGAAAAGGCAGGAGGCCTTCAAGAGTCTTCAAGAGCCAACACTTTTTAGCGATAAAAATTGTTCCTTGGAGGCTCCAATAATTTTTTAGCCAGCATCTGGTATAACAAATTTTATAGCTGGCTAACAGTGGCTCCACTTGGGGATGGTGCCTTCTTGAAGGCATCAAGAACTGCAAACTTGCATTCTCTGGGAGGCTGACCTGTGCCTGATCCATTGGGCTGCTCTTCCTTTGCTAGGATGATGTGCTCTGAAAACATATAAGCAGTTATGAAACAAATGGATCTTCATCAATACAGACTTCTACCTACCCAATCCTACTGATCTAACATTTTTTTTTTCATTGGAGTGCACTTGGATTAGCAAACTCTTTTTACAACTTTTTATTCTTTTGAAAGCAGGAAAACTAATCTAATTCTACTCCTTATTTCTCCCTGAACTCAGATTAAAAAGTTGAGTTCATATGCTTCTCTACCTATTCTACTATCTGTTGGGATTAAGTTGTCCAACAGATTTTCATTCTCTAAATTCTACAACAGAAATTCAAAAACATTCAAACTAGGATTAGACAGTCTAGTTTGCTATGGATCCAAGTCATAAAGACAGTTGCACATGGACAAAATTTGCATAAAACTGAAACAAAACTTTGAAGTCTTGAAATCTAAAATTTCGAAGCATCCTTATTTTTGTTTGTGACTCAAGTTTTGGGCTTGTTAGAGTCACTTGCCTTTCTTCATTTCAGCTCTGTTTTGACTTTGTTTGAGCTGTTCTTTCTTTCTTTCTGGTTCAGATTTTGAGCTGATTAGAACCAGATTTACGTCTTTATGACTCAGAAAATAGAACAGATTTGAGTCATCTCTTGCTTGGAAACATTAGGTTCAGGTTTTGAGCTTGTTTGAACCTTTCATTTCTATCCTAATCTATCTACTGATAAGCCAAGATTAAACCGTTTGGCCAATCGAATTCTCTATCCTATCAACAAAAAATTTACAGCTAACTAGTAAATATTAGGCTGTTTGATTAGTTAGAAGTGTGCTTTTCAGGAGTGGCATTTGAGCTTTCACACTTTCAGAATTTGTTTCTTTTTTTTTTCTTTTTTTTCTTTTTTTTTTGATATGGGGCTATACCTTTCCTGTTTTGACAATCTGCCCTCTTTTCTCTTTTTCCTTTTTTTTTGTATTTTTTGATTTTTCTAACTTGAATGCAATGGTGGTGGGATATTTACAATGAGAAAAATAAATAAAAAATAAAAAGGCTTTCAGCACATGGGATGGATCAAGAGAAGTAATGTTTAAGCATCCTGCCATTGACAGGACCCCCAAACAATTTTTCTCCATTCAACTCTTGTAAGAAAAATGCATTAGTACTAGCAGCTGAGTGAATGGAGTAAGGGCCAAGCCATAAGTTGTCAAACTTTCCATGCTTGCCCTTTTCTTCCCTCCTCGAGTCCCACTTTAAAACTTTGTCCCAAATCTTAAAATTTATGGCCTTTGTTCTTCTATCAAAGAGCTTTTTAATGCTCTCCTATTTTTGCAATGCTTTGTCATAAAATTCCTCTCTGGTTTGCTGAAGATGAATGGTCTGATTTATTCTTCTGAACATATCATTTTCTTCAGTTTGCAACTCTTGCATGAACTTCATCACTGGTACACCAAGGCTATTTGGAAAAATTGCATCAGTACTATACACAAGTTGAAAAGGTGACATGTTAATGGATTTCTTCAAAGTCAATCTATCAGCCCAAAGTGCATGGACCAACTTTGTGTGCCAATACTTCTTGTTTTCCTCCAACAGTTTCTTGATCATATTCACTAATCTCTTGTTTGAGGATTCAGAAATTCCATTACCTTGAGGGTAATAGGCCGTGGAATGCTCCAATGTTATCTGATACTTGTGACAGAATTCAACCATCTTCTTTGATCCAAATGCTGTTGCATTATCAGTGATGATTTTGGTAGGACAGCCAAATCTGGAGAGAATGTTAGTCTCAAGGAACTTCATAATCACAGAGTCATTGGCTTGCCTACAAGGTATGGATTCTATCCACTTAGTGAAATAGTCTGTGGCAATGAGAATCCATCTATGCTGGGCAAAGGATGGTGGATGGATTTCTCCTATGAAGTCAAGCCCCCAATGTTGAAAAGGGGCTTCAAAAGTGATGGGATGCAGAGGTAGGGGTAACAAATTTCTTTTACCTTCAAAAAGTTGACACTTATGATAGGTTATAATCATCTTGTGCACATCATGGAAAAGAGTAGGCCAATAGAAACCAACCCTCAAAATCTTGTTGGCTGTTGTTTTCCAATACAAATGACCTCCACACTCTCCTTCATGGAACTGGTATTTAACCTTCTTTGCATCAAACTCAGGCAAACATTTCAGCGATAGACCACTTGCATTTTTCCAATAAAGACAACTATCTATAATGCAATAGTTTACAGCTTTCAATTTAAGGAATCTTACCTTTGTCTTGGTCAAACCAGGGGGTGTGTTCAAATTCAGCAAAACATAAAGAATATCAGCGTACCAAGGAGAATTCATAAAATGGTCTTCAACAATAGGAGTCGAGAATTCTTCTTGATCATCAAAAGCATTAATCATATTAATATCAAGAACTTCAAAATTGGATTCAGCCATTAATCTAGCTAGACCTTGGCCTTTGATGAGTTTAGTGGGTTTTATCTCTAAATCATATTCAAGGATAACAGCAATCCACTTACCTCTCTTACCATCTGGGTCCTGTGTTAGAATGTCTTTAACAACCGAGTTTGGGACAAAGGCAATGATGTGCGAGTGAAGAATGTACACTCTGAAGTCTTTCAAAGCTTTAACCAAAGCAAAAGGTTGCTTCTCCATAATGTTATACTTCAAAGGGGCATCCCTCAATGCCTTGCTAAAGAATGCAATAGGCTGCTCCTGTCCCTGTGGATTTTTCTGCAAGAGGACAACAACTATGGTGTGCTCTGATGCAAAAGAGAAAATATAAAAATCCTTTGAAAAATCAGGACTTATCAGAACCGGTGTTTTGGTTAATGCTTGTTTCACCAGCTCAAAGGACTTCTTTGCTTCCAAGGTCCACTTTACCCCTTGCTCCTTCTTCAACATGTTTGTGATATTCCTAAGGAGCTCAGCCAAATTGGGGATGAACCTTCTCAAAAAGTTAATCTTCCAAATGAAAGATTGCAACTCTTTGATGTTTCGAGGATGAGATATTTGCAATATGGCCTCAATCTTCTTGGGATCTATCTTTATACCTTCCTCTGAAATAATGTGCCCAAGAAGTTTACCTTCTTGGAGACCAAATAGTGTCTTCTTCAGGTTTAAAGATATCCCAAACTTTCTACATTTCTTGAAAACTTTTCTTAAATGTTCTAAGTGCTCTTCATCTATTTTTAAAAACACAATAACATCATCAAGGTATATAATGATGAAGAAGCCCAATTATTCCGAGAAAGCTATCTCCATGGCTCTTTGAAAGGTTGCTCCAGCATTCATTAGACCAAAAGGCATCTTCACATACATGAAAGTGCCCCATGGTGTATTAAAGGTTGTCTTTAATTGATCAGCAGGGAATACTAAGATCTGATTGTACCCTAAATAGCCATCCAGCAAAGAAATTCTCCTAGACCCTACCACCCTTTGTAAAATATGGTCCATCTTGGGCAAAGGGAAGTTGTCTTTCAGAGAGGCTTTGTTTAAGTCTCTAAAGTCTATAAAAAGTCTTATTTCTCCAGTCTTCTTCCTAACAAACACCAGATTAGATACCCATTCAGAATATCTAATAGGAACAATAATACCATCATTGTGCATTTTCATGATCTCCTTCTGCACCAAAGGAAGTTGAGCAGGGTTTATTCTGCGCAGTTTCTGTTTGAATGGTTTTTGGATTTCTTTGAGAGGGATTTTGTGCTATATTATTTCAGTGTCATAGGGTTTCAGATCTTCATAAATCCACGCAAAAACATCAAAAAACTCCTTAAAAAACTCTATATATTTGAGTTTAATGTGAGTTGGTAAGGTCTTGGATAGCTTAATCATTTTCGGCTTAAGTTCGCTGCCAATGTTGCATTCTTCCACCTCAGTCTCTACAGGCTCCAGTTTTGGTTCATTTTCCACATCATTGAAATCAAACAACTCTTCTAAAGGAGCTAGGCCCTTAGGCAAGCTCTCATCTTTAGAGTGCAGGGTCTCTAATTCCTCTATTTTAGAATCTGCAGTCATCTCTATTTTGTTTTCAAGTCTGCTAGACAACAGATTTATATTAGCAAGTTTAGGAGACGGTTCTTCTTTATCAAGAAAATTTTCTTCACTGCAGTCTGTTTCACAGTCTGAATCTGAACTATTTAGTTCAAATTCATTCCTAAATTGCATGAATTCTTCTATTTGTTTGTCATTGTCAAAAACCTGCCAATACTTCTCATTATCAGGCACAGCTGGTCTAAATTTTATCTGAGTTGTGTAGTCTTTGGTGCTATATGGCATCAGGCATGTTCTAGTTGCGTAGGCTAAGCTGTGGGCTGCGTTATTTTTCTTTCTTGGGACAAAAATCAGTTTGAACTCTTCGAAAGTGTTTAAAAGGTCCATGACGTCGTTTCGGTAGGCCCTAAGTCTGGGATGATTTGTGTTATACTCCCCATTGACCTGCCTAATGACTAACTCTGAATCCCCGTGCACATTGATTCTTGTGGCTCCTAAATTTTTCAGTATTTGTAAGCCTAAGAGAAGGGATTCATATTCGGCTATGTTATTGGAACACTGAAAGTTAAATTTGCAGGAAATGCTTTCTGTGTGGTTTTTTTCAGTGTTAATGATCCAAACACCTGCACCTGCATTGTTCTTAGTGCATGATCCATCGAAATACATACTCCACAGAGGACTGTTTTCAATTTCACCTTGGTTACTGTCCTCTTCCGTTAATATGCTCGCTGAATTTTTACGATCAACATCACTTATTTGAACTTGTTTTGACTCTTCAGGTTTTTCGTTAGGCGGAGGAGAGTTTTCTTGAGTATCAAGTTTTAGGGGCATTGGACTGATGGCTTGTGTTTCAAGACCTTGGTTTGGTCTTCTAACGTTTTTAAGTGCAGCAAACTATTTTGACACTTCTGCGCTGTGTTTTTCTTCCTCCCTATCGACCGTAGATTCGTTTAAAGTGACTTGCTCACCAAGTGTTTCATCATTAAACAGGATAAATGAATCAAGTTTTGTGCTTATAGTGTATATAGGGGAATTTTGCGGTCTGTCTTGACTTGTGACTGTGTATTTCATATGAGCTTCCCTGTAGAGTCTTCTAGTCTGATTGAAAACAGGGATAGTCGCATAAGTCATGTCCATCTGCATAGTCCCTTGCAACTTAGCCCCCAAGATCTTGATAATAACATTCCATACTTTGGGGGCACATCAGCCACAAAAATGTCCATGACTAAGCATTTGGCTGGGATTTGGGCTAAGCTGACACAAAGGTCTTTGATCAATCCTAAACATTTTACTCTGCTGGAGTCAAAGGAGTAAAGGTCTTTGTAAGGTCTGGTGATTTCTAAACCCAGGGTTTCCATTATAGCTTTTGGCATTAAATTATGAGAAGCCCCAGAATCATGCATAGCATTGTGCAAAATTTTGTCATGAACGTTTAAACTCACATAAAAGGGAGGAACAGGTCCCTCCTGATATTTACCTTCAATCTTTGGACCGAAGATAAGCTCTGGTTGGTCATCACTAATATTTATCGTGTCCTCACTGTCTTATATGTTTAAAGCCTTCAAATTTTGGGTCCTACATACATGATGGGAAGCTAACTCGGTCAAGGGAACAGAGATTTTTATCTTTGAAATTTCCTGTTCCAGGCTGAAAGGGATTTGATTCTTTGAAGTGCTGGTTTCAGCCTTATTAGCTGTCATTCTATCAGCAAAATCATCTTGATTATTTGTCCTATTTACATTTGACAAAACTATTTTAATAGGAGCCCTAGATAAAGTGCTAGTACTACTACTATATGCACTCTGTTTTTCATTGTTTTGTATGCCTTTCTCTTTATCACTACCAGAATTTATAGCCACTGTTTTATCCTTCTGTTTGACAGTTTTAGGCTTGGTTGCAGTACTTTTTTGTGAGGATTCGACAGAGGTTTTGGTGTTGGAAGGTTGCTAACTGGTTTTTCTTCTAAGGTCATATTCTCTTTGAGGTTCTATGATGACATTTTCCATGTTCTGATAATAATTTTCACCATCATCTCCTTTATCATCATAAGGTATGTAAAGACCCTGTTTCTTATCATAATGAATCTCAAAGTCATCATTATATACCTCCAGCATGTTGATACCATCTTCCTCTATTATCTTATTTGTTTCCTCAACCTCACTCACATAGTTTTGGTGAAAGGGGGGAGTGATCTATTGATCTTCTTCCCTAGATCTATTTGGAGGTTGGTTCCTTCTAAAATTCTGATTCTGGTTCTGGTTTCTATTTTGAGGAGTAGTTTGATTTTGATTTTCTTATGCTCTCTTGATTATGCTCATTTCTTTCATCATCTCCTCCATAATTTTCTCTATTTTTGAGGTGGAATTAGAAGGCGTGGATTCCTCTCTGAAATATACCTTTTTCTCGCTTCTCATTCTTGCTCTCTTCTCTATTAAGTTGACTTCTACAGAAAGAGCACCCCTTTGCATATCTTCGAGAGTTGCAAAATCTCTCTCTCTCAGCTGGTAGGTCATATCAGATTCAAACCCTTCAAGAAACTTGTTCAAAGCTGAGCCCTGTGGAGGTTTTAGTTCTAGAGGGAATGCATTATATACACTGTTAAATCTGGTGCAATAATCTTGTACACTTTCCCCAATGTTTCTATGGAGGCCTTTGTAATCAAAGAGGATTTGGAGAGGATTCTTCTTCACTTCCCATTTGTTTAAGAAGGTCTGATGGAAGGCTTGGAGATCATTTAGAGTATGAGGGGCTAAACCTTTAAACCATTTTCTTACTTCTCCCCCAAAGCTCTGAGAAAATAATCTAATCTTGATAGAATCATCATCAATTTCATTTCTGTCAAAGTATTCATTCATCTTATCCACATGTTGTGATGCGGTTATAGCATTGTCAGCATCATATAATGGAATTTTGTTTTGATAGTCCTGTGGAAGGTTGACTAGTGGTACAGGAAGGACTAGGGGAGCATACCATGCAGCCATGGCAGGAGGTGGAGGTGGATTTACAAGAGGAAAAGTGGGCTGAAGTGGAGTGGTTTGGACGGTGGATGTAGGGTGAGTAGAAGTGGATGGACCAGGAATAGATTACTGAGCTAATCTTGGATGAGAGACCCCTAAGTTGTGAAGGAAATGCAAATCAGGAGGTGTTGTTTCTCTGTTACCAAGAGGTTCACTCGTTTCAGGAGAAGAAAGCGAAGACTCAGAATATAGTTGTTCAAAATCACCAAGGGACCTAGTTCTAAATGGATTAACCAAGTCAACTTGTGATTGTGGTAGAGCTGAAAGATTTTCAGGAACTGAATTAGCTCTCAAGGGTGACCTGAAGACAGTTGATAATTTAATCCTAGGATACTTCCAAAGGATGCCTTCTGGGTTATCAACTACTTTAGGTGGATCAGGTTCAGGATAGGCTCTAGTGTGAATCTTTCTAGGAGCCACTATGCTATGATTTTCAGACCCAAACAAACAAGACAAGTTCAACTAGGTACGACAATCTTTGAGAGGTTTAACAAGTCTGTTTTGACTGATTTAAATCCTACAATCCTCTAACTGAGATTGAAAGATATTATAATGATAAAGGTTCTTCCCAGTGGAGTCTTAAGGTCTGTTAAGGATTGTGGAGTCGCCAAGTGGAAGTTTTTAGCTCTTTTCAGAGGTAAAAGGTCTTATGGTCCACCACCATGTTTATTGGATACCAATCTGAAATGTTTTTGGGTTTTTTTGAGTTATTTTTTGTTGTGTGGTTCTAATAATATCCTACCTCTATTTCAAAACTTAGCTATGGTTATGAGACAAAGACAGTTTACTCTTATGGCTAAGTCATCTTATCTTTCAAGGTTAGATAAAGTCTTGAGAGAATCCTAGGATTTACCTAGTTTTTCACTGATTCAAACAAGTTTCATCATGATTAACATTTCTTGGTAGTGCTTGAAAGGCTGCTTTATACTCACAAAGTTTTATCAAATGAAGTGTTCAAGGGAACTCAAACCAGAGATTGACTGGGAGGGCATTAACCAGATATGTCACCTCTGAAAGAGGATGAGATCCGGAGGCTACCTGGCCCTTTCCAGACTTTGTCTAAGAGTGTGGGAGAACACAACAAATATTATAGGGTTTGGATTACCCAGTGGAGTCGCCAGAAATGTTAGGTATCTGTAATTTATTAGCAATATTGGCATAGTCCAATTATAGAAACAACATCGTTTCAACCACTTTGGGATTCTAGGATCTAGCCGTCCTGAATCCGGAGAGGGATCTCTCCAATGAGTGCAAAGATGGATTTGTCTTTGAAGTTTGGGGTAATAATGTTAGGCTAGTTATGAAGACCAAGGGTTTGTTTGTTTTTTGGATGGTTGAGCATGAAAACAGTTTGAGGGGAAATTTCTAAATGCAAAGAGTTTCAAAAGTGAGAAGTTGCAAGCAAAAGAACAAGCTTCAACCAGAAAGGTAGGTAACTGCAAGTTTTAGTCCATTGGGCTATGGAGTCATAATAGGGTTTAATCGAAACAGCAGGTTCAAGAATGGTCCATGGGGCAAGTCATCTATGTCTAGGATCTCTTTGAAGATTGATTTATGGAATGAAATGGTACAACAAGAAGGAAAGTTAAACAGATGCAGAACAAAGAGCAGCCTAGGATCTGGTAAGTACTTTCAAACTAGCCAGCCTTTGACAAACACTTAAGAAGGACATGAAAGCAGTATAGGATCTGGTAATTACTTTTAAACTAGCCAGCCTTCGGTACATCTTCAATAGAAAACATGCAAAAATAGAGGGAAACAAAAAGATAACACAGAATGGTCTAAGATCTGGTAAGTACTTCTAAACTAGCTAGCTTTTAACACATTCCAAGGGAAACATTCAGACAGTCTTTGGGAATGAAACTAGGACCAGGGCACACCATATCTTCCAGAGTTCATCTCTACTTAACTAATACTGAACATAACATTCAAGACTGATATTTAGCTAAACAATAAGATGAGGGAACGCCAACATTTATATGCTTAAACCGAATCAAATCATTCTCAAATACACAGATTGAAAGAAAACATTTAGATAAATATTTTCAATCAGAGAAGGTTACTGATATACAGTAGGTCCTAACTCTATGCACGTTGTTCTTTATAGAGGATATGAAACACAGTGAAAACAGAAATAAAATAACAAGTTACAGTGAGGAAAACATCACCATCAACATAGACCAGGATCCCATAAATCATCTTGTATTGATGCTTCAAACCAGTTACAACTTAAGTCTGATGCTATAGTTCAATAATCATCTACACTATCCAACCTAACTAATCTAGTGCAAGTAGAGCTCCAAGTGCTAGTGAACACTATGTACAAATAGAAGTCTCAAGCTCAGATGTGTTTCAAAGTTCTGCAACCAACCCCTTACTCATCTTCTACAGCAGTATATATAGAAGGATGAGGAGGTCAAATCTGATGAAAGATCTATCATTACAATTAATACAGATTTAATGGCTTATGGGCCTTTGAGAAGCTCAATCTAGAAACTTACAAACATATCTTCTGCATTGAATGATTTTCATTAAGGATAAAGCTCTGTGGGAGCTTGGCTGTCCTCCGTGGTTCTGTGTGATGTGAGGGTTACTCTGCAAATGTGTTTTGCATTGAATTTCCTTGCAGAAGTAACTCTTTGGTTGATGGAGTGGTCTTTGTCAGGCTTCCATTTACTCTAGGTACGTCTTTGGTGTACCTGCTGCAGTGGCCTGTGGAATTGCACAAAGGCAGAATAATGATGCTCGGACCCGACATACCTATGAAACAAATGCTTTGGTAACTCCAGACTGTGGTCAAGGTGGAGAACTTCTCTGGAACACGGCGTAGATTAAAAACAGTATGGGCACTCTGTCCTAAAGAGTAATCTACTGATGAACCTATCCTAATGACTTAGTTTCTGTGCCTTGAACTCTCAGCTGCTTCATTTATATCTCTGTCCGTGAAAACTGCATTTTAAATGGCCTCGGGAAGACTTTACAGTGCTTCAAACCCTGTTCTTGAATGCAAGTCCTGTCAAGAACTCTTTCTTGGTATTCTTCCATGATTTCTTTTCTGAAAAACGGTCCTTTTCTGTGCTATCTGTCCCTATAGATGGAACTAAAAATCATGGAGGTCTTCTGTTGCTTTTACCCTGCAAAACATGAAACTTAGTTAAGAAATCCGATGCACAGGATGGCGGATGTTATACGGAGGGCAAAGGAAATGATAGCGCGGCAGTGGTGGTTTAGAATGAAAAATGGTGAATAATGCAGTGGAATGGTGAAAACAACGAACAAATAGGGTTTGGTGGTGAAGTGCGTTGTGGACCGTTTGATCGTGGTCCAATTACGAAAATCGACGGCGGAGATTAAAACCGTGAGAATGATATATGAAATGAGTGAAAAACATATGAAACATGAAATTTTAATGCAAAATATGAAACTTTGGACTTTGGCGGAAATGAAAAGGAAATGCATGAAATGAAATGGAAATACGATGGGAATGACGTACGAGGAGGGACCTACGTGGTGATTGCAAATCGCAATCAGAGATCAGAGGAAAGAACTTGCGATTGGGCAGATCGGAGTGATGGTTTGATCGAGTCGCAATCGTAGAATATCGCGATGCGATCAATTGGAGGAGCGGGCGCGATCGGAGGACTGCGATGCGATTTATCACATCGCAAATATTTGTGATCGTTCAAACACATCGCAAATATTTGCGACGCGATCAATCGCATCACAAATATTTGCGATGAGTAATCCGAGCATTCACCATAGAACATGTGATTCTGTGATTATGCAATCGGCCCCCAAGGCATTAAGCGCTTGGTTTTGGGTAAGGGTTACATGGGGAAGTGGTTGGAGCTTGCAGGAAAAGGGGCTTAAGCCTTAATATAAAGTTGGAAAGTGGGTTTTAACCCCATTTTCATGGGTTTTAAGGCCTAGGAAGGGAAACGATAATGGGATAAAGGTTGAATTAAACCAAACAAGGGGCATTGGTAGAATTTGAAGGGGATTTTAGGGAGTTTTAGGGGGGTAAATGAAGGTAAGTTTGGAAGAGGGGGAGGGGGAAAATGATGGTTTTGGAGTAGTTTCTTCTCATGATTTCAGCAGAATTTCTGAGTATAAAAAAGGGAAAAGAGATGAAGATTTGGGATAGAGGTAAAGGCAGGAGGCCTTCAAGAGTCTTCAAGAGCCAACACTTTTTAGCGATAAAAATTGTTCCTTGGAGGATCCAATAAGTTTTTAGCCAGCATTTGGCATAAAAAAATTTATAGCTGGCTAACACCACCTATAGTAAATACATATCCTGTAGTGCTCCTCCTGTTATCTCTATCACCTACCATATCTGCATCAACATATCCCTGTAGAGCAATGTTTGAACCACCAAAGCATAATGCTTGATTTGTGGTACCTCTCAAATATCTGAGAATCCATTTTACTGCCATCCAATGTTCTTTTCCTGGATTATTCATGTACCTGCTTACAACTCCCACTGCATGTGCAATATCAAGCCTTGTGCATACCATTGCATACATTAAGCTTCCAACTGCAGATGCATATGGAACTTTAGACATATAATCCATGTCTTCTTGGGTCTTTGGACACATCTCCTTACTAATTTTGAAATGGCTAGCAAAAGGTGTACTAACTGGTTTTGCATTGTGCATATTAAATCTTTTCAACACCTTTTCTATGTACTCATACTGAGACAGTGTTAATTTGTGATTTTTCCTGTCTCTAGTTATCCTCATACCAAGGATTTGTTTTGCAACTCCCAAATCCTTCATTGCAAATGAATTTGCCAATTTTCTTTTGAGCACATTTATTTCCTGCATGTTAGACCCTGCAACAAGCATGTCATCTACATACAATAACAATATAATATAGCTACCATCATTTTTCTTTTTCATATAAACACAATGATCAGAGTGACATCTAGTATAACCTTGTTCAGACATAAACTTGTCAAATTTTAGATACCATTGCCTTGGAGCCTGTTTTAAGCCATACAAGCTCTTCTTTAACTTGCACACCAATTTTTCTTTCCCTTTGACCTCATATCCTTCTGGTTGCTGCATGTATATCTCTTCCTCCAAATCTCCATGGAGAAATGTTGTCTTTACATCTAACTGTTCAAGATGTAAATCTTCCATTGCTACAAGACTTAAGATAGTTCTGATTGAATTCATCTTAACAACAGGAGAAAATATTTCATCAAAATCAATACCTTTCTTTTGTGCAAACCCCTTCACCACAAGTCTAGTTTTGTACCTCTGTTTTCCTCCATCTTCTTCCTTCAACCTGTAAACCCATTTATTCTGCAATGTATTTTTACCTGTAGGCAACCTGATTAAGTCCCAAGTCTGGTTATGCATTAAGGAGTCCATCTCTTCTTCCATGGCTAGCTCCCACTTCTTCCTGCTTTCAACCTGCATTGCTTCTTCATAACATTCAGGTTCACCAGAATCAGTCAACAATAAATAATATAATGAAGGAGAGTATTGTTCAGGGGGTCTACTTATCTTGGTAGATCTTCTAACACCACTTTCAGGTGTTTGAGGTGCCTGTTGCTGTTGTGGTGGTTGATGTTGTTGTGGCTCTTGATTATTATTATTTTCAGGCACCTTTACCTTTTCTGTGATCTCATCAAGAACTATGTATTCTTTGTTTTCTTTTTCTTGTTTCTTTTCCTGCAACTGATTCTTATACAAGACCTTTTCATTGAATATTACATCTCTGCTCCTAATGATTTTGTGATTTTCATAATCATATAAGAAATAACCAAAATCATTAACACCATATCCAATAAAGGTACATTTCTTTGATTTTGCCTCAAGATTTGTTTTGTTTTCTTTATTAATATGGACAAAGGCCTCACAACCAAAAGGCTTTAAAAAAGAGTAGTTTACCTTTTTACCTGTCCATGCTTCCTCTGGAATACCACCATCCAAGGAACTTGAAGGCCCTCTATTTATTAGATAAACAGCAGTATCTACAACATCTACCCAAAATTGTAAAGGCAATCCCGCATGCAATCTCATGCACCTTGCACGCTCCATGATTGTTCTGTTCATCCTTTCTGACACACCATTTTCTTGTGGTGTTCTTGGAACTGTCTTCTCTCTGCGAATTCCATGCTCTGAACAGTACCTATCAAACTCTTTGCTGCAATATTCACCTCCATTATCTGATCTGAGACACTTCAACTTCTTTCCTGTCTCAATCTCAACCAAAGCTTTCCATTTCTTGAAAGTATCAAATACATCAGATTTATTCTGAATACAATAAATCCAAGTTTTTCTAGTTGCATCATCAATAAAAGTAACATAATAACGAGAGCCACCAAGAGATGATACTTGAGTAGGTACCCATACATCTGTATGCACAAGCTCTAATTTTTCGCTCTTCTTTTCTTTCTGAACTCTGAGAAATCTGACTCTCTTCTGTTTTCCATAAATGCAATTCTCACATAAATCCAAATCAACATTCTTCAAACCCGGCAACAAATTTCTTGAGTGAAGAATCTTCATCCCCTTCTCACTCATGTGTCCAAGCGTATGATGCCATAATGTTACATCTGCTCCTTTGGAAGTTAAAGCATTAACAAAGTTAGAAATACCATTACATAAATATAATGTACCAACCTTTTCTCCTTTTGTATTACCAAGGCTCCTTTGGTGACCTTCCAAGTTTTATCTGTGAAAGTTGTCACACAACCTTCACTGCCTAACTGCCCTGTTGAAATCAAATTTTTCTTCAAATCTAGAACATGCCTTACCTCCTTTAATAGCCATTGGTTTCCATTCTATTGTTTTACAAGAACTTTACCCATTCCAACAATTTTACAGGGTTTATCATCACCCAAATGAACTTGTCCAAAATATCCTTGAACATAGTCATGAAAATATTTCTTATCAGGTGTGGCATGGAAATAGGCCCCTGAATCTACTACCGAGGAATCAGTAATATTTTCGAAAGAAAGAATCAAAGCATCTTGTAACACATCACCCGTCACATTTTCTTCATGATTTTTTTCTTGTTGTGTGTCTCCTTATTTTCCCTTCCGAGATCTACAATATTTCTTTAGGTGTCCTTTCTTTCTGCATTTCCAGCACACTATCCCCGATCTGGACTTGGATATGCCTTTCCTTGATTTACTGCGATATCCTAAGCTCTTTCCTCTTTCCATTTTTCTTACCCTAGAATCTGCACTCAAAGCATTACCCGATGTGTCACTAGAGATTTTCCGTTGCATTTCATCACTAAGGATAGCACCGACAACATCATAAAACTTTAAAGTACTAGATCTAGAGACAGAGTTACTAATGGCCATAACTAAACCGCTCCAACTTTCTGGCAATGAGAATAGAAATAAAATAGCCCTAACTTCATCATCAAAGTTTACCCCTACAGAAATTAATTGACTGGTAACTGTATTAAGATCATTTAAATGGTCTGCAACAAATCCACCTTCCGACATCTTCATTTTAAATAAACGTTTCATGAGAAATACCTTGTTTGAGGCCAAGGGTTTTTCATATAATTTCGCCAATGCCTTAATCAAATCTTCTATTGTTGTTTCCTTCAAAATATTTAAGGCTACCAACGTTGCAAGGCACAATCGTACAGTTCCGAGTGCCTTTCTATCGAGAATCTCCCATTCTGTGTCTGTCATAGCCATCGACTTCTTTGTTTTTCTGCTCAATGGTAGGTACAGATCTTTCTGATACAGATAATATTCCATCTGCATCTTCCACAGTGGGAAGTTTTGGCCATTAAATTTCTTGACCCTAAACTTACCATCTTCTTCCATTGCTCCCACTCAAACCAGGAACCCTTTTTTCTTGCGAGTTTATTAGCCAAATAGACCTTCGGCCCTGATACCAGTTGTTAGAAAATTATATATATTACAGAGCAATGAAACACATAAAATATGCAGAAAACACAAGCACACAAAACACATAAAATCAGAGAGACACAGATATACATGGTTCACCCAGTTTGGGCTACGTCCACCCCGAACAGCCAGTCCTTCCTTTCTATTATTCAGCAAAATGAAGAGACACGACCTACAACAGATCCGTTGTAATATCCTTCGTTCTCTCTCACAGTATCCCTCTATGTTTCTTGCTCTAAGAATGCACATACAATACACAGCCGCAACACAATACCCTCATACAAAGCGAGGGGTTTCCTTCTATGGAAAAAAACCCTAAACTAAACATATCTTCTACCGTCAGATCATCCGCCTAATAAACGGCCTAGATTGACTAGAAATTACTATACTTTTACAAGGCAATTTTACATATGTTTTTAGCTTCGGGGGCGCTGCCCCCAAAACACCCTGCCAGGAAGGGATCCATAAAGTTGCAGCCACCCCCCCTTAGACCCCCCAGGCATCATTTAATTACGGGCGACATTTCCGCCCCCATTAAGGTACAGGGGTCCAACGTTGTGATACAAAATAAAAAAGATAATCATGCTCCACACCCAAAATACGTCCCAGTCGTTGCGATCGACATTACATACCTTGGTCAGTGTCTGCTCCAAGATTTTATTCAAAGCTTCTACAACTCCATTTTCCTGTGGATAATACAGGGTGCTTTTCGTGTGGTGGATTCAAAATTCGTCAGTCAAGGCCTGTATTGTTTCATTAAGAGAATGTGTACCTCTATCGCTCATTAAGATCTTTGGACAGCCAAACCTAGTTAGAATATGTTCAAAAATGAAGTGTGTAGCAGTATTTGCAGTGCAATCCTTCACAACTTGTGCTCTGGCCCATCTCGTTACATAATCAGTCTCAGTGATGATGTAGTGCACACCTGTCTTCTTTCCTGGAAGGTTGATGGGCCCAACGAAGTGGATGGCCCATTTGTCAAACGCTTGCAGGGCCATTTGCAGTTGCAAGGGAATTTTATCTCTACACAACGACCTTCCTATCCTTTGGCATGTATCGTAGGCTTTGCAATAGTCATGAGAGTCGCTATGCAGTGTGGGCCACCATAGCCTAGCTCTCAAGATATTCTGTGTCATTGCTTTCTCTGCATAGTGACATTAGAGGAATTTTGAGGTCTAAAATGGGCCTCCTAAGGAAATAATAAAATAATAGCTAAACCAATAAAATAATATTTATGAATTTGAAATTCACTTTTTGCACCAAAATCCATGTAACCATAGTTAAATTCAATTCAAAAGTTGTACCAAAATAAAATTAATAAAAAATTTGTATTGATGTGACTATAAATAAGAATGAGTTTTTCAAGAAAAAATCATTATCATTGAACAACTAATGCATTTGTCCTTTGTACTTAAATAACTTAAAATAGAATATAAATATAAATTTATAAATTCTTAATTGTATTATATGCTATTAATTAAAATTTATATTATTTGAATTGTATAATAACATGTAATTAATATACTATATAAAAACAATATAACATAATAAATGTATAGCGATATGCATTGTTTCTTCCAAGGAATATGAAATGACAATAATATATTTTTATTCAAAAAATGTGAAATGACATTTATTATGAGTACTTTACTTTGACTTTAAAAGTACTTAGAGCATTACCATGGTTAACCATGAGTTTTTATACACCATTGAGAATGTGACAAGTAAGTACCTTTAACTCAAGAAATGCCACCTCAACCATTAGGGATGATGTCATCCCCTATAATGTGATCGGTTCTCATAAAGTGAATTTTGATAGTACATTTTCCTTAGGAGGCCCATTTTAGACCTCAAAATTCCCCTAATTCCTCCTGCTACGCCCCCGTGGGCTTCTACTAAGATGACGTGTCTTTCATGCTCCAAAACATATCTTCGCAACACCTCATCAGCTCCTAGCTTATACAGATGACCCGTGATAATGGTAAAATCCGCTGACCAGGCTACCAACTCTTCCTTCTGTTGTACCGAATACTCTGCAGGTTCCATCCCTGTAGTCAAGAAGTGAATGATGTCGGTGAAGTGCACATCAACTACCTTAATAGCGAACAGTTGCACATCAGGCAGTCCTTCTTCTAGGTAGGTCGGCTCTTCGCCACTTTTGATTTGGGATAAGTTATCTAGCCTAGCATTCAGCTTCCCTGGCTTCACGATAATCTCAAAGTCAGATTCTTGAAATAGCAGCAGCCATCGGCAAATATTCCCCCTCAACATAGGCTTATTCACTAGGTACTTCAAAGCCGAGTGATATTTAAACATCTTGAAGTGCCTTCCTGACAGATAATGCCAGTATTTTTGCAGGGCGTATACCATGGCCAACCCCCCATGCTCAGTAGTGGAGTAGTTTCACTCTACACTAGAAATTTTCCTAGTAGCGAATGCAACTGGATGGTCAATGTCTATGTCTCCAGGCTGCGTAAGGACAGCTCCCAGGGCAATCCCGAATGCATCTACGTGAACATGTAAAACCTTTGCCCAGTCAGGAAATATGAGGATAGGCACAGAGACCATCTTCTCCTTGAGTAGTTTGAAACTCTTCTGACACTCCTCATCCCAAAAAAACAAAACTTCATTCTTTAGCAACTTTTCCATAGGTCTTGTGATTAGCACATACCCTTGAATTAACTTCCTGTAGTAGCCTGTATGTCCAAGGATAGATCGTGATTGTTTCTTGGTTGTAGGTACTGCCAGGTTGATGATAACTACTATCTTGTTAGGGTCAACCATCAATCCTTGTCGACAGACTATGTGACCTAGCAAGATCCCAAAGGGTATGCAAAATATGCACTTCTTGATATTCAGGGAAATTTAGTGCTTTCTACAGGCATCCAACATCATGCACAAGTTTTAGACATGCTTCTTTACCAACCCGAAGATGGTCAAGTCATCAAAATATACCTCCAAAAACTTATGGATGAACTCCTTGAATACGGTGACCAATACTTGTGAAAAGACGGCACGGGAATTCTTGAGCCCAAATGGCATGACAGTGTACTAGAAAGATCCCCATTCAGTGGCGAACATGGTTTTTTTGTGTTCTTCAGGTGCGATCCTGATCTGATGGTAGCCCGAGAAACCATCCGTGAATGAGTATGCTTCCTGCCCCCCCATGCTATCAAGGATTTCATCTGAGAATGGCGTAGGAAAGGGATCATGTACGCAAGAATCATTCAATTTGCGTAGGTCAACACAAATCCATATCTCTCCCTTAGGATTTTTCTCTTGAATCACCATAGGACTTACCCAATCTGACTGCTCGACTGGTTTGATGATACCTGCGGCTATCATTTTTTCAAGTTCGTCCCTGACTTTCTACCTATACTTGGGGTTCAACCGATAAAGGCGCTGCTTCACAAGGTGCACATCTGGTTTTAAAGTGATGCGCATGACCCCTATGTCCCTTGTAATCCCTTTGAGTTCTAAGAATTTCGTCGGAAATAGGCCCTGGTATTCGGTGAGGAGTTCTGTGACTCTTCCAATAGTATCATCATCCTAGTAGTCCCCTATTTTAGCTAGCCTAGGTTTCTCCTCTATCCCAATGTTGACTTCTCACAGCTTCAGAGGCTTAGTGACATCGATGGTCTATAGTGGGGGTCCAGAAAATGCGCGCTCTCCCTCCGACTCTGAGATAGAGATATTCCGCAGGTCCTCATCACATTCCTCCATTGACATATTGTGAAAGTTGACAATATCCTACATCTTCATCTCCCATGTTGGTGCCCCATGTGCTGCATAAGGGTGTGATTCATCAAATACTAGGGCATCTATATCTTGCAGAGCTTCGTCGAGTGCCTCCGTTCCACCTACCAAACCGAATGTCCCTACAAATTCATCCTTTAGGGTTTCCCAATGGTGGGTGTGCTGATGTAATTATGCATCTAAATACCATGCGGTGGGGATTGGCCCCAAGGCATGAATGAATAGGTGGACCCATTCCTCCATATTTCTTTTGCACCATTCCTCCATCCATGCGGAAAAGTGCTCGAGTGGGTCCTCTGGGCAAGGAAATTCTTTACATGCAGGTGAACTGGGGGTTCAAACCATAGGACAATCATTTTGCAACATTCTTCCCAGTCCTGGAATGTCCCATTATGCATGTCCCACCACCTCGCAGGGGTTGCGTGCATGGCTAGATTAAGGACCCATATCCTTCGCTCCCTTGGGAATTCAGCTTCAAATGTTTGCAAAAACTCCCTAATACTACCAGAACCATCAAAGTAGGGAAATTCTCTTACCTCTAAGGAGATGCTTTGGAAATCCTTTGTGATTCTAAGACATCGCAGCGCCGATACATCATGTAGCCAATTCTGTTGATTTTCTATCTCTACGTCGGAGTTAAAGAAGCATTTGATGTCCTTCTCCTAGCAAAGCACACCATCAGTTGTAGGGTTGATACAATCCTCGTTTCACATGGTTAATTTATAGATGTGATCCACATCCTCTTCTTCGCGCACTGGCTCTATATATCGCTCTCCTTCCATAGGGGCTAGTTGGACTATCACCCTCATACCCTCATTCTCAAACACCATGCTTCTTTTCTTTAGGTTGATAATGCTTCCCATGTATATTTCCTAATCTAGTCCTAGGAGTGTAGGATAGGGGTCTGCATCTTCCACAATCTGAATTACCTCAAAGTCAACACGTACCTTAACACCTGCGATATCTACCGTAATCTTTGACAGCCTCCCCAATGGTATGATCTTCTGTTGGTTGTGTTAGCACCCTGTAATTAGCAAGATTGGCAAAGTCCAACTGCAGGGAGAACATTATTTCAACCACTTTGGGATTCTAGGATCTAGCCCTCTTGAATCTGGAGAGGGATCTCTCCAATAAGTGCAAAGATGGATTTATCTTTAAAAACTTTTGGGTAATGATATTAGGCTAGTTATGAAGTCCGAGGGTTTTTGTTTGTTTTGGATGGTTGAGCATGATTATTATTTGAGTGGAAAGTTTTAAATTGAAATAGTTTCAAAGGTGTGAAGTTGCAAGCAATCAGAACAAGCTTTGGCTGAAAAGATAGATATAACACTGGTTTTTAGTCCATTGGGCTATGGAGTCATAATAGGGTTTAATTGAAACAACAAGGAGCAAGAGTGGTCCATGGGCAAGTCATCTATGTCTATGGATCTCTTTAAATTTGATTTTATGGAATGAAATGATACAACAAGAAGGGGAATTGAATAAATGAAGAACAAAGAGAAACCTAAGATCAGGTAAGTACTTTGAAACTATCTTGCTTTTGGCATACACTTAAGAAAGACATAAAATTAGTCTAAGATCTGGTAAGTAATTCGAAACTAGCCAACTTTTGATGCACTTTCAATAGAAAACATTTAAAATACAAAGGGAAACACATATGATAATGAAGAAAAGTCTAATATCAGGTAAGGACTTTGAACCTAGCCTACTTTCAACACATTCTTAGGGAAACTTTCAGATAGTTTTTGGGGATAAAACTAAAGGACAGATCTCACCATAACTTCTTTAGTTCATCTCTACATAACATAAACTGAAAATAACATTCAAGAATAACAATTAGCCTAGATAGTAGGATGAGGGAACGCCAGCATTCCTAACTGCTCAAACTAAATTAAAGCATTCCCTAACAACATAATTTCGAAGAAAACATTTAGATAAAGCTTATTAGTCAGAGAAGGGTACTGATATACAGTAAATCCTAACTCTATGCTTGTTGTTATTTATCAGAGAAGATGGAAAAAGTGAAAAAAGAAATAAAATAACGATTTACAATAAGAAATAACATCACCATTGACATAGACCAGGATCCCATAAATCAGCTTGTATTGATGCTTCAAACCAGTTACAATATTCAAGTCCAACGTTTTAGTTCAACAATCATCTTCACTTCTCAGCCTAACTATTCTATCACAAGAAGTGCTTCAAGAGCCCGTGAACACTATTTACAAGTAGAAGCTTCAAGCTCAAGTATATTTCAAAGTTCTGCAACCAACATTGTTTCATCTCCTATAGAAATATTTATAGAAGATGTGAGGAGGTGGGATCTAATAAAAGATCTCCTAGGTCAATTAATACAGATTTTAATACTTCTCGGCCTTTGATAGGCTTGACGAAGAAGTGTACAGATGCTCTATCTGTATTAATTGTTTTACATTTAAGAATTAAGCTTGGTGAGAGCTTTTGTTGACTTTAAGGCTTTGTTTCATGTTGTAATAACTCTGCTGATATTTTTGCATTAAGTTCCTTTGGTAGAATTAACTATTTGGTTGCGCTGAGGCAAATATGTAATTTTCTGATCATAATTCGACCTCTGTTGAATGCTTTGAGGCTACAGGTGGAAATGGGTAGCTGAAAGGAATCAATTAGCCTCTGATGTGGCATTGGAGGCTCTTTCTAACTGATAAATCTTTTGATATGTCTTTAATTGTGTTTTAATTCGGAGGATTAGGCTTTTGATTTTTTATCTTAGCCGTAATCCTCAAAAACTGCGAAAACAGTCTTAAATCCTCTATCCTGCTGTGTTTTGTTCTTCAACGCTAATACTCTTTTGTTTTGATTTAATTTATTGTGTCTTGTTGATGTGAAGGTTCTGCAAAGGGTCATATGGCATCAATACCCATGAAGCATTGATGAAACATGAGTTTTGAACCTCGTGGAATGATCTTTCTATATGTACACAGGCGTGGGGGATCGTCATCCCCGGCCTTTGGTTTTCCTTTAATATAATGGAAAAATCATTTAAACCTAAAAAATACACACAAATGTTATGAAATCCTGCGTTTTTTTGGTAAAACTGCTTCAGAGGTTGTGGGGAGGAGCGTGGCCATTGGATGGCAGCATCCAATAGTGGAGATCGTGCGTAGAAATCAAAAGGAGAGTGGTGGGAGATTTTAAGTCGGAACCATTGATCTATGATTGACCAAGAAGATCAACGGTCAAGATTGCACATTAAAAACCCTTTGGAAGAGGCGAAGGGCGATAGTGTATGGCCAGATTAGATCTGATCCGTTGATCTGCAGAGATCAATGGTGGGAAGCACGCACGATAAATCATAATAGAAATGGGGAAAGGTGGTTTCGAAGGTGAAAACCATGGGTTTCGCACGGAGAAAAGGCGGATAGGCAGTTTTTCCTTTTTGGAATGCGATATGCATTGGAGACTACCACGTGTCCTTTAAAAACAGCTTATATCATGTAAATTTTGGAAATTAACCTCCGTGCTGAAAGTTGCGCGAAACTCCGTGTGCGCCATCAAATCTAGGCCCTCAGATCGAACGGTGGAGTGTGAGCACGAAACCAACCAGATGTGCGGAGGATAGGAGACAGGGTGGTTTTATTATGGACCGTCCGATCAGGGGATCGATAGTGGAGATTAGTTCTGGAGGGAGGGAGGACCCACAGGGGTGAGGCCTCGTGAGGTTAATACAGACCATCAGATGTAAAGGTTTTAAAGGTCAAGATTGAATATGGGGCATAAACGAAATAATACAAAGGCAGAGAAAAGGTTAATGAGGGCCATTGATCTGAAGATATCAACTGCTGAGATTTGCCGAAAAAAAATTATGAAGCGGGGTGTATAAAATTTAACCAAAGTCAGGAGACGCATTCTAGACCATCCGATCTGGACACGTGAACAGTCTAGATGCAATCGGAGGCATGCTATTGGCGGGGGGAAAAACTTGTATGGCGCCGATTTGATTAAGCGATGGCCGTCGATCTGAGGATCAGGTCGACGGTGGGAAGTGAATCGAAGGGCTTCAAAAACGTGGAGGAAAGGTTTTTGATCGAAGCAAATGAGGGCCATCGGATCTAGGAAGGCAGGGAGGAGATCAACGACTCACGATTGATCGGGAGACCGCCAATCGGGGAGAGGAATAAAATGCGCCCTGTAAAACTTGTGATGCGATATTGCGCGATCCGTCTGATCATTTCATATCTGCGGTGGAGATTATCTCAAATTTTTAACTGGTGGAAACCCTTTAATACTTATGAAAACCAAAAATTTATGAAATTCAAAGGTTGTATGGCTCGGGGCGGGTTATATATATGAAGTGGCTTGGCGCCCGTCTACGGGGCCATTATTTTATATGAAATGTGATAGGCCCAGGGCTTATATGTATACGGGCCAATCGCATTAGAACTTCAGTGTCGGTCTTTCAATCTACCCATTTTGAATTCTCCGATGCGATTAGCGCTTCAAGACTTTTCAATCTACCCATTTACATTAAGAAACATTGTTCTGGCGGGTTTAGACCAGAACTTAGGAAAAGTGGGTTTTTTGAATTAATAAATGGAAATATGCATCGGAGATGGGTTTATATAGCGTTTAGCACCCAATTACGGGCCCTCGGGTTTATGAAAGGGATCAAATGACCGGAGTGTTATATACAAAGGGCCAATCAGCATCACTTTTCAAATAACAAAAGGACTTGCGTTGGATGGAAAATCCTGATTGAGATAAGCGCTTTATGAGTCTAGCGCCCAGTTCTAGGGCGTGGGCATATGTGGGGAAGTGGTTTAGGACTTAGCCCAAGGGGGCTTAAGCCTGCAGTAAAAACACTTTATTTTTATGAAATTTTTCACAGTTTTTTATGGATTTGGGGGTTTTGGAAAAGTTTAAAAGTGAGTTTTTAAACTTTACAAAGAGGATCTTATGAATGGGAAATGGAGAAAAATGGAAAATAGAGGAATTTCATGGGAATGAAAGGGGTAAAAATGAAGGTTAGTTTGAAGTGAAAAGAAGGGGAAAATGGTGTTTTGCAGCAGTATTTCCTCTATGAAATCAGCAAAATTTCATAGTTTGAAATGGAAATAGCAGTGAAGATTTAAACAAAGGGCATGATGTCTTCACGAGTCTTCAAGAGATAACATTTTTAGCAATAAAAATTATTTCTTGAAGGCTTCAAAAATGATTTAGCCACCTTTTGATATAACAAATTTTATAGGTGGCTAACAGGTTGGCCATGCATAGCTGGATAGGATACCATTCCAACTTAGGCTCTCCCATCCACTACCAAGTTTGCTTGGGTAGTACATTCGCATCTGACCCCAGGTCCAAGATAACCTGATCCATTTCATAGTCACAAATCTGCGATGTTAGCTGCATTTCACGACCAATGTGTTTCTTATGCTTGTAAAGTTTGTGCGCATCCTTAACTTCTGGTGGAGGGTTAGTTCTTTCTATGTAGCTATCTATTAGTGCTTAAATATTTTCCATTTCCTTATGGTTGCGTAGAAGCTTCATACATGCCTGTAGAAAAGGTTTAACTTCATCATCTATTCTTAAGTTTACTAGAGCCTTAGAAGTAGACGCCTCATCCTTGGTAAAGTCTTTGTGAGCTACGAAGAAGGTTTATTTTTCCTTCTATAGGTCCAATCTTTCTTGCTTGATAGCTGCTTTACAAATAAGAGGTTGAGCCGCGGCTTTCTCCTCAGCTCCTCTAGTAGCCATGCCGCTGTGCATTATGACATTAATACTTGGTCCTTCATCACATGGTTCTACCTTAACCCTCTGCACATTTTGCGTAGGTGTCTACTGTTTTTCCTGCATTTTTGCTATCAAGATTGGACATTCTTCAATCACATGTTCCAATTGTCGACAATATCAGCAAGATTGTCTCGAAAGGTTCAGAAAATCCCGCGCAAAGTGCCCTATTTCTCGACAGTTGTAACAGATCAATTTTCCTCTTCCTCGACCCGCGCGTTCACCCCTTCCCCCTCCCCTACCCCTTACTGGGGAGCCTCCTCTGCTTGAGGGAGATAGTAGTGAAGAAGGGTCAGCCTATACTCTTTATAGGTTTCCTTGATCTACCATCAAGTCATAGGTCCAACAGTTATGCTCATCATGTCCCACAGAGGAGCAAAATCGACACGATTGCTACTTTAATTCTAGAACATAAGCACCAAGATGGGGATAGTGGTTAGTATCATGTAGCCCGGAAACACGACAATCAGCACACCATAACGTCGAACCACTTGGCCCCGTAGCCTCCTTAGGGCGCAATGGGCTAAGTCCCCCAGCCTGCATGTAATCTGTTAGCAAAGGACACTAATCCTTGGTATGGTCGGACACCCTGCATCTTATGCACCATATGTCTGGGATAGCCTCTTTCCCTCATTCTTTTCACATATTCTATTTTTCAAGGTGCATTTCCTCTAGCTGTCCTTGGATCTGTTGCACCCCAAACTAGGAATTGTCTCTTCGTGCAGCCTCTAGTTTCATAGCAATCTCCAAGGCTTTCTCTTGCATCTCAATCGCCTGCTGACCCATAGGTCCACGCAGGTGAGGAAGTAGCATAGCGATAAACCATTCCTTGTGCTGCCAATCATGATAATGAAATCCTCCATCTTTGATAACCTTATTTAAATATTGATCAGCTTCCTAGATAGACTCAGTGGGTCCTTGTCTAAAGTCTTTAGGTCAGTTACCAACTGCGAGTAGGACTTAGGCTTTTGAAATTGCTGTTTTAAAGCTTTCTTAATCTCCTGAATAGATGGATCTACTGTTGTCCTGCATATCCCATATACCAGTCCAAGGCCCTTCCTTAAAAGGCGAGTGATATTTGTGCTCTCTTTATAACATCGGTAGCCACATTCTGTGCAGTCCATATTGATTCTGCTACAAACCAAAATCGGTCCATATCTTCATCTCCTACACCCTTGAAGGAAGGTAGCTTCCTGTGTGTGGCCATATCTTCTTCTAGTGGTGGAGGATGTGTGGGTGAGTTCTTACCCTTAACCTGACTTGAAGGTGGTGTTAGTCATCCATAATTTTGACTTTATCCAAAGATGACTAAATTGCCAATCCTAGATTTCTAGAAATAATATTTCAAAGAAGCATTATGAGTTATAGAACTCTCACTACCTTCATCATTCTGAAGTCTGTCAGTTCACCAAAATCTTCATCTATGTCTCCTAAAAGGTTATCCTATTGTTTCAAATAAGAAAGCTCATTTCAGGCTATTTATCCCTGCTTTTATTAGTCCATTTCCCTCTGAAAATAGCCCATTTTCCTTTCATTAACCCTTCATTTCCATTGAAAAAAAAACCCATTTTACCTTCTCATTTATCCATCATGTTCCTAAAAAACCTTCTAAAAATCCTTTAAAAACCAATAGAACCCTTTATTTGGTTTAAAAATGCTTATTTTCCCCTATCGGAACACCCAAAAGGCTTAAAAAACCTTTGTTTTTTACCATTTTTTTACCTTTTTTGTATATAGGCTTTAAGCCCCTGAGGGCTTAAGCCTTTTTCTCATTTTTTCCATGTGTCTGAATGCCAGGACCAAGCACTTAAACTCTCCGTGCTAACCCTTGGCCCCTTTTCCCCCGCTCCCGATCCCCTTACTTTTCCATGGGACCACTTCCCAGCCCCTTTCTTAAGCCCCTCTCCCTTTCTTTCTTACCCCCCATCTGTTCATTTCTTCAAAAAAATCTACATCGCCGATCTCATTGATCGAACGGCCCGGACTGCATCCCCTTTCCCTTTTTCCCTTACCCCACTCCATAAAAATTGAGCTCGATCTCAACTGTTGATCGTGTAGATCCAACGGCGACCGTCACCCCTCTCCTCCCTCAATTATCCTCCCATCTGTCTTCCTTGATTGATCTCCATCATTGATCAACCATGATCCGACGATCCACATTTAACCCCACAATTCCTCTCCTCACATCCCTTCATCTCCCGGACCATTCTTAATCGTGGATCTTCGAGATCCAACGGCCCTCGTTTAAACCCATTGCCCATAAACATCGCCGCTACCAAACAAAAATGCTTACATCAGCCAGGGCCTACCACCCACTATGAAAAGCATCACCCAACCTTGGCTTGACATCTTTCTTCCACCATCTCCATCCACCGTTCAACTCTCTGCCATCGCGCTAATCCTCCGCCGTTGGATCTACCTTCTGAGATCCGACGGCTCATATGCGATATCGCGCGCATTTGCCTCCCGAGGTTTAACACCTCATTTCTACACGAAACTGATGGTTTTTCTTGGGGCACATGGCAAGCGATGAATGGAATCATGTTCCCCTAGGGAAAAACCGCTAACTGCCCAACTAAAATGCGAAAACCACTGTTGGTTTTCCAAAAAACCACTTTTCCCATTTTCGCGCCAAAGTCATTTTAAACCCTATTTTTCACGGTTTTCTCCATTTCCTCCCTCTGCATCATTCCTCCACTGCTCCTCCACCACTCCATTAGCCTCTGTAAAGTATTTTTAAGCCCTCGCACAAGATTTTATAATGTGTTTGATGGTTGTTTGTAGGTTCAATGGCAGAGGAGGCTATTAACAGTCCAAGACATTGCTAAGGCCGAGGATCATAGTCCTCTATGGCCCAAAAATCAAAGAAAAAAGAGCTAAAGGGGTTATATAAAAGGTTCAAACCCTCGACGAGTTATCAAACCCTCAACGCACTAAAAGAAACTCTGCACACAACAAAACAAAGAAGAATCAGTGAAGTAAGAAGAAAGGAAAAGACAGAGTTTAAAGTTTAAATAAAAGGGGGATAAAGGCGAGGTTAAAGGCCAAAGAAACAGAGGATTAAAGGTTTAATTGGTAGATTAAGGAAGAAAAGACACAGTTAAAGATAGAGAATTAAAAGGTTTAAAGAAATCAGATAAAGAAAAAGACAGCAAAGAAGATCAATTAAAAAGGAAAACCAAGGCTAAACAGATCAAGCCTAGACACACATTTTATGATTAAATTAAGGCAAGATAGGCCTAAAAAGGCCTCGAATACATCAACAGAAGAAGTTATTCCCTTAAAAAATCTAACTGCCACTTGTGGCCCGCTTTCTGTCCCAAGGGGAAAATTGGCAATTATTACACAAAAATATATATTTTAAAGTTGTCAGACAGTTATTGTAAAGACAGAAAAAGGCCTCAAAAGTCAATATTTTCAACTATTTCATCCTCAAGAAGTAAAATACAGATTTATTACATAAAGAAGTAGTTGACAGACATTCCTACCTTATGCCTTGCATGTTTTTTAAGGATAGGAGTGCATTTACTATGTCATTTATAACATTTTGAACCCTAGATGGTTCCACCTCCTCATTTACAACATAAATACTGCATTTGAACTCATTGTATTATGGGAATTTGATAACTCTTTGAAGCAATACATAGTTCTGCTGAAGTTGAAAGATATTTGATGTTCTGGAACCTGTGGATGTCTTGACTTGTTTGTTGATGGAGAAATCTCTGTCATTGGATCCCTGAGCTTGGTTGTTGGTGAAGTGTTCTAATCTGTTAATGTTTTTCCTATTTTCAATTCTGTTATCATCATTTCTTGCTTACAGTAGAGTAAAAATTTTAGCCTAAGAAATGTTTCATAGAAGCACCTTAGACCTGTTTACTCTTCACTGTCTTTATGTGTTCATCTGCTGAAGGTTTTATTGAGTAGTTTGGCTGCTTTTCAATCCTTAAGCTTTTTTATTTCAAGAATAGTTCAAATAGTTGGTCTCAAGAATGATTTATGGTTTTCCCTGCTTACTTGTTGCCACTTAAAAGTTGCTTTTGAAGTCTCCCTTTAAAGTACCATTGTTTACAGTCAGCCAAAGAGGTATGTTTTGATCATACCCTTTGTTCTTGCTTAAATAATTGTTTTGAAGGTCTTTATAGCTGTAATCAAAGATGTCTAGGATTTCCTTCTTCTATGAATGCAGTTATTTGTGAATCTTGAATGTTTTCTTATCCTTGAAAGTGAAATCTTTGATGAAATAGAGCATTCCTCGACTCCTAGATTTCATTTTGAAAGTTTGTCTTGAAATTATTATTTGCTAGAGTGTGATGTGTAGAATTCATGGTTAGCCCTGTCTATGAAATACTTCTTCATGTTCAAATGATTTTTTAAATCCCTTTGTTGAGAAGTACATATAATTAAGGATTCTTAATTGCCCTTAGTTCTACTTTTCATTCTAAACCCTTAATGTTCATTTCATTTCACCATGAAAACTTTGTAGATCCAATAGACAAGTTAGATTTTCCCTTTGATACCCCTAATTCATCTACAAACTTGTTACAAACTTACATTTGACTCCATTTCCCAATGACTTAGAGATTTCCCTTTCCTATCTATGCTACCTAGATCATCATGTCCCACCAAACAATCAAACAAACTCATGCTTAATAACTAGCCTAAAATAAACCTTTTACAAGAAAACAAGTCATATCTTTGCAAAAAAATTGAGAGATCCCTCTCTGAGACTAGGAGGGCTAGATCCTAGAGCTCTAAAGACTGGTTTATGTGTTGCCTTTTCATTTAGTATGCCAATCTGCTAAATCACAGGATCCCAACATTCTAGCGATCACGGTGGGACCTTTTTGAGTAAGAGTCCCTAAAACAAGACACTCAGTATTCATTCAAGTGAACTAGAGCTTCTTCAAGAACTACCAGCATAATGGTAATCATGATAGGATCTTTCTGAATCAGTGGCAATCTAAGCAACCCTTAGGATTCTAAGAGACCCTTATCAAACCTTGAAGAAATCAGCTAGTAAGCCATAGAGTAGACTCTGTTTGTTTCACCACCTTAGCTAAGTGTTGAATTAGGTATAAGACACTCTCATAACCAGAGAACTATATAATAACTCAGAAAAACCCAAAAATTTTCAGATTGGTTTTTAAATAAACCATTGGTGGTGGACCACAAAACATTTTACCTTCAGAAAAGCTAAAAATTTCCACCTGGCGACTCCACTAGCCCCAGTAGGCCTATTACCTCACTAGTACTCTAGATTTCCTTACGACTATGTTAACCAACCTTGAGAAAGTTTAGAAACCTAGTTCCCTATTATAGAAATCACTGTGAGAGGAAAACTTGTGAAAAACAATCCTAAAAACTTCAACCTCTCTAAAATTTTGGAAACTAAAATCTGGCTTCACATAGGGTCAATACTAGATCCCATCTAGACCCTAACCCTCCTACCATAGTTGACAATCCGAAAAGGATTTTGTGGCAAACTTCTAGATCAGGAAAACCAACCACTGATAGAACCATCTGTAGAAATTATATAACTATTGTGTTATACATCCAAGATTCTCCTGCTCGCACACTATTTTAACTTCAAGCACAATACATAATCTATTCTACCATTTATCATCACATGCGGAAATAAACACAATTACAATGCACACATGAAAACATAAAAGTTCACACACATTAACAAAGTTGTTTTAACTGGAAAGCCTGAAGCTGAAAACCCCAACTATCTGTATATAATATATTTCATAGAGATCATGTAACAATCATCATACAAATCTTATCACAAGCTCTCAGTACAAATCAATCGCTACACACTAATCAGGTCCTGATCTAGCAAATCCATGCACCGATCTTTGCCACCTGCTAGCCTGCCTCTACTGTACAATCCCTGCTAAATATTGGCTTTGAATGAACTTGAATTGGTCCAGCCTTGCTCACGCAATCCTCATTGGCATCTCCAATAACTAGGTGTTGCAAAGCATGCAACATTATAGTCACAACTAATAGTCAACCTGCTCTTTCACCTACCTCTCCACTGGTCTCCACTGCAATTGTCCATGCACTGTAGTTAACTGATGTATTATTTAGTTGATTAATGAGTTAATAATTAGTGAATTAATTAATAATTAATTCACACCACTCTCACTAGTGTATCAATCAGTTAGACTAGATACAACTAGCTCAATTGTGTCTAATTGAGTTAAACTGAACACAACTCCACCAACTACCTCAATAACTCCACCAAAATCTGTCACATGAGTTATAACTGAAGTCTCCATGCAATAGCTCCACTTAACCCTCAGGAATAGCATAATTCCTTCTGTCAGCTCTTGTGCCACATCTGTGCACTTAAATGAAGTGCTACAAGAGAATAAGATAATGTTTATAGTCCAAATATTATTAAGAGCTAATAATATTCGACATATCTATTTTTAGACTGGCAATCTAAAAATAGATTCCACCCAGTATGTCTAAAAATATAATTCCATCTATTTTTTTCCAACTTGGCCAACCATCCACAAATAGCATCCTGCAACTCATAGGATATGATCGACATGTCTAAAAATAGACTTAGTCTAAAAATAGACTTGCGCCAAAAATAGCCTGCGGGCCCACTTAGTGAAGGTGACTCTTTTCCCTAAGCTCATCATCTTGTTGCAATCTCAACACCACCCTCAGAACAAGATCTGTCCCTGAAAAACTTACAGTCTTGAAAGATCCTCACTTTGACTTACCTTAAACAAAGAACCTATTTAGAAATAAGTCTCAAAGTGATTTAAACCAAGCTGACTTTGAAACCACAGATTTGCAACAGAGCTTTAGTAGAGAAGCTTCACCTTCTACTCCACCTGATTCTCAGCTTCTTCATCATTTCAGCTCCTTCCATAACAAATCTGCTCATCATCAGTCTGCTGGCCCAAGTTTTTTTTCTACTCCTATCCACACATCCACTATTCAAAACACTCAATTTCAGCCCACTTTCCCTCTTGTTAATTCACCTCTTGTAAATCCCCTATTATTTCCTATCATGGAAGCATGGTATGCTCCACTTGTGTTACCACAATCTCTAGTTCCCTTACCTAATGATTACCAATCCATAATTCCCCAATTCACTAGAAATGAACCTACTATTGCCCAACAGCATATAGATAAAATGAATGATGCCTTTGATTACATGGAAATAGAAGAAGAGACCATTAAGATGAGAATCTTTGCTCAAAGTTTAGGAGGAGAAGCCAAGAAATGGTTTAAGGGCCTAGATCCTCATAGCATAAATGATCTCCCTTATTTATATCAAACATTAATAAACAAATGGTAAATTAGGAAGAACCCTCTCCAAATCCTTTCAGAATATACCAATCTCAAAATAAATAGTGGGGAAGGTGTCCAAGAGTTTTGCACTAGATTCAATAGTGTTTATAATGCACTTCCCCCAGACATGAAATCTTAATTAGGCTTAGCCTTAACTAAATTCCCAGAAGGCTTTGATCCTGAAATGGCCTACCAACTAAGAGAAAGAGACCCCTCAACTTTAGAAAACATGCAGAGAGGAGCCTTAAGTGTAGAAGAAAATTTGATTGAGAAAAGAGCTAGGTTGAGAGAAGAGAAAATAGTTACATATAGGGATGATACAGTAGCATCAACCTCATCATCAGATACTAAAATTGATAACTTAGTGAAGGTAATGGATAGGATGCTTGAAAATATAAATATGAATGACAGAGTGCCTCCTAGAGAAAACCAAAACAGAAATAGAAACCAAAATCCCATAAGAGACCCTAATCAAGATAGGCAAAGAGATAATGACCAATAGAATAGGCCTCCCTTTCAACAAAACTATATTTATCAAGAATAAGAGAGGGAAGTTGAATGGTTGGAAGAAAATCATGTGAATCTGATAGGATCTGACAGTGAGACAGATGTTTTTCTCACTGAAGAAGAACAAGGATTCTTCTCTTCAGAAAAAATTCAAAACAATCATGAAGATTCTGAATATTACAGATTGGGGTTTGAAAATGAAATCATGGAGGTACACAAACAATATAATCTTAGAAGCAAAGGGTGCCCAGAAATTTCTAATGACAAAAACACTAATACTGTTGTTAAGAAAACTTCAGAAAATCAGCCTAAAAAGACAGCCAGTAACACCAATACTATGGCCAAGAAAACTGATATAAGTAAAGACAAAAACAGTCAGCAAAGTGTTGAACAAAGCTTCCCTAGTACTTCTACTAGTGGCCCTAACAAATATGTCCCAAATAGCAGTCCAAATAAAAATCAGCAAATCAGAATTGCTGAAAGAATTGTAAATGACAAAACAGATGTAAATATGTCAAGAGCAATAGTTCCTTTCAGCCTTGAAGGGGAAATTGCCAAAATTAAAATCACCATACCCTTGGCTGAACTAGTAACTCAGGATGTATATAAAAACTAGGTTTTGAAAGCTTTGAATATAGGTAGTGACACTGATACTTTAAACTTGACAGATGATAAACCAGAATTATTGTTTGGTCCTGAAGTTGAAGGAAAATACCAAGAAGGGGTTATCCCTCCCTTCTACGTCAGCCTGAATATACATGACAAAATCTTGCATAATGCCATGCTAGACTCAAGTGCTTCAAATAATCTTATGCCCAAAGTAGTAATGGAAAGCCTAGGCTTAGAAATTACTAAACCATACAAAGACCCATACTCCTTTGATTCAAGCAAGGTCAAATGCTTAGGCCTAATCAAATATTTATCTGTCAACTTGGCATAAATTCTTGCTAAGAGTCTAGTAATGAACATAGTAGTAACTGACATTCCCCCTAAGTATGGCATGCTTCTATCTAGATCATGGGGAGCCAAACTACAGGGGAGTCTTTAGATGGACATGTCTTATGCCACCATCCCAGTATTTAACCAAACTAGAAGATTATACAGGGAATCCCACATGAAATACATGGTGAGCAACATAGATAGACCAAACAATTCTCCTATCTACTCTATCCATTCAAATTTGTATTCCTTTATCTTATATAATGAAGATGAAATCAGCCAACAAGAAAAGGAAAACAAAGAAGAATTTGGTCTACCAGAACAGTCAAATCTGCCATCAACTCAAGAGAAGAACAGTTCAGACTTTAGCAGCCTTGAATACCAGAAAGAAAAATAAATGAGATTGAAATACCTTGGAAAATAAACTTTGATGGCTCTTGTAGAAAATTAAGTGCAGGGGCTGGTGTATGGATACAAAACACAAACAAAGGATTTTCCTATAAACTATATTTTCCATGCACAAATAACATTGCTCAATATGAAGCCCTCCTTATTGGCCTACACTTACTCAAAGATTAAGGAGCCAAAAGAATATCAATCCAAGGGGATTCTGAGCTAATTACTAGACAAATTAAAGGGGAATATTCAACCAAAAACCCAAAACTTAGAGAGTATAGAAATGTTGCCCTTGATCTCCTAAAAACCTTTGAAAAATATGAACTCATTTTCATCCCAAGAGCTCAAAATCATCTAGCAAATGAACTTGCCTTTGCTGATATTAATTGCCAAATAACACAGATAAATGAAAAATCTAATATAAACGTAAAAAACATACCTACAATACCTGACAATGAGGATTATTGGCAAGTGTTTGAAGGAGACAAACGCATAGATGATTTCTGCAATCAAAGAATGACTTTGCCATACCAACACCTTCTTCAAGCCATGAGGAAAACTATTTTAATGAAGAAAAAATCCCTGAAACAGAGCTGTCTTTTTCTGCTGATGTAAACCATTTTGAACATCCTTTTAGAGCAGAAATAGTTGACAGTACAAACCAGAAATACCTGGAAGTCTTACAATGTAAAAATGATACAATTCCAAGAGGTCTTGCACCATTAGAACAGCTTTCTGATTTTAATGATGTAGCCAAAGAACCAAGGATGGAGCCTATAGAAACAAACATAGAAGAACATAACATAGGCAGCCTAGCAGAACCCAAAATGATAAATCTATCCAGCACTCTCCCAGTTCATATCAAACAGAAATACATAAAACTTTTTAAAGAATTTAAAGATGTGTTTACATGGGGATACAAGGATCTAAAATCATATGATACCAACATCATTCAACACAAAATTCCTCTTAAGGAAAATCAGAAACCTTTCAAACAAAAACTCAGAAGGATAAACCCTATTTTATTTCCTTTAGTTGAGAAAGAGATTAAGAAAATGTATGATGCTGGGATCATAGTTCCCATCAGGTATTTAGAATGGGTTTCCAACTTAGTGTCTGTTAGGAAAAATATTGGGGAGATTATGCTCTGCATTGATTTCAGAAATCTCAATAGAGCCTCCCTTAAAGATAACTATCCATTGCCAAAAATGGATCATATACTTCAAAGGGTGGTTGGGTCTAAAACAATTTCACTGTTGGATGGGTTCTCAGGTTACAATCAGGTGTTAGTACTCCCAAGTGATCAACATAAGATTGCCTTTACTACACCTTGGGGTACATTCATGTATGTCAAAATGCCATTTGGTTTAATGAATGCAGGGGCCACCTTCCAAAGGGCCATGGAAATATCCTTTTCAGAAGACATAGGCTATTTTATAATCATTTACCTTGATGACATTACTGTTTTCTCGAAATCTGATGAAGAACACTTGATTCATTTAAGAATTTTTTTTGAGAAATGTAGGAAATATGGCTTATCTTTGAATCCCAAAAAGACACTCTTTGGTCTCCAAGAAGGGAAGATTCTAGGCCACATAATTTCTGAAGAGGGAATCATAGTAGACCCTAAAAGGATTGATGGCATATTGAAGATTAGCCATCCTAGAAACCTCAAAGAATTACAATCTTTCATTGGGAAGATAATTTTTTTAAGGATATTCATCCCCAACCTTGCTGAGCTATTAAGAAATATCACAAACATGCTTAAGAAAGAAGTAGGTGTTAAATGGACAATACAAGCTAAATAATCATTTGAACTAGTGAAACAAGCTCTCACTCAAACACCAGGTCTCATAAGAACTAATTTCACCAAAGATTTCTATATCTTTTCCTTTGCATCTGAACATACAATAGCTGTGGTGTTACTGCAAAAGAATGAAATGGGGCATGAACAACCAATATCCTTTTTTAATAGGGCCTTGAGAGATGCTCCACTCAAGTATAACATCATGGATAAACAAGCCTTAGCCTTGGTAAAATAATTGAAAGACTTTAGAGTCTACATCTTGCATTCTCACATCATTTCTTTTGTCCCACATACTGTTGTCAAGGAAATTCTAAGTCAAGACCCTGATGGTAAAAGGGGAAAATGGATTGTTGTTATTTTAGAATATGACTTAGAAATCAGGCCCACCAAACTAATCAAGGGGCAGGGATTAGCAAAACTCATGGCTGAATCAAACTTCCAAGCACTAGATATGAATATGGTTGATGTTTTGGAAGAAACAGAAGAATTCACAGCTCCATTTATTGACGAAACTTTTCTGAATTCACCTTGGTATGCTGATACCATATATGTGTTGCTTTATCTGAATACCCCTCCTTCTCTGTCTAAAAATAAAGCTAGATTTTTTAAGAAGAAGGCTTTGAATTATTGCATACTAGATGGGGTTTTATATTGGAATAATGTTGTTGGAATATTGCTTAAATGTTTGCTTGAGATTGATGCAGGAAAAATCATGCATGAGCTGCATGAGGGAGAATGTGGTGGACATCTTTACTGGAAGACTACAACAAATAAAATCCTCAGATCTGATTACTATTGGCCCACCCTTTTCCCAGATACTCAGAAACTTTTCATGACTTGCCATAAGTGTCAAATTTTTGATGGAAGGAGAAAACTCCGACCTTTACCCATACATCCCATCAATGTTGAGGATCCCTTTCAGCAATTGGGCTTGGACTTCAATGGGGAAATTCACCCATCTTCATCAACCCAACATAAGTGGATCCTCACTGTCACTGACTATTTTACCAAATGGATAGAAGCCATACCTTCTAGGAATGCTACTAACTATGTCATTATCAAGTTCCTTGAAACCAAAATACTATCCAGATTTGGTTTTCCTAGAAAAATCATCACAGACAATGTTGTTGCCTTGAAATCTAAAATAATGATTGACTTCTTCCATAAGTATCATTTTACCTTGGGTCATTCCACTTCCTATTATCCTCAAGGAAATGGATTAACTGAATCGTCCAACGAGAGCCTTGTCAATATTATCAAAAAATTGTTGGAGCAGAATCAGAAATCATGGCATAGTAAGCTTATTCATGCTTTATGGGCTGATAGATTAACCACCAAAAAATCAATAACTATCTCCCCCTATCAGCTAGTTTATGGAATGGATTAAATCTTCCCAACCTCTTTAGGAGTTCCAGTCATGAAACTCCTTCAAGAAGTACAAACTGAAGAGAATGATATGTAGAGAAGGATAAATTAGACCATTCATTTACAGCAGTCAAGAGAGGAAGTGTACAAGAGAACACAAATAGTCCAAGAGAGTATCAAGAAGTTATTTGAAAAGAGGACTAAATAAAATGGTTTCCAAATTGGAAATCTAGTTCTAAAGTGGGATTCTAGAAGGGAAGAAAAGGGAAAACATGGAAAATTTGAGAATCTGTGGAAAGGACCCTACATTATTCATTCTATCAGGGGTCATAATGCATTCCTTCTACAAGAGCTGAATGGAGAAGATCTATTTGGAGATCCTGTCAATGGCAGGATGCTCAAGCACTACTTCTATCAAGAGTCCTAGTTTCAAAGTTTTTATTCATTGTATATGACACTGCTTTTGAATTTGAAAAAGGAAAAAATACAAAAACAATAGAAAAGAGAAAAGAGGGCAGATAAAAAGAAAAAGATACAGCCCCATACCCAAAAAAAGAATTTTTTTTCTGAAAGTGAGCAAATCTAAGTGCCACTGTTGATTCAAAAATGATATATTGTTAAGTCATCTAGCCTAATCATGGCTAAACATATTTTAAATTTATGTTGATAAGTTAGTAGAAGCACAAATTGGTAAGATTTTTTTAGACTTGGCTTATCAGTAGAATAGATTAGGATAGAAAGGAAATGGTTCTAAAAAGCTCAAAATCTGAACCAAGAAAAGGAAAAAGATAGCTCTAAATAGATCAAAACTAGAGCTGGAAAAGAATAGAATGATGTTTATAATTTTCAGATCTTAAGCCTTCACAATTTTGTTTTATTTTTCTGCAAATAGTCTATGTGCAGCTTGTACATATAGCCATGGACAGCATAGCAAATCAGACAGTATAATCTTGATTTGACTATGTTTAAATTTCCTGTTTTAGAAATAGAGAATAAAATATGTCGAACAACTTAATCTTGACAGATAGTAGCTAGGTAGAAAATAAAGAGTTCAACAATTTAATCTAGACTCTTGGAATAAATAAGGATAGGATTAGATATTTTATTTCTGTTTTCAAAAATAAAATGTCAAAGAGTTTGCTAGTTCAAATGCACTCAAAAAGGAAGAAAAAATGCTAGGAAAAAGTAAGATTGGGTAGGTATAGATGTTGTTTTGAAGAAATTACATATTGCAGATTGATAAAAGTTGTCCTTTTCAGAGGAAGATTAGCAAGAAAGGAAGAAACCTGCCCAATGGATAAGGCACTGGTCTATTGAAATCCAGAGATTGACAAACTAGATGTTCTGGACACCTAAAAGGACAGCTGTCCTCCTCAAATGGAGCCACTATTAGTCATCCATAATTTTGACTTTATCCAAAGATGACTAAATTACCAATCCTAGATTTCTAGAAATAATATTTCAAAGAAGCATTATGAGTTCTAGAAATGTCACTGCCTTCATCATTCTAAAGTCTGTCAGTTCACCAAAATCTTCATCTATGCCTCCTAAAAGGTTATCTAGTTGTTTCAAAGAAAAAAACTCATTTCAGGCTATTTATCCCTGTTTTTATTAGTCGTTTTCCCTCTAAAAATAACCCATTTTCCCTTCATTAACCCTTCATTTCCTTTGAAAAAAAAAACCCATTTTTACCTTCTCATTTATCCATCATGTTCCTAAAAAACCTTCTAAAAATCCTTTAAAAATCGATAGAACCCTTTATTTGGTTTTAAAATGCTTATTTTTCCCTATCGGAACACCCAAAAGGCTTTAAAAACCTTTGTTTTTTACCCTTTTTTGACCTTTTCTTGTATATAGGCTTTAAGCCGCTAAGGGCTTAAGCCTTTCGCTCATTTTTTCCATGTGCCCGAATGCCAGGACCGAGCGCTTAAACTCTCCGTGCTAACCCTTGGCCTCTTTTCCCCTGCTCTCGGTCCCCTTACTTTTCCACGAGACCACCTCCTAGCATCTTTCTTAAGCCCCTCTCCCTTTCTTTCTTACCCCCATCTATTCATATCTTCGAAACAATCTACACCGTCAATCGCATTGATCGAACAGCCCAGACTACATCCCCCTTCCCTTTTTCCCTTACCCCACTCCATAAAAATTGAGCTCGATCTCAACCGTTGATCGTGTAGATCCAACGGCGACCGTCACCCCTCTCCTCCCTCAATTATCCTCATGTCTGTCTTCCTTGATCGATCTCCATCGTCGATCACCCATGATCTGACAGTTCACATTTAACCTCGCAATTCCTCTCCTCCCATCCCTCCATCTCCCAGACCATTATTAACGGTGGATCTTCGAGATCCAATGGCCCTCATTTAAACCCATCGCCCATAAATACCATCGCTACCAAAAAAAACTGCTTATGTCAGCCGGGGCCTACCACCCACTACGCAAAGCATCACCCAACCCTGGCTTGACACTTGTCTTCCACCATCCCCATCCACCATTCAACTCTCCACCATCGTGCTAATCCTTTGCCGTTGGATCTACCTCCCCAGATCCGGCGGCTCATATGCGATATCGTGTGCATTTGCCTCCCGAGGTTTAACACCTCATTTCTACGTGAAACTGGTGGTTTTTCTCGGGGCACGTGGCAAGCGATGAATGGAATCGCGTTCCCCTGGGGAAAAACTACTAACCGCCCAACTACAACGCGAAAACCACCGGTGGTTTTCCAAAAACCAAATTTTTCCCATTTTCGCACCAAAGTCATTTTAAACCTTTTTTTTCATAGTTTTCTCCATTTCCTCCCTCTGCAGCATACCTCCATTGCTCCTCCGCCACTCCATTAGCCTCTGTAAAACAGTTTTAAGCCCTCGCGTAGGATTTTATAATGTGTTTGATGGTTGCTTGCAGGGTCAATGGTGAAGGAGGCTATTAACAGTCCAAGATAGTGCTAAGGCCGAGGATCATAGTCCTTTGTGGCCCAAAAATCAAAGAAAAAAGAGCTAATGGGGTTATATAAAAGGTTCAAACCCTTGACGATTTATCAAACCCTCATCGCACTAAAAGAAACTCTGCACACAACAAAACAAAGAAGAATCAGTGAAGTAAGAAGAAAGGAAAAGACAGAGTCTAAATTTTAAATAAAAATGGGATAAAGGCGAGGTTAAAGGCCAAAGAAACAGAGGGTTAAAGGTTTAATTGGTAGATTAAGGAAGAAAAAACACGGTTAAAGACAGAGAATTAAAAGGTTTAAAGAAATTAGATAAAGCAAAAGACAACAAAGAAGATCAATTAAAAAGGAAAACCAAGGCTAAACAGATCAGGCCTAGACACACTTTTTATGATTAAATTAAGGCAAGATAGGCCTAAAAAGGCCTCGAATACATCAACAGAAGTAGTTATTCCCTTAAAAAATATAACTGCCACCTGTGGCTTGCTTTCTGTCCCAAGGGGAAAATTAGTAGTTATTACTTAAAAAATATATTTTAAAGCTTTCAGACAGTTACTGTAAAGACAAAAAAAGGCCTCAAAATTCAATCTTTTCAACTATTTCATCCTCAAGAAGTAAAATATAGATTTATTACATAAAGAAGTAGTTGAGAGACCTTCCTACCTTATGCCTTGCATGGTTTTTAGGGATAGGAGTGCATTTACTATGTCATTTATAACATTTTGAACCCTAGATGGTTCCACCTCCTCATTTGCAGCATAAATACTGCATTTGAACTGATTGTATTGTGGGCATTTGATAACTCTTTGAAGTAATACATAGTTCTGCTGAAGTTGAAAGATATTTGATGTTCTGGAACCTGTGGATGTCTGGACTTGTTTGTTGATGGAGAAAGCTCTGTCATTGGACCCCTGAGCTTGGTTATTGGTGAAGTGTTCTAATCTTTTAATTTTTTTCCTGTTTTCCATTCTGTTATCATCATTTCTTGCTTACAGTAGAGTAAAAATATTAAGCTAAGAAATGTATCCTAGAAGCATCTTAGACCTATTTACTCTTCATTGTATTTATGTTTTCATCTGCTAAAGGTTTTATTGAGTTGTTTTACTGCTTTTCAATCCTTAAGCTTGTTTATTTCAAGAAAAATTCAAATAGTTGGTCTCAAGAATGATTTATGGTTTTCCTGCTTACTTGCTGCCACTTAAAAGCTATTTTTGAAATCTCCCTTTAAAGTACCATTGTTTACAGTCTGCCAAAGAAATCTGTTTTGATCATACCCTTTGTTCTTGCTTAAATAATTTTTTTGAAGGTATTTATAGTTGTTGTTGGGGTTTCAGTGTTTTGGACAGATTTGCAAGACCAAAAGACTAGACAACATCATAACCACTTTGGGATCCTAGGATCTAGCCCTCCGGGATTCAGAGAGGGATTTCTCCATCAAAGCAAAGAATGATGTATCTTTGAAAGCTTAAAACGATGTATTAGGCTAGGTATGAAGCACAAAGGGGGGTTTTAAATGATTTTTTTGGCTGTTGGGTTGGTTGGAGATCATTAACTGAGAAGGTTATGGAATGAGAGGAACAAAGCAGCAGGACGTTTCGTTAAAAGAGGATAGGTTAGGAATGTGCCATCCATTGGGCTATGCAGTCATGAAAGGGAATTACTTGAAAAACAACTAGCAAAGGCTTTCCAAAGGGAAAGTCATCTATACTAAAGGATCTTTTAGATAGATGGTGGAATGGAACAATAAGGAGTGAAGGTGAAAGAAGGAAAGAAACCCAATTTCAATCTAGAGATAAGGTCAAATATCATTTAAATCCAGACCTGCTTTTACATAATCAAAGGAAACTCTCAATGGAGGTACAAAGGGTAGCTTAAGATCAGGTCAGAGGTCATTTAACTCCAGGCCTGCTTCAGCATACTCTCAAAGGAAAAACAGAGTTAAGATTTAACACAGAACTAGGCCTAAGATCAGAGAAGGGATTTTAACCTTCAATGCTTTGACACCAGCTCAAGGGATCTTAGAAAGTCCAATCTGTTGGAAAAGGACCCCAGTGGACAGGGCTTACACTAAATCCCCGGTATCCCAATTCTTCCATCTCAAACCCAACCAGAACATCTAAGTAAGAAACCCCGAATTCAGACATCAGTAAGCATGGGCTGGACCAACATCTTTAACTGGTTAAATTACGTGAATTTTCTCTTAAATACACATTAAGCATAAAACATCAAGGACAATAATAGCAATGGGCATTAGGGTACCAAGCAAGGGTATATCCTAAGCCTGGTTTACTTATTCTTATCGGAAAAATATGAACATCATGATTAAAATGAAATAAGACAGGAAACATCACCCGTAATATAGACCAAGATCCTATGAAATTGCTTGATTAATTGATGTGCAAAAACAGTCACATACACTGAGCTCAATGGCTAATACAGTCCAAGCTTTCTCCTCCCAGCCTACTAAATTACAAACTACTCAGCTACTCTCCTCCAAAAAATTTCTAACAGCTAAAAGAATCCCTCTAACTAAAACAATAACAACAACCATTACAATATGTTCTTCGGGAGTTCTTATAGGAGAAATGAGCAATAGTAAGAGTATATGTACATTAAATGGATTCATTAAGATATATTGGAGGAAGTATCCACACCCACTCTTCTTAATGGCTCTGCATCGCTGAATGTACTCTGTAGTATGGTCTGGGAGTCTTTTTCAGGTCAATATTTGACCTCGAATGTATTCTGTGAAGTCCTTCTAGATGTTTGGTACTCTGAGTAGCCTTCTAGAATAAATGACATGGATAGAAAGTCTACAAGTCTCCATACCTCCATAACTGTTGTCCTGACAATTCCTTAGAAGCTTATGTCAGTGTAATAACCTTTCAGGGCTCAAGGAGGCATGGAGACTTCTGTTGGAGATGTAATTTTTGAGAAAACACGTTCTGCTGACATTAAACACAGATATGGCTTGTTTCATGTGTGCTTCAGTCTTCAAACTGCATCTTATCCTTTGAGACACGGGATCAAAGCATCAAATCTTCAATTATGGGCTTAATCCCTTAATCTATCTCTGTTGATACACCTTGCCATTGCTGCAATGGTTTCTCTGCATTTTGAGTCACAGTAGCTGTGACTGTGGAGACAGAGTGGAAATCTCACTCTGTGAACCCTGCACAATGCAATATATCTATTATAGAAATCCAGGGGGAGTGGTGGAAGATTCGTTGTGGAGGCTTGTGAGATGGAGGTGGAAATGGTGGAGGCAGCGAGAAAATGGAAGAAAAACATTGCAGAATGGTGAAAGGATGATCTGCTAGAAGTTTGGTGTAAATAGGTTCATGGACCATTGGATTAGATGGACAGGCGACGATCTACAGTCGGGATCCGCCAAGGAAACACTTTTCAGAAGGTTAGGTGGAAGTAATAAGATTTAGTGTTAAAACCCAAAGTTTATCGTTTGGGTGGAATACAAAGGAAATGGGTTAAATGAATGAAGTCAGACCTTTAATGGTGGGACCCAACTAGGGAGGAGGGCGATTAGATATGAACCGTTGGATCTTAGGAGGAGATCAACAGTGGTGATTGTCAGATGAAACTCTTTGGAGGCTCCGATGAATGAAAATAGAATGAAATGCACGATGCGATATGGGTCGTTGATTTGATCAGATGGATGGCTTAGATTAGATTATGGGGCTTTCGGGGAAAAGTGAGGAAAGGTGGTTTTAGTTATAAAACAGCTGGTTTTGCATGACTCAAAAGTAGTTTTTAGATTTTGCCCAAAAAACGCGATATGCCTTGTCGCGTGACATGTGGCACTACAAAACCACTTACATCGCATAATTTTTGATCATTAGAGTTCGGACGCCAAAATAATGTGATATGCACACTGGCCGTTGGATCTGGAGTGGAAATATCGGAAGACAGAGGATGGAGCACAATGAGGGGAGATGCGTGGTCAGTAATGGTGGGGAAAGTCAAATGCAGGTTTGATCTTAGCTGTCAAATCTGAAATACGGACGGTCAAGATTAAAAGGGGAAGCAGGAAGGCAAAGGGTTAAATAAATGGGCGAGATGAATAAGGATCGTTGGATCTAACAGGATTAACGACGGAGATCCAATCGGAAGGGGAGACAGGTGGGGCAATGAGCAGGGAGCGATGAAATCTAGACCGTTGGATCCAGATGGATGAACGGCTCAGATCAAATCGGGGCTCGAAAATCGGAAGGGATCGAATGCGATGTTGTGTAACCAACTCCAAAAAGAGAATAAAAGAGATATCAACGCCTTATAAATGAGCCACTTCGAGGGGGCAACCTCCAATACATTACATAAATGAACAATTCTTGGATGATACAATTTACAAAACCTCATTTCTATATATAGGAGTCCATGGGGCCATAATGTAATCCTAGTGGGCCACAATGTAATCCTAGCCGACCTAACAATAATAATTTAAAGGCACAATAATAACAAAATGGGGGTTACAAGGGTACAATAATAACAATAAGGGGGTTACACTAACAACAATAAGGGACTATACTAGTAATATAGGGACCTAACATGCCCTTCTCCTTCAAAAAAGTGTTGTCCTCAATGCTTGAGTAGCTCTGGGTGCTTCTGTATAAAATTCTCATCCTCCCATGTAGAATCTTCTGTGGGTAAGTTCTTCCACTTGATGAGATACTCTGAAATTGATCGATTTCGTAGCTGTCGAGTTCTTGTTTCCATGACTGCTTCAGGTTCCAATATGATTTTTCCTTCCTCATCAAGTTCTGGCAATATTGTTTGAACCGGAAGATTTTCACCTATAACCTTCTTTAAGCATGAAACATGGAAAACTGGATGTACTCGCGAAGAAGTAGGAATCTCCAATTTGTATGCCATAGTACCAATCTTTTGCAACACCTTGTAAGGACCATAGTACTTTGGTGATAATTTATTATCCTTCTTAGCTTGCTTGAGGTACATTTGTTTGTATGGTTGTAGCCGTAAAAATACCCAATCTCCTACATCAAAACTTCTCTCACTGCGATGTTGATCTGCCTGTTGTTTCATTCGATTTTGTGCCAAATTCAGGTTATCCCTTAAGAGTTGGAGAACTTCTTGTTGATGCTCGATGTGATCTTCCACTGCTTGAACCTTCGAATTTTCTCTTAAAGATGATGTGATGGATGGTGGATGATATCCATAAAGTGCCATAAATGGGGTCATTTTTGCTGCAGTATGGAAGGAAGTGTTATACCACCATTCGGCAAGAGGTAACCACTTGACCCATTGTGTTTGTTTATCAGATACAAAACAACGAAGATATCCTTCCAAACATTTATTTACTATCTCAGTTTGACCATCAGATTGAGGATGATAAGATGAGCTATGAGCTAATTGAGTACCCAAACAAGAAAATAACTCCGTCCAAAAAATTTCAGTAAAAATGGGATCTCTGTCGCTCACAATAACCCTTGGGCTTCCATGTAGCTTTTGAATTCTGTCCATAAATGTAGTAGCAACTGTACTTGCTTTAAATGGATGGGATAATGCACAAAAGTGTGCATACTTGGTAAGTCTATCAACTACCACCATGATGACACTCTTTCCTTCGGACTTAGGTAAACCTGTGATAAAATCCATTGAAATCTCCTCCCAACGTTGACTTGGAATGGATAAAGGTTGTAGAAGTCCCGGGGTCTTAAATGTTTCCACTTTATTCTGCTGGCAATCCAAACATTCCGCCACAAACTTTCGAATATCAGATTTAAGGCCATCCCAAAAAAATTCTTTCTTCACCCTGTGGTAAGTTTTTAAAAATCCTGAGTGTCCTCCTAAAGGAGAAGTGTGCAATTCCAGAAGAATCTTTTGTTTTAGTTGGGAATCCTTACAAAGATATAAACGATATTTGTACCATAAGGAATCATTTTTCCAACTAAATGTATCAGATGTACTAGGATCTTGCTGCAACTTTTGAATGAGTGTCCATACATCTTTGTCCTTCTTCCATTCATCTCTTGCTTCAGTTATCCAATCTCGTTGGATAATAGAAATGGCACAAAGCAATGCTTCCACCTCTTCATTCTTTCTTGAGAGTGCATCTGCAACAACATTAAGCTTTCCTTTTTTGTAGATTATTTCAAAGTCATAGCCCAACATCTTTGTGACCCATTTTTGATGCTCTTCTGAAGATAGTCTCTATTCCAAAAAGTGTTTAACACTATCATGATCAGTTTTTACCTTGAAGTGTCTTCCCATTAGGTAAGTTCGCCATTTCTTTAGTGCATGCAGTATTGCTAACATTTCCTTCTCATAAATAGGTTTCTGTAAATATTTTCCTTTGATTGGACGACTTTCAAAAGAAATGGGTCTTCCTTCCTGCATTAAAAATGCACCAATTCCATTTCCTGAGGCATCACATTCCACAATAAAGGTTTTTGTGAAGTCTGGCGTAGCTAAGACCGGTGCTAGGCACATTGCCTCTTTAAAATGTTCAAAGGCCTTAGTTGCTTCAGGAGTCCATGAAAATGCATCTTTCTTCAATAATGTTGTTAGAGGTGCTGCTATTCTCCCATAATTCTTAACAAACTTGCGATAATACCCTGTTAACCCGAGAAATCCTCGCAACTGCTTTATGGTTGTGGGGACTTTCCATTCCTTAATGGCTTTATTTTTGTTAGGGTCTACTTTAACACCCTCGTGAGATACAATATGACCCAGATATTCCACCTCTTGTACTCCAAAGAAACATTTGGATGTTTTTGCATATAATTGTTTCTCCTGCAATAGTTTGAGCACCCCGTCAACATGTTCAACATGATCCTTCCAAGACCTGCTGTAGATTAGTATATCATCAAAAAATACTAGCACAAATTTTCTAAGGAAGGGTTTGAAAATGGAATTCATCAACCCTGAAATGTAGAAGGTGCATTGGTAAGGCCAAAAGGCATGACCAAAAATTCATAATGACCCTCATGAGTTCGAAATGCTGTTTTTGGAATATCTTCATTCTTCATTCTAATTTGATGATATCCTGAACGAAGATCCAACTTGGTAAAATAAATTGCTCCATGTAATTCATCCAATAATTCATCAATCACAGGAATGGGAAATTTATCTTTAATGGTGAGCTTATTGAGCTCCTTATAATCTAGACACATGCGCCATGATCCATCCTTCTTGTGTACCAATACTACAGGAGCAGAGAAAGAACTTTGACTAGGTTGAATTATACCCGCCTCTAACATTTCTGTAATCATACGTTCAATTTCGCTCTTTTGGAAGTAAGGATATCTATAAGGCCGGATGTTTGGAGGAACACTTCCTGGAATCACATGAATAGCATGATCATGATCACGAATAGGTGGGAGTCCTTTGGGAGTTTCAAACACCTTGGAATGATTGTCCAAGACTTGTTGAAGATCTGCAGAAATAGATGATTTTGATGTTGGAACTTCTAGTGAGCATAATTGAAAATTATTAACTGCTGGTTTTTCTATATAAAGCTTCTTTGTCATGACATTAGAGCTACATATTCTTCCTGTTTCCTCTAATACTCCCCTGGCACCTACTTCTTTCCTTCTCTAAAAAAATTTCAAACAGCAAGTTCTTATGCAATCTTTTAAAGTTTAACGTCTCAAAGATTGTAACCATTGTACTCCTAGTACAACATCAGCACCCCATGGTTAGCTTAATATTAAATCATTTTCCAAAGCAATTTATAGTTCCTCCATTTGCAACCATCACTTGACATTCTGGTGCTGGGTATAGGAAACAATTTAATTCCTTGGCTACCTTACAATGAATAAAATTATGGGTGCTACCTGAATCAATCAACACTATTACCTTTTCTTCTTGATTTGTCCTTGTATCTTGAGAGTTTGAGGAGTGGTAATTCCTGCCAGTGCATTACACGATATGGTCGGATTCATTTCTTCCTCTTCTAGGGTTGGTTCCTGGTGTATATCCTCTTCCTGTTCATTTTCTTCTTCCTCTTCACAATCTATGTAAAATAATTTCTTCTCAGCACACTTATGACCTTTAGTGTATTTTCTATCACAACCGTAGCAAAGCCCTTTTGCTCTTTTTTCTTCCAATTGTTGTGGTGTCAACCTTGTAGGTTGTGGAAATCTAGGCGTAGCAACACTTCCTTCTTTATAGAATTGAGTGGTAGGCTTCCTTGTCGCCATAATTTTACATTCAACTTTTCTTGCCAACCCGAATGCCTTCTCCAATGAATCAGGTTCCAAAACGCGAACTTCATGTTGGATGTTATCCTTTAAAGTGCCTATGAAGAGATCAATCCTGTGTTCCTCTGGAATATCAGTTACCCTTATATTCAATTTTTGGAAGTCCTCAATGTGCTGCCCCACCAAACCCTTTTGTTTGAGATTTATCAATTGGCTAAAGAAGGTCTTGCTCTTTGTATCCTAATAATGTGCTATCATTTCCTCCGTAAAAAATGACCAAGTGATAATTTTTTTACGGGAGCAAAGCCATCAATACCATACAAATGTATTTGGTTCTAAATGTAAAGTTGCAATGCGTACCTTTTGTGTGTTTTTCACATTATGGAGATCAAAATATTGCTCCATCTGTAGTATCCATGTTACAGGATCCTTTCCATCAAACTTCCTCATATCCATTTTTGGAATATGGTGGTTCTTCCCTCCAACAGTAGAGTTTATGAAATCACGACTAACATTTATTTTGTTCTCATCATGAGTTTCCTCTACTATCTTTTCACCATTAGGAAACATTTCTTGTATCAACTTTCCCAAACCTTCGATGTCTACTTTTAGATCTTTCTTCATGTTTTCCATGTTGTCTTTCATTTTTTCATCGATCTTAGCTTCCATGTCATCCATATTAGCTTCCATGCCCACTTCCATGCCATCCATCTTAGCTTCCAAACCACTCATCTTAGCTTCCACGCCTTTCTTCAACCCATCCATCTTAGTTTCCACGTCCTTCTTCAAAACTTCCATTTCATTTTTTGTTGTTCTTTGTGAGAGCGAAATTTGTTGCACTTGCTCTTGTAATTTTGATATGTCATGTTGCCATTCTTTGTCTTCATGAGTCATAGTAGAGTCATAGTTTATTTTTCTGCAATTTAGATATCAGATTGCTCAAGTTGTTTATGATTACCTCTGAAAGCCATAGCGAGACTAATGGTGAGGGGTCAGAATATGAGTTGATGTAATTTGATTTTAGTTTTACTTTACTTGCAATATTTTCTTTGAGTAACAGTTTCTTTTTTGTTTAGATAGCAGCAAGGGTAATGGTTTCCATGATCAATAGTTCACTGTTTGTTTAACTAGGATAGTAGCACATTTCATTTCCTTTTAGGAACTAATTTTCTCATTGTATGTTTCAAAATCCTTTTGAAGTTTTAAAGTTTGGTAAATCATTATAAAGGACATCATTGCCTTGAACAATCACAACCATACTTGTCTTTTAGAATTTTCATTAGGAAACCAACCAAGATAAAAAGAAAAAAAACCAAAAACGACAAAAAGTAAGAGATAGGTTATCTTGCACATATAGTGCGCCACACTTCGTTAGCTTACGAATCCCGGATTGACAAATTAATGTAGCAATTTAGGACACACTAAATTGACCAAACATTTTGGCGCCGTTGCCAGGGAAGTGTAACTAGGTAGCCAATTTCTTAAAAAAAAACAATAAAAAAAAAGGGAAAACTTGATAACTTCTTGAAGTATGCTCTCCTCTTGCACCTAGTGTGATCTGGAGGATCAGAAAAGAGAGTTATTGGTTCGATAATTTCTTAAGTATGCTCTCTTCTTGCACCTAGTGTGACCTGGAAGATCAGAAAGAGAATTATTAGCCCAACTTAAAAATAAAAATGACATGCATAGAGCAAGAGATTCTAGGGGAAGGTTTATAGCTAGAGCCAAGAGTTCGATTTTCACAACTCCATCTTCTTCAAGGCATAGACAAGATTCACCACCATCTACCCCTAGCCTTAAGATTCTTGGAATTCAAGGAACAACTGAATTAGAGGATTCTCCTATACCACCTACTAAATCTCATTTAGAAAAGGATCCTTTCTTTACTTCTACAGGAGAGTATCTTGTAATCAAAGAAGTAGAATCACCTGAAGAAGAAAAGGAAAAGACTCCCTCTAATCCTCCCTTGATAGAAGAACCAGAGGACTTTGAGGACTCTAAAGAAACTATCATGGTAGAGGAAATAATAGATGGATTTGGAGGTAGAGGTAGAGGTAGAGGAGGAGGAAACAATGGAGATAACAATGGTGAAGGTAATAATGGAAGAAATAGGGAAGGAGACAACTTGTTTGGATTCCCTATAGTTGATGAGGAAACTCATACAATAATGAAAAATATCTCACCATCTGTCCTCCCCAAATTTTATGGATTGCGAAGTGAGGATCCTGAAACATTTCTGTTTTATTTTGAGGTCGTGTGCCGAACTTATGACTATATGGAAAAGTCACAACAGGAAGAACTAACCAAAATCTTGCAAAAAAATTCTACTGCATTTGCATGGGAGTATACTGACATGAAAGGTATTGATCCTAAGACCTGCATTCATCATATCTATATTGAGGAAAACAGTAGACCAATCAGACAACCTCAAAGAAGGATGAATCCAAATCTTAGGGAGATAGTGAAAGAAGAGCTCAAAAAATTACTCAATGTAAACTTCATTTATCCAATTTCAGATAGCCGATGGGTTTCTCCTTTGGTTATAGTACCTAAAAAGAATGGTAAATGGAGGGTATGCATTGATTATAAGGAATTCAACAAAGCAACTTTGAAGGATCACTTTCCTTTGCCTTTTATCGATCAAGTATTAGATACATTAACAGGTAAAAAGTACTTTTCATTCTTGGATGGTTTTAGTGGCTATAATCAAATTCAGGTAGCACCTGAAGATCAAGATAAGACCACATTCACTTGTCCATGGGGAACTTTTTCCTATCGAGTACTTCCTTTTGGGTTATGTAATGCACCCGCAACATTCCAAAGAGCAGTACTAGGAATTTTTTTTGATCTAATCCATGATTGTGTAGAGGTTTATATGGATGATTTTACAGTTTATGGTAATTCATTTGAAGAGGCATTAGAAAATTTGGAAAAAGTCCTTATAATATGTAAAGAAACAAACCTTTCATTAAGCCATGAAAAATGCTTTATGATGTTTACTGAAGGTATTGTTTTGGGACATCATATTTCAGGAGATGGGATTAAAGTTGATAGATCAAAATTTGAAGTCATCTCCAAGTTGCCTATTCCAAATTGTCAAAGAGATGTTAGAAGTTTTCTAGGATTTATTGGTTACTATAGAAGATTTATAGAAAACTTCACCAAAATAGCATCTCCACTCTTCAAATTGCTTACAAAAGACTGTGAATTTAAATGGGATCCTGATTGTCAATCAGCCTTTGAAACTTTGAAAACAAGAATATCTGAAGCACCTATCTTGAGAGGACCAAATTGGAAACTCCCTTTCCATATTTCTACAGATGCTTCAGATACAGCTCTAGGAGCTGTGTTGGGTCAAAAATATTTAGTCCCTTATGCCATTTACTATACCAATAAAAATTTGACTCCTACCGAGTTGAACTATACTGTGACTGAAAAAGAGTTTTTAGCTGTTGTTCATGCAATCAATAAGTTCAGACAATATATAACAGGCTATGAAACTTTTATTCATACTGACCATTCTGAAATTATATATCTAATGAAAAAACCTGTTACTAATGGCAGAGTGACAAGATGGCTCTTACTTTTGCAAGAATTCAATATTACTGTGTTGGATAGACCAGGAAAACAAAATACAGTAGCTGATTTCTTGTCTAGGATTCATAATTTTAAAGAAGATTCTCCTGTAGAGGATAAGTTTCCTGATGAATACTTGTTTGCAGTAACTATTAAGACTCCTTGGTATGCAGATATTGCTAACTATTTGGTTATAGGGAAACTGCCTTCACATTTGTTTCCAAGTGAAAAAAGAAAAATTATTCAGGAGAGTTCAAAATATTCATGGATTTCTAACGAATTGTTCAAAACAGGGCCAGATCTTGTGATCAGAAGATGTGTCAGGGAAGATGAAATGCTTGATATTCTTAAGGCATGTCATGATGAACCATGCGGCAGACACTTTGCAGACAAAAGGATAGCCTATAAGATCCTCTCTTTAGGATATTATTGGCCTTCCCTCTTCAAATATGCAAAACAATATGTCAAAAGGTGTGACAGCTGCCAAAGAGTAGGGAAACCTACCCTTTCAAATGAAATGCCATTGCAAACACAGGTACTCATTGAACCCTTTGAAAAATGGGCCTTAGATTTCATTGGACCTATTAATCCACCATCTAAGCAAAAGAAGTATATATTGGTTTGTACTGATTATGTTACTAAATGGGTAGAAGCCAAAGCATTAGTATCTGCTACTGAAAATTCAGTTGTTCATTTTCTTTATGAGGATATTTTTACTCGCTTTGGTGTTCCAAGAGAAATTGTGACAGATCAAGGAAGACAATTCACATCCAACTTGGTGGAGAAGTTGATGGAAGAATACAAAATCAAGCACAGAAGATCTACTCCTTACCATCCGCAAGCAAATGGTCAAGTGGAGTCTACAAACAAATTTCTTGAAAGTATCATCACCAAAACTGTTCATCTACATAGAAAAGATTGGGCAGAAAGGCTTCCTGAAGCCTTGTGGGCCTACAGAACTACATGGAGAAATACAACAGGACATTCTCCCTATGAACTTGTTTATAGGAAAGAAGTCCTGCTCCCCATTGAGTTCCAAGTCAAGACCTTCAAGATAGCAGTTCAGTTGGGGATGGATTTATCAGAAGCTCAAAAGCATAGAATGGAGTAGTTAAATGAGCTAGATGAGATCAGACAAGAGGCAATTCTAAGAACTGATCTAGTTCAATATCAGAGAGCTAAATGGCATGAAAAATACATCAAAGAGAAGAAGTTTCAAGAAGGAGATTGGGCATTGTTATTTGATTCCAAGTTTAAATATTTTAAAGGAAAATTTCAGACTCATTGGCTTGGGCCATATGAGATTGACAAGATCTTTAGCAATGGAGCGGTAAGAATCAAGACCATTGATGAGTTTCAAACTCCTCTTATTGTGAATGGCCACAGATTAAAAGTTTATCATAAGCCACTCTCAAAAGAGGAATTTGTCAAAATGTTTCAAGAAAATTCTGCAATCAGGCTGGTACAGAAGAATTCTTCTTCTCCACCAGCCTAGATTTAGTTCTTTTCAGTTTAAAAAAAAAAAAAAAAAAAATTGTTGTATAAGCCTGAAAACCAATCATTGATTGGCAGTCCTATACAGAAAATGTAGGGTGAAAATCAGGGACACATGACACCCTATATTTTCAAAAAAATATCTCTCTTTCATTTCACAAGTTTTGTGACCATCCACTTCATTCCACTTCATTTCACTCCACTTCATTCCATTTCACTTCATTTCATTTACTTAATTTCATTTCATTTTCTTTCATGACCATTTTCATTCAGTTAGTTATCATCCATCTATTTCCATTCACCCAAATAATAGTTGTGTCAGTTTCTACAGCTGACATCTGTTTCCGCAGCTGACACCAGTTTCCGCAGCCAGAAGCAGATTCTGCAGCTACCACTCTGTTTTTAAAAAGAATGTACAGTTAGATGTATTTTCACAATCAAGAAATCAAATGCAGGTATGAAGACATATTATGAAGATAGGGGGCATTCAAGACATCAAATGAGAAGCAACTAATTGAAGACCAAGGAAAAATGGGAAGAATTCCAAGGTATGAGTAAAAATTTATTTCAAATAGAATTTAAAACACATTTTTACATAGTTATGAACCATAGCTCCATTATGTGCAATGATTATGTTGACAAACTCCGTAACCATTCCACGATCTCTATATGATCCGCCCATAATCCTTGCATTCATTTTCAAACGGTCCATAATCGAGCCTCCGATCTTCACTCATACTCCGATACTCCACCTGTGATGAAGAAACGTAGTTGATTTGACTACGACTTCTTTCAGCCGCATGAAATCCATAGCCATTGTATAAACGTGCTTACATTTACTCTGCAGCCACCAAATTTTAAACACTGTCGGATGTGTTATACTCCTCCTATTTTTCTATTAATCTCACAGCTGCATTTCCACCGAGCTCACGTAACCCTTCTCTGTTCCGCTTCACCCCATTTTTTCTCTATTACGCTACAGTCTGTATACCCATTCTCTGATATTTGCCTACAATCATCATGCTCATTTCCACTCATTTAGCTATCTTACCTCCATTGAACCCTCCTCACGTAGACAAGTTTTAAAAGAGTAGAAAGAAGGATGGGTCAGTTGTTGAGAATAGAACCAGAAGGACCTAAATTCATGGAAGGATACCCGCAAGTCAGAGATTTATTAAAAAATGAAAAGTGGCTTTGGTTCATCCAAAAGTTTAGAGGCTACCATAAAGAGGTGACAAAAGCGTTTGCAAGGTCTTTCAATGGCCTGGAGGTAGAGATTGGGGACCTTAAATTCATGGTGAATGAGGCATCCATAGCAGTTGCCACAGAACTTCCTCAAGAAGGTGAACGATGGTTCAAGAACAAAAGCATTAGTGATGAAACCTGGAGAATGATCTTGCGTAAACCAGGTATGGATGTAACTATTTTTAAAAAGGGAATTCCTGTTCATGCTTTGAAAGAGGAGTGGGCTACTTTGCTACTAATTATTCAAAAATTTATCACCTGTGAGGGTCGTTTTGGATCCATGTATATGTATCATACCCGGTTGCTGATGAATTTTCTAGACAACCAGACCCTCAATCTGCCATACTTTTTATTAAATAGTTTGAAGAAGATGTCTGTGACCGTTCAGAAGCATTTAGGGGACGTGGAGCCACATTTGTATCACCATGGTCTTGTGAAAATTCTGATTGAAAAATAGTTAAAAGAGAAAAAGGACACATGGGAACAATTTCTGATTAGAAATTTCTTTGAAGAACCTCAAGAAATTCCTGAGGGTAGTACATCAAGAAGGAGTAGGAGGAAGAGAACAAATGATGAAACTCAAAACACTCCTACTACTACAATTGAAAGAACTAGTGAAGAAGGGAGACTGTCAAAGAAGAGGAAGGAAGAAACCAAAGGTAAAAAGCCAATAACATCAAAAGAGACAAAAAGTATTGAGGCTATGCATCAAACACCTTCCTCCGAAGAAGATCATCAAGTGTTATCTGAGAGACTAGTTCATCTTCAGGAACAGTCATCTATGGCCAAAAAGAGGGGAAAAGAAAAACAAAAAGGAAAAGATAGTGGTCCACAGCGTGTAAGAAGAAGTTCCAGACTTAAAGGGAAGTTGAGGAAAACACAAACGAAAGGACCCCATTTCATTGATTTGGGAGAAGAAACATCTGAACAATCCTTAGCTGGCCATATTCCATCTCATTCTCAGTCAGACATTGAACATAGTCCATCTCATTCTCAGCCAGATGTTGACATGAGCCCTTTTCAACCAGATTTTGAAGCCAATTCTCCTCCACGGCATTTTGGGGACAGCCCAATAAAAACAACACCTGAGATAGACCCAAAGCAGCAAGAAGTATATGATTATATAGAATCTTTAGAAAGGGCAGCCACGGGTCCCAGCACTTCATCCACTCAGCCTCACACAGCAAAGGAAGATCTCGTCCAATCATTGAAACAAGAAGTCTTTGAATTGGATGTTTTAAATAAACACATTAAAAATGAAAATGAGGCATTGAAGGAACAAAGCAAACTAGACAAGATCATTCATGACAATACCATGCTACATCTGGGACTATGGCAGAAAAAGAACATAAAATTGAAAAAGAAATGCCAGAAGTTAAGTAGAGCATTGGTTAATATCAAATTCAGGTGCTTGATGAAGAAGCCCAGGATGTTAGCAGCACCAAGGAAGAGGAGGAGAGGACTGGATGTACTGGCTGAAGTGTCAAGGCATATGAATTGAAGAAGGATTATCCAAATTTTGGTTGCATGAGGACATGCAACACCTTCACAGTGGGGGTATGTTGAGCCTCAAATCTGCATCTTTCTTATACACCTTTCCAAACCTTTTTCATTCACCTAGACCTTCTCAGTCACCAATATCATTGCATATTAATTGTAAAAGAGCTTTTTAAATGGTTTTTAACTATGTTTTGTGTCTGCTGTTTGATTTAGATTTTTTCTCATTTAGCTGCGGAATCTTGTCACTTTCCACAGCTGCTGCAAATTTCCGCAGCCATTTTGTCAAAGTCTATGTTGCAGGTGTCTTCAGGAAAATCGGGCCACATGGGCAAGTTCAAAATGACGTGGACATGGATCATGTCCTATTGGCTCGGTCGAATTCATCTCGGAAGGTTGTGGTCAAAGGTGGCCCCAAGTGGTGGTCAACCGTAGAGTCCCACGGTGACAAAACTATGTTTCTCATCATGTGGAGATTTACGTGGCCGTTTCTAAAACACGGGAGGCACATCAACACCTGTAAACGGCTCCATAAGTCGAATCCAACATCCACTCTCCATAGATTTACTCCTCAAGGCAGCCATAATGCTAAATCTCTGGACGTAATGATTCACGTGTCTTCCTTCAGCGCAGACTTTAGGGAATTAGTTATATCTCTCTCTGTTATAAATAATGCGTTCTCATATGCATAATAGTTAGATCTTTTGTAGCTCTGTAATGTAATTGTATCGCCATTGTGCTGTGAAATTTTTTCTCTATTATGACTGCATTTTAATATATGAGAAGACCTTGTTCAAAAGCGTAATTCATATTTGAAAGCTGCTCCCCGAGGTCTGTGCAGAGGGCCCCTGCACACGCTGAGGTTTTTTGTACTACTGTATAGTTTCATGCTTCATTTCTTTATGTTCATTGTGCTATAGTCATTCATGTATATATAGATTACATCTTTCATGGTATTTACATTTCATCTCTGTCCATAATCCTTCATGTTTTACATTTTTCTTCTGTCCATAATCTTTTATGTTTTATGTTGTTGTTAACTGATCAGTGTTCTTGTTTCAGATTACAATAGGTAGCCTGGGCATTTGCACATCTTTTTCATAATGACTAATGACATGGAATCAATATTTTCCTTCTGTTGATTTCCTTTTCTTAGTGTTTGTTTAATTCCAGCACTGTTTTGTTTATTTTAGTCTTGCACATTTGCTTTAAGTAGTTAGATTAGATATTAAACCGTTCATGTCATTTTCAGTTACCTCCGAAAGCCATAGCGAGACTAATGGTGAGGGATTGAAGTATGAATGTATAGTTTGATATTAGTTTACTTTTCTGCAAGTTAGATATTAAACTGTTCATGTCATTTTCAGTTACTTCCGAAAGCCATAGCGAGACTAATGGTGAAGGATTGAAGTATGAATGTATAGTTTGATATTAGTTTACTTTTCTGCAAGATAGATATTAAATTTCTCATGTCATTTTCAGTTACTTCCGAAAGCCATAGCGAGACTAATGGTGAAGGATTGAAGTATGAGTGTGTAATTTGATATTAGTTTATTTTTCTGCAATTTAGATATCAGATTGCTCAAGTTGTTTATGATTACCTCCGAAAGCCATAGCGAGACTAATGGTGAGGGGTCAGAATATGAGTTGATGTAATATGATTTTAGTTTTACTTTACTTGCAATCTTTTCTTTGAGTAACAGTTTCTTTTGTGTTTAGATAGCAGCAAGGGTAATGGTTTCCATGATCAATAGTTCACTGTTTGTTTAACTAGGATAGTAGCACAATTCATTTCCTTTTAGGAACTAATTTTCTCATTGTATATTTCAAAATCCTTTTGAAGTTTGAAATTTTGGTAAATCATTATAAATGAAATCATTGCCTTGAACAATCACAACCATACTTGTCTTTTAGAATTTTCATTAGGAAACCAACCAAGATAAAAAGAAAAAAAACCAAAAACGACAAAAAGTAAGAGATAGGTTATCTTGCACATATAGTGCGCCACACTTCGTCAGCTTACAAATCCCAGATTGACAAATTAATGTAGCAATTTAGAACACACTAAATTGACCAAACACTGACCTGATTTGGATTCTCCAAGACAAAGTTGTGTCCAATCTCCCACAATGACCTAATTATGGACTGCTTCAGTAGAGCGAACTTGTACGACTTGCCACATGTCACTTTTTCATCCTTTGTCCCTGCAATTGATATCCAAGATAGTAGAGTCTATGTACCTACAACCACTTTTTACGGCACTCCAATCCGATGCCCAGAGAGAGAGTTATTGAAATTTTCCCACGATCACCTCTTTGAGATGCAATTCAGGAGCCTGAAAAAGCATTACCTTCCACAGATCATATCTCCAAATATGTTGCAAACCAAGCTCTGAAATTTTTTGACGAATTTCCTCAGGATTTAAGCTTCACACCATATGAATTTCAGATTCCAAACCTTCGTAGAAAAACAGTTATAACGCAAATGCCACGATGACCTGTTTAGGAGCCTGAAAAAAGACCTACCTTCCACAGATCATATCTCCGAAAATGTTGCGAACCAGGCTCTGAAATTTTTAGAAAATCTTCCTCAGGATTTCAGCTTCACACCCTAAAAATTTTAGATTCTGAAACTTCGTAGAAAAACAGTTATAGTGCAAATTCCACGATGACCTGTTTGGAGCAGCGAAACCCTAGAATCCAAAGCTCTGATACCAAATGTGTGTAACCAGCTCCAAAAAGAGAAGAAAAGAGATATCAACGCCTTAGAAATGAGACACTTCGAGGGGGAAACCTCCAATACATTACATAAATGAACAATTCTTGGATGATACAATTTACGAAACCTCATTTCTATATATAGGAGTCCATGGGGCCATAATGTAATCCTAGTGGGCCACAATGTAATCCTAGCCAACCTAACAATAATAATTTAAGGGCACAATAATAACAAAATGGGGGTTACAAGGCTTCAATAATAACAATAAGGGGATTACACTAACAATAATAAGGGACTATACTAGTCATATAGGGACCTAACATGCGATGTGATTGAGCGACCACCATTCGATCTGGAGACAGATCGACGGCTCATATATGATCGGAGGGGTAAATGGATAGGGGCGATGGGTGCGTGCAGGAAAAGCACTGACCGTTAGATCTTAGAAGATCAACAGTCAAGAACACGGCGGACATCCATAGACCAAAACTCCATCGCATCGGAAGAAAGCAAGGAACAAAGGGAAATGCACCCGCTTCAAGTCCCGATTGCGATAAGCGCCCAAGGCTGTAGCGCTTGGTTCTGGGCGCAGGGCACGTGGTGGGGAAGTGGTTAAGGGGCTGGTTGAAAGGGGCTAAAGCCTATTATAAAGTAAAAAGTGGGTTTTGGCTTAAATTTAGTGTTTTTTAAGGCCAAAGGAGGATTCGGTAGAGAGAATAAGGGGTTTTAAAGCTAGACAAATGGTATTTCAAAGGTTTTAAAGGGGATTTAAGATGATTTAGAAGGTAAATGGGTAATTAGAAAGGGGAGAAAGGTGATGAAAATAGAGGCTTTGTGGGAATGAAATAAGGGGGAAAGGAGGCCTTTTTGGGCATTCTTCTTTACAGAACAGCAGGGCTTTATAATGGAAACAGTAGTGAAGACTGTTCAAAGGGAAAAGACATAAGGAGGCTTCAAGGATGATATATTGTCAGAGGAAATGTATTCCTTGAAGGCTCAAAGACAATTTAGCCACCTGTTTGCTTGTAAAAAAATTCATAGGTGGCTAACAATGGCTCCACATGGGGATGGCATCTCCTTGAAGGTGTCAAGAATTCAGAAAATAATCTTTGGAGTGGGCTAGATGCCTGGTACTTGACACATCCATTTTATTTTCACGGATCAACTGCCACAAATCATGAATACATCATATCAGCAGTAATATTCTCCCAAACAACTACCTACCCATACTATTGTCCTAACATTTATTCTTCTGGGTGCACTTGGACTTGCAGACCCTTTACACCATCATTTTTTTACAAATAGGAAAATAAACCTATTCTACTGCTACCCTTATTACTCCATGAGACCAGATTAGACAGTTGGCCTCATAGCTTCTCTACCTAAACTATATATGCTAGGATTAAACTGTCTAGCAGATTTATTCTCTACATTCTAAGGCAGAAATTGAAAAACAGTCAAGCCAGGATTAGACTGTCTGGCTTGCTGAACTTTGCAGAAATTAAAACAACTAACTACATGCTCATGGACTGAGCTTTATTGAGCTTTCCTACCTACCCTACTCTAACTCGAAATATTTACAAGTCTAGCTTATAAACCTTCTCTTCCAATACATCCAGTCCATCAAGTGATCCCATGACTGGTCTTTCTTGCTCATCTCCTTCAACATGCTGGATAGGTAGGGTTGCTCCCATTCTCTTCGTTCCTTAACAGCAGCTTTAAAAAAATTTCTTGTTGTTTGCAACATGCTACTCAAAAATACCTTTGATCCTTCTTCAAATGTTTGTAGGAACTGAACATAAGGATCATGAAATGATACGTAGTTGTGAATATTTGGCAAGCAGGCTTCAATCAGGATTTCTCCCTCTTCCACTGGATCAAGAACAAGACTCTCTTGAGAAATAGAATCTCTTTCATCTTCTTCATTTTCTAAACTGGAGGACTCATCATATACTACAGTTGTGTCCTCTTGGAGCTCTGATAAATTTGCATCTGATGGGCTGAGCTCTGTGAAGAGATTCATGTATTCTTGAGCAGGGGTTTGTTCTATTGCTTCCTCTTTTTCAAAAGAAGGCTCCTTAATTTCATCATGCTCAAAAATCTCTTCTTCATTTTCCTCCTCATCCTTTAATATGAAAGGCTGATCATCTCCAATCGTATGCAAATTTCTACTGATGATCTGAGGTGTAACAGAGTGAAGATTCAATGAATCTTCATCTATTACTAGGCTTTCATAACTTTCTTCATCAGTGTCATAGATAGGCTGACTTGGTACATTACTTCTCTGAAGTTTATGGGACTGATATTCCTCCCATAAATCTACTAATGATGGCCCTGCAAGATCATCTTCTATTTTGAGAACATCATCATTAGATAGATCAAAAATAGGAAAATTATGAATATGAGTAATGCTACCAATCAGACATACTGGATTATCAGCAAGTCTTTCTTCACTCTAATTTGCATGGGGGCTTTCCACCTCTGTACAACAAATCTCATCAGATGAATGGGCAAGAATGTATGTTCTGCAAAAAAATTCAGAGGCTGGCTGTCTATTGATGATCTGATCTATTTCCTCTTCTGTCAAAGGGGAAGATGGTCTTGTATTTCTTTGAGCAGAAGTGCAGAAGCTCTCTGTTTCCTTTGAAGACTGGATTTGAGGCAGAATTTCATCTTAAGCCTCAACTATGAGGGATGATGGATCAGCATCTGAGTTTTCAGGAATATCTTGAGGAATGTCTACAGTCTCTTGACAGTTTTCTTCCTCAGCTGATTCACCCATGTTCTTGTGATAGCTAGGATGCATATGAAATTCTTGAATGGTTGTTAACAGATCTTCAGGATGCATATTAACCAAATCCTAATCAATATCTCACAGGTACTGTATGATACTCCGAGATTTATCACAACAATCCCATGATAAGGATGGAGACTTTCCTTTATAATTCTTGTAAAATACTTGGTGCATATCCTTTAAAGAAAAAAAACTTTTGGGTTCTAACCATTCATACCAATTCCTAGCCTTTCCTTCTAATGTTGCCATGAACATTTTCATTAGGCAGTCTTCATGCCATTCAACTTTAAATCTCCACACATGTATATGAAACTTGATGAGATGTAGCAAGGGGCCATCAACATTTTCACCCTGGAAGGTAGGCATGTTTTCTAACCAATCTACTTCAGGCATTTTGTGTGGGAATCTAGGGATATGCTCCCTAATCATTGGGGCATATCTTCTCTGTATGCGTGGAAGCATGTTTGTAAATCAGAAAGAGGTCATTGTATCTTCTCAACCAGTTCAGAGTCTTCTACTAGTGGAGTCATTAGGTCTATTAGGAGTTATGGAGTGTGGAGTCGCCAGGTGGATGAATTTGGTTCTTTGAAGCAGGCTGTTGTCCACCATCAGCAATGGAGTACAAATCTAACCTGAGTGGTCTTCCCCAGCAGAGTCGCCATTATGTTGGGGTTCCAGTGTTTTGGCCAGATTGGCAAGACCAAAAGACTAGACAACATCATAACCACTTTGGGATCCTAGGATCTAGCCCTCCTGGATCCGAAGAGGGATCTCTCCATAAAAGAAAAGAATGATATATCTTTGAAAGCTTAAAATGATGTATTAGGCTAGGTATGAAGAAAAAATGGGGGTTTTAAATGATTTGGTTGGATGTTGGGTTGGTTGGAGATCATTAACTGAGGAGGTTATAGAATGAGAGGAACAGAGCAGCAGGACATTTTGGTAAAAGAGGATAGGTTAGGAATGTGCCATCCATTGGGCTATGGAGTCATGAAAGGGAATTACTTGCAAAACAACTGGCCAAGGCTTTCCAAAGGGAAAGTCATATATATTAAAGGATATTTTAGATAGATGGTGGAATGGAACAATAAGGAGTGAAGGTGAAAGAAGGAAATAAACCCAATTTCAGTCTGGAGATCAGGTCAGATATCATTTAAATCTAGACGTACTTTGACATACTCAAAGGAAACTCTCAATGGAGGTACAAATGGCAGCTTAAGATCAGGTCAGAGGTCATTTAACTCCAGGCCTGCTTCAGCATACTCTCAAAGGAAAAACAGAGTTAAGATTTAACACAGAACTAGACCTAAGATTAGAGAAGGGCTTTTAACCTTCAATGCTTTGACACCAGCTCAAGAGATCTTAGAAAGGCCAATCTGTTGGAAAAGAACCCTAGTGGACAGGGCTTAGACTAAATCCCTGGTATCCCAATTCTTCTAGCTCAAACCCAACCAAAACATCTAAGCAACAAACCCTGAATTCACACATCAGCAAGCATGGGCTGGACCAACATCTTTAACTGGTTAAATTACGTTAATTTTCTCTTAAATACACATTAAACAGAAAACATCAAAGACAAGAAGAGAAGTGGGCATTAGGGTACCATGTAGGGGTATATCCTAAGCCTGATTTACTGATTCTTATCAAAGAAATATGAACAGCATGATTAAAATGAAATAAGACAGGAAACATCACCCATAATATAGACCAGGATCCTATGAAATTGCTTGATTAATTGATGTGCAAAACCAGTCACATACATTGAGCTCAATGGATAATACATTCCAAGCTTTCTCCTCCCAGCCTACTAAATTACAAACTACTCAGATACTCTCCTCCAAAACCATTCTAACAGTTAAAATAATCCCTCTAACTACAACAACAACAACAACCATTACAATATGTTCTTCTGGAGTTCTTATAGGAGAAATGAGGGATAGTAGGAGTAGATTTACATTAAATGGATTCATTAATATAGAGTGGAGGAAGTATCCACACCCACTCTGCTTAATGGCTCTGCATCACTGAATGTACTTTGTAGTATGGTTTGGAAGTCTTTGTAAGGTCGATATTTGACCTCGGATGTATTCTGTGAAGTCCTTATGGCTGTTTGGTACTCTGAGTAGCCTTCTGGAATAAATGACATGGATAGAAAGTCTGCAAGTCTCCATACCTCCATAACTGTTGTCTTGACAGTTCCTTAGAAGCTTCTGCCAGTGTAATAACCTTTCAGGGCTCGAGGAGGCATGGAGACTTCTGTTGGAGTTGTACTTTCTGAGAAAATACGTTCTGCTGACATTAAACAAAGTTATTTCTTTTTTAATGTGTGCTTCAGTCTTCAAACTGTGTCTTATCCTTTAAGACATGGGATCAAAGCATCAAATCTTCAATTACGGGCTTAAACCCTTAATTTTTCTCTGCTGATATGCCTTGCCACTGCTGCAATGGTTTCTCTGCATTCTGAGTCACAATAGCTGTGACTGTGGAGACAGAGTGGAACTCTCACTGTGTGAACCCTGATCAATGCAATAGATCTATTATAGAAATCTAGGGGGAGTGGTGGAAGATTTGTTGTGGAGGCCTATGGGATGGAGGCGAAAATGGTGGAGGCAGCGAGAAAAAAGATGAAAAACATTGAGAATGGTGAAAGGATGATCTGCTAGAAGTTTGGTGTAAAGAGGTTCGCGGACCATTAGATTAGATAGACAGGCGATGATCTACAGTCGGGATCCACCAAGGAAACACTTTTCAGAAGGTTAGGTGGAAGTAATAAGATTTAGTGTTAAAACCCAAAGTTTATTGTTTGGGCGGAATACAAAGGAAATGGGTTAAATGAATGAAGTCAGGCCTTTAATGGTGGGACCCAGCTAGGGCGGAGGGCGATTAGATATGAACCGTCAGATCTCAGGAGGAGATCAATGGTGGTGATTGTCAGATGAAACTCTTTGGAGGCTCCGATGAATGAAAATAGAATGAAATGCATGATGCGATATGGGTCGTTGATCTGATCAGATGGACGGCTTAGATTAGATGATGGGGCTTTCGTGGCAAAGTGAGGAAAGGTGGTTTTAGTTATAAAACAGCTGGTTTCACGTGGCTCAAAGGTAGTTTTGAGATTTTTCCCAAAAAAAGCGATATGCCTCGCCGCGTGACACGTGGCACTACAAAACCGCTTACATCGCGTAATTTCTGATCATTAGAGTTCAAACGCCAAAATAACGCAATATGCACGCTAGCCGTTGGATCTGGAGCAGAAAGATCAGAAAGCGGAGGATGGAGCATGATGAGGGGAGATGCACGGTCAATAATGGCAGGGAAATTCAAAGGCGAGTTTGATCTCAGCCGTCAGATCTGAAATATGGACGGTCAAGATTAAAAGGGGAAGCGGGAAGGAAAAGGGTTAAATAAATGGGTGGGATGAATAAGGGTCATTGGATCTAATGGGATTAATGGCGGAGATCCAATCGGAAGGGGAGACCAGTGGGGAAATGAGCGAGGAGCGATGAAATCTAGACCGTTCGATCTGGATGGATGAACGGCTCAGATCAAATTGGGGCTCACAAATCGGAAGGGGTCGAATGTGATGCGATTGAGCGACCACCGTCCGATCTGGAGACAGATCAATGGCTCATATATGATCGGAGGGGTAAATGGATAGGGGCGATGGGTGCGCATGAGACAAGCGGTGTCTATTAGATCTTAGAAGATCAACGGTCGAGAATGCAACGGGAGTCTATAGACCAAAACTCCATCGCATCGGAAGAAAGCAAGGAACAAAGGGAAATGCACCTGCTTCAAGTCCCGATTGCGATAATGCCCAGGGCTATAGTGCTTGGTTTTGGGCGCAGGGCACGTGGTGAGGAAGTGGTTAAGGGGCTGGCCGAAAGGGGCTAAAGCCTATTATAAAGTAAAAAGTGGGTTTTGGCTTAAATTTAGTGTTTTTTAAGGCCAAAGGAGGATTCGGTAGAGAGAACAAGGGATTTTAAAGCCAAAAAAAGGGTATTTCAAAGGTTTTAAAGGGGATTTAGGATGATTTAGAAGGTAAATGTGGAATTATAAAGGGGAGAAAGGTGATGAAAACAGAGGCTTTGTGGGAATGAAATAAGAGGGAAAGGAGGCCTTTTTGGGCATTCTTCTTCACGAAACAGCAGGGCTTTATAATGGAAGCAGCAGTGAAGATTGTTCAAAGGGAGAAGACACAAGGAGGCTTCAAGAATGATATATTTTCAGAGGAAATGTGTTCCTTGAAGGCTCAAAAACATTTTAGCCACATGTTTTCTTGTCAAAAAATTCATAGGTGGCTAACAGCTATAATCAAAGATGTCTAGGAGTTCCCTCTTCTATGAATGCAGTTATTTGTGAATCTTGAATGTTTTCTTATCCTTGAAAGTGAAATCTTTGATGAAATAGAGAGTTCCTTGACTCCTAGATTTCATTTCGAAAGTTTGTCTTGAAATTATTATTTGCTGGAGTGTGATTTGTAGAATTCATGGTTAGCCCTGTCTATGAAATACTTCTTCATGTTCAAATGATGTTTTAAATCCCTTTTTTGAGAAGTACATATAGTTAAGTATTCTTAATTTCCCTTAGTTCTAATTTTCATTCTAAACCCTTAATGTTCATTTCATTTCACCATGAGAACTTTGTAGATCCAATAGCCAAGTTAGATTTGCCCTTTGATACCCTTGATTCATGACTTAGAGATTTCCCTTTCCTATCTATGTTGCCTAGATCATCATGTCCCACCAAACAATCAAACAAACTCATGCTTAATAGCTAGCCTAAAATCGACCTTTTACAAGAAAACAAGTCATATCTTTGCAAAACAATTGAGAGATCCCTCTTTGAGACTAGGAGGGCTAGATCCTAGAGCTCTAAAGACTGGTTTATGTGTTGCCTTGTCATTTAGTATGCCAATCTACTAAATCACAGGATCCCAACAGGTGGTATAGCTAGGGGAATATTTCTTTCATGCATAGTCAGTTCTCTTAGTCGACTGTAGATGGATCTATCTCCTTCTTGATTAGTTCGATAGTACTTACCACTTCTTGTTGTACTCTCACTCAGATCAGAGGTCATTCACTCAGTGTGGCTGCACAGAACGCCTTTTTCACACAGTAATATTTTGATTAATAATGGCATTGTTTTCAATAACTTACCCTAGAAATATTTGAAGAACCTCCGCTCTACCTCAGAGTAGGATACAAACTGATCGACTGCGAATTCTGTCATGAATCTTCCCAACATGCTATCCACCCAGTGATCTACTGTATAGGTTATTGTATTGTCAGTCCTCTCCAGCTATTGAATCAATTCTGGTGTCCACTGTGTAACTTGATCGACCTTCCAACATGTTTGGAACTCTACGAGCCTTGCCAACCACTCCAGAAGCTCGTGCGCAGAGGGTACAAAGAAAATCTCATAGACTTCGGTGAAGATGTACTTGTTCTTCCACTTCTCAGCTGTTAGTTTCGTGCTGTGATTCTCCTTTACAGAAAATTCCTGAATCTTTCTTTCAAACCACTCTTCAATTTCCACCCTCTCAGGTCTCCAGCGACCTTGTGGTGTTACCTGATCTCTCTCTCAAAATTCTCCCTATCCTGGAAATAGAACCATTTTTTGGCTTGGGGAGTCTTGACCCATGTTCGGAGGTGAAGGTTTGCCAACAAACCCCTATACTACTGGCCCTTTCGGCAATGACCTGCTTGCGTAGGCCAAGGTCTCACCTTAAGTAGTATAGGAGGGTGTTGGAACCAATTTTCTGCACCCAGAGAGAGAGGAACTAATTCGAGTCAGATCTGTGTTATAGCTTACTAGGTTCGCACAGAACGATTCTATTCGCAATTATTTTAAGAGTGTAATCAACATATAACCATAGCAAAGCTATCAGATCTAATCAGTACATTTGCATCCACGTGTGCATTACCAAATACCATCACAAAGCACTATAATTACAGCCAATATCAGATCATAGATATACTCATGCCAATTCCATAACACAGATACATTCGAAGCTTAAATAAATATCACAAGTGCGCTTCAGTAGTAAACACGACTAATTCAGATAACACACAGATACTTCAACGATACTTCGCATTCATTAATATCAAAGATTCACTTACAACCCAAACACAGCCCACGCACACAGCTTAGCGAGGTCTGCACACAGCAGGACTGAGGATCTCCGCGCATATAGCCAGTAGGAGTCCTTACCCAAAACAACCCAAACAGATCTTAATAGTTCGCACATAGCATCAATCTATCGACTTACTTACCTACTAGACCCAACTATCTATCTATTTATAATATCGTAGCATTTTCTATCCTATGGTCCACAAACTATGGTTTGCGGACCCTAGAGCTACCCTTTAACCGATTACAAAACATTAGGGGTTTTGACCCACCCCAAAACCCCTACACAGGACCAACTATTACAAAATTATACAAAAACGCAGGTCAGGGAACCCTGTTCCAACACCACCCTACCACCCTAAATTTTCACAGGCTTGAACCTATTGATGAATTCATGCACTAGCCTAGCACCACCCTACCACCGTATAGAAGAATAAAACAATAATGAACTCTCGTACCAAGAAAATGGTCCACTTTATAATGATATGGAATGATGTAGAAGAAGAAGACACACTAGACCATAACCCCAACTATGACGCAACCACCTAATGATGATCCTAGACCTCTCGACACTACCTCTTCAACTTGTTGGGGTTCCCATGTTTTGGCAAGGTTGACAATACCAAAATATGAGACAACATAGAACCGCTTTCAGACCTCGGGATCTAGCCCTCCTGGGTCCAGAGAGGGATCTCTCTATGAAATATCAAAGGTGTATGTCTTTGAAGCTCAAGGTTTAAGATGTTAGGCTAGTTATAGGGCTCAAGGTTGTTGGTTTTATTTGTTTTGGTTTTGTTGTTGGTTATCAGGAAAGAAGGGTTCAATGTAAGACAAAGCTGAGCAAGGAAGGATAGGGCAGAGGTGAAAGGTTCCAAGAAATATTCAAAACCATTGGGCAATGGAGTCAGGAAAGGATTTGCTTGCTAATCAATAGGGAGGCTTTCAATTGGGCTAGTCATCTTAAACTTAGGATCTTTCAAGATGATATTGTGATATGGAAAGTAGGAGGGAGGAGATAACACAGATTTTAGAACACAAATTACAGATCAACAGGTCGTACAAGGATCCTAGTGGACAGGGCTAACTCTAATCCCCAATGTTCCCAAATATTCCAACTAAATATATAACAAGAAGCATCTAAGAATTGAATTCATTTAATTCATACATCAGAGAGTAGGCAATAACATCCACTACACTGGTTAAACCAACTGAAATCATGTCTCAGATAATACATTCAGAAGAGAAACATAAATGGCAAGGAGAGCAGAAACATAGGGTACCTAACAAGGCTAAATCCTATGCAAATATTTTGATGCAAGCTAGTAGAAATGAAATGAAATGAATGTAAACAGAGAGATAGGAAAACATCACCGCTGCTTCAGATCAGGATCAAAATAAATGTGCTTGTCATATTGGATAGCAATTCCAATCAAGTACAACATGCCAAATGGCTGAATACTCAGTCTGAAATCATATTCCTTCAACCTATCTTACAAATTTTTACAGAGACTATGTCTCAAAGAGAAACCATTTGCAGTTCTCTGATAACTGATCAACAACCTTTACAATATTTTATCATGAGTTTTATAGCTGAAGAGGAATGGAGGGAGTAGGTGAAGAACTAAATGCAGTATTAAACTCTTGAAAAGAAGGAGAGGGATGAAACCCATCCTGCTTGAATGCTGAGTATTTAATTTCTGTCACCCCTTTTATGAAAGAGTGGTCTTCTTCAGGCCTCTATTTACTCTGGATATGACTTTGATGCATTCTAGCTGTGGTACTCTGCAGTACTTTGATGAATAAACAAAACGTAAATATGATTGAGGGGTCTACCATACTCATGAAACAAATACTTCTGATAGTATAGGATTGTTGTAAGGGGGGAAAGCCTTGCTTGGACATAATATGATCTGAAACAATAATGTGTACTACGTCCTCGTTCTGGAAGAAACATTCTGCTGATTTGAACCCTGATTTAATTGCTATCTACATGTTGGATCTCCTGTGTGACCCTCGGGATTCTCGATCTGGTACTTTGCCTCTAAACTGCTGCATTAAGGCCCGAAAACTTCAATATGGAACTCTGAAAATGTCGATCATTAGCTGGTTTTTCTCCACTGCTCCATAAATGTCTCGATCTGCAAAATATGCGCTTTAATGGCGCCAGATAGGTTTCTTGCGAAGACCAAACTATCCTGGGATAATATTTACATCGCCGCTACCTTTTCCAGGCATTTATCTGTAGCACCAGCATCCATATTTAATTCTATTTACGTGGCACGCCATTGAAGTAGTACACATGAACCATGGCGGCTTTCCACCTCTGATAACCCTGCAAAAACATGAAACCTGTGAAAAAAACAATGAATGGGGTGGCGGATGATGTGGATGATGAGAATGGTCATGCAGCTGGTGGAGTGATGGAATGACGCAGGGGGATGGCGAAAAAATGTAGTGAGTGTGGAAAACGGAGAAATATGGTGGACTATAGCAGAAGAATTTTAAATGAAAAAACCTTAAGAAACATGACTTTTTACAAATATACGCGGCGGGAGGGTGGATGTACGACGGAGACACGTGGGAAAAGACGTGGTGGAACTGGTCGACCACGGAACAGTCAACAATGGGGGAAGACAAATATGGACTATCAAATCTCAAAGGAGATCGATGGTGGGAAACACGGCGGAGAGCAACGGACGGTGCGCTAGGAGTACGGTGGAGATGGGTTATCGCACGCGCAACTTTGAGGAGCTTCGACCATCGGATGAGGTGCCCAAGATCTAACGGCTGATATGAATATCGTTGGGCATCCTAAGTCGAAAGTTAATGCGAGATAGACAAACGGTTTTGAAAACGTACAGTAGCCACGCGTCAGTCGCTATATGGAATTGTTGGCCGATGGGAAAATACTGCCAGCTCTCGGATGGTGGTGCAATGAAAACCGGGCTGTTTTCGGACGCGTGCGCTGGTGGGGACCACAGGAGCGGGCGGACTCCGAACCATTGGATCATAGTTTAAATTGACGGCGATTGCCCTATCGGGGTTATAATGGGGAAATGCGAAAGGGTGCAGGGTCAACGATCACCGTCCGATCAATAAGATCAACGGTCGATGTTGCACCCGATACGCATTGGAGATAGGCACTTTTTGGTGCTGGTGGGTGGTTCCGGCGCTGGATTACGTGGAGGAAAAGGGTGCGGGGGCTATGGACAAAGGGGGCTAGGGCCCAAATATGAAAAACATAGTTTTTTGGTTCATTTTTAATGTATTTTCGGGCTAGAAAAGGGCAACGATAGGGAAATAAAGGGGTTTTAAGCACAAAAAAAGTGTGTAGGAATGATCTGGGAGAGTATAGGTGTAATTTAGAAAGGTTAGAAAGGAAATTGGACAAAGAGAAGAAGGGTTAAGATGGGGGTATTTGCAGGGGTACAGGGGTAACAGTAGGCCTTTTGAGAAACGAATCAGCAGAGGGAATTTATATTAGGCATAGCACAAAGAGACTTCAAGGGTGATGGGTTTTCAGGGAAAAGGCATTCCTTGAAGGCTCCAAAACAATGTAGCCCCCATCTTGCTCATCAAGAATTTCATAGAGGGGCTAACAGTGGCTCCACATGGGGATGGCTTCTTCTTGAAGGAGGTAGGAATCCATAAATGATCTTTGGAGTAGGCCATATGCCTACTGCTTGGCACATCCCTTTCTTCTCTGATCTTCAGTTGCCATAAATATGATAGATCAGCAACACATTCTCGACGATCTACCTACCCATCCGATAATCCTAGCATTTTTTTTTTGGGTACATTTGGACTTGCAGACCCTTTACATCATCAAATTTTACAAACAGGAAAATAAACCTATTCTACTTCTACCCTTATTACTCCATGAGACCAGATTTAAATGTTGGCCTCATAGCTTCTCTTCCTAATCTAATATCTGCTAGGATTAAACTGTCTAGCAAATTTCTTCTCTACATTCTAAGACAGAAATTGAAAACAGTCAAGCCAGGATTAGACTGTTTGGCTTGCTGGACTTTGCAGAAAGTAAAACAACTAACTACATGATCACAGGCTGAGCTTCATTTCAGACTTCCTACCTACTCTACTATAACTTGGAAATCTCTGATATTCTAGGTGATACAATAGTGCCAATGCAGCCAATCGAGTAGTAGCAAAAAAGGATATGAGCATTGACTGCCTTCCAGAGATAACCACAAGGTGCTCTATGTGTGGTAATTCAAAACTGTGGCTACCATCAGTGGTGACTGCTCCTGATGAATCTGACCTTTGCGAAGGATCAATCCTGGAGCATTCGGACTGATCAGGGCCTCCATATACTCTGCCACGGGATCAATTAACAGATGATGCACACTTTCTTCTTTCAGGCCTGCCATGACTGGTAGGCTGTTTGTATCCTGGGTAACTTCGATCAGTGCATCTTCCACTTCATCCTCAATGTGGCTCTTGAGAGTCGGATCATCTTCTTCATGCACGTCCAAAAGCAGTGGAATCTCTTCTCTTTTGGGAGGAGGGAGACTTTCCAAAAAGGCTCTCGGGTCTCTGAACTGGTATGATTTCTCTTGTGAGTTCAAAAGTTCAATCTCAGCTTCATACCTTTCAACCACCAGCTCCAAGAAAATTTTTCTGAGCACGGGTCCGCCTTTTGAGATGAGAGGAATAACCCCTGGAAGGTCCTCCACCTTATATTCTGCCAGGTCACTAGAAATGGTATCACGACACACTGCCATGAAATCTGGGAACATTTCTGCAAACCGTTCAGGGTCTTCCATTAGTAAAGTGACGTGGTCTTTCGCATGGATGATGTTGTACTGTGACATGGTCTCCCAGTGGAGTCTTGTGAACACACAGATAATCAGCGGCCTACTGATCATCAGTGGAGTCCTTTAATAATTCAGGAATTGTGGAGTCGCCAGGTGGATGATTTACAATTTTACTGTCCACCATAGTGATTTACCAAATCAAGCTTTTGGTCTCTGTTCCCCAGCGGAGTCGCCATTATGTTGGGGTTCCCATGTTTTGGCAAGGCTGGCAATACCAAAAGATGATACAACATAGAACCGCTTTCAGACCTCAAGATCTAGCCCTCCTGGGTCCAGAGAGGGATCTCTCTATGAAATATCAAAGGTGTATGTCTTTGAAGCTCAAGGTTTAAGATGTTAGGCTAGTTATAGGGCTCAAGGTTGTTGGTTTGATTTGTTTTGGTTTGGTTGCTGGTTATCAGGAAAGAAGGGCTCAATGTAAGACAAAGCTGAGCAAGGAAGGATAGGGCAGAGGTGAAAGGTTCCGTGAAATATTCAAAACCATTGGGAAATGGAGTCAAGAAAGGATTTGCTTGCTAATCAATAGGGAGGCTTTCACTTAGGCTAGTCATCTAAAACTTAGGATCTTTCAAGATGATTATGTGATATGGAAAGTAGGAGGGAGGAGATAACACATATTTTAGAACACAAATTACAGATTAGCAGGTCGTACAAAGATCCTAGTGGACAGGGCTAACTCTAATCCCCAATGTTCCCAAATCTTCCAACTAAATCTATAACAAGAAGCATCTAATAACTGAATTCATTTAATTCATACATCAGAGAGCAGGCAATAACATCCACTACACTGGTTAAACCAACTGAAATCATGTCTCAGATAATACATTCAGAAGAGAAACATAAATGGCAAGGAGAGCAGAAACATAGGGTACCTAACAAGGGTAAATCCTATGCCAATATTTTGATGCAAGCCAATAGAAACGAAATGAAATGAATGTAAACAAAGACATAGGAAAACATCACCGCTGCTTCAGATCAGGATCCAAAGAAATGTGCTTGTCATATTGGATAGCAATACCAATCAAGTACAACATGCCAAATGGCTGAATACTTAGTCTGAAATCATATTCCTTCAACCTATCTTACAAATTTTTATACAGACTATGTCTCAAAGAGAAACCACTTGTAGTTCTCTGATAACTGATCAACAACCTTTACAATATTTTCTCATGAGTTTTATAGCTGAAGAGGAACGGAGGTAGGTGAAGAACTAAATGCAGTATTAAACTCTTGAAAAGAAGGAGAGGGCCGAAACCCATCCTGCTTGAATGCTGAGTATTTAATTTCTGTCACCCCTTTTATGAAAGAGTGGTCTTCTTCAGGCCTCTATTTACTCTGGGTATGACTTTGATGCATTCTGGCTGTGGTACTCTGCAATACTTTGATGAATAAAAAAAATGTAAAAATGACTAAGGGGTCCACCATACTCATGAAACAAATGCTTCTGATAGTATAGGATTGTTGTAAGGGGGGGAAGCCTTGCTTGGACATAATATGATCTGAAACAATAATGTGTAATGTGTCCTCGTTCTGGAAGAAAAATTCTACTGATTTGAACCCTGATTTCATTGTTGTCCGTGTGCTAGATCTCCTATGTGACCCTCGAGATTCTTGATCTGGTACTTTGCCTCTAAACTGCTGCATTAAGGCTCAAAAACTTCAATATGGAACGCTGAAAACGTCGATCATTAGCAGTTTTTTCTCCACTGCTCCATAAATGTCTCGATCTAAAAAATCTGTGCTTTAATGGCACCGAATAGGTTTCTTGCGAAGACCAAACTGTCCTAGGATAATATTTACACTTCCGCTACCTTTTCCGGGCATTTCTTTGTAGCACCAGCCTCCAGATTTAATTTTGTTTGCGTGGCACGCCATTGAAGTAGTACACATGAACCATGGCAGCTTTCCACCTCTGATAACCCTGCAAAAACATGAAACCTGTGAAGAAAACAATGAATGGGGTGGCGGATGATGTGGATGATGAGAATGGTCGTGCAGCTGGTGGAGTGATGGAATGACGCAGGGGGATGGCGTAAAAATGTAGTGAGGGTGGAAAACGGAGAAAGATGGTGGACTGTAGCAGAAGAATTTTTAAATGAAAAAACCCTAAGAAACACGACTTTTTACAAATATATGCGACAGGAGGGCAGATGTACGACGGAGACACGTGGGAAAGAACGTGGCGGGACCGGTCGACCACGGAACAGTCAACAGTGGGGGAAGACAATTCTAGACCGTCAGATCTCAAAGGAGATCGACGGTGGGAAACACGGCGGAGAGCAACAGATGGTGGGCCAGGAGTACGGCGGAGATGGGTTATCGCACGCGCAACTTTCAGGAGTGTCGACCGTCGGATGAGGCGTCTGAGATCTAACGGTTGATATGAATATCGTTGGGCATCCTGAGTCGAAATTTAATGCGCGATGGAAAAACGGTTTTGAAAACGTACAGGAGCCACGCATCAGTCACTGTATGGAATCGCTGGCTAATGGGAAAATACCGCCATCTCTCGGATGGTGGTGTAATAAAAACCAGGCTGTTTTTGGACGGGTGCGCTGGTGGGGACCACAGGGGCGAGCGGACTCCGAACCGTTTGATCACAGTTTAAATGGACGGCGATTGCCCTGTCGGGGTTATAACGAGGAAACGCGAAAGGGTGCAGGGTCAATGATCACCGTCCAATCAATAAGATCAATGGTCGATGTTGCACCCAATACACATTGGAGATAGGCGCTTTTCGATGTTGGAGGGTTGTTCCGGCACTGGATTACGTGGAGGAAAAGGGTGCGGGGGCTATGGCTGAAGGGGGCTAGGGCCCAGATATGAAAAACATAGTTTTTTGGTTCATTTTTAATGTATTTTCAGGCCAGCCAAGGGAACCGATAGGGAAATAAAGGGGTTTTAAGCACAAACAAAGGGCGTAGTAATGATCTGGGAGAGTATAGGTGTAATTTAGAAAGGTTAGAAAGGAAATTGGACAAAGAGAAGAAGGGTTAAGATGGGGGTATTTGCAGGGGTATAGGGGTAACAGTAGGCCTTTTGAGAAACGAATCAGCAGAGGGAATTTATATTAGGCATAGCACAAAGAGACTTCAAGGATGATGGGTTTTCAGGGAAAAGGCATTCCTTGAAGGCTCCGAAATAATCTAGCCCCCAGCTTTCTCATCAATAATTTCATAGGGGGGCTAACACAACTCTTAGCAGATAGACACTAGTAACAATTTTACAATTATGATTTTATAATGACTTAGTACAATGATACCTTTACAATGATTGTATGCAGTGCTGCCCTCATGAAGGCTTCATGTGGGGAGCTTCTTGTTGTTGTTCTACACCTAGATTTTTTCTCTTGTCATGCTACCCTTTCTCATCCTTCAGAACATTATATCATGCATTGATTCTTATCTTGATGAATATATAATACCAGCAAAAATTCTTCAAGGAAATACCCATGACATGATAATATAAAAACTTACCTCATCCTGCAGAGCATATGTCAGTGCTAAACAAAAAAAGAAATTAGAATACAAAGAACCTAATGAAAATAAGATATGAACATGCATATACAAAATATACTTACTTGGAGCTTACCTCTGCTGCACCTTGCTTTGCTTCGCTTCCCTAGAAATTCTGGTCCTTTGCAGCCCTTGACAACACATGATCTAGCTTTTTCTTGTCTTATAGGAGCTCGATATTGAATCTAGTGTATCTCTATCATTTGAGATCCCCAATATGTGATTTTTGGTCTTGTAGTAGCCCTCTAATGCTTCTTTCCAATGCCACAGCTCTGACCTAATTTGTATTCTTCTAGACAAAGTTATGCCCAATCTCTCATAATGACCTAATTATGGACTGCTTTAGTAGTGAGCAATTGTACGACGTGTCACGTGCCATTGTTTCTTCATTTGGCTCTGAAATTGATACAAAAAAAACTAAATTCTGTGCACTATCCACCAGTTTTTACAGAATTCCAATCTGATACTCAGCAAGAGAGATATGATGATTTTCCCAAGGTCACTTCTTTGAGATGAAGTTCAGGAGCCTTCAAAAACACTGACTTCCACAGATTATATCTTTGAAAATATTGCGCACCTTTATCTGAAATTTGTACAGTATCTTCCATAGGATTTTGGCTTTTCCTCATAAAAATTTATCTTTTGAACCTTCATAGAAAAAAAATTATAGGGAAATTCCACGATAACCTGTTTCACGTAGCGAAATCCCTTCATGAGGAGGAGCTTAAAATTATAACTTTTTAAGCTCCTAAAATCCATCCCACGTTCACTTTTAGGAGCTTAAAAATTATTATTTATTGACTTTTCAATGACCCATGCTACAACCCCATGGGGTTTTAGTCCACTAACTGGGGTTACAAACTTCAAACATGAATAACTCTCAAATCATGAAGAATTACATGGTGTGCCATATATCAACGGAAACATCTCGACAAGTAGAAACCATAAAAAATATTCTTGACCCAGAATATAGTAATTCAGTAGGTCAAAATTCCCATGAAAGATCTGGATAGTCGTTGGTGTTGCTTGGGTTGACATCAATGAAAACCACTGATCAACAGTATTAGTTTACCCTCATAATGACAAGGAGTCATGCGGTGCATGGCGATCACCGAACAGGGGATGCACAATCTATGGGTTGTAGGAGCCAAGCCATTGGCCCAGGCCCCTCTTCATAGTGATTATATGTAGGGGCATGAGGCGCCCCCAATTTTGATTTTGTAACATGCTATGGGAATGTATGCATCGTATGGACTCCAAAACATTGTATATTTGAACGACACATATTGTGAATATGCATCGTAATATGGTTTATTGTTATTGTCTTGTGTTAAATGCATGTGATAAATGCCAATATAGAATATTGTTTGAAATTTTATCTACATAGTGATTTTGGGCTCTAGGTAGATGACTGAATGTAATGATTTCAAATTCACACACTAAGAGATTCACCTGTAAATATCTTCTAAAAAGGACAAGATTATGCACACGATAGATACCATTCAATTTCATGACAAGCAACAAAGAATCTAAACATACATGAAGGTGGAGGATGTGATGATCAAAGGCATCAACCAAAAAACTATTGAACATTGTGTTCAACGCTCCCTGTGTGTTTCGTGACATGGACTAACTGCCTCTCGTGGATCCTAACTCTGGTGATTGTAGTGGAGACTAACACCTACGGGTTTTGGTCTAACGGCTATTAGTATGAATCTTTCGTCGTAAAAGATCACTTTAGCTACGCATAACAAATAGCACTAACATCGATAATGGCTGCAAAATATCTTTAAGTCTGTTGCACAAATTCAGATCTAAGCACAAAAGATATTAAGCAGATAAAATATAATATGGCTCCATGCATCCAATAGACAAGACAAGAACAAAATGTTTAAAAGAATGATTTATATTATATTAAAGAATGGGGCACCTGAAAGGAAAAAAAGAAAGGTGTTTTCTGGTTCTCCTCAATGGGATGGGTTCTTGAAATTCCTCAGTGTTTCAGATCTAAAATTCCTCTCTCTTATTATGGTAGAAAACCCTGACAAACATAGAACTCAATGGGAGCTCACAAAGTAAAAAAGTAAAATTGTGACCAAGAATAGATCTAGTGTGATCTAATGCAATGAAGGTGACTAATGAATGGGGAAAACCCTTCTATTTATAACAAAATATTGGGGTGTTCTAGAACTCGATGCATCAATAAAATATTATTAATCAAATTCTAGAATCACCCTTTAGGAATATTTTATTATATTTGTTGGAGGGAAAAGGTCTTTTGACTTGGGTCAATTCCTTTATTTATAAACAATAAATAAATAAATGATTTATTTATTATTTTAGGGAGATGGTGGGAATATAATTAAATAAATAATGATTTATTTAATTATTTACAAATGATTTAGTCAAATTTAACTAGGAATATTATTAAATAGTGATTTGAATAACTTATTCCTAGGAAATAATTAAATAAATAATGATTTATTTAATCAATTTCCTTGTTTTGGGTTAAATATGACTAGGAAATATGGAAAAATGTTATTTTATATGGTGAAAGCAATTTTACTTAGGGTAAAATTGGTCTTACATGGTGTACTTGGGTTCATCTAATGATAATGGGTTAGATGACCAAAAAAATGGTGTAACAGATTGCCCCCCAACGTACGAGTGTTAGGAGAAAATCATATGACCGAAGTACGTTGTAAGAACTCAATCACTAGGCATTAAGAGGGAAGTGAGAGAGAGGAATGTAAGGTAGTCTGATGTGCTAAAGGACTAGACCCGGAGGAGACGAAACTTACAGGTGCAACAAGTCTCTAGGTGATGAAGTAGTACCAATGTTTAAAGGCGGAAGGGGAGGCATACCTATGCCTGCCGATACAACAGTACAAAGAATAAGGCGCCCGGAAAACCACGGAACGCAATAATGAAGCATATGCTGGCCTAAACATGAGCCAGATAAAAATGATGAATCCCACATACATGTGATGCCTGGAATAACCTTCAGGACTTATACAAGAAGAGTTTAGTACATGAGGTACAAATATACCCAAATGCCCCCTACACACGGGGAAGGTCTCACAAAATCTGACTGATATATGCAAATCGAAGAGGCGCTGCAAGCGGTTGAGGTCGATATCATCAAATGAGAGGAGCTGCATCAAGGGCGGAAATGAAGAAGTCATCCAGGCATGTGGGGGGCTACCTGCAGGGCCACCCCCTCATGAGGGTTGAGACATCTCACACATGCCTGGGAATCACCAATAGCTGTTGCTGCATCACTGGACCATCAAGTGTATAGATCACGATAATGTTGATAAGAGCTCGAACCAAGGTACACTGCCCCCTAGACCTGGCTTCTGGAATAAATGAGCTGATGTCAACAGAAGTAGGTCGGCCATAGGTGAGGCAATAAGGAAACCCCAACTGAAGCATGAGGGAAAAGAGTAGAGAGATGAACAGAGAGAGACTAAGGATGATGATGGAATGAGGGATGATCCAAAGGGGATCATGAATAACATGAGTACAAAATGGTATCTCATGACGGAAATTGACACAAACAAGAATGAGTGTGGAGGCAAAGTGGTGCCCCCAATGACATGTGTTGTAAGTGAGGAAATCTGATTCAGAGAAGAGGGAAAGAAAGACTTCATGGACAACATGTGTCCTGGTGAAGTAGTGAATGATAAAAACAAACATACGCTGGCTATATACAAGGAGATAAAACATGTATTTCGAGTGGGAAATGCTAAGGGTAATATCCCTTAAGATAGAGTGCATTGCGAGGATTAGGAACGGGGTGGCCTTCAAAGTCCTATAAAAGATATGCTCCCTTCCCAAGATCTTTACTGATGATTTAAGGACCTAGCCATAATGAGTTGAACTTCCCATGACCAAGGGTATCGTGGGCCTGGTCGTATACTAGAACAAGGTCACCTTCATGAAAGGTGCGAGGGTGTACTTTTCAGTCATACTGAGTTTTGGTGTGCTTTTTGGCCGCTTCAAGAGTTTGCAATGCAACACGACGGTCTTCAGAGGCATTCTCAAGCATGATAAGTCGTTGTTCTAGAGGATGGGTATCAGGGAGAAGTTCGACGACCAAGTGAAGGGAAAGGATTTCACACTCGATGGGTAAGACTGCCTCCTCGCCAAAGACAAGGTGGAAAGGAGTGAAACCGATGGCGGTTTTAATAGAAGTACGATAGGCCCACAAAGCAGGGAAGAGCATGAGATTCCAATTGGTTTTGTTCTTATTCACCGTTCGTTGAAGCAAGGTCTTAAGAATTTTGTTGACCGCTTCAAATTCACCATTACCTTGGGGGTAATAGGAAGATGAATATTGGTGTTCAAAACCCAATAGGGAGGAGAGCTCATGCCAAATCTGATCTTTGAAATGTTGGCCATGGTCTGAGACTAACTGTTTTGGAACACCGAATCGAGCAATGACATGATTAAAGAAAAAGAGGGCTGCAGTGGCGGCCGTATTGTTGAACGTTGGCATAGCTTCGGCCCATTTAGTGAAATAGTCAACCGCCACGATGATATATTTGTGGTTACCAGTAGATGGAGGTCAACATTCCATAAAGTCGATGGCCCATTTGCAAAAAGGACCGGCTGTGACGATAGGATGGAGAGGAGCGGGAGGAGCTTGCGCCTTGGGGGTGAAATGTTGGCAATTGGAACAGTGTTTGATTGCTTCAATGCAATCACTGAAGAGAGAAGGCCAAAAATACCCAGCACGCATGATTTTTTGGGCTGTGGCAAGGCCGGAGAGGTGGCCACCACAAGCGCCACTATGACAGGCATTTATGACTTGCTCAGCTTCAGCGTCGGTGAGGCAACGACGAAGGAAGGTATCTACACCGTGACGATAAAGGTCAACGCCAATTAGAAGGTAGCGAGAGGCTTGGTGTCGGATACATCGTCGAGCATCATGATCAAGATGAAGGGAAAACTTTTGGGTTCGCAAGTAAGTAAGGATGTCACCGTACCAAGAATCGTCGGTGGTGATGGCAAACAAATGTTCATCGGGAAGAGCATCATTAATTGGAGTATCTTGCATCTGGGTAGGCAAATCATAAATGAGTTCAGCTATGACTAAACATTTCTTAATTTTTGGGGTGTCAAATTCAAGGTCGAATTCTTGGAGAATAACAACCCAACGAGCGTACTTCCCATTGAGGATGTGGTGAATCAATAGGAAAGCCATGGGGTTGGAATCAGTCACAACCTTGGTGGAACGCAGGAGGATATAATGGCGCAATTTTTGGACCGAGAACACGACAGCTAGTGCTAATTTTTCTTCATGCGAGTAGGACACAGGTGGACCGGCAAGGTTCTTACTAACATAATAGATCACATGTTCGACACCGTTATCATCCTCCTGGATGAGAACACCAGCAACCGAATAGGTGGAAGCGGAGATGTATAGAATGAAATCTCGGTCAAAGTCAGGGGGACGGATCAAGGGAGCGGATGTGAGAGCATGCTTGAGGGCATCAAAAGACTCATGAGTGTATGTATCCCAGACAAAAGGGGTGTGAGATCGAAGAAGTCTAAGGAAGCCGTGGGCGGTAGTGGTGTAGTCAGGAACGAATAGGCGAAGAAAATTAGCTTTTCCTTGGAGACTTTGTAGCTAGCGTAAGGTACGAGACAGAGGAAGTGCAAGAATGGCTTGAACCTTCAAAGGGTCGAGAGTTATCCCGTCTTTAGACACGATGAAGCCAAGGATACGACTGGCGGGAACACAGAAGACACATTTCAAAGGGTTAAGGCGAATGTTGTTCTTGCGGCATCGGAGAAAAATAGTACGCAAGTCATGAAGGTGTTGCGCCCAATGTTTAGAACGTGTAGTAAGGTCGTCTAAATAGGCAAGGATAATATGGGCTAACTCATGGAAGCAATAATACATGGCTCGTTTAAAGGTGGCGCCAGCGTTTTTAAGGCCAAATGGCATGACGCGGTATGCGAAAGTGCCCCACGGACTAGTGAACACGGTTTTAAGTTGATCAGCACGACGAATAACAATTTGGTTGTATCCAGAGAAGCCATCCATAAAGGAGAGAATCGCGTGCCCTGCACACTCATTGATGATTTGGTCAATAAATGGTGTGGGGAAGTTGTCTTTGGGACAAGCTTTGTTCAGATCGCGAAATTCGGTGCAAACGCGAATGGTGCCTTGTTTTTTGAGGATGGGAACTGGGTTAGACACCCAAGTGGTATATTCAACGGGGTAAATGAAATCAGCCTACCGGAGCTTGTTGATTTCAGCTTTGATGGCTTCACGTCTAGAAGGATGGATGGGTCTCAACTTTTGACGAACTGGAATGGCATCAAGCCATGTGTCGATGTGATGTTCGACAATGGCAGGATCGAGTCTGGGCATTTCTGAGTATGACCAGGCGAAAACATCACGGAATTCTTTGAAGAGTTTCGTGTAGGCTTCAATTTCTTCTAGAGTGCATTGGGCGCCCATGGTGATATGTTCTTCGATGCCTGGTTTGACATAAATGTCGATTTTGATGGTGGGAGAGATATTAGCCATATTTCCTTCTTCGAAAGCGTCAGGTGCAGGGATGGGGTTTTTGAACCAATCAACCTTATCAGGAATGAAGTCTTTGGATTCGAGGGCATATTGGTCATGGGATTGATGTGGGAGGAAATATGCACGATGGTGCCTATCGTCCCATGGAAAATCAGGGTTGGTCATAGCTTCCATGATGTCTTCATCGGACTAGAATATGGGAAGAGAGGATGGAAGTGGTTGACCTAAGGAGGTAGAGGGATGAGACTCTTGATTATGATGGGAAGGGCTCACAGGTACGATGTCATGTGAGGTGACAGAGTGAGCAGTTGAATGATAAGGCGAAGCATCGGGGGAAGTTACTAAGGGGTTGGTATCCGAGAATCGCGGTGATGAGGAAAGGTAGGAAATGGTAGCTGAAGTTTCGGTCATTTCAGTATCATGAGGAGAAATGGTAATCATGGTAGACATGTCGTCCGGTGTGAGGGAAGAAGGATTACGGGCGAGGGCGGCTTCAAATTTGTGGTATGTGGTAGAGTTGGGCAGGGTAGGTTTGTCCTTTGATGCCCCCCTGCAAGCTTTGCCATTTTTTCTTGAAGCGGTTGCAACAGGAGGTGGTGCTTGTTGAGGTGACTGAGGTACCAGCGTAGCAAGAGAAGTCGCGGGGATTGGTTGAACCAGGGTCAAAGTAATATATGGTTTAGGTTGACCTAGTGGAGTGGTGGCTGGAGGGTCAAGATACCAGACGGGTATACCCAAGGTCAAGTTGGGGAGGGATAGGGTGGCCAAGGTAGGGACCAAATAAGCTCCGGGAGGGGGAGCGAGGAAAGGGATCTGACCAGCATGGAAATGGCCAGGAGGAATGGTGCCAAGGGGGTTGATTTCAAGTGAAATCGACCCATGAAGAGTGGCGGTAGAAGAAGGTTCAGAAGGAAGAAGGGTGGCTAACGGGGGCGAAGGGCTAGGAGTTGGTTGAGGTTGAGGTTGCTGACTAGCCAAAGTGGGCTCTGTAAGGTTAGCCCAAGATGATTGCATCATGCAAACTTTCACCAAGTTAGGATCAGGGACGGGAGGGGAGTTGAAAGAGGTGCCAAGAAAGGAGGAGTATTTGTAGACGTTGGGGGAAACACTGGTCAAAGAATCAACAGTTTGCTTGTTGGTGACAGTAGAGATGGTGGACTCAGGGGAGGTCTGAGATTTTGGTTCATGGTAAGTCAACTAGTCAATGGTGACAATCTTTCCATTATGAAGGAAGAACATCTTGCGGTGGACTGCAGATGGGACGACAGACATGGCATAGGTGTAACTACGCCCAAAAAGGATGTTGTAGTCAAGAGGGGCGTCGATAACTTCAACGTCGACACAATCGGTCTTGCTGGCAAGGGTAATAGGACAGTTATGGAATAGGCCAATGGGCTGGGAGGCATGGCCATCCCATGCATGAAGGGTGATGGTGGAAGGGGCCAGTTCAGGGGATCCGAGTTGTTTCCAAACCGAAGTGGACATTACGTAGGTAGATGCCCCCTCATCAATAATACACAGAGCAACATTGGCGTTTCGGATTTTGACTGGGATTTGGAAAGCAACCGAAGGAGGGAGAGGGGGATGGTCTGACTGACGAGCATTGAAAATAATCAGTTGATCATCAGCAGGATATACAGCGCCCACGGAAGATAGTAGGGTCTTCTTTTGGGAAGGACACGACTAGAGGAGTTCCAGTGTTGAAATGGCAGCAGGAGATTGTGCCAAATCATCTACTATGCTATATGAATGGGCAGCTCGACCAGAGGCAGCATTTCGGCATAATGGTCATTTAGGAGTCTTGGGATGAGCCTCGACTTTGGGCAGAGGGAGTTGCAAGGGACCATTGGATGTCGATAAAGGCTTTGTAGGACCTGACGATGGAGACTCGGAGACAGACAGAACGGGGGGTGTGGAATACTGACGAGGCCAAGTTTAAAGGTTGAGGTCGATGGGGAGAGGTGAGTCAGAGGCCATCATGAGAATCTGGTATTCAGAGGAACTAGAAGGGGAAGTTTGAGAGGTGGCCGGGGCATGAGGTGGTTGAGTGGCCACGAATCCTTGTTGAGGGAAAGGATTGGTAAACACAGCGGGTTGAGAAATAGTTGGGGTGGGAGGAACGGTAGGGGAGGAGGGTTGTCCTCATGCGGTAGCCTGAGACTCCCACATCTGCTACATTTGTGGTAATAAGGGACAATCGTGAGTGTAGTGACCATAAACACCGCAACACGAACAGGGCTTATTGGTACGAAGTGGCCTGTCCGGATTGGGCTGAGAGCCTTGTGGCTGGTTGGCAGTGGTAGAGTCAATACTGGAAGGATTGGGTCCACGATTTCCAGAAGCGGATTGGGTGCCTTTTCTCTCTCTTTGAGAAGGACGAAAATTAGTTGCCCCTTGCTGTGCAAATACTTGCCCTAGAGGGGGCAGTAGGTGCGGTTGCGGGGGTGGAGAAGGCAATGGGGTGAGAGATCCAAATGCTGGAGGAGCTGGGACACCAAGTTGCGGGTAAGGATAAGGATTAGGATGGGCAGCATTGAGGTGAGCAGGAGTAGGGGCAAAAGGAGGAGGGATGCCGAACCCTGGATACATGCTACCTGGAGGGGGAAAGGTGCTAAAGGTGCTGGCCCCTCCTGGAGTGAGACCATAGCTCATAGGAGGTTGAGCAGAGGTATGGGAAAGAGCTCCAATGATACCGTTGGCAGAGTGAGATGCCCCCGGGGTGTTAGTGTCGCCGGGCTTGGTGAGGTCAGGAAGGACGGTATAAACATAACTAGATTGAGCATAAATAAGGTCATATTTCAAGGCTATTTGGAGGGCGGCTTCTTCGGTTTGAGGGAAATGGGAGGTGACATCTTTGCCAATTGGAGGTAAGAGAGAGCGAAGGAACCAATCCATATAAACCTGATCTTCAAAGGGTGGAGCGCGACATAAGCTTCTTCTTCGCCGCCATTCCTGGACATGAGCGGAAAGGCGTGTTGAGGAGGATTGATGGAAGGAGGTTAAAATCTTGGTACCAGTGTCGTATCGGAGAGGGAGCTGGAAATAAGATAAAAAGGCTTGGGAAATGGTTGCAAAAGTGGTATGGGAGGAGGTGGCCTATTCAACATACCATTTAGAAGCTTCACCTGTAAGCGTGCGTTGGAACAATCGAAGAAAAATAGAGTCGTCAGTAATGGAATTGGAGGAATACCACATATGGAAGGATCAGATGTGGTTGGAGGGATCCTCACTAGCAAGGCCTTCGAACTTGGGAATGTTGAAGCGGAGCTTGGTTGGCATAGCAGGCCAACTAACATCATGGCGGATAGGGTCATTAATCAGCTGATTGAAGTCGGGGAGACTAAGGCCGGCCATATAAGGGAGCAATGGGGCAGTCAAGGTGGGTCCCGAGGTGGTTCCACTAGAAACAGACCTAGCTGTAGTACAGGGGTTGCTGCTGGTAGTAGGCCCTGAAGTAGAAATGGTGAAAGTGATAGGGAGAGAACTAGGAGTATGGGGAGAACTCGAACAATCAGAGGAAGAGTCGGAGTGCGGACTCGGGGGAGGACCTACTTGATGACTATGGGAAGGAGGAACTCGCCCAACCGGAAACTGAGGGTGAAGGCCAAGAAGTCTCTGGGAGAGGCGCCTTGGGGGTACAATGATGACAGGAAGAAGAGAAACCAACAAGGGCAGGGGGGGACAAAATCAAGTGAGGTCAAGGGCAGAGAGGTGCAGTGACAATTGATTTCAAAGTCTTTGCCAAGCGGTGTTAACCAGGTGCTTCTTCATTTAGGGTTAGTGTGTGGCGTGTGTTAATTTTAATTGTTTAAACCCAGACGTTTTGAGAGTAAAATAAAAAGTGTGCTGCGTAACGGAAAAGAAATATGCAGTAAATAAGACTGAAAGAACAGAAAATTAACAACTAATAATGCAGCAATCTAACCAAAGAAGGCAGGTCTCTCAAAACTAGTCTACAAGAGGGAAAAACTAAGCAAAGCCCGCTAAAAAGAGGCCAATAGATCTAAGGTCCGAAGGGACTGGGATCTAAAGGGTAAATCTACTGAAAAGTGGTGCAGAAAATAGAAAATAGGCAGAGGCAAGGTTGCTGCTAAAAAAGAGGAGATCAGCTAAAAATAGAAGAGACAAGGCGGTGGCCTTAGAAATGAACCCCAAACAAAACGATATGAGGTGTTTTGAGAGGGAGAAGAGCTGATCTAAAGGGATCTGAAAAGGAGGTATCAGATCTGAGAAAAATAAGGCTAAAACTCTGAAAATTCAAACTTCTAAAATAGCAAAGACTCTCCCACAAAAATTGGAGGGTACTAGAGCCTTAAGGGGAAAAATTCCCTCTTAGTTGAGTGAAGCAGATCATAAACAGGTCGAACCGGGCAGAGACAGAGGCTGAGAAACCCTGACAAAAGCTTCAGACAAACCCAGAAAAAGTGCGTGAAAATTTGCAGAAAAAGTGCAGGTCACAGGTTCTGACCTGTTTGCAGTCCAGCACGTAGTTTTTGGGCAGAAAAGTGCGACCTCAAGGCCAGGTCACACTTTTTGGGCCGATAAGTGCGACCTGTAGATCCGGCTCTCTCGGGGGCAGATTTCAGAAAAAGTTGTCGTCTCAACTGCGGCTGATGTCTGTCACCTGCGCAATAAGGCCAGAAACATACGAAAGTTAAAAATTTGACTGTTTGAGGGTTTTAGGGGTGAAAAACACCATAAAAATAGGAAAAACATAAAATGGAAGAGAAACCCTAGGGTCTGAAATAGCTGGATATGCAGGAATATAGAAAACGACAGTGGTCGCAAAATAAAACCCGTGTGGAGTCACCAATTGTTAGTATGAATCTTTCGTCATAAAATATCACTTTAGCTACGCATAACAAATAGCCATAACATCGATAATGGCTGCAAAATATCTTTATGTCTGCTACACAAATTCAGATCTAAGCACAAAAGATATTAAGCAGATAAAATATAATATGGCTCCATGCATCCAATAGACAAGACAAGAACAAAATATTTAAAATAATGATTTATATTATATTAAAGAATGGGGCACCTGAGAGGAAAACAAGAAAGGTGTTTTCCTGTTCTCCTCAATGGGATGGGTTCTTGAAAGTCCTTGGTGTTTTAGATCTAAAATTCCTCTCTCTTATTATGGTAGAAAACCCTGACAAACATAGAACTCAATGGGAGCTCACAAAGTAAAAATGTAAAATGGTGACCAAGAATAGATCTAGTGTGATCTAATGCAATGAAGGTGACTAATGAATGGGGAAAACCCTTCTATTTATAACAAAATATTGGGGTGTTCTAGAACTCATTGCATGAATAAAATATTATTAATCAAATTCTAGAACCACCCCTTAGGAATATTTTATTATATTTGTTGGAGGGAAAAGGTCTTTTGACTTGGGTCAATTCCTTTATTTATAAACAATAAATAAATAAATGATTTATTTATTATTTTAGGGAGATGGTGGGAATGTAATTAAATAAATAATGATTTATTTAATTATTTACAAATGATTTAGTCAAATTTAACTAGGAATATTATTAAATAATGATTTGAATAACTTATTCCTAGGAAATAATTAAATAAATAATGATTTATTTAATTAATTTCCTTGTTTTTGGTTAAATATGACTAGGAAATATGGACAAATGTTATTTTATATGGTGAAAGCAATTTTACTTAGGGTAAAATTGGTCTTACATGGTGCACTTGGGTTCATCTAATGATAATGGGTTAGATGACCAAAAAATGGTGTAACGGCAATCATGAGTTCCAACAAGTGGTATTAGAGCGACAAGTCTCGAGTTTGAAACTCACTCGGCTCGTGTTGAGGGGGATATTGTTGGACATTATGTTCAATGCTCCCCATGTGTTTTGTGACATAGACTAATCGCTCTCGTGGATCCTAACTCTGGTGATTGTAGCAGAGACTAACACCTACGGGTTTTGGTCTAATGGCAATCATGAGTTCCAAAAAAAACCTCTCGTTGCATCATATTCGGCCTCATTATTGGTGGCAGTACCAATGAATACATCGTTAGAAAGGACGAGTGAATGCAAGGGGGTGAAAATTCCTAGGCTGCCGAGGCTAGATTCCGGGAGTAGCGACATGCACCATCAACATAGCCGATATACGATGTGGATGGGGGATCCATATGAATGGTTCCACAAAACAAAAAATGAGAGGATGGTGAACAATGTTGGCAACCTGAACACAAAGCAAAAATGAAACAAGCACTGCTAGAGGCATGGAAAATTTTAAGGATGGAAGTTTATCTTAAAGTTTAGAAACTTTGGTGAATCTTAATAGTCCCCAATATGTAAATTGTAAAATTTTTTATGATATTTTTATAAAAATATTTAGGTTTATAATTATTTTATATTAATATATATAATTTTTTGGCGACTTTTAGGGTAGAATAATTTTATACTATAAAATTTGGGTGAAACTATTTTTTAAAAATTGGAAATTTGCGAATCTTTTTTTCGGGAAAAGCATGGAAAATCAGCCCACCTGCGAATATTAGCGCCTAAAATTTTCGCTGGCTAGACTAACCCATCTGTAGCTTCTTCTAAGGTAAGGTCTCTAGCATTCCCATAAGGGAATTCTATGGGTAGGATTTCTACGCCCCGCACACTAAAAGGAGGATGGTGTGGGGGAAATGCCTTGGGGGAAGTTTGTGCTCAGGTCACAAAATTCACCATAGACACGGATGGTGCCTTTTTTTTTATGGGCTGGATAGATGAAGTCATGGGTGGAAAAGGCTTCCATGATGTTGTCATCATAGTAGAATATGGGGTGACTGGTGGAAGGATAGCCACATGACGCGGTGAAACTACTTAACTCATCACCATGAGAAGAGAGGTTCCCATGCACATCGTCAGAGAGGATGACTAAAAAAAAAGTAGATTAGGGATCCACCGATGTTGAGCCCAGGGTGATTTTTGAAGGGAGGTTAAGAGAAACAGAAGGGGAAGTCCCATAGGGGTCTTCCACTGTGGATCTCATATATGATGACAGGTAGAGGATAGTGGTCTAAGACTTCGTCATCTCAACATCAAGAGGGGGAATGTCAATCGGATGGGATGGGTCCTCTAGTTCACCCGAAGCATAATGCACAAGTAAAGGAGAGGTGGACTCATGGTGATCGGCCTCGTACTCCTGAACTATGTCCAAATAGGTGTGGTAGTCTGCAAGGCGAGGACAAAGGTGGGTATAGTGACCATGGAGATCACACAAAGTAGTGGGGTGGTTTGTGTGCACAGTCTTGGGTTTCTTGGCTACAGTCGATAGAGTAACAGGGGCTCCGGGGACCTTAGACTCAGGAAACGCGACATTGACCATGGGCTTAATATGGGGAAATTCAGGATTTTTGTGGGTGGCATGACCAAAAACATCACACAAAGCACAAGGGAGGTATGCTTTGGAGGTTGAGGAGGAGCAGGGGTTGTCTAGGCAGCCTCGTCCTTATGTGTATTCTTACGGGCTTTTTCCCCCTCACCCAAGGCTTTCGCAATAGGACTAGGTTCCTGTTGAGGTGGTTGAGGCACAGAAGCAAAGGAAGGGATCATGGCAACCAATTGGACCGGGGTCAAAGCAGTATAAGGTTTGGGCTGACTATGCAGGGTATTTGCTAGAGGATCAATGTACCAGACTGGGAACCCCAAGGTCATGTTAGGAAGGGACAAGGTAGCCATAACAAGTACCGAAAATATTCTAAGAGGGGGAGCAAGAAACGGTATCTGACTGGAGGGGTAATACTAGGCAGGACAGCTCTGAGATGGTTAAGGCCAGGGGGAATAGTTCCAGGAGGATAGATAGGATCATGGACACCAACTACTGATGAGGGGCATTGAGGAGGAGGTTCTAAAGGCTGAGTCGAAGTACTAGTAGTAGGTTTCGGAGGGTGGGGCTGCTAACTAGTCGAACTGGACCATTTGAGGTCGGACCAAGATGATTGCATCATGAAAATATTAAACGAGCTAGGGTCAGAGATAGGAGGGGGGATACCAGGGAATAAACCAAGCAAAGAGGAATATTTATAGACTTCGGGTGAGACACTGTTTGGGGGTTCAAATTCTTGTTTACTAGCCACCGAAGAGATAATGGACTCTAGAGAGGCATGGGACTTCGGTTCGTAATATGTCAACTGGTCGATGATGATGATATTTCCGTTATGAGGAAAGCACATCTTACAGTGAACCGTAGATGGGACAATAGACACCGCATAAGTGTAGCTAATACCTAACAGAATGTTGTAATCTAAGGGGGCATCTATGACTTCAACGTCAACACAAACAGTATTGCTTGAAAGAGTAACAGGACAATTGCGGAACATGTCAAGGGGTTGGGAAGAGTGGTCATCCCATGCACGGAGGGTGATAGTGGAAGGGGCTAACTCAGGTGATCCGATTTGCTTCCAAAAAGAAGCAGAAATCACACAATAGGATGTCCTCTCATCAATGAAACAACAGGAGACATTGGCATTCCATATCGTCACAGGTGTTTGGAAGGCGACGGATGCAAGAAGGGGGGGATGCTCTAACTTTTCAACATCTTAGACAATAAAATGATCATCTGAAGGATCCACAATGCCCATAGTAGTTAGTAGATATTTTCATTGTGAAGGTAATAACTATAGGACTTCCAGTGTTGACATGGCAACAGGGGATTGCGCCAAGTCATCTACTATACTATAGGAGTGGGCAGCTTTACCAGAAGCAGTGTTTCAATGTAACGTTCCTTTGGGGATATTGGTATGAACCTCTACCTTAAGCTGAGGGCTATGTAAAGGACCATTGGGTGTCAAAATAGGCTCTGTGGGACTTAAATATGGGGGCTCGATAACAGATGTAGCAGGGGGCTTGTTGTACTAACGGGACCGAGTCTGAAGGTTGAGGTCAGCGGTATTAGATTGGTCAGAGTTCATCATGAGGATCCAGTAATCAGAGGTACCAGATGGAGGAGGTTGAGTGGCCACCAGACTTTCAAGGGGTTGGGAAGCCATATATCCTTGCTAGGGGAAAGGATTGGTAAACACAGTCGGTTTAGTAGGAGCAACATTAGGAGGAACCGAAGGGGAGGCTTGTTTTCCTCAGGATGTTGCAAGAGCTTCCCACATCTGATGCATTTGAGGTAAAAGGGGACAATCATGGGTATATTGACCATAGACACTGCAACAATAACAAGGTTTATTCATGCAAATAGGCCTATTCTACTTGGGCTGAGTGCCCTGTTGCTGGGTTGAAGTGTTAGATGTATTCCCTTAGTGATTATTTTTTTATGAAACCAACTCCAAAAATAGAATAAAAGAGAGATCAACGCCTTATAAATCAACCACTTTGAGGGGGAAACCTATAATATATTACATAAATGAATAATTCTTAGACGATACAAATGAAAAAACCTCCTTCTATATATAGGATTCCACGGGGTCACAATATAATCCTAGTCGACCTAACAACAATAATGTAAGGGCACAATAATAACAATATTGGGGTTACAGGGGTACAACGATAAAAATAAGGGGGTTACACTAAAAAAAATAAGGGACTACACTAGTAATATAAGTACCTAACATGCCCCTCTCCTTTAAAAAAATGTTGTCCTTAACGCTTGAGTAGCTCTGGATGCTTCTGTATAAAATTCTCATCCTCCCATGTAGAATCTTCAGTAGGTAAGTTCTTCCAATTGATGAGATACTCTGAAATTGATGGATTTCGTAGCTGTCGAGTTCTTTCTTCCATGACTGCTTAGGGTTCCAATATGATTTTTCCTTCCTCATAAAGTTATGGAAATATTGTTTGGACTAGAATTTTTTCACCTATAACCTTCTTTAAGCATGAAACATGGAAAACTGGATGCACTCACGAAGAAGAAGGAAGCTCCAATTTGTATGCCATAGTACCAATCTTTTGCAACACCTTGTAAGGACCATAGTACTTTGCGATAATTTATTATCCTTATTAGATTTCTTGAGGGAAATTTGTTTGTATGGTTGTAGCCTTAAAAATACCCAACCTCCTACATCAAAACTTCTCTCGCTGCGATGTTGATCTTCCTGTTGTTTCATTCGATTTTGTGCCAAATTTAGGTTATCCTTTAAGAGTTGGAGAACTTCTTGTTGATGCTCGATGTGATCTTCCGCTACTTGAACCTAAGAATTTTTTCTTAAATATGATGTGATGGACAGTGGATGATATCCATAAAGTGCCATAAATGGGGTCATTTTTGCTGTAGTATGGAAGGAATTGTTATACCACCATTCAGCGACAGGTAACCACTTGACCCATTGTGTTTGTATATCAGATACAAAACAACGAAGATATCCTTCCAAACATTTATTCACTATCTCAGTTTGACCATTGGATTGAGGATGATAAGATGAGCTACGAGCTACTTGAGTACCCAAACAAGAAAATAATTTCGTCCAAAAATCTCCAGTAAAAATGGGGTCCCTGTCACTTACAATAATCTTTGGGTTTCCATGTAGTTGTTGAATTGTTTCCATAAATGCAGTAGAAATTGTGCTTGCTTTAAATAGATGAGATAATGCACAAAAGTGTGCATATTTGGTAATTCTATCAACTACCACCATGATAACACTCTTTCCTTCTGAATTAGGTAAACCTATGATAAAATCCATTGAAATCTCCTCCCAACATTGACTAGGAATGGATAAAGGTTGTAGAAGACCCGGGGTCTTAATTGTCTCAACTTTATTTTGCTGGCAAACCAAACATTCCGCAAAATAATTTTGAATATCAGATTTAAGGCCATCCCAAAAAAAATCTTTCCTCACCCTGTGGTAAGTTTTTAAAATTCCCGAGTGTCCTCCTAATGGAGAAGTGTGCAATTCCAAAAGAATATTTTTTTTAGTTGGGAATTCTTAAAAATATAAAGGCGATATTTGTACCATAAGGAATCATTTTTCAAACTAAATGTATCATATGTACTAGGATCTTGCTGCACTTTTTGAATGAGTGTACACACTTCTTCATCCTTCTTCCATTCATCCCTTGCTTTGGTTATCCAATCTGGTTGGATAATAGAAATGGCACAAAGCAATGCTTCCACCTCCTCATCCTTTCTTGAGAGTGCATCTACAACAACATTTAACTTCCCTTTTTTTGTAGATGATTTCAAAGTCATAACCCAACATACTTGTCACCCAACTTTTTCTTCTCTTTGAAATATAGTCTTTGTTCCAAAAATTGTTTAATACTATCATGATCAGTTTTTACCTTGAAGTTTCTTCCCATTAGGTAAGGTCACCATTTCATAAGTGCATGTAGTATTGCCAAAATTTCCTTCTCATAAATAGCTTTCTGTAAATACTTTCCTTTGTTAGGATGACTTTCAAAATAAATGAGTCTTCCTTCTTGCATTAAAACATCACCAATTCCATTTCTTGAGGCATCACATTCCACAATAAAGGATTTTGTGAAGTCTGGTGCAGCTAAGACCGGTGCTAGGCACATTTCCTCTTTAAGATGTTAAAAGGCATTAGTTGCTTCAAGAGTCCATGAAAATACATATTTATTCAATAATTTTGTTATAGGTGTTTCTATTCTCCCATAATTATTAACAAACTTGCGATAATACCTTGTTAACCCCCGAAATCCTCACAACTGCTTTATGGTTGTGGGGACTTTCCATTCCTTAATTGCTTTAATTTTGTTAGGGTCTACCTTAACACCCTCGTGAGATACAATATGACCCATATATTCCACCTCTTGTACTCCAAAGAAACATTTGGATGTTTTTGCATATAATTGTTTCTCCTGCAATAGTTTGAGCACCCTATCAACATGTTGAACATGATCCTTCCAAGACCTGTTGTAGATTAGTATATCATCCAAAAATACTAGCACAAATTTTCTAAGGAAGGGTTTGAAAATGGAATTAATCAACCCTTGAAATGTGGAAGGTTCTTTGGTAAGACCAAAAGGCATGACCAAAAATTCATAATGACCCTCATGAGTTCAAAATATTTTTTTTGGAATATCTTCAGTCTTCATTCTAATTTGATGATATTCTAAAGGAAGATTTAACTTGGTAAAATAAATTTCTCCATGTAATTCATCAATCACAGGAATGGGAAAATTATCTTTAATAGTGAGCTTATTGAGCTCCCTATAATTCAGACACATGCGCCATGATCCATCCTTCTTATGCACCAATACTACTGGAGCAGAGAAAGAACTTTGACTAGGTTGAATTATACCAACCTCTAACATTTCTGCAATCATACGTTCAATTTTTCTCTTTTGGACATAAGGATATCTATAAGGCCCGATGTTTGGAGGGACACTTCCTGGAATCAAATGAATAGCATGATCATGATCACGAATAGGTGGGAGTCCTTTGGGAGTTTCAAACATCTTGGAATTATTGTCCAGGACTTTTTGGAGATCTAGAGAAATAAACAATTTTGATGTTGGAACTTCTATTGAGCATAGTTGTGCAATTAGGCCTCATTGTTCTTTCTTCAGAAGATTTTTCATGGCATTAGAGATTACTATCTTTCCCAGATTCCCTACAATACCCCATAATTCGAATTCCTTTCCTTCCTAAAAAAATTTCAAGAAAAGTTCTTGAAAATTAAAAGCTACTATCCCCAAAGATTGTAACCATTGTACTCCTAGTACAACATCAGCACCTCCCATTGGAATAGAAAACATTGGACTATTCAATACATATTCCCCTATGGTTAGCTTGATATTATGGAATTTTATAGATCAATTTATAGTTCCTCCATTTGCAGCCATCACTTGACATTCTGGTGTTGGGTATAGGAAACAATTCAATTCCTTGGCTACCTTACAATGAATAAAATTATGGGTACTACCTGAATCAATCAACACTATTACCTTTTTCTTCTCGATATGTCCTTCTATCTTGAGAGTTTGAGGAGTGGTGATTCCTGTCAATGCATTACATGATATGGTCGGACTCATTTCTTCTTCTTCTAGGGTTTTTTCTTGGTATGTATCCTCTTCTTTTGAAGCTTCTTGTTCATTTTCTTCCTCCTGTTCACAATATATGTAAAATAAATTCTTCTGGCAACACGCTTATGAACTTTAGTGTATTTTCTATCACAACTATAGCAAAGCCATTTTGCTCTTTTTTCTTCCAATTTTTGTGGTGTCAACCTTGTAGGTTGTGGAAGTTTAGGAGTAGCAACACTTCCATATTTATAGATGTGTGTGGTAGGCTTCCTTGTCGCCATAATTTTACATTCAAGTTTTCTTGCCAACCTGAATGCCTTCTCCAATGAATCAGGTTCCCAAACGTGAACCTCATGTTGGATGTTATCCTTTAAAGTCCCTATGAAGAAATCAATCATGTCTTCCTCTGGAATATCAATTATCCTTATATTCAATTTTTGGAAGTTGTTAATGTGCTCCACCACTAAACCCCTTTGTTTGAGATTTATCAATTGGCTAAAGAAGGTGTTGCTCTTTGTATCCTCATAATGCACTATCATTTCCTCCATAAAAATTGACCAAGTGAAAAAATTTACGGGAGCAAAGCCATTGATACCATACAAATGTATTTTGTTCTAAATGTAAAGTTGCAATGTGTACCTTTTGTGTGTTTTTCACATTATTGAGATCAAAATATTGCTCCATCTGTAGTATCCATGTTACAGGATCCTTGACATCAAACTTCCTCATATCCATATTTGGAATATGGTATTTCTTCCATCCAACATTATATTTTATGAAATCATGATTAAAATTTATTTTTTTCTCATCATGAGTTTCCTCTACTATCTTTTTTCCATTAGGAAACATTTCTTGTATCAACTTTTTCAAACCTTCCATGTCCACTTTTAGATCATTCTGTAGGTTTTCCATGTTGTCTTTCATTTTTTCATCGATCTTAGCTTCCATGTCATCCATCTTAGCTTCCATGCCAGCTACCATGCCATCCATCTTAGCTTCCATGTCTTTCTTCAAACCATCCATCTTAGCTTCCATTCTTTTCTTCAAAACTTTCATTTCATTTTTTGTTGATCTTTGTGAGAGCGAAATTTGGTGCACTTGCTCTTGTAATTTTGATATGTCATGTTGCAGTTCTTCTTCTTCATGATTCATATTAGAGCCTTATGAAGGCTTGATTGGTATTTAATTATTTTTAGGGGGAATTTTAGAACCCAATACTGATATCTATTCTACAATATGACCTTGGAATCAATTCAAACTGATTTTTTAAACAAGACTTATGCAATTCGAAAAAAATACACACCTTTTTCTTTCTTTTGAGGAGCTCAATATTGAAACTGAATTATCTTTGTGATTTCTGATATTCAATATCTTAAATTCTCTCATGTAGTATCCCTCTAAATCTTCTTTCGAATGCCATAGGTCTGACCTGATTTGTATTCTTCAAGACAAAGTTATGCCCAATCTCCCACAATTACCTAGTTATGGACTGGTTCAGTAGAGCGAAATTGTACGACATGCCACGTGTCATTGTTTCCTCCTTCGGCTCTAAAATTGATAGCCAGGAAACTACATTCCCTATACTTGCAGCCACTTTTTACAGAATTCCAATGCTCAAAGAGAGATTTATGACGATTTTACCATGGTCACCTCTTTGAGATGAAATTCAGGAGCTTGAAAAAACACTAACTTACACAGATTATATCTCCAAAATTATTGTGAACCAAGATCTAAAATGTTTAAAGGAAGTTCCTCAGGATTTCGGCTTTGCTCTATAAAAATTTCAGCTTCTGAACCTTCGTATAAAAAACATATAGTTCAAATTCCACGATGACTCATTTTAGGTGAAATTTGGGAGCTTGAAAAAACCCTAAATTCCACCGATCATGTCTCTGAAACTATTGCGAACCAAGATCTGAAATTTTTACATGACGTTCCTCAGGATTGCGGATTTTCTCTGTAAACATTTTAGCTTCTAAACCTTCGTAGAAAAAACGTTATAGTGAAAATTCCACAACGCCCTGTTTGGAGTAGTGAAACCCTAGAATCCAAAGCTCTAATACCAAATGTTATAAAACCAACTCCAAAAATAGAAGAAAAGAGAGTTCAACGCCTTAGAAATTAGCCACTTCGAGGGGGAAACCTCCAATACATTACATAAATGAACAATTCTTGGATGATACAAATTCAAAACCTCCTTCTATATATAGGAGTCCATGGGGTCACAATATAATCCTAGTCGACCTAACAACAATAATGTAAGGGCAAAATAATAACAATATTGGGGTTACAGGTGTACAAAAATAACAATAAGGGGTTTACACTAACAACAATAAGGGACTACACTAGTAATATAGGGACCTAACATATTTCCTATATTACCTGGGGTATATTGGTTTTGATTGTCTTTCCTCTTCTTTTTGGAAGTAGGAGGATTAGTCGCACTCTGCTGAGTGTACACCACACCCTGAGGGTGGGGTGTTTGTTGTTGCGGAGTTTGAGAAGGAAATGGAGGTTGAGGTGCTTGTGCTGGAGGAGCTAGAGCACCAGGCTGCAGATACGGATAATAAGGAGGTAGGGCAACATTGGGGTAAACAAGCTGGGAAAAAGGATAAGGCATGTTGTATCTTGGATACATGCTGCAGGGAGGGGGAAAAGTGCTGGAGGAGTTGGCCCCTCCCTGAGGGAAACCATAACCCATGGGAGGATGAGTGTATGGATGTGAAAGGGATCCAACGATACCGTCGGCAGCATGGGATTCCCCTGGTGTGTTGGCACCACCAGGTCTAGGGAGATTAGGTAAGACAATATAAACATTACCATATTATGTGTGGATCAGGTCATATTTTAAAGTAATCTGGAGGGCATCTTCCTCTTTCTGAGGGAAGTGAGATGCGACATCTTTGCCAATAGAAAGAAAAATGGATCTAAGAAACCACTCCATGTAGACATGGTCTTCAAAAATAGGGGGGTCGACATAGGCTCTTTATTTTTCACCATTATTCAATAAGGTCACATAGGTGGGTAGCAGAAGTTTGACGAAAAGTGGTCAAGAGTTCGCTACCGGTGTCATAGTGAAGGGGTAGCTGGAAGTAAGATAGAAAATCCTTGGAAAGGGTTGCAAAAGTAGTATGAGAGGAGGAGGCCTGGTCAACATACCACTTGGAAGCTTCTCTAGTAAGTGTACGCTAGAATAACCGAAGACAGACAGAGTCATTAGTGATGGAGTTAGATGAACATCACATGTGGAAAGAACGAACATGGTTGGTAGGATCCTCTCCAGCATTTTCTTCAAACTTGGGGATGTCTAAAGGAAGCTTGGTAGGTATAGTAGGCCAACCAGGATCATGGTGTATGGGGTCATTAATCAACTACCTAAAATGAGGAAGGTTTAGGCCTGCCATATAAGGAAGCAAGGGAGCAGCCAGAATAGTTCCTATTGCGGCAGCTCTAGTGGCATTTCCAGCATAAGGGCCGGGGTTGCCACCAGCGTTAGGTCCTGAACCAGACATGATGAAGGTGAAAGGTGGAGGAGAGCCAGGGATAGAACCATAAGTGGAACCCAATGAACCAGAAGTGGAGTTAGAATTGGGACTCGGTGGAGGAAAAACACGAACCCTATGTGGTGGGGTAAGTCTTCCTAACGGAAACTAATGATTAAGGCCTTGGAGTCTCCAGGAAAAATGCCTTGGGGGCACAATGATGGTAAAGAGACATGGATCACAATAAGGAAGAGAGGTAAATAGGGCAGGGAGGTGCAAGATCAATTTATTACAATGTTTAAGTCTTGGCCTGGCAGTGTAAACCAGACGCTCTTCGCTTAGGGTGTGTGTGTATGTGATAAGTTTGTTAATTTTAACTAAGCCCAGACGCGTATAGAGAAGAAAGAAAAAATTGGTTGTATAGCTGTAAATAAAACTAGAAATGACAGTAAAGGAAATTGAATGCGACAGTTAAAATAAACAGCTAAAGATGCATCAATTTAAACCCAAGGAGGAGGGCTTCCCAACAACTAGTCTATGGGTGGGAGAAATCTATTCAAAACATACAAAATTGCCAAGGGATCTAAGGTCATGAGGAACGGGGATCTAAAGGTTATATCTGCTAGAAAGAGGAGTAGAAAATAGCAAAAAACCAAAGGGGAAAATGTTGCAAAAAACGTGGTGAAAGGCTACAACTGAAGGAAAACGAAGGGGACCCTAAAAGAGGAACAAACAAAACTGAAAAGAGGTGTTTTGGATGGATGAATAAACGATCTAAAATGGATCTGAAAGTGTAGTTTTGGATATGAAAACTGGCTGAAAAACACTGAAATCTCAGAGGACCTACTTCAGCTAAACTCCTCCTAAAATGGTGGAAGCGTACTTAAGCCCTAAGGGGCTTGGTTCCTACTTTGACAAGTAAAAATAAGCAAGTACAGGTCCAAGATAGGTGAAGAGGGAGGTCAAACAACCTTGAATGGTGCCCCAGACAAACCCAGAAAAATCACAGAAAAAATCCCGCAAAAGTACAAGTCATAGTTTCTGCATGTTTTCCACTCAGGTCGTAGTTTTCAGGCCGAAAAAGTGCGACCTACACTTCCAGCTGTCTCAGGAGTAGGTTTCAGAAAAAAGTGTTGTCTTTTCTTCGGCTGATACCTATTACCTATGTAATAGGCCCAGAAACACACGGAAGTTATAATTTTTACTATTTTAGGGTTTTAAAGGTTAAAAACAACATTAAGAAATGAAAAATAAGAAGCTGAGGAAAAACCCTATTAGTTGAAGTAGTTGGTCATGCAGAGATCTAAAAAATGACAGCGGTAATAATTATAAATCCTTGTGGGGTCACCAGTTTTTAGTGTGAATTCTAATCGCAAGCATACGAAAAAATCTCACTTTAGTTGTGCATAAAAAATAGCCCTAATATCAAATATGGCTGTCAAATTCCTTAGATATGCAGTTAGTGATCACAATAAATGCTACAAAAATCCAAATCTATGCATTTAAAGACATTAAACAACAAATAATAAGCAAGAGTTTCTCCATCTATCCAATGAACAAGACAAGAATTTTTAAAGAATTTTTTTGTATTATGACACCTCGAAAGGGAACATAGAAAGATGTTACCAGTCCCCCTCAATGGGATGGGTTCTTGTATGTCCTCAGTGCTTTAGATCTAAGATATCTCTCTCTTGATGGTGCAGAAAACCCAGACAAAATGGAACTCAAAGGGAGCTCACAAGAAAAAAGTAGAAAAATATGACAATGATGGGAGGATCAAAGTCAGACCAAAAGTATAGATCAAGAGTGATCTCTAGGCAACAAAAGGTAGTGAATGAATGGAAAAACCCTTGTATTTATAACAAAATATTGAGTCATTCTAGATATTGGAGCATAATTAAAATATTATTAACCAAATCTAGATCCAACTTTCATGGAATATTTTATTATTTTTGTTGGAGGGAAAAGGAATTTGAATTTAGTCAAATCCCTTTATTTAGAAATAATAAATAAATAAATGATTTATTTATTATTTTAAGAATGTGGTTGAGTAATAATTAAATAAATAGTGATTTATTCAATTATTTATAAATGATTTAGTCAAATTTAGCAAGGAATATGATTTAAATAATGTTTTAAATAATTATTCCTAGAAAATAATAAGATAAATAATGATTTATCTAATTAATTTTCTTGTTTTGGGTTAAATATGACCAGGAATATTAATTAAACAGTGGTTTAATTAATTATCCCTTTAGGAAAATTTTAAAAAAAAAGGATTTATTCAATTATTCCTCATGGGGTTTCCTGTTTAGACCAGAAACAACTTAATAAATTATGGATTATTAAGTTATTTTTCATAGTGAAAGCAATTTTACTGTGGTAAAATTATAGTAAAATTGGTCTTACATGGTGTACTTTAGTCCATCTAATAGTAACAGGTTAGATGACCAAAAATTGGTGTAACACCCCTTCTCTTATTTGTTGAATCTTGACCTAAGACCGTTCTGCCCGACTGCCGATATGGGTTGGTGCCTTTAGTTGCCTCTCCTATGGACCACATAGGTGACTGCGGGGGGGAATACCCATGGTTCCTGAGGCAGACGTTGCATCACTTTCATCAGTACTTCTAGAGGGTACCCTTGCGAAGCTTGGGGACTTGCGTTGACAAAGTTTGTTATCAGGAGGTCAGCGTAACTATTTCTGTTACATTTGCTAGTAGGCCTGGGGTGTAAATACCCCAGACTATTTTCGGAAGGTCCTCTTATTCGCTTTCTTGTATTTTGGTGTCTAGCCCTAATCACCCAGAGCGGAAATACTTGAAGGCTCCTTGATTGACTGTATCGTAGGGACTTTTATAAAGTGTGCTATTTGCTCCTAGATTTCTTAGCTTCTTATATTTTTTGAGTCTAATTAATCTCATAAAGTGGTTGACCGATCACCTACAGTCGATCGAGGAGGCTTCGTGGGATTTCTCCTACGAATTCTAAGCCTTCTTCAAGAAGGTGTAGCAGTAATTCAGGGGGTGATTTTTATCCTGTGGTTTTGAACGGAATGGAGAGTGATCCTCCATCTGGGCTTGTTGTTTCTGTGGCTGGTCCTAGTACTAGTGCTATTGTAGAGAGGAGTACTCCACTCATCTCTAAAGTCTTTTTTCTGGTAGAAGAAGTTGAAGTTGAAGATATTCGTCAACCTCCTGAGACTCCTTCATCTCCTCTTCCTGCTAGTTTTCCTGACATCCTTTTGTACATTGGGCCTAATTCTCAGAGACCGAATAGCACCTATCCTTCATATCCCTTTCTTTTGATGGCCACGACTGGGAACACAGCTTTGGCTATGAGCACTACAATATTTCATACTCCTCTTTCAGTCGAAGGAGGTGGTACTATTTCCATTTCGACAATCGCTTCTAGTGCTATTATTTTTGGTTCTACTTCTATTCTGTCTTTGAGTGGAAGCACCCAAGCATATGCTTCTCAATCTGGCCCCTTTTCTTTTGGAATGCCTTCTAGTATGATTCCTTATGTCTCCTTTACCGTTGCTTCAGCTATCTCTGCACCTATGCCTTCTATGGCTAGTGGATCAGCTTCATTTCAGGGTTTCCCCTTTGGGAGCGGGCATATTCCTCATTCGAACCCTTCCTTAGGATCTTTTCCTTTCACCTCTCAAAATCAAGGATTCAATCCTTTAATCAGAGGTCAAGTCTCTAATTCTTTTTCAAGATGGAACCCTGCTTTTACAGGGTTAGGAGTTGGGAGTCATTTTTTCTTTGGTCACCAAGGGATGTTCCTTTCCCTTCGGTAGGTACTTCTCAGGGATTTTCTCCATTCGCCAATGCTTGGAATCCTTACCAAGGGGCTTCTTCCTCTTTTAACACTTCAATTGGAGGGAATATCCCTGTTTATAGTAACCCTATGATGGGAGGGGGTCCTTCTCCAAATGTAGGATCATAAGGCTTCTCTTATTTCTCAACTTTTTCTACGAACAACATCTGGTAACCTGGTGCCTCAACAAATCCAGGCTATTATTTTCATAATGTGGAGAATCCTTCCTATGTAAATGGAATTCCTAGGCTCCTCCACGCTTACCATTCCTGGAAACTTTAAACTTTCCAGATCTATCGAAATTGACAAATGATCCTATTCAATATAGTCCGGGTTGGCCTCTAGTCCCCACTAAAATCCCCTCAGACATTCCAAAGTTTGAGGGGAAGTGTAATATCCCAAAAGGGAGAATGCAATAATACTTAAACACAATATAAGAACTGCAACTAAGTAAAAAATAAATCTTAAGACAACATCAGAATTTACATAGAAGTTAAGCCATTTTATTATATGGAGATGATTCAGTTATACAATGTACAAGAATATGAGTATATCTATCCAAAGAGATGGCCTAGAATCACCCTAGAAACATGGAAAAGTAGGCACTGCATAACTGGAGAGCTGCTAGAAGCAAATACTGCATTGTTCCTTCAGCAGAATATAAATATATGACTACAGGCTGAAAATTAAAATGTATATCTACTTAAATCTGGAGCTCTGATGATGCCAAGATTCAAGATCTGGCCAATGTGATGGATTCCCAAGATAACCCAGAAAGGATTTTCCAGATCTACAACTTTGGAAAATCACCCTCCTAGGGCTTGATACTTGATCTGTTGGGATTACAGATCTGAAGCTAGATATAACATATAGGTGTCTGAAATATGTCACAAGATCATATCTAAGCTTGAAGGGTTGATCTCTCCTTCAGATCTACAAGCAAGAAGCTCTAGGTCTAGCTTCTCAATCCTACAATAATGATCACAGCTGCTGCAACACAACTGCTCATAGAAACTGCAGTGTGAGGGAAAGAGAGGCATTTTTCCTGCTAAAAAATGCTGCAATAAACTCCAGGTTGATGGAAATACTAATGGCAAGGTGAAGGGATGATCCCTTACATGATTACTAGCTGAAATGCTAGCAACTTCCCTCCTCCTTTTGGATCTGCAAAATGGACAACGTAATTCCTGAAGGGATTACTGCTGTTAGGAGGTCAATAAATTTTGGCCTGATGAAAAATCTAATATGAAGCTCTGGGAATGTTTATCTTTAAGCCCAAGGTGATAGGAATAAACCTTCACCAATTCTCCAGCTGAAATACTGAAGACAACCTCCACCTTCCAAACTGATCTTCAGAAATCTACAATTTTTGAATATGAATGTTCTGCAGAAAGTAGGAAAATATAACTGGCACCAATTCCTGATGTAGAATGAAGTACAACCCTCTTCCAAGAGATCACTCAATGAAAGAGGAGGGATTCCTGACCAGGAACACCCTGTGCTAAACAACACTTGCAATCTTTGCTAAACAGACCAAGAAAGCAATGGAATGTCACATGACAATTCCAGATCTAAACAGGTCCTTAACATCAATAATCAAAAGCATCCCTTCATTCTTTCCTTCATCTTCATTATATAGAGTTTGATCCTTTCCATGCCTTGGTCCTCATCTAGACTGCGTTGTGCATGTGGACACGATCCTCCATGTTTGACTGTGTTGTTTGACCAAGTCATCCATCATGTCTAGGTGCAATGTACACCCTCTCCATCATGTGTGCATTAATTGCACAACTTCCTCCATCATGTCATCATGAATGCTCCATGATCTTCTATTTGATCTCTTCAAGATCTTAGTTGACTGTGTCAACCTCCATGATCTATCTCATTAATGAGACATGATCTTCAATTCCATTCACATTAGTAGTTGCACAACTACCTCATTATGAAGATCTAGGCTTCATTAATCCACATTCACACACAAAAGTGGATATTTATTCATATTGAGGATTATGGGTCCCTCCACCCTTTTATTTACTTAATTCATTAAGAAATTTAAGAACTTTAATATTCCAAATGTCAGGTGAAAATTTGGGAATATTACAGTCCTCCCCGGAAAAATGTTGCTTGTCCTCAAGCAACTGCAAAAGTGGATGCTACAGCAAACATCCTCCCTCCAAATGGCATCCTCATGTGGAAGGCCTTCCCATCTGTCACAATGTGTCATGTATGTCCATCTCCAAAGTTTCCTCTCTAGAATTTCTATAATGGCTTCCAACTTAAAATTTAGATACCCTTCCTCGTCAATGAATCTCCAAGTGGAAACCATAAGATGACCAAAGTTCTCCTCTATACATGAGATACATAGGATAAAGTGGTTCATTCCCAAAGTGGAAAGTCCCAACTCATGAACTATCTCTCCAACCCATGATACATAAGTAGATTATATACATCAATGCCCTCATCATTAACCATGTTGGCCATGTAGGAATCAAACATCACCTCAACATAGTGAAAAAAAAGAAGTAGAGACATATGGGAAAACATAAACAATGTCAAACCATATTCTCCTAATAACAACCAACACAACAAAGCCTTCCACTGCCATGCTATATCATCATGAAAATAAGTAAGAGAGCCATACTCTCTCAAAATAACCACCTCAACAATGCTTCTTGTTGCCATGCCAAATCATCAATGAGAATATGAGAGCCATACTCTCTCAAAAGTAGCCATCTCAGCAATGCCTCTTACTGCCATACCACATCATCCTTGTACCAAATGTAGTGGCCATATTCTCTCAAGAGAAGCCACCTCAATAAGGCATTTTGTTGCCCCATCATATCATCAGTATACCAAGTACAATGACCAAAATCTCCCAACAAAATCCAACACTGTAAGGCCTCTTGTTGCCATCCTCCAACAAAGTTATGCAATGTATGGGAAGAATTCAGCCCATACTCTCCTAATAGTAACCAAAGCAACAAGGATTATTGTTGCCTCCTTGCATTATCATGATGCAAGTCATGGAGAAACAATATAGTAATGGACATGTGAGATGTCTCATCAACATAATACAAACAAGCTCCATTATGCCACATCATGTGAGAGTTATTCATCAACATAATACAAACAAGCTCCATTATGCCACATCATGTGAGACTTATAATTTCTCCCAACCCCATGTACGTACATGAACATGAGATACATCCCAAACAGAAATACATGTAAATACATGAGACGTATCCCAAACAAGAGTAAATATATGGACATAAGATATAACATGGGATGTCCAAACTCTCTTCTCAATAACCATAGTAACCATGCCTTCTTCTTATGCATTCTATTATTGATACATAAGGCATGAGACAAGAAAATATGAGTATTTGGGTAGTAACCATACTCACCCAAGAGCAACTAGCGTAGCCATGCTTCTTGCTGGCCTGTGTCATAGATATTCAAGTGGTTTGGCAACCCCTTGCTCCATACTATCAGCCATTCCTCCCAATGTGGATGATGGATCTCATTCTGCAAATACTTGGTATCCTCCCATTGTAAGACACCAGCCTCCTCAAATGATGAAGAACTTTGCAGCTCGTGAAATGTTGAAGTGCAGCTCCAATGAGATCTCTTAATGAGATTTTCTTCTCATCCATGGCCTTCCAAAACCAATGAGGTTTTGGATCTGCTGCAGGTCACAAGTCTCTGTTTGAGCTATGAGATGCTCATTGAGAAAGTGTCATCAAGAAAGGAGAAAATATTTCTCATATCTAGATGTCTACCATTCATCATCTTATCCTCCATTGCTTCATGAGTGAAGCTATCTTCAGAATGCTCCAAGAATAATGGGGCCTCATCATTATCACTACTACTAAGTGACAACATTGTAGATCTGCAAGGTAATACATTTACTATCTCAAATCAAGGTATAATACTGATCTCATAACTAGTCATTGTACATAGGATCATGCTCATCCCTTCTTATGAAACTCTACACTTCAACTCAAGAGGTTGAATGTAGTCCATCCATGACAAACTGGGATAGATTTTCATCTCCTCCTTGATTAGATCAAGGGTCCTCTGCGCTATGATAGTTTGCTGCTTCAAATCAGCACTTTGTTCTAACCCTTGGTTATGCATTGGTGCTGATGGCATGTCCCCAAAATTTTCAATAACATCTACTAAAACAATAGGTGATGAATGTGTATGCATACCTTGGATCAACTGATATGTGGGAACCTCTTGACAGAACACAAGAGTTCCTCCAACGGGGACAACAGTGTCTCCAACTACTGGTAAGAGAGATGGCTGCTCTTATACAAATGTACCAGCACTGGAATCTTCCTCCTCTTCCTTATGCATCTCCTGAATCATGCATGGGACTCTATGTGTCAATATCTTAAGACTATCTTGCAAGGTTGCAAGTGTCTCTTCTCTATATACAAGTACTTCTGCAGCTGGTGGTGAATGTAGTGACCTCTTGTCCAGAGTGACAAGAATGACATCCCCCTTTGTTTCCTTAGGAAATGTCTCTTTGTAGCCCATTTATATCTTCTTCACTTCAAACTTCTTCCTCAACTTGTGAAAGAAGTCTGAATATTTAGTCACCTTTGCATGCTCCATGTGACTAAACCACCAATTCTTGGCTCCACCTAAAAGATGAAGTGCTGCAATTTGGACAGCCACTTTTTCAGCCATGGGATGTAACCTGAAAAATGTATCCAACTCTCTCCTCCAAGCCTTAATAGTGCTTGAGGAAGATCCATCAAATGTAGGAAAATAGAATCTATTGTGCCTCTTCCTTCTATTGCTGTTATAGGGCCTTCTTTCTTCCTTGAGTTCAAAGAATTCTTGGAGAGTTAGACTTTATTTGAAGGCTTTAGACTGTTCCTTGTACTCCTTAAGATACAAACTGAGAGTCTCATGAGTTTCAGGTTCTCTTATTTCTTCCCTTCTATACCTCTCACCTTCTACAAAGAAAGTAGGCATAGTAGATCTATGAGGAGATCTATGATTCTCTGGTTTTCTTTTCTGTTGATAGGAAGTGCTTGGACCTTCCTCTTCAAATATTCTTCATTTGATAGACCTCCTTGAAGAGATCTTGCATGGATATGAAGATAGGAGTGGAAAAATTATTCTCCTCCATGATATATCTCATCTATCTGCTTCTTCTTTTGATGCAAAAGGTAAGGTGTCCACAAGTTGAGCCAAAGATCATGCTATGATACCACTGTAATATCCCAAAAGGGAGAATGCAGTAATACTTAAACACAATATAAGAACTGCAACTAATTAAACAATAAATCTTAAGACAACATCAAAATTTACAGAGAATTTGAGCCATTTTATTATATGGAGATGACTCAGTTACACAATGTACAACAATATGAGTAGATTTAGCCAAAGAGATGGCCTAGAATCGCCCTGGAAACATGCCAAAGTAGGCACTGCGTAACTGGAGAGCTGCTGGAAGAAAATAATACGTTGTCCCTTTAGCAGAATATGAATATATGACTACACGATGAAAATTAAAATGCAGATATACTCAAATCTGGAGCTTTGATGAAGCCAATATTCAGGATCTGGCCAATGTGATGGATTCCAAAGATAACCCAGAAAGGATTTTCCAGATCTGCAACTGTGGAAAATCACCCTCCTAGGGCTTGATCCTTGATCTGGTGGGATTACAGATCTGAAGCTAGATATGACATATAGATGGCTGAAATGTATCACAAGATCAGATCTAAGCTTGAAGGGTTGATCCCTCCTTCAGATCTACAAGCTAGAAGCTCTAGATCTAGCTTCTCAATCCTACAATAATGATCACAACTGCTCATAGAAACTGTGCTGTGAGGAAACGAGAGGCCTTTTTCCTACTGAAAAATGCTGCAATAAACTCCAAGCTGATGGAAATACTGATGGCAAGGTGAGGGGATTATCCCTCACATGATTACTAGCTAAAATGCTAGCAACTTCCTTCCTTCTTTTGGATCTGCAAAATGGAAAGTGTAATTCTTGAAGGGATTACTATTGTTAGGAGGTCAATAAATTTTGGCCTAATGCCAGATATGATATGAAGCTCTGGGAATGCTGATCTTTAAGCCCAAGATGATAGGAATAAACCTTCACCAGTTTTCCAGCTGAAATACTGAAGACAACCTCCACCTTCCAAACTGATCTTCAGAAATCTACAATTTCTGAATATGAATGTTCTGCAGAAAGTAGGAAAATATAAGTGGCACCAATCCCTGATGTAGAATGAAGTACAACCCTCTTCCAAGAGATCACTCAATGAAAGAGGAGGATTCCCGACCAGGAACACCCTGTGCTAAACAGCACTTGCAATCTTTGCTAAACAGCCCAAGAAAGCCATGGAATGTCACATGACAATTCTAGATCTAAACAAATCCTTAACATCAATAATCAAAAGCATCCCTTCATTCTTTCCTTCATCTTCATTATATAGAGTTTGAGCCTTCCCATGCCTTGGCCCTCACCTAGACTGCGTTGTGCATGTGGACAAGATCCTCCATGTTTGACTACATTTTTTGACCAAGTCATCCATCATGTCTAGGTGCAATGTACACCCTCTCCATCATGTGTGCATTAATTGCACAACTTCCTCCATCATCTCATCATGAATGCTCCATGATATTTTGTTTGATCTCTTCAAGATCTTAGTTGACTCTGTCAACCTCCATGATCTATCTCATTAATGAGACATGATCTTCAATTCCATTCACATTAGTAGTTGCTCAACTACCTCATTATGCAAATCTAGGCTTAATTAATATGTATTCACACACAAAAGTGTATATTTATTCATATTGAGGATTATGGGTCCCTCCACCCTTTTATTTACTTAATTCATTAAGAAAGTTAAGAACTTTAATATTCCAAATGTCAGGTGAAAATTTGGGAATATTACAAGAAGACTGGTGAGGATCCGACGGACCATGTCACCACTTTCCACTTATGGTGTTTGTCGAACTCCCTTATCGACGATTCGATTAGGTTGAGTTTATTTCAACAAAACCTAACTAGGAATGCAGCAAATTGGTACATTGAGCTGACAAGGGGTGGTTTTGATACTTCTGGTGAGTTTGATACTATGTTCTTAAACCTTTTTCAGTTGCATGTTCGTTTTGATGTCGAGACCGATATCTTGGCCAATTTCCAACAGGACAAAGCAACTCACATTTATGATCATATTAAAGAATGGAGGAGAAGGAAGAGGCTCATCAAAGCCCAAATTCTGAATGAGTTCCTTCTTGAATGGTTTCTGAAATCTCTGCAGCTAGAAATCTCAAAGGATGTATCCCTTTCAAGGGCATTTTCTGAAGAGTAGGATATTTTTAGGGCTCAACAACTAGAACTGATATATTCTCAGTATGGGGTCCTTCATAAAATTTTGTCGGATGCTCCTGACTCCAAGTTAGATTTAGCCAAAACCAAAATAGTTCCTCATGGTGACGAACTTATCGGTACGATCGATAGTGGTATAGCTAAATCGCTAAATCAATTGCAACAGTTATCTATCCAATCTTCTCCTTCTGGTCTGGCTATGCCTTCAGTGTCCACTCCTCATCCCTTGGCTATCTATGTCATTCAAGCTTCTAACCCCAAAGGATATCAATAATCTGATGGGAAGAAGAAGGGACGAAATAGTAAGAAGAAAGACAAGGATGGGAAGGGGAATGCTAACAGATCCAATGATCATGTTGGAGAGGGTAAGAGGGATAATAAAAAGAAGGTTAATTTTCCATGCAATTTGTGCACTGGAGACCATCTTACTCACCTCTACCAAAAAATTCAGGATGCTCAGCACTTGTTAGCTCAGCAGGGTTCTTCTAGCTCCTGGGCTATACTAACAAACCCTTTTCCCCAAGGGCAACAATTTCTTACTAGCACAAATGTGAATACTGGAGCTCCCTCTGGGGGCAACCAGGAAGGGGAAAATCCATCAAACATATACATGATGAGTGCTCACGCATATATCACTATGATATCTCGTGATTATGGTGAAGCTAAGTCTTTGAAAGCTAAAGGTGCTCCTAATAATCCTAAGCCACTCCATATAGAGAGGCCTACAGTTGAGCCTATACCTAAGATTCCAAAAGGGTCTATAAAGCATATGATCAATCCTAATTCCAAGGCTGCCCAGAACTACTCGATTGTAGAAGTTTTGGCTCAAATTCCTTGTGCCATGTCTGCGTTAGAGGTAATCTAATCGTGTCTTGCACAAAGGAGTGCATTTCTCACTGCCATTGGGGCTGTTGATCCAAAAAAATATATTATGATCACATTTGACATGTCGACTTTCAAAAAGATACTTCCTCATCATATGGCTTTTCAGATTAAGTCTACATATCATAATTTTAATATCTTTTGAACAATAGTCGATGAGGGTGTTAGCATGAATTTTTTGTCGTAAAAACTCACTTTAGCTACGCATATCAAGTAGCCCTAACATAAGTTATGGCTGCAAAATATCTTAAAATTTGTAATAAGATGTACACATCTAGATCTATATATGGAAGATATTAAGCAGGTAAATTAAAGTACAAGCACCAATGGACAAGACAAGAACATATATGTTTAAAAGAATCTTTTTTATTATATCAAAGAATGGGGCACCTGAGAGGAAAACAAGAAAGGTGTTTTCCGATTCTCCTCAGTGGGCTGGGTTCTTGGAAGTCCTCAGTGTTTCAGATTAATGGTCTCTCTCTCTAACTATTATGGAAAACAAAACATGGAACTCAATGGGAGTTCATAAAATAGAAATGCAAAATGGTGACCAAAAGCAGATCTAGTGTGATCCAATGCAATGAAGGTGACTAATGAATGGGAAAAACCCTCCTATTTATAACAAAATATTGGGGTGTTCTAGAACCTGGTGCATGAATAAAATATTATTGAACATCTTCTAGAATCACCCTTTAGGAATATTTTATTATATTTGTTGGAGGGAAAAGGGTTTTTGACTTGGGTCAATTCCTTTATTTATAAATAACAAATAAATAAATGATTTATTTGTTATTTAAGGGAAATGAGGGGAATATGATTAAATAAATAATGGTTTATTTAATTATTTATATTTGATTTAGTCAAATTTAACTAAGAATATGATTTAAATAGTGATTTAAATAACTTATTCTTAGGAAACAATTAAATAAATAATGATTTACTTAATTGATATCCTTATTTTGGGTTAAAGATGACCATGAAACATAAATAGATGTGGTGAAAGAAATTTTACTTTAGGTGAAATTGGTCTTACATGGTGTACTTGGGTTCATCTAATAATAATAGGTTAGATGACCAAAAAATGGTGTAACAGATTTCCCCCCAACGTACGAATGTTAGGAGCAAATCGTATGACCGAAGTACGTTGTAAGAACTCAATCACTGAGTGATAAAATTGAAGTGAGAGAGAGGACTGTATGGTAATCTAAAGTGTGTGAAGGACTATACCCTGAGGAGACGAGACTTACAGGTGCAACAATCTCAAAGGTATGAAGCGGTACCAATGCGAAAGGCGGTGGGGGAGGCATACCTATGCCCGCCGAAACAATAGTACAGAAGAAAAAAGCGTCCAGAAAACCACGGAACGCAATAGTGAAAGAGGTGCTGGCTATAACATGAGCCAAAAACAGTAGAATAATGACTCCCATATACATTCTATGCCTGGAATAATCGTCAGGACTTAGACAATAATAATGTAGTACAGGAGATACAAATAGACCCAGATGCCCCCTACACGCGGGGAAGGGCTCACAAAATCTGACGGATACAAGTAAGTCGAAAAGGTGCTGTAAGCGATGGAGTCCGATATCGTCAAATGAGAGGAGCTGCACCAAGGATTGAAGTGACGAAGTCATCTGGGCGTGTGGGGGGCTACCTGGAGGGCCACCCCCGCATGAGGGTTGGTACATCTCACACACACCCAAGAATCATGAAGGATTGCGGTGGCATCACTGAATCGTCGAGCGTGGAAATCACGATCAGACTGAATAAAGAGCACGAACTAAGATCGACTGCCCCCTGGACCTAGCTGCCGGAGAAGATAAGCTGATGTCGACAGAAGGAGGTCTAGAGCAACGATCATATAGGTAGTGATGATGGTGATGGAAGGGGGAATATGAAGGAGTGGATGGGTGACTTCCCTTGTTAGAGCATAAAGGGTATGAATGTTATGGGTGGCAGCTGTCGTAATGGTAAGGAGGGAAAATGATGATAAGCATAATGTAGGGATGTGGAGGGAGCGGACACATACGTCATGGAGGGGGGGGGACTCTATGCATATGCTCTAGACAAGGGCTACTCAGGGGTGCTGCCATGTAGGCAAGGTCCAAAGGGGACCGGTGATAGCATGAGTACAATGGGGTAACTCATGACGAAAATAATCACAAGAAAGGACAAGTAAGGAGGCAAAGTGGTGCCCCCATGACAAGTGTTGGAAGTGAAGAAATTCAGTTTTAAAGAGAAATGGGGGGACCCTTCATAGACAAAATGTGTCCTGATGAAGTATCAAAAGATGAAAAACTAACAGATACCCATTATAGTGCTCAGTGAGAGCTTTCCAACGATGCAAACAGTTCGTCAAACGGAGCCATGGTTGGGTCGCAGCTGGCGAAAGAAAAATTAGGGGTTTTCTTCTAATAAGGCATTTTCCCTCCAAAAATCATTCGTTTTCTTGTGTAGCTGTGGTGAATGTGGAGAAGAGAGAAGGCCCTAAATCTTGCAGTGATCGTAGCGGACAAACCGACCGTTGGAATCGTGATCCGTCAGTTGCAGGTAAGAGGCCTAATCCTACTCTTTGTGTTTGATGGATTCAAAGTTCAGATTAGGGCCTAAATTCTCAGTAACTAAACCTACTTCTCCTTCACGGCCGGGTCGCACTTTTTGGGGCAAAACTATGACCTGGGACGCAGGTTTTGGCCTGAAAGGTGTGACCTGGCCCAGGATTTGCCTAAAAAGTGCGACCTATGAGAGGGAGGGGATTGCAGTGTTGTTTTGGGCTGAGATCTGAGTTTTGATGTGAGTTAATCCAGTAATGAGGATCTGTAGACTGACAAAGATGTTGGTTTTGTGCAGATATAGCAGATATACTGGTCAAATGGAGAGAAAGAGATCTGGGGGCATTACGAATAGAGATTGAAGCAGATCCGGGTGTCCGTCATGCACTGGCTAGAATTGGGGTGCTGAAGTTTTTGGAGAACCCTTTAATGAGGGCTGGTGAGCCCTTGTTGGCCCGGATTATCAGTTATTGGGATCCAGATCATGAGATTTTTATAGTGCAGGGGCACAGGATCGAGCTGAAGGTCCAGGACTTGTATTTCTTGACTGGTCTCCCTCCATTGGGGATGGTGAGGAATACGCAGCCAGTGTTACGGCAGGGGCGTAACATTATGGAGTTTGTCGATCGACATTGTCGATCGAGTGTCCGAGTCAAGGGGAATCGGATATCTATTGGGGATCTACAGAGGTTGGAGACCCGAGCAGTGGCCGCAGCGGTGTTGCGGGTCTTGGGTAGTCAGGCACTCCATCACATCACTGGAGGACAGATGATGATTGTAGAGAGTGTGTTGGGTGGGACCTACTATGGGTGGGCCCAGATGATGTTGGTGGCGTTGAAACGCCAGTTGTCGCTATGTAAGCGGTAGGTGAATCATGATTGTGAATATAGGACGGTGTTGTGTTCTTTCTTCTTTGAGAAGATCCCGACCTTACGACCTCGGATACAGTTGCCGGATGGGGGCTTGAGAGAGCCGCAGATGTGTAGGTGGGGACGGCTACTGAGTAGAGGAGGAAGAGGGGCGGTCGGAAGGGTGTTTCGACCAGAGTTTTTTATGCATTGGGATCAGATGCCGTTATACATAGACGACTATCCCTATAGTCGGATGAGTTACTGGGGAGATCCGGACTTGCCACTACCGCCTGGGTGAGTATGGGGCCCTGATGGTATGTGACGAGCAACTAATCTGTTATGTTATTGTTATAGTTGGTGACTAGCATAGATGGTGCTAATCTTTATATTGTTTGGGATGCAGATATAGCTCCGGTAAAATCGGCCGGATATATGGGGCGACCTGCAGCAGCAAGAGCTACTGGTGCCAGTGGATCGAGCACAGGACAGAATGAAGAGATGGCCACATTGGTGGAGGATATTCGTCGTAGATGTGAGGGATTGTTGACCAGCGTGTCGAAGCATGGGTGGCAGGATTTAGACGACCAATACATAGAGCTGTGTATTGGACTCCCCTCGGAATGGCGAGGGATCATGCGACGCATGGCGATGGCCGGTCAGACGGTGCGTGATCTACGAGCTGTAGGAGCAGAGCCGTTGGCTCGGGATCCTCCAGTGCGTGATTAGGTGTGGGGCAAGTGGTGCCCCCCAGTATGTATGTAGGGGCAAGTGGTGCCCCCCATTTTGTAGTAGTGGTTTTTTGTAACATGCTATGGGCATGTCATATGTATCAAAGTGTATGGACTTTAAAACACATGTTATTTATATATATATATATATATATATATGAGTTTTATGTGCATTTGGTGGATGTTATTGCGTTGTGTGTGATAAATGCCAATCTAGGACATGATTTGCAATCTGATCTACATAGTGATTGTGACTTCTAGGGATGTGGTTGAATGAAATGAATCTAAATGCACGAATTAAAATTTTCACCCATAAATACTGTCTAAACAAGGTAGGATGATGTACACGGTAGACACCATTAAGTTGCAGGACAATAAGCAGGGAATCTAGATAAACGTGCAGATGAAGGAGGCGATGAGAGAGAGCGTCAGCTAAGAGACCACGGACGACATCATACTCAGCCTGATTATTGGTGGTGGTACCAATGCAGACCCCATGTGCAAGAACAAGGGTATGCATGGGGGTAAAAATGGCCCAGGCAGCTGAAGCGAGGTGGCGGGAATAGCGACTGGTGCCATCGGCATAACCAATGTAATGCGTGGAGGATGGAGTTGATCAAATAGCAACACGAGACAGGAGATGGGAGGAGAATCGGGGACTCATGTTGTGAAGTAAATAGTAGATATGGATGGGAACATCGGGATTGGGGGGAGAGAGGGAATGAAGGCGAAAACCACAGGAGGCTGCAAAGCTACCTAAATCATCAGTCCGAGAAGAAAGGCGCAGAAACAGGGCATCAGGGGGAATGATGGAAGAGCAAGTAACGATATGGTCAAAGCACGAGGAGTCAAAGAATGGCACGGAAGGGGGATCAGGCGAACAGGCGGAGTGGATACAGGGGGGATATACTCCGAGGGCTGGGCGGATGATGATAAGTACAAGAGAGGAGCAGCAGATTCAGACATCTCAACATCAGGGGGAGGGATGTCAATGGTGGCCGAAGGATCCTTGAGTAAAATCGATGCATACTGAGTGAGGATGGGCGAGGCGGATTGATTCTATTCCACTTCATACTCACGAATGACCTCTAAAGAGGCGCGGTAATGCGTGAGGTGAGGACAATGATGAGAATAATGGCCATGGACACCACATAACGAGCAGGGTTTTTCGGTGCGAAGGGTCTTCGGGTTCTTGGTTATGGGGGCAGGGGGAATAGAGGGTTTCGGGGCCGACGAATCAGGAAATGCAACTTTGACCATGGGTTGGATACGGGGCAACTCAGGACAAGTATGGGTGGCGTGACCGACAGCATCACATAAAGCGCAAGGCTTGGTGGGTGGAGGAGGAGTAGGATCGGGAGTGGTAGCTTTATCTTTGGGTGCCCCCCTGCGAGTTTTTCGTGTCTTACTTGTAGCAGTCTCAGCATGAGGAGGGTCGTGTGACAGTGCTAGAGGTACCATAGCAGTGGGAGGAGCAACGGGAATCGGTTGAACTGGTGTCACAGCAATGTATGGTTTAGGATGGTCGGGAGGGGTCACAGTGGGAGGCGTAAGATACCATACCGGTATTCCCAAAGTTAAATTAGGGAGGGACAGGGTGGCCATAACAGGAACCGAATAGACCGACGGAGAAATGGCCAGGGGGGATGGCTCCGAGATGGGGGAGGCTAGAGGGAATTGATTCGGGAGGGAAAGGAGGTTCCGGAGTGGGAGGGAGAGGGGGAGGGCCCAAGGGGAAGGGTTGAGTCAACTGAGGCGAAGGGCTAGGAGCAGGGTGTGATGGATGAGGTGGAGGTTGCTGACTAGTCGAGGCAGGGTGCGGGAGGGCAGCCTGGGAGGATTGCATCATGCAAACATTTGCCGAGCGAGGATCAAAGATAGGAGGAGGGGGAGGACCGGGGAAAGTGCCAAGCAAAGAGGAGTCTTTGTAGACGCCAGGGGAGACGCTGGTCAAAGAATCAACATTTTTCTTATTGGTGACAGTAGAGATGATGGACTCAGGTGAGGTCTGGGATTTAGGTTCATGATACGACAACTGGTCAATGGTGACGATCTTGCCATTATGGGGGAAAAACATTTTGCGGTGGACTGCGGATGGGACGGAAGACATGGCATAGGTGTAACTACGCCCCAAAAGGATGTTGTAGTCAAGAGGGGCATCGATAACTTCAACGTCGACGCAGACAGTCTTACCAGCGAGGGTGATAGGGCAGTTACGAAAGAGACCAATGGGTTGGGAGGCATGGCCATCCCATGCACGGAGGGTGATGGTGGAAGGGGCCAGCTCAGGGGATCCAAGTTGTTTCCAAACCGAAGCGGACATTACACAGGTAGATGCCCCCTCATCAATAATACAACGAGCAACATGGGCGTTTCGGATTTTGACGGGTATTTGGAAGGCAACTGAAGGAGGAAGAGGGGGGTGGTCTGACTGACGGGCATCAAAAACAATTAACAAGTCATCAGCAGGATCTACAGCACCCATGGTAGATAATAGAGCTTTCTTTTGAGAAGGGCATGACTGGAGGAGTTCCAGCGTTGAAATGGCAGCCGGAGATTGTGCCAAATCATCCACAATGTCGTAGGAATGGGTAGCCCGACTAGAGGCAGCATTTCAGCGTAAAGGACCCTTAGGAATTTTTGTGTGAACCTCAACTTTAGGGGGAGGGATTTGTAAGGGACCCTTGGGTGTCGATAGAGGCTCGGTAGAACTTGATGATGGGGACTCAGAGACAGGCGGAACGGGAGGTGGGGAATATTGATGAGACCGGGTTTGGAGGTTAAGGTCGGTAGTGAGAGGGGGGTCAGAGGTTATCATGAGAATTTGATAATCAGAGGTGCCAGAAGGGGAATGTTGAGTTGTGCTAGGGACACGAGGTGATTGAGTAGCTACGAATCCTTGCTGAGGGAAAGGATCGGTAAACACAGCAGGTTAGACAGGGGTTGGATGGGGAGAGGTGGTCGGGGAGGAGTGTTGACCCCGCATAGTGGGTTGGGATTCCCACATTTGTCGCATTTGAGGTAAAAGGGGACAATTTTGAGTGTAATGGCCATAAACACCGCAGCATGAACAGGGCTTATTAGTGCGAAGCGGTCGGTCGGGCTTGGGTTGAGAGCCTTGTGGTTGGTTGGCAGTATTAGGGTCCAGACTGGGAGGAGCGGGGCCACGATTTCCAGGGGTGGACGGATTACCTCACCTCCGTCGAGAAGTAGGTGCCCCTTGTTGCGCAAATACGTGTCCTGTGGGGGGTAGTAAATGCAGGGGGGCAGGAGGCAAGGGAGTGGGAGATCCGAAGGCAGGAGGAGCAGGGACACTAGAATGAGGATAGGGATAAGGGTGAGTAGGGGCCATATTGAGATATGGAGGCAGGTGGGCAAAGGGGGGAGGCATGCCATATCCAGGGTACATGTTGCCGAGAGGGGGAAAGGTGGTAGAGGTGATGGCCCATCCGGGGGAAAAACCATAGGGAGTAAGAGGTTGGGCGGTGGTATGGGACAGAGCTCCGACGATACCATCAGCGGAATGAGAGGTTCCTGAGGCATTAGGACCACCAGGTTTTGGAAGGTCAGGAAGGACGGTATACACGTAGCCGGATTGAGTGTAAATAAGATCATACTTCAAGGCTATTTGAAGGGCGTCTTCTTCGGTTTGGGGAAAATGGGATGCGACATATTTGCCAATGGGTGGTAGGAGGGTGCGAAGGAACCAATCCATGTAAATGCGATCTTCAAAGGGGGGAGCACAGCATAAGCTTCGTCGTTCTCGCCACTCTTGAACATGAGCGGAGAGACGTGTTGAAGAGGATTGTTGAAAGGAGGTCAACAGTTCGGTGCCAGTGTCATATTGGAGAGGGAGCTAGAAGTAAGACAAAAAGGCTTGGGCGATGGTGGAAAAAGTGGTATGGGAAGAGGTGGCTTGATCGACATACCATTTGGATGCTTCGCCGATAAGGGTGCGTTGGAATAAATGAAGGTGAATGGAGTCGTCGGTGATGGAATTAGAGGAGAACCACATGTGGAAAGATAGGATATGATTGGAGGGATCTTCACTAGCAAGGCCCTCAAACTTGGGAATGTCAGAGGGGATCTTGGTTGGCATAGCTGGCCAACTGACATCATGGCGGATAGGATCGTTGATAAGCTTATTGAAGTTGGGGAGATTGAGGCCAGCCATATACGGAAGTAATAGGGCAATCGAGGTAGGTCCCGTAGTGGTTCCACTGGAAGTGGACCCAGCAGTAGAACTGGGGTTAGGGCTAGGTCTAGAACTAGACATGGTGAAGGTAAAGGGGGGAGAACCAGAAGGATGGGGAGAACCCAAAAAATCAGAGGAAGAGTCGGAGGGCGGACTCGAGGGACGACTTACTCGATGACGACGGGAAGGAGGAAGTCGACCAACCGGAAACTGAGGGTGGAGGCTAAGAAGTCGCCCGGAGAAACGCCTTGGAGGCGCAATGATGACGGGAAGAAGAAAGAGCGACAAGGGCAGCAAGGTGAAAAAGCAAGACGCGACAAGGGCGAGGAGGTGTAGTGTCGATTAATTTTAGAGTCTTTGCCAGGCGGTGTTAACCAGGCTCTTCTTCACTTAGGGTCAGTGTGTGGCATGCGTTAATTTTAATTGATTAAACCCAGACGTTTTAAGAGTAAAATAAAAAGTGTGCTGCGTAATGGAAAAGAAATATGTAGTAAATAAACGGAAAGAAAATTAACAACTAAACAGGCAGAAATCGAACCCGAGCAGGTGAGTCTCTCAAAACTAGTCTAGAAGGGGCAGAGCATGCTAACAAGAGGCCAAGAGATCGAAGGTCTAGAGGGACTGGGATCTGCTGGAAAGTGGTGCAGAAAGCAACAAAGAGATAGGGGCAAGGTTGCTGCTAGAAAATAGGAGATCAACTAAAAAGAGGGGGTCAAAGGGGTGACCTAGAGCAGGACCCAAACAAAGCGAAAGGCAGTGTATATAAAGGGAAGAAAAAGCTGACCTGTGAGGATCTGGAACAGGAGGTATCAGATCTGAAATAAGGCTAGGAATTCTGGAAATTCAGACGTCTGAAAACAGCAACAAATTCTCCCACAAAAAGTGGAGGGAACTAAAGCCCTAAGGGGCAAGAGTCCCACTTAGGTGAGTGAAAATAGATCAGCAACAGGTCTGAACAGGTAGGGACAGAGGCTGGAAAACCCTGACAGAAGCCTCAGTGAAACCCAAAAAAAGCGCTGGCAGATGGCAGAAAAAAAATGCAGGTCACAGGTTTGGGCCTGTTTTCAGGCCAGGTCGCAGATTTAGGGCAGAAAAGTGCGACCTCGAGGCCAGGTCGCACTTTTTGGGTAGATAAGTGCGACTTGCAAATCCAGGGTTGGTTGCGGAAAATTTCATAAAATTGTGTCATCTCAGCTGCGGCTGATGTTGGTCACCTACGCAATAAGGCCAGAAACACACAAAAGTGAGAAATTTGAATGTTTGAGGGTTTTAAAGGAAAAAAATAGCATAAAAATAGGAAAAACAGAAAACTGAAGAGAAACCCTAGGGTCTGAAACAGCTGGATATGCAGGAAAATAGAAAACGACAGTGGTCGCAAAAGAAAACCTGTGTGGAGTCGCCAATTGTTAGCATGAATTTTTTGTCGTAAAAACTCACTTTAGCTATGCATATCAAGTAGCCCTAACATAAGTTATGGCTGCAAAATATCTTAAAATTTGTAATAAGCTGCACACAACTAGATCTATATATGGAAGATATTAAGCAGGTAAAGTAAAGTACAAGCACCAATGGACAAGACAAGAACATATATGTTTAAAAGAATCTTTTTTATTATATCAAAGAATGGGGCACCTGAGAGGAAAACAAGAAAGGTGTTTTCTGATTCTCCTCAGTGGGCTGGGTTCTTGGAAGCCCTCAGTGTTTCAGATTAATGGTCTCTCTCTCTAACTATTGTGGAAAACAAAACATGGAACTCAATGGGAGTTCATAAAACAGAAATGCAAAGTGGTGACCAAAAGCAGATCTAGTGTGATCCAATGCAATGAAGGTGACTAATGAATGGGAAAAACCCTCCTATTTATAACAAAATATTGGGGTGTTCTAGAACCTGGTGCATGAATAAAATATTATTGAACATCTTCTAGAATCACCCTTTAGGAATATTTTATTATATTTTTTGGAGGGAAAAGGGTTTTTGACTTGGGTCAATTCCTTTATTTATGAATAACAAATAAATAAATGATTTATTTGTTTTTTAAGGGAAATGAGGGGAATATAATTAAATAAATAATGGTTTATTTAATTATTTATATTTGATTTAGTCAAATTTAACTAAGAATATTATTTAAATAATGATTTAAATAACTTATTCTTAGGAAATAATCAAATAAATAATGATTTATTTAATTGATTTCCTTGTTTTGGGTTAAATATGACCATGAAATATAGACAAATGTGGTGAAAGAAATTTTACTTAGGGTAAAATTGGTCTTACATGGTATACTTGGGTTTATTTAATGATAATAGGTTAGATGACCAAAAAAATGGTGTAACAAAGGGTGCTTCCATGTGTGTGATGTATGTCTCATGTTGGAAAGCTATTGGATCTCCTTCGGTTGTCCCTTCTGCTACTCTTCTGACTGCGTTTGATGGTCATTCTCATAGGCCACATGGCGTTGTTCCTGCTTTACCCATTTGTGTTGGGGGTAAAACTGTCAATATCGAGGTCGAGATAGTTGATACAAATCTAGACTACAACCTTTTGTTGGGGCGAAAATGGATTTATGAGATGGATTCTATTGCTTCCTCATTATTTCGCATTTTATGTTTCCCTCACGAAGGGAGTATTGTCACTGTTGATTAGATGGACTATTCTCCTATAGATCTGAATGCATCTGCTGACACAACTGTTCCCTTGGTGAATGATACCAAGCAACCTGTTGAGAATTTGGGGGTTGGAATGTATACATATTTGATGGGTACTTTTGATTTTCCACCTCCTTCGGTTCATATCCATGCTATTTCATCCTCCGGGGTTCCTACTCGAAGAGATTTCTTTCGAACTCATTGTTTTTCGAACACTTGGACCTTGCCTTCTCTTACCTCCACATTAGTGGAAGGCCATGTGGGTGGAATGGAATTTCCTATGTCTGCAGTTGAGATTTCTTATCGATCTATTTTTGACTCTGCATACTCCATGCTAGTTTCTCTATCACTGGAGGAATTGGATGGAGATGTGGCTACGGCTTGGACTCTTAGTTTATCTTCTGCTCAGGATTTCCTTGATACCACTCTTCCATCTGAAGAGGCCATCCTTGAAGCAATGACTGGTGTAGAGAGACTGTGGGATGATTTCCATCATCAGTCCTATTTTCTACTAGACTTGCGAGAAGTTGAAACAAGTTTGTCTAGCCTTTAGCCTTCTAGTCCTGTTCACCTAGTCTTGAACCCCTCAGCACCAGCACAGGTATTTGTTGAAGGGAACATGGTTTTTATTTATGCTACTACCCCGATGAACATCTCTAGAGATCCCAACATTATTGAAAATGTCTTCAATGGAGTTGAATGTTCCCTTGAAGAGATTCAGACTTATGCTGATCTCTTTCAAGAATTTCAGGATGTATTTGCTTGGTCTTATGAGGAAATTCCTGGTATAGATCCCTCTATTGTCCAGCATGAGATGAAGAAATACAAAAATGCTAAGCCTATTCAGCAGAAGCTTCCTCCGATAAACCATAGGAAGGTTGCAGCTATCAAAGCCGAGGTTGAGCAGCTGCTAAAGGCGGGTTTCATATACCCCGTTCCTTTAACTAAGTGTGTTTTGAATCCAGTTCCTGTGGACAAGACACAAGGAATGATATGAGTTTGCATTGATTTCAAGGATTTGAATAAGGCATGTCCTAAAGATAATTACCCCGCATCATTTATAGATCAGATTATCGATGAGTGTGTGGGAAATGAGATTTTCTCCTTCATGGATGGTTTCTCGAGATATAATCAGATCACTATTCGTCCTGAAGTTCAGCATAAGACTGCTTTTATTTTACCCTGGGGTACCTTTTCTTACAAAAAGATGCCTTTCAACCTTAAAAATGCTAGAGCTACCTTTCCATGGGCTATGTCCTATGCCTTCCACGACATCAAACATATTATCAAGGTGTATTTGGATAATTTAGTTGCTCGTTCTCACAGGAGAATTGATCATCCTTTACACCTTCGTCAATTTTTTTAACAGTGTCTGTATTATAAAATTTGGTTGAACCCTAATAAGTGCATTTTCGTTGTCACATCCAGTCATTTTTTGGGATTCATCATGTCTATGGAATGGATTTGAGTAGATCCCTTCAAGGTTGAGGCAATACTTCAGTTGCCTCCCTTGTCTTTGATCCATCAACTTCAAATTCTACAAGGCAAAGCCAATTTATTACATATATTTATCATCAATTATGCCGAGATTACAAAGGAGTTTATGAGGTTGTTAAAGAAAGGACTTCCTTTTTCTGTGATGAATTTTCTCAATGCTCATTCAATGCTTTGAAAAAAGCATTGACCTCTGCTCCGTTACAGATTCCACCTGATTATAGCAGAGACTTTCTCTTGTATCTTGCTACAGCAGAATCTACCATGGGTGTGGTTCTGGTTCAGGAAGATGATTCCCTTTGCGAGCATGTTGTAGACTACCTTAGTCGAGGCTTGGTAGGTCCTGAACTCTGGTATTATCCGATTGAGAAGATATCTTTGGAAACTACCCATGTTGTCTAGTGGCTCATACATTATATCCTCCTTCACAAAACTTATGTTTTGGCGACAGTTAATCCATTTCAATTTGTTCTCAGTAGGCGAGTGATTGGGAGCAAATACAATCAATGGATTTTCATTTTTTAAGAGTTTGATCTCGAATTCCTGTATGCCAAATCCAAGAATTCATTGGTATTTGCGGAGTTGATTTCTGATTTTCCCTGTAGAGAAGAGTTTGTTTATGAAGAATCATTTCCTGATAAACATATTTATCTCATTTCTTCACAAGATCCTTGGTATGGAGATCTCATAGTTTATCTCTAGACTTCAAAGATTTACTTAGCCTTTTCAAAAGATGAGCGTCGAAAGTTTCGTCACTTAGCTAAAAATTATCTAATTATCGGTGACACTCTATATCGTCACGGGGTCAATTCGATCCTTAGACGCTGCTTAACTCTCAAATAAGCTGAGGTTGTGCTCAATGATTTCCAAAGTGGATCTTGTGGTGGTCATTTATCTGGGCTTGCTACTTATGGGCCTTTAATTAGACATAAATTAAGGCCCATATAACCTTTCTTAGACTCATCTACCTTCCTTATGCACATGAAAATATATATTAAATCTCTCCATCTGTATTTAATAATGTTTTCTTATGCTTTAATATTTTCTTAGGAAGGTTTAAAGGTAATTGCATATTTGTGCCTAATATTGGTTATTTTTATAGAATATTGTGAGAATATTTGGTAGATTATGCAGATTTGGAGAAGGATATAATTTAGAGACTTGCTCCATGCCACTGGAAGATCAAGAGTGAAGACTATCAGGAAATTAGGGAGAAATCTTGGAGAGATTCAAGGGGGTCTTCCACCCTCAAAGGCAACCAAACGATCCTCATGATATCCCCTCCATCAATTCAAATTCCAGAGGCAGCCAAGCAACTCAAGGCCAAGTGCACTCAAGCTATACTTCACTTGGAGTCTCCAGCAATTCGAGTTCCAGAGGCAGCCAAGCAACTCAAATAGGAGAGCACTCAATCTATGTCTACTGGGAGTCAAGTGGACTCAATCACCATTTTTGAAGGGAGCTATTGGTAGCTGCCCTGTAGAATAAATAGAGCAGAGCTAGATCTAGGAATGAGTTAGTTAGTTAGTGAGTCGATTCTTCAATTCCATTTTGGGAATTTTGTTGCAAGCTATTAAGCTTTTTATGGTACTTAGTGATTATACTTTCATAAATGTAACAAGGCTATTTTCTTCATAAAATGGCAGACAAACTCCATTTTACTGATTTAGTTCCAGAGAGCTGGCCTCGTGGGCTAGGGCCCAACCCATGTGCCTCAACTTCTCTGTCGTTGTCATCATTTCCTTTCTATTGTTTAGCTAGTTTTATTTTTGATATTTTCATTGCTATTATAGTTGTTGTTGTAGATTTAATCTGCTTATTTGCGTTGTAGAGTATCTGATAAACTCTATAAAATTGTGAGGCAGTCTTCCCCTCTAATATTTTTCAATAGAATTCAAGCAGGGTTGACCTTCCCACAGGCAAAAAATGCTTCCTGTTCACTTTTTTTATCATGCCTTTTGTCTTTTATTTTTCTGTGCATAAATCTAAATCTTTTTTTGTAAGAATAAGCATCAAAATTTCCAAAGAATTTCATTACGTCGTCCCGCTTCATGTTCCAATTTCTCCCCATCTCTGTGTTACGCTTCTGAACCTTGTTGTTATGCCTTCATTTCCCTCATTTCTCTCTTCTTATCATTTTTCGCACCTTTTTTTACAGAAATATATTGAAAGTTTGACCTCCACCTGTTCTCCTCGAAATTCCCACTATCGCACTTCTCATCTCGCATGACCCCTTCCTTTTCCTTTGCCATTCTTCAACATCTCAGCGAGTTTTCCCTTTTCACCTCACCTTTAACTTTTCAACGCAAAAAAACTTGAATATCATTAAAATTCAAACCCACCCTTTGCTCCTCAGTTATTCTGCTACCGTACTTCACAAATCGTAATTCACATTTCTTATTTCATTCCCGTTAACACTTACCACTAGTTTTCTCTCATTGCGATAATCGTTTCATACCCCGCCACAACGCAATCACAAATCACATTTCTTATTTCATTCCTGTTAACGCTTACTGCTCGTTTTCGCTAATTGCGATAATCGCTTCGCACTCTGCCACCGATCCCAACACTGTTACTGATGAAATAGGTAACCATACTGTTACCTACTTTTTTTTGGTAGCATAAAAGCACCCGATTTTGAAAAGTGGTGATGCAGAATCACCCCTTTTTTTTGTGCACATTTTTTACACTCTAATATTTTTATTTATGAAGTATGAATATTTGTTTTAAAATGTTAGTGATTTTCATGCTAATTTTGAAACGTATTGATGCAGCATCAACCTTTTTTTTTTAGAGTGATGATTTTCATGTTCGTAATAAAACACAAAACTTAGATAAAAAATATATATATAAAAACGATAAAAAAAACCAATAAAAAATGTAAAAAAAAAACAAAATTAACTCGTAAAAATAAAAAATTTAAACAAAAATAAATTAAAAAAACTATATATATATATATATATATATATATATATATATATATATATATATATATATATATATATATATATATATATATATATTCGAAAATTATATCAAAAGAAACACAAAATTCTGAAAACACACAATTTAAAGAAAAAAAAAACAAAAATTAACCAAAAAATTTAAAAAAAAAAAAACATTAAAAACATTTTTTCTAAGTTATTAAAAAAAACCATATAATTAAAAAAAAAATTAAATAGAAAACTTAAAAATAATTAAAATTACAAAATTAAAATTTAGATAAAAATAAAAATAAAAATTTTAAAATTAACAATAAAAAAAAATTAAAAAAAAAAAAAAAACAAAATTTAAAATTGAAAAAGAAAATTAAAATAAAAGAATTAAAAAAAAAAAAAAAAAAAAATTATCATTAAAAAACAAAAAAAAATGAAAAAAACCACGTGCAAATAATTAAAAAACAAATATCCATAAATTTACTGTTTTTTTTTAAATGAAACAATTTATAAATTTTAAAAATGAAAGACTAAATAAACTAAAAAAAATTTAAAAAAAAAATTTAAATTATAATTTAATAAATTTAATAAATAAAATTTAAATTTAAAAAAATAATTAATCTAAAATATTAAATTTAAAAACAAAATTAAAAAAATTAAAAAATTAAAAACAAAAATAATTAAAACAAATTAAATTTAAAATAAAAATTTTGAACTTAAAAAAAAATAAAAATTAATTAATTTTTTGAAAAAAAAAAATTTAAAAATATAAATATTAAAAAATTAAAAAGAAAAAAGAAAAAAATCAAATTAAAAAAAATAAAATATTAACAATTAAAAACAAAATAAAAAAAAATAAAATATGTTACGAATTAAAAAATATTAAAAATTAAAAAAAATGTTACGAATTAAAAAATATTAAAAATGAAAAAATAGACCCATTGTTAATACTATTGGTGGGCCCACCTATCTCCTAGCTAAGTATTTGGCCCGTAAGCTAAAACCTCTTGTTGGTCAGACAGATTCTTTCGTGAAAGATTCTGCTTCTTTTGTTCAGGAATTAAAAAATTGGGTTTGCGAACCTAATGACTCTATGGTTAGTTTTGATGTTGTTTCTCTCTATACGAACATTCCTATCATGGAGGTAGTAGGGGTTATCAGGCATATCACTGATCCTGATACTGCTAATTTGGTGGAAATTTGCCTCACGTCTACCTTTTTTAGTTTTGAAGGAGAATTTTATGAGCAAACCTGTGGTGTAGCCATGGGTTCCCCGCTCTCGCCGGTAGTGGCCAACCTTTTTATGGAAGATTTTGAATCTAGAGCTTTGGTGACTACTCCTTTAAAACCTGAGGTTTGGAAGCGGTTCGTTGATGACACATTCATCAATTGGTCTCATGGTCATCTTGAATTAGAGGCTTTCCATCGGCATTTGAATAGTCAATCTAACTCCATCAAGTTCACGATGGAATTTGAAACTGATGGGAACCTTCCTTTCCTGGATGTTCTCATCTCTAGAAATAATAATGGCTCGTTCTCGCACCGTGTTTTTCGGAAAAAGACGCACATGGAGCAGTATCCGCATTCTGATTCTCATCATTTTCCTTCTCAGAAACTTGGAGTTTTGAATGCTTTAGCTACAAGAGCTCTTAGAATTTCTGATAATGATCATTTAGATTAAGAGAAAGCCCATCTCCTTAAAGTCTTCGGAGAAAACGGTTATAGTAGAAGTCAGGGTTTGAAGGCTTTCATGAATGCGAGCAAAGGTCCTAGACTGAATAAGAATAGTGGTGATGTTGTTGGTAAAGTTCATTTACCTTTTATTCAAGGTACTACTGACAAGATCGCTCGGATTTGAAGGAAGCATAAAATCTCTTCTTCTTTTAAACCTTTAAACACCATTCGGGGCTCCCTTAAATCGGTTAAGGACCAGTTGGACCGTAAAAGCGTGAAAGGTGTTTATTTGATTCCGTGCTCTTGCGGGACTCCCTACATTGGTGAAACTAGTCGATCGATTAATAAGAGGTTCCAGGAACATGCTGCGGATATTAGGCATGGTAGAACAAAGTCCTATGCGTTAGCTGAGCATGCAGAAAAGACGATGCATCACCTCTGTATGGAGGACGCTAGAATCCTTGCTAGGGTTGACCATTTCCATCACCGAAAATTTAGGGAGGCGATTGAGATTGAGAAGAGGTCCCGCACGTTGAACAAGGATGACGGATGGAAAGTTAGTAGTTGTTGGGTTCCATCTCTTCACTCCCTATAAGGTTCCTTTTATTCTTTGGTTGTTATTTTATTATTCTAGTATTTAATTATTTATTTATTAAAATAAAATACAAATTATTTATTTTTATTTTTATTTTTATTTTTATTTCATTTTTATTTTTATTTTTATTTTTATTTTTATTCATTCATGTATTATTTTATTTTATTTTTAGATTTTATTTTATTATTTTTATTTTTTATAAATTATTTATTTTTAGTTTATGACTTTGACTTGAATTCTTTAGCTTTATTTTACTTTTTACTGGGTCATTTTATTCTTTGGTTGTTATTCTATTATTTTATTTTATTTTAGTATTTAATTATTTATTTATTAAAATAAAATACAAATTTATTTTCATTTTCATTTTTATTTTAATTAATTTTTTTTTCATGTATTAATTTATTTTATTTTATTATTTTTATTTTTATTTATTCTTAGTTTATGAATTTGACTTGAATTCTTTGGTTTTTATTTTATTTTTTACTCGGTCATTTTATTCTTTGGTTTTATTTTTATTTTTTATGATTTGGTCTTTTTATTGTTATTTTGTTATTTTATTTATTTTATTTTAGTATTTTATTTATTGGTGTATGTATGTTAATTTATTTATTAGAATAAAATATAAATAATTTATTTTTACTTTTTGTTGTATTTTAATTCTTGTGTCTCATTTTATTCATTCATTTATTTATTAATTTATTTTATTGATTTTATTTTATTAGTCTTATTTATAAATTATGACTTTGACTTGAATTTTTTCTCTTAATAACCTATTTATTTTGTTTCTATTGGGGGAGGTAATTTAGTTTTTAGGGTTGATTTTATATGAAGGGGTAATTATGTCTTTTTATATTTTTATTTTTAATTTTATTTTTGACCGTTATTAAAATAATTTTTTAGGATGGTTAGTTATATTTTTGGATTATTTTATAATTTTTCTTATTTTTGACTGTTTTTTAACTCTTTCGGGTGATCGTTGCTTCTCTCCTCCTGGTATAAATGTGTATGTCAGATCAGCTAATCCTCATTATCCTGATGATGAACTATAGTTAGTAGTTCGAAACGCGTCAGTTCCAAAAATTCCTTATGTGATTTCCCAGAAGATTTATAATTAAAATGAAAAAATATTAAAAATTAAAAAAAAAAAACTATTTAAAAAAAAAAAAATATATATATATATATATATATATATATATATATATATATATATATATATATATATATATTAAAAAATAAAAAATATATATATAAATAAAAAGAATTTTTAATGCCTATATTTATCAATCGACCTCCATTAAGAGTTCACGGCCACCGGGCGGAGGCCTATCATACAATTTACAATAAAAAAATTCTTTTTTTTTAATTTCTTTTTTATTTTTAATATTTTTTTTTGAATTTGATTTTTTTTTTATTTTTTTTTTAAATTCAAAAAATTTAAAATTATTTTTTTTAATTTAATTTTTATATTTGAAATTTAATTTGTTTTAATTTTTATTTTTTTTAATTCATTTTTTTTGTTTTAAATTTTTTTTTCCTAAATTTTGTTAATAATTTTTATTAAATTTTGTATTTTTTTTTATTTAATTGATTTTTTTTAATTTTTTAATTTTTTTTTTTATTATTAAATTTTATGTTTAGTTTTTTCATTTAATTTTTTAAAATTTAATAACTTTTGTATTTTTTTTCATTTATTTGAATTTATTTTTATTTTTTTATTTTTTTATTTTTTTAATTGCATAAATTTTTTTATATTTTTTTATTTAATTGTGTATTTAAAATTAGATTTTTTTTTTAATTAAACTTAATATTATCAAATTAATTTTTTATTTTATTTTATTTTTTATTAAATATATTTTTTTTCAATTTTTTATTTTTAATTTATTTTTAAAGTTTTTTAACTTTTTATTTTAACAATGTTTTTTTTTCTTTATACTTAAAATTTATTTTTTATTTCAAAATTTATTGGTTTATTCATTTATTTATTAAAATTTAATATTTTTTTTAATTTAATTTGTTATTTTAATATTAACATTTTCTTTTAAATTTAATAAAATCTAATATATATATTTTTAATTTAAGTTTATATATATATATATATATATATATATATATATATATATATATATATATATATATATATATATATATATATATATTATTTTTTATAGTTTAAATTTAATTTATTTTTTAAAATTTATTTGTTTTTTAATATATATTTTTTTTAATTTAATATTTTTATTGTATTTTATTTTAATTATTTTTAATTATTTTAATTTTTTTTTTAATTGAATATATTTCTTTAAATTTAATTTTTTTTAATTTAATAAACATTTTTTTTTTAATTTAATTTCTATATTTTATTTTTTATAATTTCTTTTTTTTTACTTGCTTTTTTTTAATTTAATATTTTTATTTTGTTTTTTTTTTATTTTTTTATTTCTATATATTTTGAAATTTTAATCTTTAATTTTTTTTTTTTTCTTAAATTTTAGGTTTCTTTTAATGTTTGAATTAAAATTTTTATTTTGTTTTTATTTTTATTTTTTTATTCCTATATATTTTAAAATTTTAAGCTTTAAAATGTTTTTATTTTTTAAATTTATTTTTTTCTTAAATTTTAGGATTTTTTAATGTTTGAATTTTAAAAATAAAAAAATGTTATTTCTATTTTTTAAAATGTCAAAAATATGACACAATTTTTTTTTTTTTGTTATTCCAGCATTAACTAGTTTTGTTTTGAGGGTGTTTTTTCAATCCTTTTTTCAAGAAACAATTTTGTTTTTAGAATAATTTTATAAAATGTTGAAATTTGACCTTCAAAAAAGACCAAGTGCGTTCTGAAATACACTTTTTTTTGTTTTTGGTGTGTTTTTCATGTTTTTTGAGTCTTTTTGGGCTAGAGTTCCCGTTTTGAGGTCAGGTTACCTATTTCATCGGTAACAGTGTTTCCCACTGCCACATCATCCCTATCACAATCGCATCTCGCAGATTTTACCTTTTCATGAATCTCATTATCGCATTTCAACCCCGCACCTCACTTACTACCTTCCACCCTAAACCCCGATTGCGAAATACCACAATCGCACCACAACATCGCAATCGCATTTCGCATCGCATTCGGTATCGCATTTCGCACTTCGCATTTCCTCCCGACTGCACTCCCGCTTCTCCTCTAGCCCTGTGACATTCCGATATTGTGATATCGCATATCGCACTGCCATCCCCTCCATCGCAATTCCGCCATCGCGCTTTCCAAATCCTCCCACTCCAAAGCAGTTTTGTGATATTATGTGCTTTAATAAAGTCCAAACACCTTTTTCACTCCTATAAGCCTTGTTTCATGTGTTCAAACCTTCCATGAGCACCTTTAGCCCTTTTTCCGCCGAATGATTATCAACACTTTTTCAGTTAGAATTAGATCATGAATAGCTGCATGTTTAGAAGCATGGTAGATAGATCATAGGATAAGTAGACTGTGTTTAGCCGTTTGGCTAGCTCAATGCAATTTAGTTTAGTTTCTTTTCTGTCATTTACTTTCTACAATTTATTTTAGTTTCCTTCCTGTATTTTATTTTTAGCAATTTAATTTAGTTTCCTTTCTGTCATTTTATTTCTGCAACTTAGTTTAGTTTCATTGAAGTGTGACTGACTTCACTGAGAAACCTTAGAAATATCACCTTTTCGTAAAGCAAAAGAGGATGACATGAACATAATGCATCTATTGTGTATATAGCACTGTCACCACCAAGTTTGTACGAACCCCGGGTTGATATAGTAAAGTAGGGCACACTGGCAATTGCATCACTCTTGGTGCAATACCAGGGCTCACCACTTTTTGGTGTCGTTGCCGGGGAGGTGTCTAGTAGATGCTTTGATTTTTCTTTTAGCATTCTTTTCTGCTTTCCTTTATTTTCATCAGAAATATTAAAAAAAAATACAAAAAGATCTGATTTTCATGTCTCATAGGAGTATGGATACTCAAAAAAAGATTTTTTTTTTTTTTTAATACTTCTCCAATACCAACCCCCTCACTTGACCACGTGGTACAGTAAGAACCGCATCACCATACACTTTTGAAGGTAGAAGAGATGGATGGATATGATGAAAATGAAGAAGATCTTATTGGGTTTCCCATTCAAGATATGGACATCAGTGTACATATGAAGAACATCCCTCCATCTTGCCTTCCCAACTTCCATGGTATGAGGATAGAGGATCCGGAAACATTTCTCTTTGAATTTGAGATACTTTGCAAGTCTTATGGCTACTTATCACACACTCAAAAGCTGAGATTATTTCTTGAAACATTGAATAATAGATCACTTAAAAGGTTCATGAGTCTAGGTACTAATTCAATAAGATCATGGAATGATATTCAAAAGATATCTCTAGAAAAATATAAAGATCGTGATCTTCAAGAAGAAATTTTTAGAAAGAACCAAGAAGAAGATGAGAACCTTGAGGATCTAATAGAGAGGTTCATGTATAATGTTAAGAGGGAAAAATTGCATCATCTAGGACTTGACACAATAAAAACCCTCTTACTTAGAACAATTAGGGATGAGTGGATTGATCTCCTTAATCTCATGAGTAGAGGAGATGTATACCAACTTTCATTTGAAGGAATTTCTGAAACATGCAAGCGCATATCAAGAGGAAGGGAAAGAGTAAGTAAGTCAGCATCAACATTGGTAAGGCAAAATGAACTTGCAAATTTGCTTGACAACTTTAAAACAGAAATTCTAAGCAATCTAAGTGAACAAGTAGAAATGTTAAGAATGCAAAATGAGAAAAAATAAGATGGTTATATTTTTTTTATCCATGCAAAATCATATGCTACTAAATGTTTTCCATCATTCCCCAGGTTTAAAGAAGCTTACCAGGAAGACAATGGAGCAAGGCAATCACCAAAGAATCTATGTTATGTAGCTCCAAGGAGACCCTAGCAGCCTAGTCAACTTAATATGATGCAAGGACCCACTTCACAATTTCAAGCTTATTCACATCCATCTCAAACTAATTGGGACACACCCCCTCCTTGGCAACCTTGGCCATCTCAACCCCAAAACCAATCTTGGCAACATGGTTGGCAAGGTCCTTATTGGTAAAATCCTCAACATCCTCAATATTTCCCTCAATATCCTCCATACCTGACTCCATGTTATCCCTACCATCCACCTCCACCACAACCACAGCCTCAACCACATCCATCTCATATATCCACCCCCACTCAACTACCTATACCACCATTTCTACACCCATACAATGAAGTATCTCAGCTCACTTACAATGTTGAGGTACAACACTACCAAACATATCCTCTTGATCTAAATGGTCTGCATCTTAGTTCAATAAAGGTATTGCAAAGAAGAGATTTTCTAAATGTCATTGAAGGACAACATCAAGAAGAAGAAGATCCAATTGAGGAGATCAAAAGATCGAGGGTTGCACTTGATGAAGAGAAGAAATCAGAATCAGATGTTGAGAAATTTCCCTCATGTTTACCAGCATTTCCTCCATGTGTTCAAGAGAACAATCAGCAAAAAGAGGAATATTTGACTGCCATAATAGAAGAGGACATCCAAGGTGATCCAACGCAACAAGTGAGCTAGGGGCATCACAACTATATTGACATATGGTTCCAAACATTCATTAAGTTGCAGCAACAGACTCTTCTCCAACAATACTTGATACAATCCCAGTCAAAAAAATTCATCTCTCATATTTAGGTACATGTCAAAGCATGTATTCCAAGTGTGCACATGATTTTATCTATCATATTGATCTGTAAATGGCTCCATTGGAAGTATTCCTATACTTGAAAAAGGTTTTTTTTTTTTTTTTCAAGTAGAGTAGGAAAGTGAAAAAGAAAGAAAAATAAATAAAAGGAAAGAATAAAATCTCAGGTGAAAATATTTTTTCAGGCATCTGAGATTGGCCCACTGATTGAAAACCTCTAGGATGCATTCATTGGGTTGGGAAAAAAAGAGAAAAATAAAATATCCTAGGTGAAAACCTCCTTTAAGGCACCTAGGCAGACCTACTAGTGGAAAACCTCATTGAGGCAGCTAGTAGGCCTTATAAAAATAAAAATAAAAATAAATAAATAAAATAAAAATAAAAATTTCATTTCTCCATGTATCTCTCTCTAATGAATGCAGGTGCTCTCCAACCTTTTCAAGCCAGAAAACGGCAAGTTGGCACAAAAAGAAAATTCGTTCAACATCCTGGTTAAAGGTATTCAAACTTGGACTTCCTCCTCCTGTGCTTAGAAGCTCCAAAACGACCTCAAGCAGATTATCACATGGAGCTTCAGAACCACCGAAGACATCTTCAACAACCATATCATCAACTTCAATATCACCTGCAAAAACAAATCAATGGTAAGGCTCAAGTATGAAATCATCTAACCCTTTCCTCGAATCTATTTTATCTTAATAAAACATTACAAAGTGTGAGAAGGAAATTTTTTTTATATAGCCAAAATCAGTAGCAGAGCAACCTCAGCCTTATCTAGCCTCACTTTTTCCACCAAGAAAAGGAACAAGAAAAAAGTAAAAAGGACTTGAGAAAGTGGGCAGTAAGCAGTTCATTGTAATAGAAGACAAGGAGTGCCAAGGGATAACCAAGGGTGAACTCAATTCACACAAAAAAAGAACTATGAGTTTACTTTGCATGCAATAAATAAAAATAAAAAAGAAAAGAGAGAACAAAAAAAGAAAAAAAATCAAATAAAATGTGGATCCACCACCACTTGGCATGCAAAACAAATTTTCTTAAGGCATCTGAGGACCTCCATGAAGCACCTACGAGAAGAAATGAAAGAAGAATAGCAAGAAGATTAGATGGAGGAGCAACACATGGGCCAATAAACAGAAAATGAAATAAGCCAGCATCCACGAATAACCAGAAGGTAGGGAGGATGAATAGGTTGCTCAGAGGATGAGAAACAGTTTCAGTAGGGGGATGATGATGGGCCTCTAAATTAGACATTAATTAAGGCCCATATAACCTTTCTTAGACTCATCTACCTTCCTTATGCACATGAACATATATATTAAATCTCTCCTTCTACACTTAATAATGTTTTCTTATGCTTTAATATTTTCTTAGGAAGGTTTAAAGGTAATTGCATATTTGTCCCTAATATTGGTTATTTTTGTAGAATATTATGATAATATTTGGAAGATTATGCAGATTTGGAGAAGGAGATAATTTAGGGACTTGCTCCCTACCACTGGAAGATCAAGAGTGAAGACTATCAGGAAATTAGGGAGAAATATTGGAGAGATTCAAGGGGGTTGTCCACCCTCAAAGGCAGTCAAATAATCCTCATGAGATTCCCTCCAGCAATTCAAATTCCAGAGGTAGTCAAGCAACTCAAGACCAAGTGCACTCAAGCCATACTTCACTTTGAGTCTCCAGTAATTAGAGTTCCAGAGGCAGCCAAGCAACTCAAAGAGGAGAGCACTCAATCTATGTTTACTAGGATTCAAGTGGACTCAATTGCCATTTTTCAAGGGAGATGTCGGTAGCTTCCCTGTAGAATAAATAGAGCAGAGCTAGAGATAGGAAGGAGTTAGTTAGTCAGTGAATCGATTCTTCGATTCCATTTTGGAATTTTGCTGCAAGCTATTAATATTTTTATTGTACTCAGTGATTAGACTTTCAAAAATGTAACAAGGCTATTTTCTTCCTAAAATGAGTAGACAAACTCCATTTTACTGATTTAGTTCCAGAGAGCTGGGATCGTGGGTTAGGGCCCAAACCATGTGCCTCAGCTTCTCTGTCGTTGTCATCCTTTCCTTTATGTTATTTAGCTAGTTTTATTTCTGATAATTTCATTGCTATTATAGTTGTTGTTGTAGATTTAATCTGCTTATCTGCGTTGTAGAATATCTGATAAACTCTATTAAAATGTAAGGCAGTATTCCCCTCTCATCTCTGTCAATAAAATTCTATCAGGGTTGACCTTCCCACAGGAAAAAAACACTTCCTGTTCACTATTTTTATCATGCCTTTTGTCTATTTTTCTGTGCATAAATCTATAGCTTCGTTTGTAGGAATAAGTATCGAAAGTTCTGGAGAAGTTCATTACGCTGTCTCGTTTCATCTTCCAATTTCTCCCCATCTCTATGTTACGCTTCTGAAACTTGTTGTTACACCTTCATTTCCCTCCTTTCCCTCTTCTTATCAGTTCTCGCACCCTTTTTTTACAAAAATATATTAAAAGTTTGACCTCCATCTATTCTCCTTGAAATTCCTGCTATCGCACTTTGCATCTCGCATGACCCCCTCCTTTTCCTTTTCCATTCTTCAACATCTCAGCGATTTTTCCCTTTTCACCTCACCTTTACCTTTTCAACGCAAAAACTCTTGAAGATCATTAAAATTTGACCCTCGCCTTTGCTCCTTGATTCTCCTGCTACCATACTTCCCAAAGCTCAAATTTCACTTCTTATTTCATTTTCACTAACAATTACCGCTCATTTTCTCCGATTGTGATATTCGCTTCGTACCCTGCCACATCGCAATCGCAAATCACATTTTTTATTTCATTCTCATTAACACTTACCACTCGTTTTCACCGATATTCGTTTCACGCTTCACCACCGATCCCACTGCCACATCATCCCTATCGCAATCGCATCTCATAGATTTTACCTTTTCGCAAATCGCATTATCGCTTTTCGGCCCCATACCTCACTTACTACCTTCCGCCCCTAAACCCTGATTCTGAAATACCGCAATCGCATTTTGCATCACATTCAGTATCGCATTTCGCTCTTCACATTTCCTTCCGACTACACTCCCACTTCTCCTCCAGCCTTGCAACATTGCGATATTGCGATATCACATATTTCACATCACACTGCCAGCCCTCCATCACAATTCTTCCATCGTGATTTCCAAAGCTTCCAACTCGAAAGCATTTTTTCGATGTTATGCTCTTTAATCAAGTCCAAACACCTTTTTCACTCCTCTAAACCTTGTTTCATGCATTTAAGCCTTACATGAGCACCTTTAGCCCTTTTTCTTTTGAACTCCAATCAACACTTTTTCAGTTAGAGTTAGATCATGAATAGCTGCATAGTTAGAAGCATGGTAGATAGATCATAGGAAAAGTCGAGTGTGTTTAGCCGTTTTGCCAACTCAAAGAAATTTAGTTTAGTTTCTTTTATGTCATTTCCTTTCTGCAATTTAGTTTAGTACCCTTCCTGTCATTTCTTTTCAGTGATTTAATTTAGTTTCCTTTCTTTCATTTCCTTTTTGCAACTTAGTTTAGTTTCATAGAAGTGTGACAGACTTCACTAAGAACCCTTAGAAATAGCACCTTTTCGTAAAGTAGAAGAGGATGACATGAACAGAATGCATCTGTTGTGTATATAAAATTTTCACCTCCAATTTTGTACGAACCCAAGGTTGACAAAGTAAAGTAGGGCAGCCCCTGGGAGTTGCAGCACTCTTAGTGCAATACCAAAGCTCACCAGCTGCAACCCAAAAAATCTTGCGTGCAGGATAATTTTGTCCCTCGATTCTCAAATATTATTTTGAGGTGGTCAAAAAGTGTCATCCTTGTCAAGTTTATATCCGAAAGATGTGCGCTCATCTAGCTCTGCTCTTTCCTATCATCATTGTCGGTTCGTTCACAAAGTGGGGTATTGATTATAATACTTGTAACCCACCTTTGACTAAGGTTTATAATTACATTATCGTAGCTGTAGACTACTTTATGAAGCGGGTCCAGGCTATGCCTACTTTTGGGAATGATGGTGATAAAGCAGCCATGTTTCTATTCAATCAAGTCATTTCTCGCTTTGGTATCCCCAAAGAGATTGTCACTGACCATTGCAGTCATTTTCAGAACAGTATGATGACTGAGTTAGCTCTCAAATTGGGTTTTTGGCAAGAGCATTCATCTCCTTATTATCCTCAGGCCAATGGCCAAGTTGAAGCCATTAACAAATCCTTGAAGACTATTCTTCAACGGACAATTGATAAAGCTAGATCAAATTGGCACATCATGTTGTACCCTGCACTTTGGGCATACCAGATGTCTGTAAAGACTGCAACCGGTTTCACTCCGTTTCAACTAGTTTATGGGTTGGAATCTATATTTCTTGTTGAATGCGCAATGTCTTCCCTTAAGCTGGAAGTTGAGCTTCTTCCTCCCACTTATAGTCTAAAAGAACGCCTTATCCATCTAGAACATCTCGATGAGCACTGCCGAGATGCAGCTATGATGAATGAGGCACATATGAAACGAGTTAAGGTTGAGTATGATAAGGTGGTCAAGCCAAGGGTTTTCTCTAAAGGTGACCTTGTCTTGGTTTATGCCCAAGAGAAGGATGCCTTGGGGGCAGGCAAGTTCAAATCCATGTGGTATGGCCCCTTCATCGTCAGGAAGGTCCTGAAAAAGGGAGCTTATGCCTTGGTTTATTTTGATGGGAACGAGCTGGCGGAGCCCAAAAATGGGCTCTATTTGAAGAAGTATTGTGCCTAGGTTTCGACCTAGCATTTTCTTTGTTGTATATATTGTATCTTTGTACATGTATGTTTTTCGATTTTTGGTGTAACTTTGATGATTTTGATCTGCTCTGGCAGGTATTATTGGATAAGATGAGTCATTTTGACTTTGTCGATGGTAATTCACTATCCATCCTGTCAGTTGTTAGTCTCAAGGGGTATATGCATTGGTCCTGCTTTGAACAATGTGGCAGAATACACTTCAGTGGTCAACCTACTCTCAGAGGCAATATATCTTGGTGTTGATTAGTTAGTAGTTTACTTGGATTCACAACTGGCGGTTTCACAATTAAACAACACATATCGTGTCAGAGACCCATTTTTGCATTGATTATTTTTTAGGGTACGTTTTTTACAATGTTCATTTCAATTTACTACATTCATTCATATTCCTCGATCTGATAATTGGTTAGCAGAATCATTAGCTAATCAAGCACGTAACTGGCACATTAATCATTCAATACTTTAAAAATATCAAAAACATCATTCATTATTGTACATTTGGGACAATCACATCATATAAAATCATATATATATATATATATATATATATATATATATATATATATATATATATATATATATATTAGAGTGTTCAAAATATACAAAAATTGGATCATCATGTCCTTACAAAATTTGGGCTTATGCCCGATCATGTTTGTCATCAAAAATAATAATAAAGTTTTCCGGTCAAATATAAATATATCCCTAAGGACCCTACCCAAAATTTGTGTTCTGGTAGAACACGATAGCAGTAGCTACATGGCAGAATAACTGTACCCAGTCTCGTGGTACTCCAACCACCCTCCTCTGGATAGCCTCATGAATATCCTCTATAGCTGCCATGTGTACTTGGCGAGTTAAAATCTCCAAATTTATCTGGATGGCATGGAGGGTTCTTCCTGGGTCTTCAGCATCATCTACCTCTCCTCTGTGGCGCTTATGTCTTGGGTAGCCCTCTGATCTAACTGATCCCATGTCTGCATCATGATCACTAAATTTTTTAAGTCATATTGTCCTATCAAAAATATTTTTCATTTTGAATATAATTTGAAAAATAAAAATAAAAATCACATAATCAAAAATCATTGTGCAATCTTACCAATTGCACCCCATGCTGCTCCAGGTGGAAGAACCAAATTAGGATCTACTCTAAAATCCAACCCAACATAGGGATAGTCCTCTACTGAGATGACATGTTCTGCCCACCACTGGAAGAACTCATCATCCCATGTAGTGTGGGGAACTTCACTTCCCCCCAGTCTCTTCATCAAGTCTTCCCTAGCCTTGACGGGAGAGATGATCTTGGGCCAAAGCCCTGGAACACTCTCAAAGAAGAATGTCAGCAGAATAGTACCATATCCAAAGTGTTTTGTCTTTACCTTCCAAATGGAAGTCTGTTTTTTCTTCACATTAGCCAATAACGCTGTGCACTAGTCATAAATGTGGGTCAATAAATCCACTGCTAGACTCATATGAGTGTGTGAGGCCTGGTGAAGGGATGTTGACCCTACCACTCTACCAATAGTGGAAAGAAGGATTTTCATGTACAAGTCCCGTACATCCTTAATTGGGATCTGAGTCCCCACATTCTTTGCACCATCTACATAGTATACATGGACATAGTCATCTACATTAAGCCCTCCAGTGGGCTTACCGTGCAAATCAACTGGTTCTCCCCTTTGGGAAAGTCCAGTGATAAAATAGATGTCTTCCATCTCAATCCTCAATGGCATCTGATCAATCATAAAAAAATATTCATCTGGTTCCCAATAATTGACCAACATCTCGTGCAATCGATTATTGGTTTTCATATTTGGAATTTTGAAAAAATTTAATAAACCATAGCTTCAAATTATATCCAATGCTTTTTGGTCTTGCATGACTTCATTGTCTATTGCATTGTGCTCCCTTTCCCTCCAGCTGATAGTCATCCTTAACAATTTCATTCATTGACCCCTTAGATATCAATTTTTTAATTCCGCTCTGTGCATACGCGATTTCATTCGGACACAGTCATGTTTATACGCAAGTTCCTCATGACGAGCCCCTGTATATGCAAAGGGTTTCAACAAAACTATATTTCCTATGGTCAAAAATCCAAAAAATTGCTTTAAATAGTAATGAAATTGATAAACAAGATGAGTATGAGGCTTACCTGACTGGTTTGAGTTGATTCGGTGGTCGGTTGCTTCATTTGCAAGAAGGGGTTTTTTTGCTCCAGAGCTTTTTCTCCAATTATGCTCTTGTACAAATGACCAAAATGTGAGTCAAAATGCTTATTTATGCCCATAATTTGAAATTTTTTCACAGATTTCATTTGTGTCTATTTTTCGATTTTGGTTAAGGCTATTTAACCTTTTGGCTTGTAAGTGTTGGGAAAAGTTATTTTCAGGTACATTCTAGTGATTTTGAGATATTTCCAATTTTTCTTCGAATCCATGGCTGTTGACCTTTCATGGAAGGTATTTGATTCTGAATTGGCATATATGTTAGCAAATTCGCTTTCTGTTGCATTTCTGCATACTAGCCTTCATTCTAATCACTTGCCATAGGGTCGATCCCATCATGTCATGACTATTTAACCAATTTCACTCGCCGATTTTTTAAATCATGACTTGGTGGTAGAGCATCCTTTACATTGGCATCCTACATAGTTCATCGCTAGCATTTGTCGCCCATGTTGCAATCTGTGTAGGCTAGGGAGTCCTCTCTAGTCTCACCATGACTTATACACTAAAGCTTGATTCTTCTTCTTCTTCACTATCTTTATTATGGTCATTTACCTTAGAGGCTCCCATTGTTGTCGAGTTGTATTACTTCATTTCATATTGACCACTTGTTTATCTTGGCTTTTAGTTGGCTTCATTTGGAATCATGTTTAAGCCCTCTTTTTACCATGTCATTATGTACAAGTTAACCATGCAATCACTTAGCCTTTGAAGTCCTCTCTAGCCCTCGCAATAATCTGGTGAAGTCCTCTCTAGCCCTCGCAAGGTTCTTTCTATGCACATAATACATTTCGGTCATCATGTACCCCTTCTGACCTCATATATTAGGGGGCATATTTTATATAATCATTTATCGCCTCTATATACTTGATGACTTATGCATTGGCCTTGGGCATCCCTTCCATTCAGACTTGGTCACATTTCTTAAAAAACAATATTTTAAAATCCATACCCAACTCTGCCTAGTTTTTTCCGCGTGCACACGTGGGTCCATCCATAGTTGACCCGCGTATGCTATTTAAAATATTAAAAAATATAAAAATTACCTATTTTTGAGGTGGGGTTTATAGTTTTTCCTGTAACTTAACTACCCCAGCCCGTGGCCTAACTGTTCCCCAACTGAAAAATAAAATAAAAATAAATAAATAAATAAAATAAAATAATATATATATATATAATAATTTGAGGAATTATAAATACACCTCAAGGGAATGGCTTAAGGGAGGAGAGAGAAAATATTATTGATATTATAGCTTGTTATAGCCCTGATCAAGTTTGATATTTACCCTGTGCCTCCTGCACTTCCTAGGTTTTAGGAAACCCTTGTTTCTTTTTGATGATCACCCTCATTCTATGTGACATCCTTTGTGCACCATTTATGGAAGAAGCTTTGTGAAGCTAGGGCTGGATGAATCCGAAGGATGGTTTTTCTCAAGGTCGTGGCAGATCTCAGGTGATTTCTCCACTATTATTTTATGTACATGTTATCAATAAAAGAAGTACCATCATGTTCCTGATTTTCATGTGTTATGTGTCTCTTATACATGTTTAATAATCTTGAATAAGTTATATCTTTATGAGATCATGTACGCTAATTTTCTAACATCTAGGATATAAATGTTGTACAACTAGTTTTTGTGCTTGTCCTTGACTGATTTGCAAGTTCTAGAGCACGAGGAGTTTCAGGGGGTTTTCACCCTTCGGTATCTACTACAAACGAAGGATAAACGAGTAAGGTCCACAATCCTTGCTTTCTAGTTTAAAGCATAGAAATTGGTAATTTGAGTCTGTTGGCCACCTGTAAATTTTGGTCTATCAAAAGGTGGCCAAAACATGTTTTCAGCCTTCAAGAAACACTTTCCTGGCCAAAATTTTATCTCTTGAAGCCTGAAGGCGATCTCATGCTCATGTCTCAAGGTTTTCACTGTTATTTCTCAGAAACTCAAAATTCTGCTAAAAATTCCATGAGAAGACTGTTGCAATATCCTCCTCCTTTTCCCTTTTTTTTTCCTCTCAGAGACTAACCTTCATATTTTCATCATTTTCCTTTGTTCTCCATTTTCCTCGCCCTCTTTTCATATAAATTTGCCTTTGCAGAGTTCCAAACTTATTTCGAACTCTGTCGAAACCCTCAGAAACTTTTGAAAATCACTGAAAATCTGTGTAAAAAACCCATTTCTTTATTAAAGGTTTAAGCCCCTTGGCCTGAGTTTCCAAACCACTTCACCAATACGCCCTCATCATAAAAACCAAGCGCCAAACCCATAAAGCGCTAATCGAATCGAAAAGATTCAAGTGTGCATGTTTGTGAACCATTTCAAAATGTCGATTGCGATCAGCCCCTTTGTCATAAACCGCAGATCATATTGTTATTTCATTTACCCGTGGGCCCGCAATCGGGTGCTAAACCTTTGAAAAATCCCTTTCTGATCAATACTTTTCTTTGTAAAACTTGAAAACCCATTATTCCAAAGTTTGTTTTAAAATGCCAAAATCACGTGTTTAAATAGAATGGGTTTCGACGAAAGACCGATCGCGCAATCGCGATCGGAGAATTCGCAATGGGTTGATTGAAAGACCGGGCCCGAATGTTCCGATTACGATTGGCCCTAGTTATATAAAGCCCGGGCCCATGGTACTCCATACACCCAGTGGCCCCGTAATCGGGCACCAGCCTATCATATATATATTCCGCCCATTTCACTCAAAACCTTGGTTTTTATTGAAATTTATGGGTTTCTTACGAAGTATAAGGGTCCCGCCGGTGCAAGAAAACAAAGGATCTAGACCGTTGATCTAGACCCAATCGAACGGTTATCGCCCAATCGAAATTTTCCAATCGAAATTTTTCAATCGGAATGTTTCAATCGGAATGTTTCAATTGGAATATTTCAATCGGAATATTTCAATCGCACTGAAATTTTCAATCGCATCCTTTGTTGCTGCCCCCCCGATTTCTGATCCTCCGATTAAATCTGGGTCGTCCACGTGTCCAGATCGGACGGTCCCAGATCACCCCCCACCGTTGCTCATCGCGCGATCGACGGTTTTGTTTAATTCTTTCTCCCGCGTCGTTTAAAATTCCTCTCGGTTAATCTCCACCGTTGGATGCAGCCATCCAACGGTCCTACTCTCTTCCTACGCCTCTGAAGTAGTAAAACCAAATACGCAGGATTTTATAACAAATTGTTTGTATTTTGCAGGTTTTCGAATGAATTCTTCTGCCATTTTTGAAGAAACCACAAAGGCCGAGGGTGACGATCCTCTGTCTTCTGATTTCATAAAGAATCATTCGAGGGGTGTTAGATTTACGTTTTATCAGTGATTTCATGACCCATTGATGCCATTCGACCCCGCTACTGCCCTGCGCACCAGAAGACAAGCAGAAAACATCATTTATTAAAGAGTATCAGCGCCGAAGACAAAACATATCAGAACCGGAGATTGAAGACCCAAACATAGATCTCAAGCAAAGTAAAGTGTTTGGGAAGGAGCGAAGACATCTGTCGAGCTGAGAAATTCCCCACCGCTATAAGAAGAGGCTAATTGAACCCTCTACAGCTCCAAAAGACACCTGCAGTCTCGTTGAGATCAAAGACCGCCGAACAATTAATACTAATTGAGCTATCTTATCTCTAATTGTCGGCAGAACCATTCAAGAAGATTAAAGAAAAATTCAGAAGCAGATATTTAGATCATTTCATCTCGGGAAGTAGAAATAAAGTCACTCCAACATGACACTGAGCTTCAAAGGATAGCATACTTCCCACTGATTTTAATCTTAAGTGTAACTCAATTAATGCAGGTTAACACCTGTATATTTCTTGATCGAGGCCCTCAAAGCACCGAAGAGTCATCTTCTGTATTAATTGATCCAAACAGATCTTTTCATAGTTGACCACCGCCCCATTCTTCTATAAATACCTCTGTAGAAGATGAGAAAATGGTTGGTCTCGGGACATCTGAACGCATGTAATAGTCATTCTGAAGCCACTGATGCCCTGTTCTGTAATTGAAAGATACATAAGCTGATATGAGAAGTTCAAAGTTGTAGAGACCCACCGGGCTTGCTGATTGTAACTGGTTTGAATATCAATACAAGCTGCTGATTCATGGAATTCTGAAACTATGTCAATGGTGATGTGTTCCTTACTGTCAATTGTCGTTTTACTTAATGTTTTCATTCTGTTCACTTTCTCTGATAAAGAACAACAAACATAGAGTTAGGATATACTCTCCACGGTACCCTGCTCTTACTGAAAGCTTTATCTTCTATGTTTTCTTCATTTGAATGTCCTCTTTGAAGAGTTTATTAATGCAGGTTAGTTTAAAAGTACTTCCCTGATCTAGATAGCTCTTTGAGATGAATGTTCTCTTTGTTATCCTTGGAGTTTATCAACGCAGCGTAGTTTAAAATTACTTAGCCGATCTAGATTGCTCTTTGTGAACATCATCTGTGTTCCCTTATCGAATATGCTGAAGCAGGCTGGTTTAAAAGCACTTACCTGATCTTAGGCTGTTTGAACTGTTTTTTAAATGTTTCTGATGGAAGTACTTCAATGCAGGCTAGTTTAAAAGCACTTACCTGATCAACAGAAATACTTTTATGTTTCTCCTTAAGTACATGTTGAAAGCAATCTAGTTTAAAAGTACTTACTTGATCTTAGACTGTGCTTTGTTTTTTCATTTGTTTAAGTCTTTCACTGCCTTTTTGTTTCACCCCATTAATCACCTTAAGAGATCCTTTGATGTAAATGACTTGCTCCATGGATCCTTCTTGAATTTGCTATCCAATTAAATCCTCCTATGACTCCATAGCCCAATGGGTTAAAGTTGTCTTTGTCCTTTGCTATCAGCTGAAACATTCCTTCATTTGCAGGCTCTTCACCCTTTCGAACTTCTTTCACCTTCACCATGTCTTCGCCCAACCAAAAACAAACAAAACAAACCCATGATCTTCATAACTAGCCTAATATCACAATTCCAGTCTTTAAAGATCAGATCTTTGAACTCATTTATAGAGAGATCCCTCTCTGGATTCAGGAGGGCTAGATCCTTGAATCCCAAAGCGGTTTGATGTTACCTCTGCAGTTGGACTTTTCCAATCTTGCTAATTACAGAGTGATAACATAATGGCGACTCCACTGGGGACTCCTGAGTATTTCTTTGATTAGAAGACAATCATAAGATACCAGATATCCCTTGCTAACTGAAAATTAACTCAGAAAAACCCAAAAATATTTCGGATTGGTATTTAATAAACATGGTAGTGGACCATAACATCTCTATACTATCCTTCAAACTCAGTCAGAGGACTGTAGGATTGAAATTTGTGTAAAAAAGATTAGTTAACCTCTCAAAGATTGTCATACCTGGTTGAACTTTTCTTGTTATTTGGGTCTAAAAAATTATAGCATAGTGGCTCCTAAAAAGATTCACACTAGAGCCCATCCTGACCCGGATCCACCTGAAATAGTTGATGACCCAGAAAGCATCCTTTGGAAGTCCCCTAGGATTAAATTATCAACTGTTTTCAGATCACCCTTGAGAGCTAATTCTATCCCAGAAAATCTTTCAGCTCTACAACAATCACAAGAAGACTTAGTAAATCCTTTTAGAACTAGGTCTCTTGGTGATTTAGATCAGTCAGATTCTGAGTCTTTGCCTTCGTCTCCTGAGACAAGTACACATCTTGGTAGTAGAGAGACTACACCACCTAATTTACACTTCCTCCACAATCTAGGTGTCTCTCATCCGAGATCCGCTCAGCAATCTATCCCTGGTCCATCCATTTCTGCTCACCCTGTACCCACTATTCCAACCACTCCCCTCCAACCCACTTTCACTCTTGTTAATCCACCTCCACCTCCTGCCATGGCTGCATGGTATGCCCCCTTAGTTCTTCCTGTACCTTTAGTCAATCTGCCACAGGACTATCTGTCCAAAATTCTATTGTATGATGATAGTGGTGCCACTACTGCATCACAACATGTGGATAAGATGAATGACTGCTTTGACATAAATGAGATTGATGATGATTCTGTCAAAATGAGATTATTTGCTCAAAGTTTGGGAGGAGAAGTAAGAAAATGGTTCAAAGGCTTAGCCCCTCATAGTATTAATGACCTTCAAGGTTTCCATCAATCTTTCTTAAACAAATGGGAAGTGAGGAAGAATCCTCTCCAAATCTTGGCTGACTACAACAATCTCCACAGGAACCCAGGGGAAAGTGTACAGGCTTATTGTACTAGATTTAACAGTATCTATAATGCACTTCCCCCATAACTAAAACCTCCGCAAGGCTCAGCCTTGAACAAATTTCCTAAAGGTTTTGACTCTGACATGACTTATTCGCTAAGAGAGAGAGACTTTGCAACTCTTGAAGATATGCAAAGGGGTGCTCTTTCTGTCGAAGTCAATCTAATAGAGAAGAGAGCAAGAATGAAAGCTGAAAAGAGAGTATCTTTTAAAGAGGAATCCACACCTTCCACTTCAAACTCAAAGATGGAAAGAATGATGGAAGAGATGATGAAAGAAATGAGCATAATTAAGAGAACACAAGCAAGCCTAAACCAAACTGCTTCTCAGAATAGAAACCAGAACCAGAATCAAAATTTAAGAAGAAACCAACTTCCAAATAGACCTAGAGAAGATGATCAGCAGATCATTCCTCCCTTTCATCAAAACTATATAAGTGAGACAGAGGAAGCAGGTGAGATAGCAGAGGAAAATGATATCAACATGCTAGGGGTAGATAACGATGGCTTTGAGATTCATTATGAAAAGAAACGAGGTCTATACACACCTTATGATGACAACAGGGATGATGATCGACATTGTTATCAAGATATGGAAAATTTCATCATAGAGCCTCATAGAGAATATGACCTTAGAAGCAAAGCCAGTCAAAAAACTCCCAACACTAAAACCTCTGATAAATCTTCACAAAATAGCACCACAACCAAATGTAAAAATGTCAATCAAAAGGATAAAACAGTGGCTGTTGATTCTGGTAAAGGTAAAGAGAAAGGCAATCCAAATTTTGAAAAGCAGGATGCAGATCTTAGCAGTACTAACACCTCAGCTAGTACTCCTGTCAAAACCATGTTATCAAATGTAAATAAAACAAATCAGCAAGGTGATGTTGCTGAAAGACCAGCAGCTAGTAAGGTTGAGGCAAGTTCTTTAAAAAACCAAATTCCTTTCAGCCTAGAACAAGAACTTTCAAAGATTAAAATATATGTTCCCCTTACTGAGTTAGCTTCCCATAATGTGTACAGGACCCAAATTCTGAAGGCTTTAAACATAGAGGACCAGAATGACACAATAAATTATAATGATGACCAGCCAGAGCTCATTTTTGGTCCTAAAGTTGAAGGGAAATTTCAAGAAGGAATAGTGCCTCCATTCTACGTCAGTCTGAATGTTCATGACAAAATTCTACACAATGCTATGCATGATTCCGGAGCCTCACATAATCTTATGCCAAAGGTGATAATGGAGAGGATAGGACTAGAAATAACCAGACCTTACAAGGATTTATATTCCTTTGATTCAAGCAGGGTCAAATGTCTTGGCCTAATTAAGGACCTCTGTGTGAATTTGACTCAAATCCCAGCCAAGTGCCTAGTTATGGATGTAGTGGTGGCCGATGTCCCTCCTAAGTATGGCATGTTGTTTTCTAGATCGTGGGGTGCCAAGCTGCAAGGTACAATGCAGATGGACGGGACATATGCCACTATTCCTATTTTTAACCAGCCTAGAAGACTATACAGAGAGGCACACATGAAATTCATGGTCAGTAGCCCAGAAAAACCTGAAAACTGTCCCATCTACTCTGTCCATACTGACCTGAACTCTTTTTATCCTTTACCATGATGAACCTTCGAATAAGTCAGAATCAGAAGACAGTGACGCAGATAACCTGTTAGAGGCCCCAAATCTAGAAATGAATGCAGTTCTAGACATGGATGAAAACGAAAGGGAAACTTTCGAACAATGCATTGAAATGACAAACCAAAATGAATATGGCCAAGATGGCTAACAACAAACACCCCATCGAGTTCATCTCCATAAAATTCCTGAGGAACGAGGCCCAGTACAACAACTTGTTGACCTTAAAACAGAACACGACGCTGAAACAGTTGGCGAGCAAGTCGCTACAACAAGATTAATCGCCAATGAAGCTCAAGAAACACCTAACTCACAAGTATCAAAACAGTTTGATGCATTTGAAGATATTAACGAAACAAATGAAAGTATCGACCCACAATTCATGTACCCACGGCTCTCGAAACTTGAAACTCAGGAAAACAACCTTCAATATGGCGAGGAACTTGAAAATGAGACACAAATTCGACTAAGTGCTGACATACCACCACAATCACATAGTATGTTAGTTAGTGAGATTACCAACCAAGGCGAAACCAAAAATAATCCTCTATGGACCATGTTCTTCGATGGGTCATGTACTAAGAATAGTGTTGGCGCCGGTGTTTGGTTAACAAACACCGAAAACGGCCATACAGAAAGTGTTTTGTGCAAATTGAATTTTCAATGCTCTAATAACATTGCCGAGTATGAAGCTCTCATTTTGGGCTTGCATCTGTTAGAAAATCTAGGAGCCAAAAGAATCCACGTATATGGCGATTCGGAATTAATCATTAGGCAAGTTAATGGGGAATACACTGCTAATCATCCCAGACTTATAGCCTACTGAAATGACGTCCTGGACCTTTTAAACATTTTCGAGGATCCAAAATTGATTTTTGTCCCAAGAAAACAGAATATTTCCGCTCACAATTTAGCTTTTACAGCTAGAACGTGTTTAGCACCATATGAAAACAAGGACAGCACCGTTCAGGTAAAATTTAGGCCAGCCATACCCGATAATCAAAAATATTGGCAGGTCTTTGAGAATGATAAACAGATAGAGGATTTCTTGCTCGGTAAGAATGAGTTTGAATCATCCAATTCAGATTCTACATCCGATGAAAACTGTCTAAACGAAGAACCCCCTGAACAAGAACAACCATCTAGTCCTACAGATATCAACATGTTAACTCAAAAACTCGAAACTCATGCTGAAGAGTATGAAGACTCAAAAAACGAAGACATTGAGGTATTAACACCGAGAGACAAGAACATACCCAGGGGGCTAGCACCGTTAGAAGACCTGTTTGATTTTAATGACGTGGCTAAGAAACCTGCAGTAGAATATACAAAGTCTGACGTTGAAGAATGCAACATAGGCACAAAGGATCAACCTAAAATGATTAAATTAGCTAGGTCCTTGCCACCAGACATGAAAAAGAAATACATTGACTTGTTTAAAGAGTTTTCCGATGTGTTTGCCTGGAGCTATGAAGATTTAAAAGCTTACGATACAGAAATCATCCAGCACAAGATCCCTTTGAGAGAAAAACAAAAACCTTTTAAGCAGAAACTGCGTCGAATCAACCCAATACAACTGCCTCTAGTCAAAAAGGAAATTAAGAAAATGTACGAGGCAGGAATCATTGTGCCTGTAAGGTTTTCAGATTGGGTTTCTAACCTTGTAGCTGTGAGGAAAAAGACAGGAGAAATCAGACTGTGCATTGATTTCAGAAACCTTAACAGAGCTTCCCTAAAAGACAATTACCCTTTACCCAAAATGGAGCACATCCTACAAAAGGTAGTTGGTTCAAAGAGGATTTCTCTGTTAGATGGTTTCTTAGGATATAACCAACTTTTAGTACTCCTAGAAGATCAACTCAAGACAACCTTTACCACTCCTTGGGGCACCTTCATGTATGTGAAAATGCCTTTTGGACTAATGAATGCTGGGGCCACTTTTCAAAGGGCCATGGACATTGCATTTTCAGAGGAAATAGGACACTTCATTGTAATTTACCTTGATGATATAACAATTTATTCCAAAACCGATGAAGAGCACCTCAAACATCTAAGAAAGGTCTTTGAGAAATGCAGGAGATTTGGGCTATCTTTAAATCCCAAAAAGACAGTGTTTGGCTTGCAAGAGGGTAAACTCCTTGGCCACATTATATCAGAAAAGGGGATTAAAATAGATCCAAAAAGAGTTGAGGGAATACTACAGATTAGCCACCCTAGGAACATAAAAGAACTGCAGTCCTTTATTGGAAAGATTAACTTCTTAAGGAGGTTTATTCCCAACTTAGCAGAGCTCCTTAGAAACATGAATAATATGCTCAAAAAGGAAGTAGGATTGAAATGGACTGTAGAGGCCAGAAAATCCTTTGAATTAGTAAAACATGCACTCACCCAAGCACCAATCTTGATCAGCCTGGACTTTTCAAAAGATTTTCTTATTTTTTCCTTTGCCTCAGAACATACAATAGCTGCAGTTCTGTTGCAGAAAAACTCAAAAGGACAGGAACAGCCTATTGCTTTTTTCAGTAAGGCTTTAAGGGATGCACCCTTGAAATATAACATAATGGAGAAACAGGCCTATGCTTTGGTAAAGGCCTTAAAGGACTTCAGGGTGTATATCCTTCATTCCCACACCATTGCCTATGTACCCAGCATTGTGGTAAAAGACATCTTGTCACAAGACCCTGATGGAAAGAGAGGCAAATGGATAGCTGTAATATTAGAATATGATTTGAAGATCAAACCCACCAAACTCATCAAAGGTCAGGGCTTGGCTCAATTAATGGCTGAATCTAACCTACAAGCCCTAGACATTAACATGATAGATGCCTTGGATGAGCAGGAAGAATTACCCCCTCCCACTATGGAAGAGCAGTTCCAAAACTCACCTTGGTATGCCAACATCTTGTATGTACTTACAAATCTTAATGCTCCTCTTGATTTATCAAAAACTAAGGCAAGGTTTTTAAAGTTGAAAGCTAAGAATTATTGCATTTTGAATGAATGTTTATACTGGAAAAATGCTAATGGTTTATTGCTAAAATGTTTGCCTGAAGTTGATGCAGAGAAGATCAAGTATGAATTCCATGAAGGAGAGTGTGGAGGTCATCTCTACTGGAAAACCACAGCCAACAAAATCCTTAGAGCTGGCTATTATTGGCCCACCCTCTTCCAAGATGTCCATAAAATGATAGTTGCCTGTCACAAGTGCAAAATTTTTGAGGGCAAAAGAAAACTCATTCCCTTACCATTAAAACCTATCATTGTTGAAGCTCCTTTTCAACAATGGGGCCTAGATTTCATAGGAGAAATTCATCCTGCTTCATCTGCCCAACATAAATGGATTCTTACAGCCACTGACTACTTCACAAAGTGGATAGAGGCCATCCCTACCAGGAATGCCACAGATTCTATCATTATAAAATTTCTTGAAGACCATATCTTTTCTAGATTTGGATGCCCTAGAAAAATCGTTACTGATAATGCTGCTGCTTTTGGTTCCAAAAAGATGATCGATTTTTGTCACAAGTATCAGATTACATTGGGTCATTCTACTGCTTATTACCCTCAAGGTAATGGGCTAGCTGAATCATCAAATAAAAGCTTGGTGACCATCATCAAGAAGCTACTTGAACAGAATAAAAATTCATGGCATAACAAGCTGGTGCATGCATTATGGGCAGATAGGTTGACCACAAAGAAATCCATTGGAACTTCCCCCTACCAACTTGTTTATGGAGCAGATGCAGTGTTTCCTACCAGCCTGGGTGTACCAGTAATAAAATTATTCCAAGAAATTCAGTCAGAAGAAGACAGTATGATAAGAAGGATTAATGAGACAATACATCTCCAGCAGACGAGGGAAGAATTTTACAACAGGGCTCAAAAAGTGCAAGAAAACATCAAGAAGTTGTTTGACAAGAAAACTAAGGCTTGTGATTTCAACATTGGAGATAAGGTACTCAAATGGGATTCTAGAAGAGAGGAAAAAGGTAAACATGGCAAATTTGACAGTTTGTGGCAAGGCCCTTATATCATTCAGTCCACCATTGGTCCAAATGCCTTTTTTCTGCAAGAGTTAGATGGCACAGATCTGTTTGGGGGTCCTGTCAATGGCAGGGTCCTTAAGCATTACTACTGCTGAGTTCAATTTTCAAGTTTCATTTCCATTGTAAATATCATTGCTTCGTCGGTTTCATAAAAACAAAAAGAAAAAAATACAAAAACAATAAAAAATAGAAAAGAGGGCATAAATAAAAAAAAGAAAGGCAAAGCCCCATGCCAAAAAAGAGAAATAAATCTGAAAGTGTGCAAGCTCAAATGCCACTCCTCAAAAAACACGCTTCTAGTTAGTCAAACTGTTTAATCTTGACTAATTAGTTTTAAATTTTTCTGCTGAAAGGATAGTGAATTGGATTTGCCAAACTGTTTAAACTTGGCTTATCAGTAGATAGATTAGGCTAGAAAAGAAAGGTTCAAACAAGCCCAAAACCTGAACCTAAAGTTTCCAAGCAAGAGATGACTCAAATCTTTTTTATTTTTCTGAGTCATAAAGTTGTAAATCTGGTTCTAATCAACTCAAAATCTGAACTAGAAAGAAAGAAATAACAGCTCAAACAAATTCGAACCAGAGCTGAAATCAAGGAAAGAAAGTGGCTCTAACAAGCTCAAAACTTGAGCCACAAATAAGAAGAAGGATGCTTTAAAAAAAATTTCATATTTCAAACCTTCAATTTTTGATTTTTAACAGTCTATGTGCAGCTTGTTTTTATGCCATAGATCACAGCAAGTCAAACAGTTCAATCTTGACTTGACTGTTTTTGAATTTCTGTCTTAGAATCTAGAGAATGAAATCTGTTGGACAGTTTAATCCCAACAGATAGTAGATTAGGTAGAGAAACATCTGAGCTCAACTGTTTAATCTGAGTTCAGGGAGAAATAAGAGGTAGAATTAGATTAGATTTTTTGTTTTTAAAAGAATAAAATGTTGAAAAAGAGTTTGCCAGTCCAAGTGCACTCTAAATGAAGAAAAAATGTTAGATCAGTAGGATTGGTTAGGTAGGAAGCCTGTGTTGATGAAGATTCATTTTTTTTCAATGCTGCTAACCTTTTTTCAGCCAGAATAAGATCATTTCAGCAAAGACAGCAGCCCAAAGAATGAGGCATTGATCAGCCTCCCAGAGAATGTAGTTCTGAAGTCCTTGATGCCTTCAAGAAGGCACCATCCCCAAGTGGAGCCACTGTTGGCCACCTGTAAATTTTGGTCTATCAAAAGGTGGAAAAAACATGTTTTCAGCCTTCAAGAAACACTTTCCTGGCCAAAATGTTATCTCTTGAAGCCTGAAGGCGATCTCATGCTCATGTCTCAAGGTTTTCACTGTTATTTCTCAGAAACTCAAAATTCTGCTAAAAATTCCATGAGAAGACTGCTGCAATATCCTCCTCCTTTTCCCTTTTTTTTTCCTCTCAGAGACTAACCTTCATATTTTCATCATTTTCATTTGTTCTCCATTTTCCTCGCCCTCTTTTCATATAAATTTGCCTTTGTAGAGTTCCAAACTTCTTTCGAACTTTGTCGAAACTTTCAGAAACTTTTGAAAATCACTGAAAATCTGTGTAAAAAACCCATTTCTTTATTAAAGGTTTAAGCCCCTTGGCCTGAGCTTCCAAACCACTTCCCCAATACGCCCTCATCATAAAAACCAAGCGCCAAACCCATAAAGCGCTAATCGAATCGAAAAGATTCAAGTGTGCATGTTTGTGAACCATTTCAAAATGTCAATTGCGATCAGCCCCTTTGTCATAAACCGCAGATCATATTGTTATTTCATTTACCCGTGGGCCCGCAATCGGGTGCTAAACCTTTGAAAAATCTCTTTCTGATCAATACTTTTCTTTGTAAAACTTGAAAACCCATTATTCCAAAGTTTGTTTTAAAATGCCAAAATCACGTGTTTAAATAGAATGGGTTGATCAAAAAGACCGACCGCGCAATCGCGATCGGAGAATTTAAAATGGGTTGATCAAAAAGACCGGGCCCGAATGTTTCGATTACGATTGGCCCTAGTTATATAAAGCCCGGGCCCATGGTACTCCATACACCCAGTGGCCCCGCAATCGGGCGCCAGCCTATCATATATATATTCCGCCCATTTCACTCAAAACCTTGCTTTTTATTGAAATTTATGGGTTTCTTACGAAGTATAAGGGTCCCGCCGGTGCAAGAAAACAAAGGATCTAGACCGTCGATCTAGACCCAATCGAACGGTTATCGCCCAATCGAAATGTTCCAATCGGAATGTTTCAATCAGAATATTTCAATCGCACTGAAATTTTCAATCGCATGCTTTGTTGCTGCCCCCCCGATTGCTGATCCTCCGATTAAATCTGGGCCGTCCACGTGTCCAGATCGGACGGTCCCAGATCACCCCCCACCGTTGCTCATCACGCGATCGACGGTTCTGTTTAATTCTTTCTCCCGCGTCGTTTAAAATTCCTCTCGGTTAATCTCCACCGTTGGATGCAACCATCCAACGGTCCTGCTCTCTTCCTACGCCTCTGAAGCAGTAAAACCAAATACGCAGGATTTTATAACAAATTGTTTGTATTTTGCAGGTTTTCGAATGAATTCTTCCGCCATTTTTGAAGAAACCACAAAGGCCGAGAGTGACGATCCTCTATCTTCTGAGTTCATAAAGAATCATTCGAGGGGTGTTAGATTTATGTTTTATCAGTGATTTCATGACCCATTGATGCCATTCGACCCTGCTACTGCCCTGCGCACCAGAAGACAAGCAGAAATCATCATTTATTAAAGAGTATCATCTCCGAAGACAAAACATATCAGAACCAGAGATTGAAGACCCAAACACAGATCTCAAGCAAAGTAAAGTGTTTGGGAAGGTGTTAGCCACCTATAATATTTTGTTATACCCAAAGGTGGCTAAATATGTTTTGAGCCTTCAAAGAACAAATTTCATCACTAAAAATTGTTGGCTTTTGAAGACTCCTTGAAGGCCTTCTGCCTTTTGTCCAAAATCCTCATTGCTATTCTCATCTCATACTCTGAAATTTCTGCTGAAATACAAAGAAGAAACTGCTGCAAAGCCATCCCTTTTCCCTTTCTCCCACTCGAAATTAACCTTCTTTTCCTTTCCCTTTTTCCATATTTTTCCTCTATTATTCATCTTTTCCTTTCCTCCCTTCATAAATCACCCTTCCCATGGTTAAAAACTCACTTTTTAACCCTTTCGGCACCCTTTGTTTCCATTAAAAAACCGTGAAAAATCATAAAAATACAAGTCTTTTTATAGACTTAAGCCCCTTGGGCTAAGTCCAAACCACTTCCCCAATATGCCCTCATCATAAAAACCAAGCGCCAAACCCATGAAGCGCTAATCGCATCGAAAAGATTCAAATGTGCATGTTTGTGAGCCATTTCAAAAATATCGATTACGATCAACCCCTTTGTCATAAACCCCCCGATCATATTATTATTTTCATATAACCCTGAGCCCGCCCTCGGCGCTTAAACCTTGTGAATATTTCGTTTCCGACCCATTTTTCCTTTGTAAACCCAAAAACCCATTATTCCAAAGTTTGTTTTAAAATGCCAAAATCACATGTTTAAATAAAATGGGTTGATCAAAAATACCGATCGCGCAATCGCGATCGGAGAATTTAAAATGGGTTGATCAAAAATACCGGGCCCGAATGTTTCGATTACGATTGGCCCTAGTCATATAAAGCCCAGGCCCATGGTACTCCATACACCCAGTGGTCCCGCAATCGGGCGCCGGCCTATCATATATATATTCCGCCCATTTCACTCAAAATCTTGTTTTTTATTGAAATTTATGGGTTTCTTACGAAGTATAAGGGTCCCGCCGGTGCAAGAAAACAAAGGATCTAGACCGTCGATCTAGACCCAATCGAACGGTTATCGCCCAAACGAAATGTTCCAATCGAAATGTTTCAATCGGAATGTTTCAATCGGAATATTTCAATCGAAATGTTTCAATCGCACTGAAATTTTCAATCGCATCCCCTTTTCTGCCACCTCCGATTGAGACCCTTCGATTGAATCTGGACCGTCCACATGTCCAGATCAGACGGTCCAAAACTACTCCGACTTGTTCATCTCCCCGCTCTCCTTTTCGCCTCGTCTACGCAAATCTCCACCGTTGGTTGCCTTCATCCGACGGCTTCGCTCCTCCCCCGCCATCTGAAGCAGTTTAAACCTATTTTCGCAGGATTTCTTAACTATTTTTGTGTTTTGCAGGCGTTTTAATGGTTTTCAATTGTTTAATGAAAGAAAGCCGAGGGTTGGGAAAGACGTTTCCTACGCCTTTGAGCTGTTAAAGAGAACCATCTGCGGGGTTTTGCTCCATTGTTTTCTCAATGCTTCATGGGCATTGATGCCTTTTAAAAGCCCAGCGCAGCCTGCACATCGACAAGACACTATTTTAATTCAAAAACAGTTAAAGAGTATCAGTTCGAAGACACAGCACAGCAGATGAAGATTGAAGATGGTTTTTATGGGGATTACGGCTAAGACCATTATCAAAAGCCTAATCCCCAATCTAAAACACAGTTTAAAGGAAAAACCTAAAGTGTTTCATCAGACAGAAAGCCTCCACTGCCACATCTGAGGCAAATTGATTCCTCGGCGACCACCGAGCCACCTGTCGCCTCAAACCTTTCAAACAGAGGCCGAAGTTATTGAAGAAAATCAGATATTCGCCTCCAGCACAGCCAGGGAGTCACTTCTGCAAGGAAATCAATGCAAAAAATATCTGCAGAGTTACTCCAAACATTACATAAAGCCTCAAAGTCAAATAAAGCTCCCACTGAGCTTAATTCATAAATGTAAAACAGTTAATACAGTGTTCCACCTGTGAATTTTTTCATCGAGCCCCTCAAACAGCCACGAAGTCTTGAATCTGTATTAATTGCTTCGAGAGATCTTTTGTTAGCTCTCACCTCCTCATCCTTCTATAAATACTTCAGTAGAAGATGAGTGAGGGGTTGGATTAGTTGGTTGTTAATGTAATTGCTGAAACATTCTATGTAACTGAGCCGAAAACTCTTGACTGTAGATAAGAAGAAATATTGGTAGGTGTTTGACGGAGATAAACAAATAGAAGACTTCATGCAATTCAGAAATGAATTTGAGCTCCATAGTTCAGATTCAGATTATGATAAAGACTGCAGTGAAGAAAATTTCCTTGGAGAAGAAGAAACGTCTCCTGAGCCTATAGACATTAACCTTCTGACTATCAAACTTAGAGACCAAGCAGAATTAACTGCAAAATCTGAAACAGAGGAATGGGAAACTCTACATTCTAAGGATGATAGTTTGCCCAAGGGTTTGGCCCCTCTAGAAGAACTGTTTGATTTTGATGATGTGGCTAATAAACCAAAACTGGAGCCTGTAGAGACTGAAGTAGAGGAGTGCAATATAGGCAGTGAGTAAAAACCTAAAATGATCAAACTATCCAAAACTTTGCCAGCTCACATTAAACTCAAATACATAGAGCTGTTCAAAGAATTTTCTGATGTTTTTGCATGGAGTTACGAAGATCTTAAGTCCTATGACACTGAAATAATACAGCACAAAATTCCTCTTAAAGAAAACCAAAAACCATTCAAACAGAAACTGCGCAGAATAAACCCTGCCCAGTTGCCATTGGTTAAGAAGGAAATCATGAAGATGCACGATGCTGGTATTATTGTCCCTATTAGATATTCTGAGTGGGTATCTAATCTGGTGTCTGTTAGGAAGAAGACTGGAGAAATCAGGCTTTGTATAGACTTCATAAATTTAAACAAAGCTTCATTGAAAGACAACTACCCTTTACCCAAGATGGATCACATTTTGCAAAGGGTGGTGGGGTCTAAAAGAATTTCTTTGCTAGATGGATTTTCAGGGTATAACCAAGTCTTAGTCCACCCTGATGATCAATTAAAGACGGCGTTTACTACACCATGGGGCACTTTCATGTATGTGAAAATGCCTTTTGGTCTAATGAATGTTGGAGCAACTTTTCAGAGAGCCATGGACATAGCATTCTCGGAAGAATTGGGCTTCTTCATCATTATCTATCTCGATGATGTGACTGTGTTTTCAAAAACGGATGAAGAACACTTAGAACATTTGAGAAAGGTTTTCGAGAAGTGCAGAAGGTTTGGAATATCTTTAAACCCTAAGAAGACACTATTTGGTCTCCAAGAAGGTAAGCTTCTTGGACACATTATTTCAGAAGAAGGTATAAAGATAGATCCAAAGAGGATTGAGGCTATATTGCAAATCTCTCATCCTCGAAATATCAAAGAGTTGCAGTCTTTCATTGGAAAGATTAAATTTTTGAGAAGGTTCATCCCTAACTTGGCAGAGCTCCTTAGAAATATCACAAACATGTTGAAGAAGGAGCAAGGGATAAAATGGACCTTGGAAGCAAAGACATCCTTTGAGCTGGTGAAACAAGCATTAACCAAAACACCGGTTCTCATAAGCCCTGATTTTTCAAAATATTTTTATATCTTCTCATTTGCATCAGAACATACCATTGCTGCTGTCCTTTTACAGAAAAATCCACAAGGACAAGAGCAGCCTATTGCATTCTTTAGCAAGGCATTGAGGGATGCTCCTTTGAAGTATAATATTATGGAAAAGCAAGCTTTTGCTTTGGTTAAAGCATTGAAAGACTTCAGAGTATACATCCTTCACTCACACATCATTGCCTTTGTCCCTAATTCGGTTGTTAAAGACATTCTAACACAGGACCCAGATGGTAAGAGAGGTAAGTGGATTGTTGTTATTCTCAAATATGATTTAGAGATAAAACCCACTAAACTCATCAAAGGCCAAGGTCTAGCTAGATTAATGGCTGAATCCAATTTTGAAGTTCTTGATATCAATATGATTAATGCTTTGGACAGCCAAGAAGAATTCTCAACTCCTATTATTGAAAACCATTTTATGAATTCTCCTTGGTATGCTGATATCGTTTATGTTTTGCTTAATTTAAATACACCTCCTGGTTTATCGAAAACAAAGGCAAGGTTCTTAAAACTGAAAGCAGTAAACTATTGCATTATAGATAGGTGTCTTTATTGGAAAAATGCTAGTGGTATATTGCTTAAATGTTTGCCTGAGTTTGATGCGGAGAAGGTTAAGCAGGAATTTCATGAAGGAGAGTGTGGGGGTCATTTGTATTGGAAGTCAACAGCCAACAAAATTTTGAGGGCTGGTTTCTATTGGCCTACTCTTTTTCTTGATGTACACAAGATGACCACTACTTGTCATAAGTGCCAACTATTCGAAGGCAAAAGAAAATTGTTGCCCCTTCCTCTGCATCCAATCATTGTTGAAGCCCCATTTCAACAGTGGGGACTTGACTTCATAGGTGAAATCCATCCCTCATCTTCTGCCCAGCATAGATGGATCCTTACTGCCACAGACTATTTCACTAAGTGGATAGAAGCCATTCCTTGTAGGCAAGCCAATGATTCAGTTATTATAAAGTTCATAGAAACCAATATCCTTTCTAGATTTGGCTGTCCTACCAAGATCATCACAGATAATGCAGCAGCATTTGGATCAAAGAAAATGGTTGACTTCTGTCATAAATACCAGATAACACTAGGGCATTCCACAGCCTATTACCCTTAAGGTAATGGACTTGCATAATCTTCCAATAAAAGCTTAGTGAACATAATCAAGAAACTATTGGAGGACAATAAAAAATCTTGGCACACAAAGCTGATCCATGCACTTTGGGCTGACAGATTAACTTTGAAGAAATCTATTGGTATGTCACCCTTCCAGCTTGTGTATGGTATAGATGCAATTTTTCCTAACAGCCTTGGTGTACCAGTTATGAAGTTAATTCAAGAATTGCAGACTGAAGATAATGACATGATCAGAAGAATAAATCAGACCATTCATCTTCAGCAAATCAGAGAGGAAGTGTACAACAAAGCATTGCAGAAGCAAGACCATATCAAGAAGATATTTGACAGAAGAACAAAGGCCAGCAATTTCAAGATTGGGGACAAAGTTTTAAAGTGGGACTCAAAGAGGGAAGACAAGGGAAAGCATGGTAAATTTGACAGTCTATGGCTTGGCCCTTACTCTATTCATTCAATTGTTGGAAACAATGCATTCTTCTTACAAGAGCTGAATGGAACATAATTGTTTGGGGGTCCTGTCAATGGCAGGATGCTTAAGCATTATCTTTCTTAAACCATTCTTTGTTTTGAAGCCTTTTTCCCTTTTCCATTGTAAACATTTCATCCATCATTGCATTTAAAGTTATGAAAAATCAGAAAAATACAAAAACAAAGAAAGAATGAAAAGAGGGCAAATTGACAAAACAATAAAGGTATAGCCCCATGCCAAAAAGAAAAAAAAATCTGAAAGTGTGCAAGCTTAAATGCCACTCCTGCAAAACACACTTCTAGTTATTCAAACTGTTTAATCTTGACTAATTAGCTTTCAATCTTCTGCTGATAGGGTAGTGAATTTGATTTTCCAAACTGTTTAATCTTGGCTTATCAGTAGATAGATTAGGATAGAAATTAAGGTTCAAACATGTTCAAAATCTGAACCAAAATTTCCAAAGAGAGATGACTCAAAACTGTTTTATTTTTCTGAGTCATAAAAGAGAAAAACTGGTTCTTATTTGCCCAAAATCTGAATCAGATATCAAGAAAGAGACAGCTCAAACAAAGTAAAAAACAGAGTTGTGAAGAAAGGGAAGGCAGTACTTAAACTTTCAGATCTTAAAGCCTTCTATTTTTTATTTTAATTTTCTGCAAATAATAATCTATGTGCAGCTTGTTTTTATGCCATAGATCACAGCAAGTCAAACTGCTTAATCTTGACTTGGCTGTTTTTAAATTTCTGCTTTAGAATTTAGAGAATGAAAGTCTGTTGGACAGTTTAATCCCAACAGACAGTAGATTAGGTAGAGAAACATCAAAACTCAACTGTTTAATCCGAGTTCAGGGAGAAATAAGGAGTAGAAATAGATTAGATTTCCTGCTTTCAAAAGAATAAAATGTTGTGTAAAGAGTTTGCCAATCCAAGTGCACTCTGATGAAGAAAAAATGCTAGATCTGTAGGATTGGGTAGGTAGCAAGCTGGTTGATAAAGGTCCATTGTTTTCATGGCTGCCAAATATGTTTTTAGACGAAGATCATTCAATCACAGAAGGACAGCCCAATGGATGAGGCAATTGATCAGCCTCCCAGAGAAATCAAGTCTGAATTCTTGATGCCTTCAAGAAGGCACCATCCCCAAGTGGAGCCACTATTAGCCACCTATAATATTTTGTTATACCCAAAGGTGGCTAAATATGTTTTGAGCCTTCAAAGAACAAATTTCATCACTAAAAATTGTTGGCTTTTGAAGACTCCTTGAAGGCCTTCTACCTTTGTCCAAAATCCTCATTGCTGTTCTCATCTCATACTCTAAAATTTCTGCTGAAATACAAAGAAGAAACTGCTGCAAAGCCATCCCTTTTCCCTTTCTCCCACTCGAAATTAACCTTCTTTTCCTTTCCCTTTTTTCCATATTTTTCCTCTATTATTCATCTTTTCCTTTCTTCCCTTCATAAATCACCCTTCCCATGGTTAAAAACTCACTTTTTAACCCTTTCGGCACCCTTTGTTTCCTTTAAAAAACCGTGAAAAATCATAAAAATACAAGTCTTTTTATAGACTTAAGCCCCTTGGGCTAAGGTCTAAACCACTTCCCCAATACGCCCTCATCATAAAAACCAAGCGCCAAACCCATGAAGCGCTGATCGAATCGAAAAGATTCAAGTGTGCATGTTTGTGAACCATTTCAAAATGTCGATTGCGATCAGCCCCTTTGTCCTAGACCCCCGATCATATTATTATTTTCATATAACCCTGAGCCCGCCCTCGGCGCTTAAACCTTGTGAATATTTCATTTTCGACCCTTTTTCCTTTGTAAACCCAAAAGCCCACTTTCCGAAGTTTTAAGTTAAAAACTTAAAGTCACGTGTTTAAATAAAATGGGTTGATCAAAAAGACCGATCGTGCAATCACGATCGAAGAATTTAAAATGGGTTGATCAAAAAGACCGGGCCCGAATGTTTCGATTACGATTGGCCCTAGTCATATAAAGCCCGGGCCCATGGTACTCCATACACCCAGTGGTCCCGCAATCGGGCGCCGGCCTATCATATATATATTCCGTCCATTTCACTCAAAATCTTGTTTTTTATTGAAATTTATGGGTTTCTTATGAAGTATAAGGGTCCCGCCGGTGCAAGAAAACAAAGGATCTAGACCGTCGATCTAGACCCAATCGAACGATTATCGCCCAATCGAAATGTTCCAATCGGAATGTTTCAATCGGAATGTTTCAATCGGAATATTTCAATCGAAATTTTGCAATCGCACTGAAATTTTCAATCGCATCCCCTTTTCTGCCACCTCCGATTGAGACCCTTCGATTGAATCTGGACCGTCCACGTGTCCAGATCAGACGGTCCAAAACTACTCCAACTTGTTCATCTCCCCGCTCTCCTTTTCGCCTCGTCTACGCAAATCTCCACCGTTGGTTGCCTTCATCCGACGGCTTCGCTCCTCCCCCGCCATCTGAAGCAGTTTAAACCTATTTTCGCAGGATTTCTTAACTATTTTTGGGTTTTGCAGGCATTTTAATGGTTTTCAATTGTTTAATGAAAGAAAGCCGAGGGTTGGGAAAGAGGTTTCCTGCGCCTTCGAGCTGTTAAAGAGAACCATCTACGGGGTTTTGCTCCATTGTTTTCTCAATGCTTCATGGGAATTGATGCCTTTAAAAGCCCAGTGCAGCCTGCACATCGACAAGACACTGTTTTAATTCAAAAACAGTTAAAGAGTATCAGTTCGAAGACACAGCACAGCAGATGAAGATTGAAGATGGTTTTTATGGGGATTACGGCTAAGACCGTTATCAAAAGCCTAATCCCCAATCTAAAACACAGTTTAAAGGAAAAACCTAAAGTGTTTCATCAGACAGAAAGCCTCCACCGCCACATCTGAGGCAAATTGATTCCTCAGCGACCACCGAGCCACCTGTCGCCTCAAACCTTTCAAACAGAGGCCGAAGTTATTGAAGAAAATCAGATATTCGCCTCCAGCACAGCCAGGGAGTCACTTCTGCAAGGAAATAAATGCAGAAAATATCTACAGAGTTACTCCAAACATTACATAAAGCCTCAAAGTCAAATAAAGCTCCCACTGAGCTTAATTCATAAATGTAAAACAGTTAATACAGTGTTCCACCTGTGAATTTCTTCATCGAGCCCCTCAAACGGCCACGAAGTCTTGAATCTGTATTAATTGCTTCGAGAGATCTTTTGTTAGCTCTCACCTCCTCATCCTTCTATAAATACTTCAGTAGAAGATGAGTGAGGGGTTGGATTAGTTGGTTGTTAATGTAATTGTTGAAACATTCTATGTAACTGAGCCGAAAACTCTTGACTATAGATAGTGGTTTCATCGGCTCTTGGAGCTCTGCTTGTAGCAGATAGGTTAGGTTGTGAAGAGAGATGGATTAAAACATTGGACCTGAAGATTGTAACCGGTTTGAAGCATCAATACAAGCTGTTTTATGGGATCCTGGTCTATGCTGATGGTGATGTTATTCTCACTGTGAACTTGTCATTTTATTTCTGTTTTCAATTCGTTTCATTTTCCACTGTAAAGAACAGTTTGAACAGTGTTAGGACTTACTGCATACCAGTAACCTTCTTTGGCTGAGAAATCTTTATTTCAATGTTTTCTTCTAATTGTGTTATTTATAAATGATTTAATTCAGTCTAAGTACAGAGATGCTGGCGTTCCCTCATCTTTTCGTCACAGCTGAATGTTATTTTTAGATGTTACTTTCAATATATGTTGTGTAAGGAATGAATTGAGGAAATCAAAGGTTAGCCCTGAGTCCCTTTCTTGTTTGCTCAACTATTCGATTGTTTCCCTTAGGATGTGTTAAAATCTGACTAGTTTCGAAGTACTTATCAGATCTTAGGCCATTCTGTGTTATCTTTGTGATTGTCTTGAATGTAACTAAGTAAAGGAGAGCTAGGAGAGGATTAGGGTGCGCCCAGCACACTGGTTTCTACTCCAAAGGTTGCCTTTAGGTTTTCCTTTCGTTTTTATTTGTATTCTATTAGAAGTGTATCAAAGGCTGGATATTTTCAAAGTACTTACGAGATCCTAGTTTGCTTCTATGTTTTTCTTAAGTGCTTGGTCAAAGGCTGGCTAGTTTCAAAGTACTTACCAGATCCGGGGCTGCTCTTTGTTCTGCATCTGTCTTTTCCCTTTCTTATTTGTATCACTCCATCCCATAAATAAAACTCTAAAGAGATCCTTAGGCATAGATGACTTGCCCCATAGATCATTCTTGAACCTGAATGTTTCAATTAAATCCTCTTATGACTCCATAGCCCAATGGATTGACAACTTACCATCATCCCCCTTCTTGATCAAAGCTTACTCTTTTGCTTGCAACTTCTCACCGTTGAACCTATTTACATATAGATTTTTCTGCCTCAGACAGCAACTATGTTCAATCATCCGAAAAGACCAAAACAAAACCTTGGCCTTCATAACTAGCCTAATATCATTACCCTAAGCTTTTCAAAGACAATATCCATCTTTGTACATATTGGAGAGATCCCTCTCCGGATTCAGGAGGGCTAGATCCTAGAATCCCAAAGTTGGTTGAAATGATGTTAACTCTGTGATTGGACTCTCCCAATCTTGCTAATAAATTACAGAGACCTAACAAAAGGAGCGAAGACATCTGTCGAGCTGAGAAATTCCCCACCGCTATAAGAAGAGGCTAATTGAACCCTCTACAGCTCCAAAAGACACCTGTAGTCTCGTTGAGATCAAAGACCGCCGAACAATTAATACTAATTGAGCTATCTTATCTCTAATTGTCGGCAGAACCATTCGAGAAGATTAAAGAACAGTTCAGAAGCAGATATTTAGATCATTTCATCTCGGGAAGTAGAAATAAAGTCACTCCAGCATGACACTGAGCTTCAAAGGACGACAAAAAGCTCCCACTGAGCTTAATTGTAAGTGTACTTAAATTAATGCTGATGAACACCTGTAGATTTCTTGATCGAGGCCCTCAAAGTACCGAAGAGTCATCTTCTGTATTAATTGATCCAAACAGATCTTTTCATAGTAGACCACCGCCCCATTCTTCTATAAATACCTCTGTAGAAGATGAGGAAAAGGTTGGTCTCGGGACATCTGAACGCCTGTAATAGTCATTCTGAAGCTACTGATGCCCTATTATGTAATTGAAAGATACATAAGCTGATATGAGAAGTTCAAAGCTGTAGAGACCCACCAGGCTTGCTGATTGTAACTGGTTTGAATATCAATACAAGCTGCTGATTCATGGAATTCTGAAACTATGTCAATGGTGATGTGTTCCTTACTGTCAATTGTCGTTTTACTTAATGTTTTCACTCTGTTCACTTTCTTTGATAAAGAGCAGCAAACATAGAGTTAGGATATACTCTCCACGGTACCCTACTCTTACTGAAAGCTTTATCTTCTATGTTTTCTTCATTTGAATGTCCTCTTTGAAGAGTTTATTAATGCAGGTTAGTTTAAAAGTACTTCCCTGATCTAGATAGCTCTTTGAGATGAATGTTCTCTTTTTTATCCTTGGAGTTTATCAATGCAGCGTAGTTTAAAAGTACTTAGCTGATCTAGATTGCTCTTTGTGATTATCATCTGTGTTCCCTTATCGAATATGCTGAAGCAGGCCGGTTTAAAAGCACTTACCTGATCTTAGGCTGTTTGAACTGTTTTTTAAATGTTTTTGATGGAAATTACTTCAATGCAGGTTAGTTTAAAAGTACTTACCTGATCAACAGAAATACTTTTATGTTTCTCCTTAAGTACATGTTGAAAGCAAGCTAGTTTAAAAGTACTTACTTGATCTTAGACTGTGCTTTGTTTTTTCATTTGTTTAAGTCTTTCACTGCCTTTTTGTTTCACCCCATTAATCACCTTAAGAGATCCTTTGATGTAAATGACTTGCTCCATGGATCCTTCTTGAATTTGCTATCCAATTAAATCCTCCTATGACTCCATAGCCCAATGGGTTAAAGTTGTCTTTGTCTTTTGCTATCAGCTGAAACATTCATTCATTTGCAGGCTCTTCACCCTTTATTTTGAACTGCTTTCACCTTCACCATGTCTTCGCCCAACCAAAAACAAACAAAACAAACCCATGCTCTTCATAACTAGCCTAATATCAAAATTCCAGTCTTTAAAGATCACATCTTTGAACTCATTTATAGAGAGATCCCTCTCTGGATTCAGGAGGGCTAGATCCTTGAATCCCAAAGCGGTTTGATGTTACCTCTGCAGTTGGACTTTTCCAATCTTGCTAATTACAGAGTGATAACAGAGTCCTTCTTGTGATGACATGCCATCCACTCTATTAGGCCTTTCAACCCTAGGCCTTAAGGTAACTTTGATCGTAACAATGTGGCAAGGTAATGAAACACCGACATCATGGATCCACAACTAAATTTATATAGTCTCCATCAGCATCGCCCGAGATATAGATTAATAGTATGAGGAAGGTTATGGTAGTGAGTGATTAGCAATGGGAAGGTTTCGAGATGGAACCATGATGGCCCAAAATCTTGAACAGTTTATGGGGCCCACCCATGTACATGTCATTTTGGCCTGGATCTACTAGCCTCTATAATCAATGCAACTTCTTTGGGATCCCGGTGGTCCATAGGCCAAGAGCCCAATGCCTCGGTCATCCAATCACGAGGGTCTACTAGTGTGAGTTCCACAAATGGACCAATTCTGTGTTATCCTCATCCATGAGGTCGAATTTTGATGGCCTATAGGTCCACCCACTGACTCCATGTCAGTCAGTCTTGTATGAAACTTTTTGAAGTGACACTACATGCATAAAAAATCGATAATTTATTTACAATGGCCAATATCATCCCATCGAAAATGGCCTTTGCACATAGTGCTTCATTCAAATATCTCAAGGATCTGATGGCTAGTAGCAAGGATTCCATGGAACCATGGTTCCACCTTCAGGTATACATACTTCCTCTTCACGTTTTTGGCCCCCATCAGGATTGGACAATCCTCCCAAATCTTGTTCGCATAATCCCTTCAGTGGTCTGGTGGCCCAATGGATGGGGAATGTAATAAACAAGGGGATAGCCTAGGGGGCAGTGGAAAATATCAAAATTTAGTGGTTTATGGTATGAGGGGGAAAAAAATCTAAGTATGAACAAAACATGGGGTAAAGGCCCATAATACTAAAAAGGCATTGATCATGAAATAGAAAGGGAAAATACCCCAAATAACAATTTTACACAATTTTCAAGGTCGTGCATCGAGTATTACACCAATCGATCCAATTCTGCTAGCCTCTTGTATAGGCTATTGAAATTCATTCAAGGACATGTGAACTCTGAATTTTTCTAAACGTGAAACTCATGGGTGAGATGAATACTGGAAGAAATCCATAACCTGACTATCAAGCATCACAAATATTCTTGAGCTACCTAAGTTATTATTTATAAATCAAGATTTTCAAGTAAATGAAAAGAGAGCATGGACACATAGTTTACTACTTCCATCATGAACATAGCATTAAGCAGTCTAGCCCAAAACTTTATTTCCACTTAAATAGACAAGATAGTTTCAATTCACAAGTATGGTAGAAATATTCATAATTCAAGAATTCAATACAACTATAAACCCATAAGGTAATTTTTCAATCGAATCCCAATTTTAATAGTGAAATTTAGTCAATAAATTATAAATATTTAAGGCATCCTGCAATCATGCATATTATAGTGAACTAATTATTTCAAGAATACAATTTATATTCATAAACACATAAAACATTTTGTCATTTTAAAGCATAACGGTGAGTTTCAAGCATTCACTCATGAACATACATAATTAAGCATTAATCATACACACAACAAGGAATGTCTTAGTCTGTAATCCAACATGTATAAATAATTATACTTATCTGTGTGTGTTAAGGTGTTTGGAAACTAAAGGAGACACATCCACTCTCCACCATGTTAGCATCTTAGGATTTTGAAATCAGATGTCTTTATCTCATCCATTCATTTTCAGCTTTGGAGCATTAGTTTAGCCTATGAACATCTTGTTGTCATAGTCTAAAGGTCATTGTCCACATCATACAAAGTTTGACACATTTATAGTCAAAGTCATGAGGTCATGAATTCAATTGTTATACAGTAAAGATTCAATGAGTATGTGACAACATTCATTCCTTGGTCAGTTCCAAAGAAAGGTTGTGTTAGTTGGTTTAGGGTTATGAATATTTTAGAGCATGGTTCATCAAGGTCATTTCATCATTTACATATTATGCTATAATCATATTCATATATTCTATTTTCTACCATCCTACATCCCATTACATTCATCCTACACATACCCCTAACATCATCACACCTCCACACTTCATCCCTCATCATTATCTTACAACACCTTATGCTAAATCATGATCATTGTGGATTAGATCAAAGAGGATGAATTGATTCAAAGGACATGGATCAGATCAAAAGATCATAATGAAAAAATTAAAAGGCAAAATTCAAATCAAAAACAAAATTTGCAAAGAAGAAAGAAAAAGGTGAAAAAACATAGGCGCACTATATGCAACTTGTTCTCATGGCTCAGCTTAGCTAGGCCATTCTCCTCAAACACACAGCAACAGTTCCATTGAAAAACTCATAGATCTGGTGGTGAAAAGACTTAATGGTTTAGTATAAAGATAGTTACGTAAGGATTACACCAATCTACTAGACATCACCCAGGTGCAACGTAATGTCTTCCAGCAATCTTGCAGACAAGCTCACAAGGTGGCATGCATTTTTCTCCATGGTCTGAAATTCACGCGGGTTTCTAGAGGGTCAACTTCGACGGTTTTTTCTGGATGAATGGAAGAAAAGTTTCCAAATTTACAACATGGGTTTTGTGTAGAGTGGCCTTAATTAGGTGGCTAGGGAAAAAAATCCAGAAATTGTCAATATTTTGGGTCCATTTTGTGGTTTTTTATGAAGCAACCTATTTTGGCAACAATTTTGGTAGTGATACTGGCAACAATTTTCAATCATCAAATTTGACAAATGTTCAGTATTTCAATTTCTATGTTTTGAAGGAAAAAGAGGTAACTGATATAAAAATTTGAGCCATTAGGAGCAGGAGTTGGGGAACAGTATTATTGAAATCCTATCAAATATCTTCGCTTTGGATCCTAGCCTGTTTCATGCTTTTAGTAATCAATTCCAAATAGAATCATTTAAAATCATGCAGCAAGTTGGATATGGTGCATCACTTGAATGCAATGAGTACATGGATTATCTTTCAGAATTTTTTCTCTTTATTAGGAACATGTTTGATGAGCAAGGGAGAAAACTGGCATTTGGTTCACCTTGCAAGACCTTTTGTTGCAAAGTCATTTCCATTAATTAAATTGATGGGCTCACCACCGGTTGTGACATTGTTTTCCATAATGATTTTAGTTTTGTTGAAGTCCAACAAGAAATTGTAGCACACAGACACTAGCGTGGGACCAATAGGTCCTAGCAGCACCTACACTAGTGTGGGCTAAATTTGGTGTAGTGTCTAATTTAATTTTTGCTTAATTAAATTGGACAATAAAATGTAATCTTATCTCATGGTCACTTTTAATAGTTAAATGAGTGTGATAAACTCAGTGAGCTCATGAAATTCAAGTTGAGGGTGGTTGGTGAGGCATGTAGAGTAATTCTATTAGTTATAGAGTTTGAATTGCAGTTGGTGCATTAGTTTAATGCATGTGTAATCAGTTAACTTAGTTAAGCGATTTAGAGTCAGTTGAACTAGTTGTAATTGTTTGTTGCACTAGTGAGATATCAAGTGAATTAAATATTGTTTAATTCACAATCAGTGATTTTCCATGTAACTGATGATTTACTATTATTAGTTGCATGCATGTCAATTCCAATGGAGACCCAATTGAGACAAAGGTGAAAGGGAGGTTAACTATCAGTTGTGTGATTAGTAGGCTGCCTACATGCAACCAAACATCCATTGGAGTGCCCATGATCCTTGTGCATTTTAGGAAGGCCAAAATTCCTAAAGAATAGGTATTGCATTCATCAGGAATTGTGCAAGAAAGGCAGGTTGTTTAGAGGCTGTGAATTGGCTAAGTGTTGGTTAATTTTGTCTAGGACAATATGAGACAATTAGCAGAGTGCAGGAGACTCTTGTGAGAAGAGTGCATTGTAATTGTTTCATGATTCCATGGTTAATAACCAATAGAAGATAGTGGCGCTTTGAGCAGCAAGCTTTCCCCCGGAAATTATCTGTGTTGTGGTTTGATTTGATTCTCTCTTTGCTTCATGTGATTGGTGATTGTGTTTAATTTCCGCAATTGATTTGTAGAAGTGATTCAGTATCTATATTTAGTAAATTGTTAGATCAAATTAAATACATTGATATACATATGTTTGAATAATTTCTACATGGTATCAAAGCAGAGGAAATCACTATAGTGAAGGAGAAGTTGAGTTTGTGACTGAATAGAATTCAAAAATTTTGCAAAATACATTCTGGGAGTGACAGATGATTCAGGATCGAAATGGATTTCAATGGCTTGATATTGGAGTATGCACTCGAGGGCAGTTCCAATTATATTGTGTGGAAATAAGGGATGGATGCAGTATTGGAGGAAAATGGGTTGAAATAATTCATCGACAATGACATTCCAAAACCCGATGTAGAAGATGTCACTCTTCTTGATGCTTGGCAAAAGAAGGGTGCAAAGGAGAGGAGGATATTACTGGAGGGAGTACGATACCACATTGTCTCAAGTCTCCATGGAAAATTGACACCATATGCAATGTGTAAATCTTTGAAATATCTATTTCACAGTAGTAGTGATCACATAAAATTGGCACTGAAGGATAAACTCGGAAAAATGAAAATGGAGAAAGGCGACACCATTCTGAAATATTTAACAAAGTTTGTCCAATGTCGGGATGAGCTTGGGAGAATCAGAATTACTGTCGCGAATGATGACTTGGTGAGCCTAGCTCTTATAAGACTTCCCAAGAGTTGGCATAGTTATCAAGACTTTATCAATGGAAGGGAAAAGCTGCCAGATTGGGAACGATTTTGGTCAGATTTGGTGCAAGAAGAATTCAGGTGGAATACCAGGGATGGATCTTCATCTAAGCATGATGATGAAGAAGATTTTGCTTTGGCTGCCAAGGTGCAGAAGGGGAAAGGAAAGAAATTTCATTCCAAATCTGAGTCCTTCAAATATGGTAAGAAGCGCAACATGTCCAGAGTGAAGTGTTTTCACCGCCATGAGCATGGACATTATGCCACTAATTGTCCCCAAAAGAAGAAGAATAAGAAGGCTTCAGGATCTCCAGCTGGTGAGGCTTTGGCCTTGCAATTTGAGCTTGACTTATCATTGATCACATGCATGGTTTCAAGTGCAATGGGATCAGTGTGGTACTTGGATAGTTGTGAATCCTTTCACATAACGGGAGACAAAGAATTTTTCAGTAGCTTGGAGGAAAAGGACCTCCAGATGCATATCAAAATGGGTGGTGATGGGCGGTACAGTACTACCAGGATTTGTAATATTACCTTCCAGAGACAGTCAGGTAAACCCTTTCAATTAAAAGATGTAATTCAAGTACCAGGCTTGAAGAAAAATTTGGTCTCATTCGCAATGTTGGAGGATAGAGGCTATGATATTGTTTTCAGTGAGGGAAAAGCTTTCATGTGACACAAAACAATAGGACAAGCCAAGAAGATTGGGATTTTATTTAAGAATCTCTATAAACTTGATGTATATGGCTACGCAGAATTTATGTGTAAGGTGGAAAAAGTGGTGAGTGGGGATGAGGGCGATTTATGGCACAGGAAATTGGGTCATCTTCACCACGGAGCCTTGAAGGTCATGTAGCAGATTTCTACAGGTCTTCCTAAGGGTACTCTTCCGCAGTCAGACACATGCAAGGGATGTACTATGGGGAAGTATGCAAAGGCCACTTTTCATGAGAAGGGGAACCGAGCTTCAAAAATCCTTGAGAGAGTTCACTCAAACGTGTGTGGGCCATTCTCTACTACTTCGACAGTAAAGCATAAGTACTATGTGATATTTGTTGATGAATTTTCTCAAAAGTGTTGGATCTACTTCATGCAGAAGAAAGATTAAAAGTTCTCAAAGTTTCTTGAGTTCAAATAATTGGTGGAGAAATACACGGGGAAGCATCTGAAGGCTCTTAGGAGCGACAATTGTGGTGAGTACATCTCCAATGAATGCAAGAAATTCTACAGCAAAGAAGGAAGTCGAAGAGAGTTGATTGCGCCCCATAACCCACAACAGAGTGGGTTCACAGAAAGGAAGAACAAAACAATTGTGGGTGTAGCACGAGCGATGTTGTATGATCAGGGACTACCATTTTATTTGTGGGCAGAGGCATGCAACTTAGCAGTATTTGTGAAAAAACTGTTGTCCTCATCGGATACTTGGCATGAGTACACTAGAAGAGGCTTTTACTAGTAAGAAACCTGGTGTTTCACATTTTAAGATTTTTGGCTCATCTGTTGATGTGCATGTGACCAAAGACACCAGGAAGAAGCTTGAACCAAAAGCTAATATTGGGATATTTTTGGGGTACACTAAAACTCCCCACAACTATCGGGTGTATTTTCCAAACAACAGAATGACTGTTGTGCGACGGGATATAAAATTTGATGAGGAGAAAGCCATGTGATTGTTCATTGTGAGAGAGTTGAATTTGCATGAAGAGGGGGAACTCTTGGTTCCAAAGAATGAACCTCAATATGTGGAGCAGCCACATGCGGAGGATCATGGAGTGATAGAAAACACTCATGCAGAGCCATCCACTATAAATGGTAGAAGGTGCACCATGGAAGTTGATAGATTGAGACTTGATGCATGAGAGAATGTAGGAGCCCCTACTTCACTGCACAAACAGAGACAGTCTCCAGACAGGTTTACTGGATACATGGCTCTTATGAGCAAGTGTATTGTGACAGAACCATCTTCCTTTCAAGAGGCAGTGCAGTAACCAATTTGGGTTGATGCTATGGTAGAGAAGTATGACTCCATCGTCAAGAACAGTGCATGGGAGATTGTCCCCAGACCAGCTGGTAAATTAGTGGTTGGATCTATATGGATATATAAGGTGAAGCAAGTTGTTGATGGGAGTGTGGATAAGTACAAGGCCAGATTTGTGGCCCAGGGATTCTCACAAGTTGACGGGATCGACTATTATGAGACTTTCACACCAGTCGCAAGGTACTCTTCCATTAGATCTATCCTTACACTCTCAGCACAGATGAGTTGGCGAATTCATCAGATGGATGTGAAAACTTTGTTTCTCAATGGATTTATTGAGGAGGAAGTGTACATAGAGCAGCCAGAAGGTTTCAAGATCTTTGACAGCAAGTCGCATGTGTGTCGACTCAAGAGGGCATTGTATGGGCTAAAGAAAGCACCTCACGCTTGGTACACTCGAATTGACAGTTATTCCACCGGGTTGGGCTTCACCAAAAGTGAAGCAGATGCAAACCTATACTAGGTTTTGGTTGATGGTAAGCTCTTGATTATTGTACTTTATGTTGATGATCTAATTTTGACAGGTGATGAGCAGCTGATAAACTCATGCAAGGAGGATCTTGCAAGGGAGTTCGAAATGAAGGACATGGGACTCCTTCACTATTTCCTTGGTTTGGAAATATGGTAGCAGGATGGTGAAATTTTTGTTTCTCAAGGAAAGTATGCCAAAGAGATACTAGGTAAGTTTCACATGGAGAGTTGTAAACCCATGGACACTCCTCTTCCAAGAAATTTGAGGAAAGAGGATGCTACTTCAGGAGAAGTAGTGGATGCTACTATCTACAGGCAGTTAGTAGGTTCACTAATTTACTTGGTGAACACCAGACCAAACATTTTCTATGCAGTTAACCAGCTTAGTCAAGCTATGGTTAAGCCGACCAAGCTCTTTTAGAAGGCGGGGAAGCATGTCTTGATATATCTCAAGGGCACTATAGAGTATGGATTATGGTACATGTTGGACCTATTTCTCATAGGAATTTCTTGGCTGCAAAAACTATGCTAAGAAACCAACTCGACTAATCTTTAGGTTCAAGTTGGCCCTTGAACCAGAGGGGGCTCTCTTAATAATTATGAGGCCTTGTTTAAAATTGTTCCTTGTCACTGAAAAACAGCCTTTGAGGCACAGTGGCCAGATTTATGGTTTTAATTGGGGGTGGTTGGCTATCAATGACAATCCCTATTCATGATTAAAGGCCTCTCTCATAGGGTCCCTTCTAAAAGTGTCAGCTTCCAGCCTGACAGAATGAATTATATTTTTAAGAATTATGATAGAAGAATGTAAAGAGATTCCTAATAATTGAGCAGTCAACCTGAGTACTTAAAAACTAGGGAAATTTAGATGCGTATAGGATATTTTTACAACCAAACAAAACATATTCAAGAGAAGATAGAAGGAAAAAATATAACCAGTTTCAAAGAGGAGCTAGATCAGACATACAATCTGATATACTAATCTCTTTAAACAATTATAAATCTACACGGGATTTTAGAGAGATTGAAACCCAATGTATTCTTACCCAGCTCTTATATGCAACTCTGAACATGTGTAGAAATAAAATATGAAAATACTAGAAAAACAGCCGGAAGGTTTTCATTAGAAATCCAATAAGAGAAGCTATTGCAAAGTGTAGAGTCTTGGCATCAAAATCTCGCCCTTTTCCTATTACAATTGATCATATATATAGAAATACAAACTGCTAAACTATTACAAACTTTTAGGAATAAAATCCTAAACAATATACTAAAAATAAATAATCTCCTGATATCCTGCCAGAAATTTGGAACTGTTGGCAAATTATCTGCCTTAGAATCTAGAAATTTGTTGCATGATTGCTGAAAATATGCAAAATGATCCTCAATCTGTTGATCTTTTGTTGTTCTGAATGTTGATATCTCTATGCCTTTAAAATCTAGAACTGTTTTTTCTATCATTTTCCCTTTAATTGATATTTTTGTGCCTTCAAATCTGGGGTTTGTTGCTGAAGATTTGTTTGGAATGAATTTATGTCACTCTTTGACAATGATTCACTAATATCATAAAATATATTTCATTAATGTGATAATTTTTTCAAATATTCAGTGAATAAATTTGTATTTTCATGAATTTACTAAATAAATTTCAAAAATATCTCCTCAAATAATAAATTTATGGATAAATTCATCCACTTATGTCGTGCTTTTCTTTCTCATGTCTTTCCAAAACCATTTTTTAAACCCATGTCCTGTTTCTCCTTCCCTGTAAAAACTCATTTTTACTTCATTTGCTTTCACACTATGAATTTCCTTTCTGTAAAATTTATTTATGGATTTATAAAACCATGTGTGATTTTGTAAATCCATGTCTTGTTTCTTCATTCCTGTAAAAACTCATTTACTTTATTTATTTTTACATCTTAGTCTGTCATTTGAGTTCATTCACTTTGATTTTACATGTAACTGTAAAATAATTTTTACATCTTAGTCTATCATTTCATTTGACTCACTTTCCCTTCCATTGTGAAATGCATTTATTTCATAATAGTATGAAATTTCATTTTCGTCATTTTTATAAAACTCAAAACAATAGAGGGAGTCTAATGGTAATTAGTTTAGGAAAGGGGGTGTGAACTGATTAGGGACATCTTTAGTAGTAGATTTTTTGTGCCCTTATCTCGAGGTAGGGGAAAATAGGGAAGTTTAAAGCTAAGTGCAGGGTGGGCCATAGGATTTTTTGATTTGATTTTTACCCTTAGACTTAGTCTTAACAATTTAATATAACATAAATTTTAACTTTAAATAAATATTTCCATAAAAATATGCCATGATATTTTTATAAAAATACAATTATTAAAATTAAAATTATTATTATAAAAAAGAATTAATAATTTTTTTGAAAGAATGACTAAATGTATGTTTTGAGAATTTATCCAAGGAGGAATTAAAAATTTCTCACTGAAAATTTGTAATTTTCACTGTACCAGAATATGTTACAACATCGACTCCAATGGGGACTGTTTCCCCTGTGGGATGCAGAGAACAAGTAGACCAACTGCATTAAGTGTTGGGCATAAACCTGAACATAAACCATTCATCTGCCATCATATAACCAATTCTCATGGATCAATCCTGTCATTTGAATAGCCTTCTAGTGCACACTAAAACCCTGCAACTACAACCATTTCTTGCACTAATTCAAATACTTTTTCACATTGAAATCTGAAAATGAAAAATTATAGACTGAAAATATAAGTTGATCTATCACACCATTCATAAAAAATGAACACGTTGATCTACTGCATACTGAAACTCTGAATATCTATTCAATCCCCACACTTCTATCTAACTGAACTGGAAAACTTTGCACTGTTAGGTGTAATCTGTTTTCCAATGTAACCAAGTGTGGAGTGGATCTATTGACAAACCACATTGCTAACAACTGAAAATATGAGGAATATATACAATATGAATATAAAATACCATAGGAAACTTATACTCATAGGGGTACTTTAAAAGTTGCATCCTTTGTTGACATTTTAGTTTTCTTACCATGGCTGAGAGGTAGATACATATATTGTTGATTGTAAGTGTCAATGAACGTTGCATAGCAATAAAGGAAACTGAAATTTCAAACCAATGGAATCGGTAACCCAGTGGAATCGCCATATGACAGAGTCGACAAGTGAAAGAGATGCAACCAATTATAAATGCCTACTCCTTTTTCACCAGCAAGGAATAGATCTAATCTTTATCGTTCCCCGAATAAAAATATCTTCGTTACTTTGATCCCCGGCAACGGTGCCAAATGTTGGACCTATTTCTCGTAGGTAGTTCTTGGCTACAAAAACTACGCCTAGAAACCAACTCGACCAATCTTTAGGTTCAAGCTGGCCCTTGAACCAGACGGGGCTCCCTCAATAATTACCAAGCCTTGTTTAACATTGTTCACTCTCACTGAACAGTAGCCTTTGAAGTACAATGGCCAGATTTATGATTTTAATTGGGGGTGGTTGGCTATCAATGACAATCCCTACTCATGATTAAAGGCCTCTCTCACAGGGTCCCTTCTCAAAGTTTTAGCTTCCAACCTGACAGAATGACTTAGCTTTTTAAGAATTATGATAGAAGAATGTAAGGAGATTCCTAATAATTGATAATTTAGCCTGACTACTTAACAACTAGGGGAATTTAGATGTGTACAGAGGATTTCTACATCCATACAAAACATATTCAGGAGAAGATAGAAGGAAAAACAATAACCAATTTCAAAGAGGAGCTAGATCAAACAGACAGTCTGATATACTAATCTCTTTAAACAATTATAAATCTGCACAGGATTTCAAGGAGATTGAAACCCAATCTATTCTCAGCCAGCTCTTATATACAACTCTGAACATGTGCAGAAATAGAATATGAAAATACTGGAAAAACGTACAAGAAACACAAATTCTGTCATAAATTGGAGCTGGAAGGATTTCATTAGAAATCCAATAAGAGAAACTATTACAAAGTGTAGAGTACCAGCATCAAAATCCCACCCTTTTCTTATTACAATTGATCATATATATAGAAATACAAACTTCTAAACTATTACAAACTTTCAGGAATAAAATCCTAATATACTAAAAATAAATAATCTCCTGATATCTAGCCAGAAATTTGTTACCGTTGGCAAATTCTCTGCCTTAGAATCTGGAAATTTGTTGCATGATTGCTGAAAATATGCAAAATGATCCTTAATCTACTAATCTTTTTATGTTCTGAATGCTAATATCTCCATGCCTTTAAAATCTAGCACTGTTTTTTCAGTCATTTTCCCTTTAATTGATATTTATGTGCCTTCAAATCTGGGGTTTGTTGCTGAAGATTTGTTTGGAATGCATTTATGTCACTCTTTGACAAAGATTCACTAATATCATAAAATATATTTCATCAATGTGATAAATGTTTTCAAATATTCCATGAATAAATTTGTATTTTCATGAATTTACTAAATAAATTTCAGAAAATATCTCCTCAAATAATAAATTTATGGATAAATTCATCCACTTATGTTGTGTTTTTCTTTCTGATGTCTTTCCAAAACCATTAATTTTTTTCACTTCTCATGGATTTACAAAACTATGTATGGTTTTGTAAACCCATGTCCTGTTTCTCCTTCCCTATAAAAACTCATTTTTACTTCATTTACTTTCACACAGTGAATTTCCTTTCTGTAAAATTTATTTACGGATTTATAAAACCATGTGTGGTTTTGTAAATCCATGTCTCATTTCCTCATTCCTGTAAAATCTCATTTACTTCTGTAAATCTAGTTTTAACTTTAGCTTTCATGGAATTCTTTTACTTCAATCTCATATTTCCATCCGTGAATTTGATTTTATATGTACCTTTAAAAATCATTTTTACATCTTAGTCTGTCATTTCATTTCAGTGAAATGCATTTATTTCATAGTATGAAATTTCATTTCCACCATTTTTATAAAATTCAAAACAATAAAGTTCATGGTTTTCCGAGGCGGTAGTGGTATGTAGTTTAGGAAGGGGGCTGCGAACGGATTAGGGAGATGACAGGCATAAAAAGAAGTAAAGTTAGAACCCCTTTAGAAATACATTTTTAACTGTAGGTTTTTTGTGCCCATATCTCGAGGTAGGAAAATAGTTTAAAGCTAAGTGTGGGGTGGGCCATAGGATTTTTGGATTTTTATTCCATAGGATTTAAGGATTTTATTTTTACCATTAGGCTTAGTCATAATAATTTAAAATAACATAAATTTTAAATTTAAATAAATATTTCCATAAAAATATGCCATGCTATTTTTATAAAAATACAACTATTAAAATTAAAATTATTATTATAAAAGAGAATTAATAATTCTTTTCAAAGAATGAATAAACTTATGTTTTGAGAATTTATCCAAGGAGGAATTAAAAATTTCTCACTGAAAATTTGTAATTTTCAGTGTACTAGAATATGTTACAACAATGCAGAGGGAGTGAAGCTTCAAGGCTTCATGGATACAGATTGGGCAGGCAGTCCATCAGACACAAAGAGCACATCAGGAGAGATCTTCATCATAGGATCAACAATAGTTTCTTGGTACAATAGGAAGAAGTGATCTATGGCACTCAGTTCAGCCGAGGCAGAGTACATGGCAGCAAGTCAAGCTGCATGTGAAGCCATATGGATGAGAAAGATCCTGGTTGGTTTGTTTGGTTTTCAGATGGATTCGACTATGATACATTGTGATAAGAAAAGTTGCATTAAACTCTCAGTTAATCCGGTGTTTAATGATAGCTCCAAGCACATAGACATCCGGTACCACCATCTCAGAGATTGTGTTCAGAGGCGCATAATTTTACTTCAGTACATTCCCACGGAAGATCAAGATGCAGATATTTTGACGAAGGCACTCACCAGAAGAAAATTTGAATACCATAAAGGCAGGATCGGGGTGGCAGATAATCCCTTTCTTTTTGAGAGGGAGTGTTGAATTCCAACAAGAAATTGCATCACACACACTACTGTGGGACCAATAGGTCCCAGCAACACCTACACTAGTGTGGGCTAAATTTGGTGCAGTGCCTAATTTAATTTTCCCTTAATTAAATTGGACATTAAAATGTAATATTATCTCATGATCACTTGTAATAGTTAACTGAGTGTGATAAACTCAGTTAGCTCATAAATTTCGAGTTAAGGGTGTTTGGTGAGGCATGCAGAGTAATTCTATTAGTTATGGAGTTTGAATTTTAGTTGGTGCATTAGTTTAGTGCATGTGTAATCATTTAACTCAGTTAAGTGAGTTAGAGTTAGTTGAACTAGTTGTAATTGTTTTTTGCACTAACGAGAGATCAAGTGAATTAAATATTATTTAATTCACAATCAGTGATCTTCTATGCGACTGATATTATTAGCTACATGCATGTCACTTCTAGTGGAGACCCACTTGAGAGAAAGGTGAAAGGGAGGTTAACTATCACTTGTGTGATTAGTAGGTTGCCCGAATGCAACTAGAAATCCATTGGAGTGCCCATGATCCTTGCGTAGTTTAGGAAAGCCAAAATTCCTAAAGAATAGGGATTGCATTCATAAGGAACTTTGCAAGCAAGGAAGGTTGTTTAGAGGCTGATAATTGGCTAAGTGTTGGTCATTTTTGTCTAGGACAATGTGAGACGATTAGCAGAGTGTAGGAGACTCTTGTGAGAAGAGTGCATTGTAATTGTTTCATGATTCCATGGTTAATAGACAATAGAAGATAGTGGGGTTTTGAGCAACAAGATTTCCCCGGGAAATTATCTGTGTTGTGGTTTGATTTGATTCTTTCTTTGCTTCATGTGATTGGTGATTGTGTTTAATTTCCGCAATTGATTTGTAGAAGTGATTCAGTATCTAGCTTTATTACATTGTTAGATCGGATTGAATCCATTGATATACATATGTTTGAATAATTTCTACAAGTTTTTGGTCCGAGTGTGCTACCTATTGAATATTTAATTAATAAAGGAGGAGAATCTCACGTGAAATTCCATACTTCATACAATGAGGAATGTCGACCAGAGAAGTGGAGATCGAATCTGTTGAGAAGAGAGTTAAGAATCCAAGCAAACATTTGAAAGTGTCAACACTCAGCCAGAACTTGTCAATCCAACCAAGAATACTTCAAGTAAGAGTGTCGAGATTCCATCTAGCAAGCAGTTAGCTAGCAAGAAAAAAAGGAGGTAAAAATATTGTGTAGAATTGTGACATTTTTATCATGGTTGAAGGTTGCTTATGTTGCGTAGCAGGGGTTATTTTTTGTTTACAAGCTATAGATGGTATTTTGTTAGCATGTTGAGATAGTTCTGGGTGTATTAAGGGGCATATAGTATTATTCTTTTGTTTCATGGAGTCTGATGGAATAAAGGAGGCAAGGTGCCTATTTGAAATTCAGCTAACATAGTTACGCAGTCATTGCGCAACCCCTGCCTACATATTTTTACAAGTTCTAGGAAGGTCCCAGCTGTTAGAGGATGAATGGATGGACATGTAGTAGAGGTGGGAGCTATCTCAGACCACCAGTCACCAGCGACGTGCCACCTTGGGAGAAAATGTGCCAGCATAGTCGCTACTAAGCCACTGCCCAATCTTTGTGCAACCAAAAGCCAATTGTTCATTATTTTTACTATTTTTATTGATCCAAAAGGATATGATTGAAAGATAGGAATGTTTTTTAGAGATGTAGTTTTTTGTGTAATAGGATAAAGTGATAAACAATTGATGTTTTTTGTTTTTTTATCATTAGAGGAAAAAGACTTGAAACAACAGTATATTTCCTATTTTTGGTTTAGTTAGATCCACTATATGGATCAAAGATGCATTTCATCTAGACACATGTTCACTTGTAGTTGTATGTTTATTTAAGTGGTAAAAATAGATGGAAAAAGGGTTGGTTGGAAAGTATTGTGAAATATCTTGAGAGTTAAGCCACTGTGTGTGAATATTTCATGAATAAAATACTTATGCTTTGATTTTTTTCCAGCCAGTGTTTATGAAGATTCTTATGGTATGATACTTTGGAGTTGTGTTTTCTATGTGTTTTAGTCACTCTATTAATTCTTATCTATAGTTTCCATAGTCTATGGGTATTATGAATTTAGTTTGAATTAGGATTTAGTTCAATACTGTCCTGAGTCAGTTGTCTCATATATTTCACTCGTGAATGGAATATTGTATACCAGTATACTATGTTTCTTTGTCTTGATATATTTTTGTGCATATACAATGCATGAAGGTTTCTATAGTTATGTTATATGTAAAAGAATTTTATATTTTGTTTCCTCTCTATACTACAATTTTACTTCATTATCCAAAGTACGTATCTTATAAGCCTTTGTAAATGCTTTTGAATGTTACATGCATAACTATAATGGATAGGTGAAAGGAAATTTGATGATCACTGGTGTCTATCCTCTTTAATATTTCCATTCCAAAATAAATCATTAAAAATATTACAGGTTTGGTCTATGTATGCCATATAGTCGAAATCTTTAGTTTTCATAAGTTGAGAGAGCCCCCTCTGATTGGAGAAGACCAATCTCTCAACCCAAAGAGGTTTGTGGTTACATTTGAGTTTTCTGCTTTTAGCCTAGAGAGAAATACGAAGTGCTAACATATCGGCGTCATTGTCGGGGACCGAACAGTCACATTTTCCCCAGGTGTGAACGAAAAACATAAAATAGAATTTTTTATGGTGAACAACAGTTGGACATCAGAAGGTTGAATCATTCACTTGGTGAATCCGAGTTCAAAGGATTTAGCAGATTGAAATTTCATGGTGACTTTACTGGTCAAAGCTCAGTAATTTCAAGAATTGTTGTTGATTGATTTCAAGATGGGTTCAAGAACGAATGCCAGGTATCCACCTATGGATAGATCTCATATTCCTAGCTTTCTGAAAACCATGCCTCCTATTGATTGGTCAACTTACTTCCCAATATTCAGAGATGGAAAGGGAGAATATGTTACTCTACATTTAATTAAATTCCACATGAATGTATGTATACTATATGTTGTATTTCATGAGGATTCATTGATGAAAATGTTTATTGCAACTTTAGAGGGAAACACAAGATCATGGTACGAAGGGTTTCCAATAGCTAGTCTATGTTCTCTGATGGATTTCTATTCATCATTTTGTAAAAATTTTAAACATACTCATTCTATAGTGCCAATAGAAATATTTTTTGGAAAATTTGATGATCTGTTTTAGCTCATGAAAATTAAAATCTATGATGAGGATGTAATGAGTGATGAAATTGAAGAAGCCTTGCTTGATTTGTATTTTCCTCATAAAGAAATAAAAGATGTTTTTTTCCTCAATATTTGGGTAGAGTGCCAATAGGCAACAATTTTTGTAGTTGAAAATGAAATTAATTAGCCAGAGGTTAATGAAGAAATTCAGTAGATCGAGCAGGATAAAGAAGATGAGAGCAGTGAAAATGATGGGGTTGTTATAAAGCCTCTTGCATAGGAATATTTTATTCAAGAAAATCTGCCTCCAGGTTCTAAAAAGGAAAGGTCTGCTAAAGAAGAGCAAGTTGTCCTAGATGAAGACATCAGTGTGGTGGATCAGGTGGTTGCCTCAATTGAAGAGAGAAAAATTGATGAACATAGTACTCGAGTGAAGGTAACCAGTTATGTTTTTGAAGAACCCTTTTCTAACTTCTTGGAAATAATAAAGGAAGAGGTTTGTCATCCCATGGCCATTTTTCTATAAGATATATGGAGAGATTTTCTATTTATGGATTTGGGTTCTCAACATCAATTAAATTATGAGTTTCCACTCTATTTTTTCTTCTATCTGCTCAAGGGAACTATGAGCATCATTCAGTCAAGTAGTCATTTGCTTGACTGTTTATATTGGAGAGAAGAGATTACCTAGTGTATATATTTATGGTAGGTGTGGACAACTCTCATTGGAGTTTGAAGCCTGAGGAGAAGGCCCTAAGACTTCAGCAATGTTTTTTCAAATCATTACTTATTTCCTTTGAAGTTTTTCAGTATGTACAGTGTTTTTTAGAATAAGTGTAATCAGTCAATCATGGTCAACGTAGTCTTTGTTTTTAGAGTTTGGCTATGTTGCCTAATGGATGGGCTATTGGATATGAGGTTCTCTAGCGCCTCACAAGGAGGTCACCATCCCTATTGGAGCCATTTTTAGCATCATAGGATTTTGAAATTAGATGTTTTTATCTCATCCATTCATTTTCAACTTTGGAGCATCATTTTAGCCTATGAACTTCTTGATTTCATAGTCTAAAGGTCATTGTTCACATCATACAAAGTTTGAAACAGTTATGGTCAAATTCATGAGGTCATGAATTCAATTATTTTATAGTCAAGAGTCAATGAGTATGTGACAGCATTAATTGCTTGGTCAATTCCAAAGAAAGGTTGTGTCAGTTGGTTTAGGGTTATGAATATTTTAGAGCATGCTTCATCAAGGTCATTTCATCATTTACATATTATGATCTAATAATATTCATCTATTCTATGTTCTACCATATTACTTCCTATTACTTTCATCCTACATCTACCCCTAACATCATCACACCATCAGACTTCATCCCTCATCATTATCTTACAACGCCTTATGCTAAATCATGATCATCATGGATCAGATCAAAAGATCATAATGATAAATGGAAAGGAAAAATTCAAATCAAAAACAAAATTCACAAAGAAAAAAAAAAGGTGAAAAAAACATATGTGCACTGTATGTAACCTGTTCTCATGGCTCAGCTCAGCTAGGTCATTCTCCTCCAACACACAACAACAGTTTTAGGGGCAAAGCTCGCAAATATGGTGATGAATAGAGTTAATGGTTTAGTGTAAAGACAGTTGCATAAAGATTACACCAAGTTGTTGGACATCACCCAGGTGCTACGTAATGTCTTCCAAAAATATTTCAGAAAAGCTCACGAGATGGCATGCGCTTTTCTCCATGGTATGAAATTCACGTAGGTTTCTAGAGGATCAACTTCGGCAGTGTTTTATGGGCGAATGGAATAAAATTTTCCAAATATGCGAATGGGTTTTTTGCAGAATGGTCTTAATTAGGTGACTAGTGAAAAAAATCCTGAAATTGTCAATATTTTGGGTCAATTTCATGGTTTTTATGAAGCAACCCATTTTTGCAGCGATTTTGGCAGTGATTTTGGCAGCAATTTTCAATCATCAAATTTGACAAATGTTGAGTATTGAAATTTCTCTGTTTTGAAGAAAAAATAGGTAACTGATAGAAAAAGTGCAGCCATTAGCACCAGGAGTTGGGGAACTATATTATTGAAATCTTATCAAATATCTTTGCTTTGGATCCTATCTTGTTTCATGCTTTCAGTAATCAATTCCAAATAGAAACATTGAAAAACATGCAGCAAGTTGGATATCATGCATCATTTGAATGCAATGAGTGTATGGATCAACTTTCAGAATTTTTTCTCTTTATTGGGAACATGTTTGATGAACAAGGGAGAAAATTTTCCTTTGGTTCACCTTACAAGACCTTTTTTTGCGAAGTCCTTTCCATTAATTAAATCGATGGGCTCAATACCAGCTGTGATGTTGTTGTCCATAATGATTTCAGTTTTTAGTCCGAGTGTGCTACCTATTGAATCTTTAATTAATAAAGGAGGAGAATCTCACGTGAAATTCCATACTTCATACAACCAGGAATGCCAACCAGAGAAGTGGAGATCGAGTATGTTGAGAAGAGAGTTAAGAACACAAGCAAACATCTAAAAGTGTCAACACTCATCCATAACCTATCAAGCCAACCAAGAAGACTTCAAGTAAAAGTGTCAAGATTCCATCTAGAAATCCATTAGCCAGCAAGAGAAAAAGGAGGTAACAATCTTATGTGTATGATTTTGACATTTTTATCATGGCTAAAGGTTGCTTATGCTGCATAGCAGGGTTCATTTTTGTTTACAAGCTATAGATGGTGTTTTTTTAACATGTTGAGATAGATATTGGTGTATTAAGGGGCATACAGTACTATTCTTTTGTTTCATGAATTTTAATAGCATAAAGGACGCAAGGTGCCTATTTGAAATTAAGCTACGCACTCGCTGCGCAACCCTTTCCTACAGGTTTTTACAAGTGCTAGGAAGGTTTCAATTGTCAGAGGTTGAATGGATGAACGTGTAGCAGAGGTGGGAGTCAGCTCAGACCATGAGTCACTAGCCACGTGCCACCTTGGGAGAAAATGCACTAGCATAGTCGTTACTCAGCCGCTACCCAACCACTACCCAGTCACTGTGCATCCAACAACCAATTGTTCATGATTTTTACTATTTTTATTGATCCAAAAGGATACAATTCAAAGATAAGCATGCTTTTTAGAGATGTAGTTATTTTTGTAATAGGATAAAGTGATAAAAATTTGATTTCTTTTGTTCCTTTTTATCATTAGAGGAAAAAATTGAAACAACAGTATATTACCACTTTTTGGTTTAGTTCGATCCACTGTATGGATCAAATATGCATTGCATCCAAACACCTTTTCACTTGCAGTTGTATGTTTATTTAAGTGGGAAAAATAGATGTAAAAGGGGTTGGTTGGAAAGCATTGTGAAAGATCTTGAGAGCTAAGTTATTGCGTGTGAATATTTCATGAATAAAATACTTATGCTTTGAGTTTTTCCAACGAGTGTTTATGAAGATTATTATGGTATGATACTTTGGAGCTGTGTTTTCTATGTGTTTCAGTCACTCTGTTAATTCTTATATGTAGTTTTCATAGTTTATGGGTATTATGAATTCATTTTGAATTAGAATTCAGCTTGAATTAGGATTCAATTAAGTACTTCCATGAGTTAAATGTCTCATATATTTCACTCATGAATGGAATATTGTATACCTTTCTACTATGTTTCTTTTTCTTAATCACTTTTCGCACATATGCAGTGCATGAAGGTTTCTACAATTTTGTTATATGTAAAATAATTTTATCTTTTGTTTCCTCTCTGTACTACAATTTTACTTCATTATCCAAAGTGTGTATCTTATAAGCCTTTGTAAATGCTTTTGGATGTTACATGCATAAATATAACGGATAGCTGAAAGGGAATTTGATGATCACTAGTGTTTATCCTCTTTAAGCTTTACATGTAATATTCCAAAAATTTAGCCTTCATCTAAATGGAATATTATAGTTGGATTTATCACTAGGTAGGTGAATAAGTGGATGGGGAGACCCATAAAACCCCTTTAGAAGGAATAATAACACTCCTAATGTGAAAGGAGGAAGAATAAGCAGTTGGATTAAGCACCTTTGGGTGTGAACGTGGATTGGATCATGTTGATTCAGTCAACTTTGACCAAATCAACAATGTTGTCATAGAGGAGTGGTCTTTATCATGAGACGACGCAGTTTTAGTGGAGGACAACTTGCATGAGCTTGGTGGCAAGTATGGATGGGACCGAGTGTGAGGAGGCTCTCATGCTATATATGGAGGAGATGGCAACCATTTTTATTCATTCTTTTAGTTTATCATTTTGATGTTGGTCTGCTTGGACTAGCTTCCTCTTGTTGTCTAGCAGGGTTATTGTGTTGTTTAGCACAAGGGTGTTCCTGATCGGGAATCCATACCTCATCCTCAGGGAAGGAGAGGATATTTGAGTTGCATTTCCACATTCTAGCATTCTAGCCAAGCTACCTCCTTCAGCTACAGCGTAGTTTCTGTTTAGAGCTGGGTTGTGTTGCAGGGTACAACAAAGGAGGATCACATAGAGATGTTTCTGGGCTTGTTTTTCAGTGGAGAGGTATCCTATCCATTGGAGGATCAGAAAGGAAGGCTCCTGGGAATATTTTCTCATCTTTTGCATCAGGCCAACCATCTACCATCCCTCACATCGCAGTCACAATTCTGAACTACGTTATTTTTGGAGGCAATTACTAGGAGGGTTCATTGAGCTCGTCAGGAGGGTCTATTTCTGAGTAGAGGGATCAACCTTCTATTTAGAAATGCCATTGGAAGAGGACATCATCATTTCAGATCTGTCATAGCCTCATTATTTTTAGATCTAGTTTGCAGTGACATCTCAACCCTAGGGTTATTTGTCACATTGAATATTTCTTGGTATTTCTAGCAATCTTTTTCGGGTTGGCTAGAAATTATGTATTAGAGCCCACATATTATTTCTTGGACATTTCTTTTGTTTATATTAGCCATATTTCATCCATGTATGTTTAAAATAGTAGCTACACTGATATAGACAGTGTTGTCACTGCTCTCCAGCATTATATACAGTTGCAGCAACTCATGTGATGATTGTTCTGATCGTTGGAGGATTGTTCTTATTGCTTGAGTGGCTTGTCCCTCAAGATATTTTTATATATTTCTGTTGATATCTTAATAAAATAATGTTTTCATATTGATCTCTCTTATGAAATGTTCATATTTTTTGTGTTTTACATTATTATGTCTTGTATTGCTACTATTTCCAATTTGGAATATTACAGTGGTATCAGAGCATAATCTTGGCTCACCCTGTGCATTCAAGACATTATGCCATTTGAAGGAGAAGCTTCTTCTCACAGAAAAGAGAATATGTACAGAATAAACAAAGGCAAGACTCCATTATTTGGAGAAATGAAGGAAGAGAGGATATCCCAGCTTCTTTTCCAAACTATGAAAAATATCAAAAAAGATCATAAGGATATAAAAGGGGAGAAGTGTAGAAAATTTCCAAGAGGGTTTGAAAGTAGAGCAAGCCCTAGATATTTACATGATGGGTGTGAGCATTCAGCTACACATGTAGATCCACAGCGCAGTTTATTGCCCACATTCACTGCAAGAAGGATGGAGGAAGAAGATGCACCAAGGGAGGAGACCTTGAGTGACTATCTTCAAGAGTATGAGTCTCAATCATGGAGATTCAAAAAGCACTTGGACTTCCAAGGGTTTTCCAACTCAAGGAAGAGAGAAGATCCAGCAACCATAATGGAAGAAAGAGAGGTAGAATATTTCTATCTAACTTTGATGGATCAACAAAGTGCACAACCAAAGCTTGGGTGAAGGAGCTAGATTCCTATTTCCAGCTACACCAAGTTTCAGAAAAGGAGGCCATTAGATTAGCAGCGCTACACCTCAAAGGTATGACCCATGATTGGTGGTTTTGTAGTTCTGCTTCATTAAATCATGCAAATGTAAACACTTATGTTGGGTTCACTAAGAAATTAGTGAAAATATTTGATATTAAATATTGTAAAACACTATTTGTTGAACCCAAAGACTTAAAACCTTTGCATAAGTTGGAGAGATCTATCCTTCCCACTCCACTCCTTATCTCTGTTGAAGGGGATGAAAACATGCATGATGCCTTGCCAAGGGAAAGATCCCCACTTCTTGAAGATCCCTCTTCTATAGAAAAAGACATGGAGGTTCCTCCTTCAAGAGAATACCAAGATCAAGGGTCTCTCATTGATGATGAGGCATTCTCAAATATTGATGAAGGGGATGAGTAGAGAAGAGATAACAATGTTGTACCATTGGGAGGAGATCCATCACCACATGGAGGTGGAAAGGGAGCCATTTCTTCCATTAGAGGAGCCCTTGTGTCTTTGCAAGGAGTTCCAAATGATTCAACATGTGGGAACCAAAACACAATTCAGGAGCAGCATGTATCAGTTTTTTTTGGATTGTGAGATGGAAGGGGAAGAAAGGAAGGATCAACATCAAGGGATGATGAGCATTCACCCTTATCTATTCCGGGATATTTCTACACAAAAGAAGGAGACTATATTGTGCAGTGGAGAGAGGGACAAATCAGTCCGCTCATATATACATTCCACTTCAGATTTTGATGTCTCACTACATGGGGGCATTCCACCTGGGAGGCCACCAGATCTAGAGTTGGTGGTGGGAGAAATTTTTTCATTTGGTTCATCACTCTTAGATTCTGGAGGGGTAAAGACCTTGGAGGAGTCCACTACAGCACAGAGAGTTTGGGATAGACTCAAGGAGGAGAGAGAAATTCTCCCATTTTCAACATCACCCACTCTCACAACATATATTGTGCTGACAAAAGTTGCTCCAGTGATGGAGGATGACACCTTAATGGTGCAAGGGAGCTGCTCCATGGATTTGGAGAAATAGAGGGTACTTCCTTTGAGGAAGGAATCCTCCCTACATTGGAGTATATGGAGGCCACTCATGCTTACATTGGCCAAGATCAGGAGATTGTTTTTGGATGGTAGCTTCTCATGGGAGGCCAACTTCCAAAAGTCACCACTTCTATTTGAGCATGAGCAGTTGCGTGATGGGCATGTCATCAATTGGGAGGATGACTTTAGCATGAAGGATGTCAAAGGAGAAGACAGCAGCATGTGGGGAGCTTCGCATTTTAGATCTTCAGCTTTGTCTCTTAGGAGGATTGATCCATATTGGAGATCTCAACTCTTGGTAGAGTAATCTAAGGATCTTGGTGCTTGCATGATTCTTGATGACTCGGAGGGAGATGATAGATACATGGTGGTTGGAGAGGTCATCTATTCTTATGGCAGATTCTTCTTGACTAGAGTTTCTCAGCTCAAGAGGAAGCTACTACATGCAGCACATGTGAACTTTCGTTCCATGCACTTTGATGCATTTCATTCCCTGATGGAGGAGTTCACTTGGGAGGGAATTCAGCAGGATGTATATCAGCATGAGGAGATATGCATGGCCCGGATGGTGATGGAGAGGTTGTCACAACCACTTCCCTACTCATTGAAAGTGAGGGAGAATTTTCAGTTGAGCCATTTCAGCTCAAGGACCAAAGTACATGGTAGAGAATGTACAATTTTGCATTATGATTTGTACTTCTTTACTTTATATGAGTAGCATGTTGTACCAAGAAGGATTATCCCTTCTTGCATATTATATTATGATGTACTTAGGGCCAATTGCAGCTGTTAACACTGGAAAATTGTACAGCAGAAGATGGCATTAATTAATGTCAAGCCTAAGAATTTACAGGGTAGGAACACATTATGGAATCAAGTAAGTATTTAAAATCTATAAGGTTTTGAGAAAATTAGATTTTAACTAGTCATAAATGCTGGATTGCATGCTTAATCCTTCGAGAAGAGTGCCTTCTGCACGTATTTTTGCACAATAAGCGTGCATTCCTAGAAATGGAAAAATGTTGCTTTCCAGGACCACACCAAGCAAAGGACAGTCACTCCTTATATGAAGCCACCTAAGGATAGCTACCAGTGCCTCCTTAGACACTATGTGAGCACACAAAGGAATATTTGAGAACACATTGGAATTATACCTCTCCCTTGGGTCACCATCCATCATGTACCAGGGGAGGGAAGGAGGATTTGAAACTCCCCTATATAAAGCCACCAAGAGATGTAGAAATGGTGATCACATTGTTATGTTGGCCAAAGTTTCCCAAGAAACACCAACAGTGTGTGACCCGAAGCTGGAGCTAAAGAGGACTCGATCGTTGGCCACCCAACAATCCTAGTCCACCACGGAAGAGAGAGAGGGAGACTGCATCAAAGGTAGAGCTTGGAAGGCAACATCCTTGCATCGGGACCTAGAGTCATTGCCTAGGTGCCCTTTGGCAAGTGCGTAAAATTTCTTCTCCATTTCAAACGTTTAATAAGAAGAGGCCTTTGAGCTGTCGTTGATATTATTATCATTTTGATTCTCTTTGATAGCTTCTGTATATTTTTGTTTTAGTTTTAGTTTACTTTAAGCATACATTCGCATAATTTTTTCACTGAATTGTGTGCTTTTGAGCTACACCACTTTCTGTCTGTTACCAATAGTTTAAAGAGTAGACCACACTCTTTAAACTGGTTCGATTTTGTACACCTGTGTGACTAATCCACCACAACAGTATTAGTGACTCCACTGACGTGTTCCAAGTTTATGTGGTTGTGCCATCTTTTGCAGGAGACCCTTTGTCTATCCTGGAGTGGAGTTGACAGTCCTCTGACCCATCTTACAGTCCCTAGATTCACTGGAGTGACAGAATGAAGAAGGTAGCCCCTAATATTTTTTACTTACAAGATTTTTGTGCACATTATTTCCTCACAGATGCGCAGGGTGCACGTTCAGCTCTGACCTATGCGCAGGAAGGCGCACCTGTCAAGGATTTTTGCGCGCAAATAGTAGAATGAGATTTTTCTCCCTATATTCTACATTTTTCTGCTTGTAATGTGCTGGGCAGCCCTGATGTATCTACCAGCACCTGTGTTGATACCCCACAACTTCTTAGAACTCACTTTTTGTTGCTTTCTGTAGGTGCAGAGTTAGTTTTCATTTAAGTTGGTTTTTTGCAAAAAATATTCACATAGTTTAAGTAGGGGGCGAATTAACCATTTCTTTCCGAACGATTTATGTTTTGAAAATTCTGGTATCCATACTTAGATTAACTAGTCCAAGTAAGCTACTTTTATTTTCTAGTGTAAAAATTGTTTAGCTTAATTCAATTTTTGCATTTAGGAAATTGCGGACTAGGTTTGAATCGCCGATTAGAGCAAGTAATATCTGCTACCTTTGCACCCTTCGGTGATCCTAGGAAAGCATATGAATGCTCTATTTTTTAGATTCACCATCTCCCTTTAGTTAGTCACATGGATTAACTAGGAAGATTTGAAAGCGGCCCATTATCCGCACACGTTTTCCATTTTGAGCCAGGAACAAGATAACGTAGTTTAACTAGGGTTTTTTTGTAAAGGATCATCGATATCCAAATGTTTAAACTATGAGCTTGTTCACCTTATGCTCACACACACTCACCCACTAAGCAAAGAAAGCCACCTAAAACTAACTTAAACCATCTTACTAAATTCTCCCCATAGGGGCCACAAAATAATTTATAGTTTAAGTTAGGATCAAGGGGGTAGGCATCCAATAAGTCGCCTTGATCACACTTCATACTGAAACATAGAATTTGTGTATTTAGGGAGCTTCAAAATCCACCTATCAGGCCACAGAAAATAAAACCCGAGCGCGATAGAGACCCGATTCAGAGGGGGTTAGGCTTAGGCGCAGTGTGTGCGGTATCAGTTGGGGCTACCTAACCCGACTGATACTCGGTACTGTTAGTTGACTACCAAGAAGCCCAAGACTCGAATGTTCACGTGGGATGGTGGTTCTTAGTGGCAAAAACTAGGGCATCCTTTACCCTATAGGTGACGGTGCAGGAAAGCGCCAGACCCTCTACCCTTACCTTGGTGGATTCTCTTCGACTGACTGGAGGTGTCGCTAGCTCTTACGAGACGTTGTGCCAGCACTCGCAAGAAATCTTCTCAAGGCCCAGTTACTTTTGAGTCTGTGAGGATGCATAGGTCTTCTAGGATTTTGAGTATCATGTGCAAAACAAACAAAAACCATATTTTTTCTTGATTAATCACATAGATTAAGTTAAAGGGAAAATCATTTTATTTTCGCTTTGTTTTATGTATGTGGCCATAATTTTTCTTTGACCTAGACTCTATCCCCTTAAATTTTTCCAAAACCTAACCTGGTTGACACCCAAACAGTCCCAACGGAACCTCGTCGATCCAAGCGTCTTTTGGACCTCCCCCCATTACAGGGAGGGGTTCCAGGTCTTTCACCATTTAGGCGTAAAAGAAGAAACACTATCACTGTCATTGGTTCATCCTTCATTGGAGCAACCATAGTTAGGAACCCTATTCGGTCTCCCAACACCACACCGCACACCACTCCCCCCTTGACCCCTAGGGGGCAGAGGAGCGCATCCCATTCATGAAGCCAGCTGAACACACATCAGGGTACGTCACAGACTAACCCTTGTTCTAACCAGAACTTCGTGTCTTCACACGTTGCCATGGCATCAACCTCCCAGTCATCCTTCTTAGTTGTGTTGAATCTACCTGATTTAACCAAGCTCACAAATGACCCCATTGCACGTGATCATTCATGGCCTCCCATGCCCATGAAGCTCCCTTCAGATATACCAAAGTTTGAAGGCAAGCAAGCAGAAGACCCAGGTAATCATATAATGACCTTTCACCTGTGGTGCTCACCGAATAGTATCATCGACGACACTATTCGATTGAGGCTATTTCAATGCACTCTGACAGGAGTAGCCGCGAAATAGTATGTGGAGCAACCTCTTGCTTCACATGGAACCTTTAGCACCCTCGCTATAGCATTCCTCACTTATTTTCAGATACCCATTCACCATGATTCGGGAATGGTGTTACTAAATCATTTTAGACAAACCCCCGCCATCCATATCTCTGACCATCTTCATGAGTGGAGGCAGTGTCGCAATTTATGCAAAGGTAAACTCGACGATCGGGTCCTCTTAGATTTATTCTTGAAAACTCTAATGGCAGAGATTTCAAAGGATGTGGCGCAGCAATACCCCACATCCGCAGAGGACACAATTATTGGGTAAGTCTTTTTTTTTCAAGAGTGTACACAATATGTGTAAGCTATAATCCAAAGAGTAATGTTTCCTAAATTATAATATAGATCTTGACACAAGAATAAATGGAAGCATCTAATAAACTCCAATTGCAATTATTAAAGGGAATATCAAAGTGAAATCTTCTATTGAAATCAAATCTTACAGTAATCCAAATAATGGTATCATCAGCCGAGAGCACAATAATAATAACTCACTCCTACTTAGCTGATTCAATCTAGATTATACTAATTTCTACAAAGAAATTAAGACAGAAACGATATCACTTCTGAAAGTCTCATAGCAATAATTAAACTCTTACAGATGATTTAAGCAATGCAATGCATTGTCTGAAATAACTCACGTTGTAATGAACAAGATTTAGATCAAATGGTAATGAAGTAAATCATAAACAAAACGCATAATATCTCAATACATGAAAATAATAAATAGCTAATGAAATGAACTCAAGGTCACAAGAAATTATCAAATCAATCACACGCTACAAGAATCAGAAATATAACATAGGGAAGCAGTTAACCCTACCAGGGGCCAGGCCCTTAGCCACCAACAGGCACTGTTAAGCTACTTCAGATAATGCGAATGAAAACAACAACTTCAATTATTCATCAAACTTGAGTAGCATTAAAATATAATTCTGTCTTTTCAGAACTACGTTCTGTCCATAATTATTCTTATAAATAAATATATATTCCCTTTCATTATTCTCCTTCATAATTCTCCTCTTTGATCTCTTGTTTTTTCATTTAAATACACATAGAGTAGAGATGATTACAAAATGATTCCCATAAAAAAATTGGATTGTTCACAACCAATTGATCAGTAAGATCATATCTGAAATATCTTTCCATCAATCATTCAACAGGAACAAGTCGAATTTGGTATTGCAACTGAGATAATTTGGAAAATGGCCATAACAACGAATCTGGGAAAATCGTCTTCAGATAACCTTCCGTTTCTTTTAATACGAACCAAATTTGGGCAAAATTCTCTTCACTAAAGTTAATTCAGTTCTTTCTAGACAAAACCCATGTTTCGGATTTTCTAGATTCTTCTCCATTTGCCCAAAACATCCAATGCAAAACTGTCACTTCTTATTCCAGTGAATTTCTGAGTTGGAATATTTAATGATGAGTTGGAGATCAAATCTGCAATCTGGAGAATATCTTGGAGGCTAAAATGGTGAGTGATGTTACAACAAATTTATCAATAAACCATCATTGATAAAATCTTGCATAATAATCATTAATTTATTAAAAATAAATAATAATAAATAATATTTATCCATAAGAGCATAAATAATTATAAAATGGAATTATATGATAAACCATGATAAATGACGTGATAAAGAATGATAAAAATGGATGAAATAGGTGTTAAAAAGTGATAATAATAATAACAAACTAGCGGCCCAACATACCCCCATGCAACCCAAAGCCTCTTTATTAACCAAGCAATAATACAAAAATTGTTCATCCCAACTCATGAAATGGATGGAACAAATGAATTCTTCCTCAAATAATGAATATTCAATTTTAGCAATATTGATGAAGGCATAGTAATTTTTACATTTGAAATTCAACTATATGTATATGAAGTTGCAACAAAATATGATATAGGTAACAGAAAACTTCATTAACCATTTTCTCAAAAACTAAATTTCTACTATATCAATGTTTCTATGATCCAAAAATCAGATCGTTTTGATGCACGGATCACGAGATATAAACAAAATGGCTATAGGTGATAGTGCATGATTTTCGAAATTTTATAAACTAATTTAGCATGAAATTATCTGTGTTTGTGTATTTTAATGATACCTCTTTGTTATCCAGAAATCACAAGAATTCAGTTCATAGTTTTAAAGATATATGCGAATCAATTTCTGCACTGTATAAAAATGAAATTGTATGCCTTAAATGAGAAAGAAAGTAGAAAACATCCATCATGTGTAGCAATGCCTCCCCCAAACTGAAGAATTAGCATGCCCTCATGCAATGCTAGAAAACGAATAGAGGTGGTTGCTACAATCTGTTGAAATCTATTCTTGGTGTAAAACAACATGGAAGAAGGGAAGTGTTGAGAATGAATAAGATGGTCATAATAAATAAATAAATAAAAGTAACACTCCCCCAAACTGAAAGATTTTGTCTTTGAAGAATGGGAAGTGGTAAATATGTGGAATGAATGATGATAAATAACGCTTAAAGGATTTTGCATGAAATTCTCCTAAATTTGTAATAAATCAGAAAATTATGCTATTTTACCTCAAGCTGTACCTCCGAAAAAAATGTGGAATGACATGTATGGACTGGCATTTTTTGAAGCTGATGTAAGCTGAGTTGATGCTGAAAGTGATGCAAAAGGTGGAAGTCAGGCAAACATATCTTGTCTGAACAATTGTGCGCGTTTGCGAGTTGTTCGAGCCTCTGCTATTAGGTGCAATAGTGTGGTCTTGCTGCAAATAGAATTCCCCCCATACTTGTTGTTCTCCTGTAAACAATTCACTATTCTGCATGCAATTTTCTTGAATCCACAGTTTTAGTTTTGAATAGCAACAGATAAGATGCATGCAAAAATTTTAATCAAAAAAACTTTTGTATAAATGCAATCCGAATATTGTGTCAAATCATCAAGTTATGGCAGAGTGCAGTAATTATATCATATGCTATCCCATAATGCATACATTCCCCCCTCCAATTGGAAAAGGGATTCCATGACCATAAAGCATATGAAAGGTATTGTGCCGACGGCAAGGCAAGGGAATGATCAATATGGCAGTAAATGAAGCAAAGTACACATATCAATGATAGGACGAAAAGAAGTATGGTTATAATGAGAGAAAACTGTGTAAATATAGTTATGAATAAGAGATAGGACACTTTGGATTAATGATAAGTTATGCGAAAAAGAAAAGGACAGCAATATGCCAAAAAGATGTTTTTCTGATAGTATTCTAGCCGAAAATGATGCGATTGATCGGAAAACAATTTATCATGCGTAAAGGTTCAAAACAGGGAAAAAATAAGGAAATAACTTCTCTGATAAAAAAAAAAGAATAAGAAAAGGGTATTATAGTAATAATTGATGATAAGATATAACTTCAATACCATAAGCAGAGCCTCTGCTGCCAGTAGGCGTCCATAGCCTCAGCAGGGTTGCTTTTTAACCCGTATGAGCCAAGATCCTCAATTTATAAATGGAGAGTTCCAGTGTTGTTCTACAGAAGAAATCAGTGTGCTGGCATGGTAACCAGATAACCACACTGCCATTCACTGGGATGTAGCAAAAGTGATCAGGCCGGCTCATGATGAGACCTCATGTTCCAAGGATATTTTGGCTATCCAATGGATCATAACCCTGGTGTGGTGGCCATAATGGGAATGTCACTTTGTAACAGCCTTATGAACATGGTAGGTTGGCTCGTAATGAGACCCCCTATCCTCCATCTGCAAACAAAATTTTGCTTTGATTACACAATTTTATAATAAAAAGAGGGAGACTCAGTACTCCTTAAGAGTAGGGATGGTGGAAGAAGTTGAACATGCCAATAGAAAAAAATATACCCATAATCTCATTTATTACAGACAGAGAAGATTATAACCAGGAAGGGTGGAACCAGCATGGTATTAAGATGATCAATCAGTATCATGTACAGCAGAAAATGATGCAGTAAAGTAGTATATAAATAACTGTGTCCCTTTTCTTAAAAAGAATCTCTCATCCAGAAGCTGTCATGTTAAAGATCATAACGTTAATGATATTCACTTGCTTCAATAGAATCCATAATTCTTGTCCTCATAAAAGTATTGTACTTCATGCCATGCAAGGGAATCAGAGAAATGGGCTGGGATGGCTAGGAATGATCGTGCAAAAGTGTTGTTCTCGAAAATACTCACAAAATGTTGTTCCGTTGAAGGAACAACAATTGTTCCCTGTATGGAACAGCAAAAGAAAACACACGTGAAAAAGTGTTATTCCCTATAGGGAACAGCAAAAGAAAATTCACACTAAAAACTGTTGTTCCTTATAGGGAACAGCAGTTGTTCTTGTAGGGAACAACAAAGAAAATGCACACAAAAAAGTGATATTCCTTATAAGGAATAGCAAAATAAAATACACACGAAAAAATGTTGTTCCTTATAGGGAACAATAGTTGTTCCCTGTAGAGAACAACAAAGAAAATGTACACGAAAAAGTGTTGTTCCCTATAGGGAATAGCAAAAGAAAATACACACGAAAAAGTGATGTTCCTTATAGGGAACAACAGTTGTTTCCTGTAGGGAACAGCAAAGAAAATGCACACGAAAAAGTGTTGTTCCCTATAAGGAACAACAAAAGAAAATACACATGAAAAAGTGTTGTTCCTTATAGGGAATAGCAGTTGTTTCCTGTAGGGAACAGAAAAAGAAAATACACACAAAAAAGTGATGTTCCTTATAGGGAACAACAAAAGAAAATACACATGAAAAAGTGTTATTCCTTATAGGGAACAAGAGAAGAAAGTAAACACGAAAAAGTGTTATTCTTTATAAGGAACAACAGAAGAAAATATACACGAAAAAGTGTTGTTCCTTATAGGGAACAACAGTTGTTCCCTATAGGGAACAGCAAATAAAATGCACAAGAAAAAGTGTTGTTCGTTATAGGGAACAAAAACATAAAATACACACGAAAAAGTGTTGTTCCTTATAGGGAACAGCAGTTGTTCCCTGTAGGGAACATCAAAAGAAAATACACACGAAAAAGTGATGTTCCTTACAGGGAACAGCAAAGAAAATGCACATGAAAAAGTGATGTTTCCTATAGGGAACAGTGGTTGTTCCCTGTAGAGAACAACAAAGAAAATAGGGAGAGGAAAAACACTGAAAAGCAATCATCCCGATTGCTCTAAAAAACAAAAAGACAATCGTAAAAAGAAAGAAAAACAATAGAGAAAAAATAGGAAAAAAACAATTGTATTTACAGAAAAACATAGAAAAGCAATCATATTTACAATAGCAAAAAAACAGAGAAAAAAACATAAAACAATCATATTTACAGTTTAAAAATAAATAACCTTTTACATAAATGAAGTTGTCGAAGGATTCCCTTCTGCAATTGAAACTTGCATGGTGGGGTCCTCATTGTTCAATCGCCAATGGAGCGAAAACTGCAATTTGAAGGAATCAACACCTAAAACACAAAAACATAAGAGAAATCAGAAAAGAAACAAAACTTTATTTAAAAATAGTCTATAAATAAATAAGTTAAGTTACAATAGCTATGATGTTATTTCCTAAGGGAATATCAATCTATCAATGGAAAAAGAAATGATCTCTTGGAAAAAAAAATTGGCAGCAGTGACATGAATCTTCGAATGGGAATCAATTCTTCATTTTTTTGTGTTATGAATCCGTTAGGTAATGAATTGGATGAAATGCCCTTGTTTCATTAAAATTTATTTCAAGAATTTCTCGTCCATAAATTGACCTTCTTTACTCTCCTAAGACCTGCAAAAAACGAATGTCTACTTGCAATAAAACATTAAATCATGGAGAAAGAGAGGTGATCAGGCTCCCCTAATCCAAGAACTATGCAAAAAAAACAAGTAGCTACTCTGCAAAACAAATCCATAGAAAAATAAAACAAATTTTATTTGTCACCTGCGGGAGAGCAGTGGTCGACCATACTAACCAGCAGTGTTTTAACCATAACTTCTTTGTTTTTCGTCCGATTTGAGTGATTCCAAAGCCAAATGAAATTGAATTTAGAGAAATTTCTCCAATAGAAATAGGTTTTAAAAATTCCATGTAATGGTGTGTTAAATTTGCTTAGAACAACCTGCATAATAGAGTCATTTTCGATTTTCCAACTCAGAACAAAAGTTGATATTTCAAGCATAACTTTTTCATTTGATGATGGATTAAGCTGATTCAAATTGGAAATGAAATTAGATTCATTTATTTATCTCCAATAGAAACATGTTTTGAATACAAGAAGAATTTATGGGTCGAATACGTTAATGAATAGCTGGAAAAACAGAGTTTTAAGAGTGTTGATTTAAGATAGACAGTCAATATTTGGGTCATATTTTCCTCATACGATATCAAAATTGAGTGATTCAAATTTTCTTGTAATCTATATTCATAGAGAAATATACCATAGAAACAAGTTTTAAAAATATAGTCATTTAGACCTCCAAAAACTCGTTGTCCCAACTCTGTTTCTGAGTTGCCTACTAGACGCCCTGTCAATATTTTGGTTATAAATTTTTCGTTTCAAATCCAAATGGAGTGATTAAAATTGGGTTGGAAAGTATATATCAAGGGCTACTTAGGATAGAAACAATTTTTAAAAATATATTCATTTAGGCCTCCAAAAACTTGTTGTCCCAACTCTGTTCCTGAGCTGCCTACTAGACGCCCTGTCAATATTTTGGTTATAACTTTTTCGTTTAAAATCCAAATGGAGTGATTAAAATTGGGTTAGAAAGTATACATCAAGGGATACTTAATATGGAAATAGGTTTTAAAAATATTCACTTTTTTTCCCTCAAAACATGACTGTCCCGACTCTGCTTTCAGAAATTTCATCAAGCCCGCAAGCCAAAAAAATGATATTCAAGAAATTTTTCCATATTGGTGATAAAAATGAATATGAGTGTTTGTAGAACTGTTATTTTCAATATAATACATCTACATATACAAATAAATTAAAATATTTATCCCCGATGTTGATTTTCACAGTGTGTTGCAACAAAAACAAATTTATTTTTTTTAACATAATAATAAAAATGTATTTATTTATGTCCTTATTTATTTATTTTCTACACTAACCTACTCTTCTTTGAAAATTTAATATGCTTACGTATAAGAGTACTTCCAGTGGAGCCATTTTCAAAATAAGGACTCTATTATATACATACCCAAATTTGAAAAATGCATGTTAATAAATAGTAGGGTATGAGAAGCCAACTTCCCTTGAAAAGATGGTGCCAAAAATTGTTGAAGTATGGAGTGGTGCTGCAAACAAATGGAGTGAAACCAATATTCAATGTATCCCTTACTTTCTTGATTTCCCATAGCCGTCATATCATGAAGTTCTTGAGTGTTTAAAATGGCTTGTTGATGCAGGCTAGAAGAAACCTCATTTTCTTTCATAACCTCTACAAATTTTGGATTTGATACATTCTGAATCTCAGTATAATTTTTCCCCAATGGTGCATGTGAGATAGAATGGGTGGGAAGGGTGGCTAAATTTTGCAATTCAACACTGTAAGCATGTTTTACTGGTTTATTATGGTGAGGGTGTGGAATGAGTTGAGTAGGAAATTGTGTAGGGAATGGAGCATTTTGATGATGTAGTTGATTGGGTTGAGTGGATGAATTTTATAGGCAAGCAAGATGTTGTGGAGGAGATGGTGGAGAATATGGAGGATGTGTTTGTGCTACAAGATGAGGGAGAGTAGTCATGCAATCATAAGATGAACCATGCCAAACTTGTAGATAATATTGGTGGTGGTTATATTGAGATTGGCATGGCTGCCCTAACATATGAGTATTCCATAATGGATTATGCAAGTAAGAGAATGGAGAGGAAGTATTTTGAACCATACCTGTAGGCCACGATTTCCATGGTTTTGACCCTGTTGCAGCTTCCCCATCTCTTTGATATGCTACTTTCATCCTAGATAAGGAAGAACAACTATCTATGGGATGCTCCTTTCGGTAATGAGGGAAAAACACTTCATCAAATTCTTGATTTTCCTGAACTTGAAAAACATTCAATTGTGAATTTAGAGAGCTAATAAAATCATAATTAAAATTTTCAAATAAAACATTCATTTCAGCTCTTATGTCTCTTGTTCTTGTAGTAAATTTGGAAAAGAAAGTAGAAACTTCTCTAGAATTCTTACCAGCCTTGGAAATTCCTCTTGAATACCTTTTGCACAATTCACAAACATCATCATATGATAACTGAAAACCATTACCTTTTCCTATCAGATTTAAGAGTTCTAAAAATTCATCTTTGATTCCTTTAAGAAGGAGTGTTTTCAAGATCTCTTTTTTCAAATGCTTATTCTTTGATTTTTGAAGGTTATATTGAAATCGCTCTACATAGTCCTCTAAGCTTTCATCTTCCCCTTGTATCATACCAAAAATATCTTCATTGGATTTGCAGTAGTCTTGGTACTTCTTCAAGAATATGTTCTTCATGTCCTCCCATGTTTGGATGTAGTTCTCACCAAGGTTCATGAACCATCGGAGATCTGCTCCTTTTAGAGTAAGAGGAAACACTTTCAACCTTCGATCATTAGTACAATAATCATATCCTCTACAAAGTATTTCAAACTCAAATAAGAATGTATCTGGATCTTCATTTGTCAAACCATGAAAATTTGGAAGAGACAATGGGGAAATTATGTGCATTTGTGTCACACCTCCTAGATCATTGATAGGGAATTCAAAAGTTGCAATGTGAGACATTTCTTACCATAATAGAAGATGTTCTTCATGTGTTTCTTTAAGGATTCTCCTTCAAATGTTCCTGTCAATTGGTTAGTGAAATGGGTTGTGCTTACATCACCACTTGAGTGGAATTACAAGATTTTTTTCAAAAATTCTACCTCTAAAATTTCTACTTCAATTCCTATGCAATTGTGTTGAAAAGCGAGCAGAGGAGCAAGCACTTTACTTACTCGTTACGCAGGTTCTTACCTTCCATTTTTAATACCCAATTCTTTCCCAACAAATATCAAACATACATCACTCTATGTGAAATGGCAACACTCTCCCTAGCAACGGCACCAAAATGTTGGTTGCTAAAAGGTGTCTTTTAAAACTCCTAATTGCCTCACATTAATTATCAACCTAGGTAAGTCTTTTTGTTTCAAGAGTGTACACAATATGTGCAAGCTATAATCTAAAGAGTAATTTTTTCAAAATTGTAGTATAGATCTTGACACAAAAATAAATGGAAGCATCTAATAAACTCCAATTGCAATTATTAAAGGGAATATCAAAGTGAAATCTGCTATTGAAATCAAATCTTACAGCAATCCAAAGAATGGTATCATCAGTCGAGAGCACAGTAATAATAACTCACTCCTACTTAGTTGATTCAATCTAGATTATACTAATTTCTGCAAAGCAATTAAGACAGAAACGATATCACTTATGAGAGTCTCATAGCAATAATTAAACTCTTACAGATGATTTAAGCAATGCAATGCACTGTCTTAAATAACTCACGTTGTAATGAATAAGATTCAGATCAAATGGTAACAAAGTAAATCATAAACAGAACGCATAATATCTCAATACAGGAAAATAATAAACAGCTAATGAAATGAACTCACAGTAACAAGAAATTATCAAATCAATCACACGCTACAAGAATCAGAAATATAACACAGGAAATCAGTTAACTCTACCAGGGGTCGGGCCCTTAGCCACCAGCAAGCACTGCTAAGCTACTTCAGATAATGCGAATGAAAACAATAACTTCAATTATTCATCAAACTTGAGTAGCATTACAATGTAATTCTATATTTTTAGAACTAAATTCTGTCCATAATTATTATCATAAATAAATCTATATTCCCTTTCATTATTCTCCTTCATAATTCTCCTCTTTGATCTCTTGTTTTTTCATTTTATTACACATAGAGCAGAGAGAAGTTACAACAAAGATGATTACAAAATGATTCCCATAATAAAATTGGATTGTTCACAACCAATTGATCAACAAGATCATATCTGAAATATCTTTCCATCAATCATTCAACAGGAACAAGTCGATTTGGTATTTCCACTGAGATAATTTGGAAAACGGCCGCAACAACGAATTTGGGAAAATCGTCTTCAGAGAACCTTCTGTTTCTCTTAATACGAACCAAATTTGGGCAAAATACTCCTCAATAAAGTTAATTCAGTCTGTTCTAGACAAAACCCATGTTTCGGATTTTCCAGATTCTTCTCCATTTGCCCAAAATGTCCAATGCAAAACTGTCACTTCTTATTCCAGCGAATTTCTAAGTTGGAATATTTAATGATGAGCTGGAGATCAAATCTGCAATCTAGAGAATATCTTGGAGGCTAAAATGGTGAGTGATGTTACAGCAAATTTATCAATAAACCATCATTGATAAAATCATGCATAATAATCATCAATTTATTAAAAATAAAGGAGAATAAATAATATTTATCCATAAGAGCATAAATAATTATAAAATGGAATTATATGATAATCCATGATAAATGACGTGATAAATAATGGTAAAAATGGATGAAATAGGTGTTAAAAAGTGATAATAATAATGACAAACTAGTGGTCCAACAACAATCAGTAAAGCCCAGAAGCTTGAACTGATTTATACGCAGTCAGGATACATTTACAATATCTTGCCTAACGCCCCGCGCCAGCAAACTTACCAAGAATTGCAAGGCGCGTCGAACTCTGCAAATGGACTAATTGGGTCAATGACCCAAGAGTACCTAGGCAACAGTAGTTCCAATCCCGGTTACGCACAGATTTCTACTCAGAAAATGTCTCAACCCAGATTTCAAAGTCATCACATGCCTTAGCAAGATTTGACTAGTAGGGCGCAAGTGTATCACCAGGGAGGACCCTATCCTCTAGCTAAGGGGACCCAGTACGCAGGAAGAAACACTGATGGAAGAGCTCCCCCCCAATGGCTAGGTACAAACAAGGGACAGTGTTATGCTTAGTCCCAAGCACATGACACACCTACGCAAACCAATGCACAGGTGAACTTTGTGCAACCGTCCCAGAATCAACGACACCAATATAACCAGGAGAACTACCCTCCTAAATTGGTTAAGAAAAAATTAAAAAACAATCCTAAAGGGAACCCTGGACAGGGGGACAGCAACCAACAGCGCCCACCGCGATCCCAGGCTAGAGGCAACTCTAGCAGGAATCAAAACCAGGAGCCAAGCAATGCCCAACGGAAAGGAAAAAGGCCACCTCTACGAAAAAACCATTCTTTTTCAATATGTGGTGAGTATGGGCACTATACTCACCACTGTCTCGATCTCCCTAAGCTAAAAAAGCTTCAGAGTAACTGAGGACAAGGAGGATCTTCCCAGCAACTCATTGTTATGCAAGAACCTTTCCCCCACCAAGGGACGGTCAGCACTCAACAACAAAACCCAGATGATTCCAGGAAAAACAGCGATGAAATTTACATGACTGGGGAAGAAATTTTTTTCCAAACATGGAATGGCAATTACGACACCCCACCAGACCCCACTACGTCGGGGGCTAGTACTAGTGCGTTGACTGCACCTTTAACCATTTCAAAGATGCCTATAGAACTATTGCCAAATATGTGAAAAGGACCTAATAGGCGAGTATGTGACTACTCCAAAGCGGCCCATAATTATAGCATCGTGGATGATTTAGCTCAATCACCCGCTGCTATGTTGACATTGGAGGTACTGCAGTTGTGCCCAAAGCAACGGAAAGCCCTACTTTATGCATTAGGCGCTATCGACCCTGCCGATATGCGCATGATGGCTTTTGATTTAGACAAAGCCACCCCTAGGCTTCCTTCCATGGTTGCATTCTAGATACCAATATCAGTTCAGAATATCACTATTCACCAATGTGTCATAGACGAGGGTGCATCAACATGCATCATGTCAAAAAACATTTGGCAGAAGTTGGGTTACCCTTGCTCATATTGCTTCGAGCCTATGACGGTCGTCCCTCGACACCCGTCGGCCTCTACCAAAATGTCTCAGTCTATTTAGAAGTCAAGACGGTCCACATAGACATTGAAGTCTTGGATGATCACTTGGATTACAATATACTCCTTGGGAGGAGTTATATGTACGCCATGTCTGCCATAGCCTCCTCCATCTTCTGCATTATGATGTTCCCCCACGAGAATTGCATCATTATTGTAGACTAGCTGACACACAAAGAGAAGAATCCCCTAACCAACACGGATGTAATTCTACCCTATGTAGATACAGCCACAGATGGTCTTTCACGGTACCAAGAATATGGCCCCGGCCAATTCAAACCGTCGTCCGTCCTAGGCTCATTCCTAGGAGATCCTCCCATTATCCCTGAGGCATCACCCAATGCCACAAGGGCCCCAGTATGGATGATGTCCAAATCAAGCACTAAGGTCATTCAGGACACAGACTCAAGTAGTAACGACACAGAGGCATCAGCCACAGCAGCCTCTCTAGCCTACGTCGCCTCCCAATCCCCTTTCCTCTACCCTCCAGCTGGCTTCATCTCCCAACAGGTTTTGGCAACACTGGTGTTACCCAACATATCGTTGGCATTCCAAGTTTGGTACATGGTTCCCCCTTCTGGAACAGGAGCCACAGACGTTATTGCCATAGGGTTAAAGCCCCTCAACCCCGAGGAGCCCCAATCAACCCAAGAAACGGTCGAGACCACCCTCGAAAAGGAAGTTCCCATTGTGAAACCGGTTATCACGACCAAGAAAACCACAAACAGAGGGAAGAATATGGTGACCCCTGGAATTCAAAGGGAATCACCAGTTTGCACCATATGCTATGTTATAGGCCATCCTACCCACATATGTCTGAAGTTGGACGAGTTAAAACCACTCCTTGGCTCCGAAGCAGACATCTCAACGCCGCGTTCTCGTAGAAAGGAACCTACCTCAAAAGGTAAAGGAAAACTGATGCATACCAATCACACATGCTCTTTCTATGGCACCTATGGGCACTATACCCACCATTGTCCAGAGATACCACGGTATAGGGATGCCTTACATGCGGTCGAGCGATCCTATCAAGAGGATCCCTACACCCAGTCGGTTAACGATGAACCTCACACCATCCTATACTTACAAGAGGAACATAGGATTGTAGAATGGCCCCCAGTAATGCCCATTATAGATTGTACGCTATGCGATGAACGTGACCACTACCTCGAAGAGTGCGCAGCCTTGGAAATCATTTACAGATGGTATCCAATCGAAAGGGTTTACTAAGTAGGGCTACGGGCGGTGCAATTCACATGCCCATTATGCGCTGACAATCACCTTTTGGAGAATTTTCACTACATACCTCGCTTCCGGCTAGCCCTTGCTAGCCTCCGCTCAGCCATAGTCATCCTTTCCCAAGAAGACGATATGGACGTCGAGTCCACCGGCAGCTCCATGACCCAAGCAGATGAGATGAGCGAATCTATTATGTTCTTGACAGCCGAAGAATGGCCTAGCAAGAAACCCCTCATTACCCCCAACGACACCTCGCAGCAACAACCAGCATGTACGTTATGCAAAAATACGGACCACGTAGTCATCCATTGCCCCGATTTAGCAGCCTTCCAGCACTGGTTCCCCATCACACCTCAAACTAAAGTCAACAGAACTTTCATATCAAGGATATTCTGCCTGATATGTCAAGGTAATCATTAGGAGCGACATTGTACTTATGCCTCGCAGATTCGTCCCACTATTGACATGATTAATTCCATAGAGAAGAGACAAGACAATCTCCGAGAATGGCATAAAAAGTACATCGTCGGATCAATGTCCCCACCCCCAAAATGGTGTGTCAAGCCTGACAAGACAGCACACCACCAAAGAGTAACCTCGGCCAAGCCTAGGATAACATGCGGCCTATGTGATCAAAACGACCACCGAGTCAACCAATGCAGAGAACTCAAACCCCTAGTAAACAGTCTCCGCATAGTCTCTTCTCTCCCCCAGAAACTTCTCTCTAACCAAGAGAATATCACACGCACTTATTGCCAAATTTGCTCACACTTTCACCATACGTTTAAGTGTATACATCTCCCCAAGCTGAGAGAGGCACGAGTTGCGTTGAGTCTACACTCCACTAAAGAGGAAGACAAGTCTAAGCCAACAACACGGAAATGGAGACAGAAGACAACCTCATCTACGTCTGACCCTTTCCAATCATCCACATCAGGAACAAAGAGTAGCATAGAATCACACACTATATACTCCGTTGGCTCAGTAACACCATACACCATCTGCACTAAACTGAATCATGCACCAGAGACGTGCCTGTTAATGGAAACATTTAGGCACCTCTGTGGCAGGCACAATTTCCACCTACCAGAAATTGACTATCCTAGTGGGGAACCTAACTTTCAACCCATACAGAATCCCATTACAGAGATTCTTCCCCCACCAAACGTCGATGATACAATCCACCATATACGATTGGTATCCGCTCATATTGGTGAAAGGATTACTACCTCAAGCCCGCCCCAGGATTTCCATCATAATCCTGTCACAAAAAACCAAGTCACCTTGCACTTTTGCATTTATTTCCGCAGTATCCCAAACCTGCATGCCGCCATCGAACTCCTTGATGACACCCAGCCTCTAGAACAATTCCTAGTACAACTAGAGCTAGTTGACTAAAGTTGGCGACAATCGCTGCAGCACAATGAGGCCCATAAGAAAAGGGTAAAAGCATCATTTGACCACCACATCAACCCTCACTCATTTACTGAGGGAGAATTATTCCTTCGCTACAATGTTGTAAAAGAGGCCTTAGGGCCAGGAAAGTTCGAAACCCTGTGGAAAGGACCCTACATCATCAAACACTGCCTTTGACAGGGGGCATACATCTTGACGGAACCGGACAGGACCGGCCTCACTAACCCCGTCAATGGCCTTTACCTCAAGAAGTTCTACCCATAAGGGCCCCAAAGGCCCTTCCCCTAGAGTGAAAGTACACAAAACCCAATCACCAAAATATTTTTGACCTGAAGACTTATGTAAAAAACACGCTCAAAGTGCCATCATGGATCACCAAAATGAACCATATTTTAGATTTGCTGATGGAACATCGCGATGGTCTCAAAACTTAGCTGTAGTCGCCTGGGTCATCTACCACCCCAATCGATCACCGTTGTGTTCAAACGACATGTGCATTGGATCAGCAACAAAAAATCAGGAATAAAAAAAGACACCGTCATTGGACTTATGTGTGATGCCCTCCATCGGGGCATTCTCCGTATGCATATCTACCTTGATTCCCATTTAGTAGTATCACAGCTAAACCAAACATTTGAGACTAGAGACACACACCTGTTTAGAAAATATTTGTGTGCCAAAATATTAAGTAGACAAATTGATTACATCACATTTTCACATGTATCAAGGAATCAAAACCAAACAGCTGATCACATAGGAAATAATATCCTAGACTGGAATGTATCTTGAATAAACCATCATCCATAAAAAACAAAAACATAGATATCCATCAACATAACACAAAATATATAAATCGAAATAAATAGCACACCATATAGAGCCGCAAAAAGATCTCTCATATATATATCAAAAAATATGTGTATCTGAGTACAAAAAATAGTATCGCTAACCCACTAGTCAGCCCAAAGATAAAAAAGTTGTCAAAAATAAGGGGATCATCCCCATAACGGGTGCTTTCCCTGTGTACAAAACTACTCTAGGGGGGTGCCCCCTCAAGAGGAGCACCTGGACCCACCACCACTCCTGGTGCCACCACCAGAGCTACTATCGCCACCGCGATTGCTACCCGACATAGAGTGGGCCGATAATCCCTCTCGCGAGCCATCACCGTCTCTAACCAAACCTCCTCGAGGTCGTCCATAAAACCTCGAGCAGGCATACCCTAGGCCAAGCGGTCCACTCGACCCTGGAAGTCCTCAAGAGCGGTCACCTAAGCCGTAAGAACTGCAACGCGCACCTCAGCCACATCTGCATGAGCTCGCTCGACCGCAACCTCTGCTGCAGCTGAGCTGCTGCCCTCACCAGAAGGGCCAGCACCATCTCCACCAAGTCCACTGACACCACCACCTGATCCACCTACGTCACCTCCACCTTGACCACCTCGAGGTCGTAGCAGAGGGTTGTGACCCACCATTCGGGCCACTAGGCAACCTACCTCACCAACATCTGCACGAGTAACCGAAATAATGTCAGTGTCAAAAAAAAAAAATACTCGAACAAATGCAGAAAAAATATAACGCATACCTGCAGGCCCCCAAACATAACCAAAAGGGAGACCCATGTCTAGGTCACCCTGGAAGTCCATCCCTGCATACGGGTATGGCAAGAACATCTGTGGGTTGGCCTCAAAACAGGCCTCTGTTGTGGCATTCCAGTAATGCCCTACCATGCCACCACTGCCCTGCGACATCACTAGAGCCCACCTCCTCATTCGTGGCTCCTGTGGCCCCCCAATGGGCACTGCCACCACCAGCCTCAACAGCACCACCCTCTCGTACATAATGTTGCATAGGATGCTAGCGTACGCAAATGACTTAGATCCACATTGGACCTTTTTCAATTGTGACACCATCCCATCAAAACAAAAGCGGGCGAAATCAAAAAAGTGCCCGCCCCTCAGTTGGCGTAAAACTCCAACCTGCGGGCCGGATGTCTGATGTGGAGAAAATGACCCCGCCAGTTGCACAATAACTACCAGAGCACACTGCTCTGCCACTTCTGTCACTGATGCAATGTTGATGCACCCCTCAGTAAGAGGCGCACCACCGCAATGCCGCCTCCGGAATCTGTCTAAGTTCACTCTCCTAGTAGATAGTGGGTACCTCATAGCCTCACCTTGAGGTAGTAACTCGGTCACAGAGTAAATATCCATCTTAGGACGGATGACCAGGTTTGTCCCCCGCAGTACAAACATATTGTGCCTTCGGCGCTAGTGTTGTATAATGTAACGCAGTAGTCAGTCCTGAGACTAAAGGAACTCGTTCTCAGCAAACTTCAGAAGGCCCCATGTGGCCAACTAATGGTGCGCCCCAGCATCAGCAACTAGAGCAGTCCGGATCTCGGGCCAATCCCGCTCTCTCCACACTAACCTTCCAAGCAAACACAGGCACCCATTAGCACAGAGAAAAATCAAAAACAGACTAGAAACCAAAATTTCCTGTCACTATGGCCTTTGCGTGCCTGTCCCTCAGACAGGCGCACCCTCGCACGCCTGTCTTCTTTACAAGTGTGCCTTTACATGCAAAAATTAGGGAATAGTGCATCCTCGCACACCTGTCCCTCATAATTCTGTGCATGCAAGGCGCTCTTTTGCCTAGATCGCCCGCGCAATCTAGGGAAAAACTTGCTCAAAGGCTGTACAAACCTAATTTGTATAGCCCCCGGCACCATCAAACTAAAGAAATTACAATGCAGGATGTCAGGAAAGTTACCTCGGCATAGTATCGCTAATCCCTGGTACACGTGCTGACCGCAATGGCAAGAAAGGCTTTGCAAGCACCTCTGATATCCCAAGGCTCAGCAAGTACAAATGAGTAGGATTAGGGCCATAATCCCATATTTATCGCCCTTTTCTAGAACTTAGAAAGTCCATAACATGAGATCAAAAGGTCCATTCCGCAAACCGTAAGTTGCACCATCATCAGTATGCCATGATGAACGAAAACGATGACACACATTTGCTTTCCAAGAAAAATAAATTTTCAGTGTTGGCAGGTATGCCCTCTCCCATCTTCTTTTTTAAAGCTCCTGTCTTTCAATAATTTTTGATGAAAAGAAGATTCTTTCACTTGAGGTATTTTTTTTTGCAGGAAGAACCCACAACCGCTTACAACACCATCCACTGAAAATCTCGGAGTAGGTATCATTCTACCCCCAGCATGATAGAGTCCCAGAAAACTCTGCATATCCTGACATCATTTCTCCATCAAAAATAAACCATAGGTTCCTCATACCCGACCACGTTTATCATCACCTCACCCTGCACATGATAAACGTCTGCGTTGGTCGGTAGAGCCTCCCCTCCATGGCACTCGTCACCCAAAGTAGACCATATATCACATCTCAAGTGACGCCATGGCCATACCATTTCAGTCCAGGAAGCACCTCGTGCCCATCCATTCATCATGCATAAGGTCAAGTTTACAATTCAAACTCAAAGCCCCTTCCTGGACGATCAGGTTGTACAAGCAGATTGAAAGCGCACCTCTGTGCATCGCATTTGGCCCACCATACCTCCATCAGCATAATCCCATCTATGACACTTCTTCATCTACTTCATCAACCCCGCACATGAGACCAACCATTGGGACCCCCACCCCCAGCAAAAAACCATCCTCACACCCTTAGTGAGTGAACCCTTTCATGTTTTAGGGTATCCATCTCTGTGTTTTGTACAAACCAAACCTCATTATTTTATTCTTTTGGTAAGTGTACAAAGACCGCCAACGATGCCCTTCGCCTCTTCGCCCTCATATGTCATCTTTTCCCCCATGGCAACAGTGCCTCATTCCCCTTGGTCGGAGTAATTCACCCCCATGCATGCACCATCACGACATTCATAGCTGGTTTACACCCGCCCTGGAAGTCCTACTGACTCCAGGGATTTTCCCTTCAAAAATACCTATGACTACTGCCAAGCTGCTAAAGTATACTCTGAACTCAGGCCATTGAATCCCTATCATCCATTTTTAGTCACCTCTCACCAACATGCCTATGTTAAACCCATCACATCTAGGTTCCCAACCCCTCAGGTCGGTGACCCATGGTTCAGTTAAGGCTTCCTTTTTGTCGACCTCAACACCTCTTTTCCAAAAAGGAAGCAGTGCCTTGGATCACCCCTCCCCATGCAAAGAGGTATCCTTGGGTGGCACTGTGGGAAACATCATTGTCCACAGATGTCATTGATCCTCCTGACATTCGACTATAACAAAAGCTTTCATGTCACAATGGTATCGTACCTTACAACCATTGCACTTTGATCAGATCCGTTGAAGACCCGTGCCTCCATAAGCGTCTTTGTTAACAATGCTTACATGAGAAGGTCCCAACTAATACATATGCAGTTTACGCATATATGTACCACATTCCACCTATCGTCAAAGAAAAACCGCCCCTAAGGGCATCAGCAGTCATCATCAACAACTGCCAGCATCGCTACCACAGTAGTGACACGGACAGCACATGTATCTGTCAATTTTGTTTAGCTAGCCATAGCATCGCGAGCATGGGACATGCCCGCCTCATTGAAATTTTGTATATATGTTGTATATTTTATTTGCTTACAGGGGTTCCTTAGGCCATGGTCATCTCAGAAATGGTGCAAGGTGTTGTCAATATCAAGATTCACGCAGGCCTCTCTCTCTCTCTCTCTGCGCATGATACAGAAAATAAACTATAATGTATTTTAGCTATACAGTTCTTCCTAGACCTCACACATTAGGGGGCAACTGTTAACACTGTAAAATCGTACAACAGAAGATGGCATTAATTAATGTCAAGCCTAAGGATTTACAGGGCAGGAACACATTATGGAATCAAGAAAGTATTTAAAATCTCTAGGGTTTTGAGAAAATTAGATTTGAACTAGTCATAAATGCTAGATTGCGTGCTTAATCCTTCGATAAGAGTGCCTTCTGCACGCCTTTTTTCCTGATAAGCGTGCATTCCCGAAAATGGCAAAATGTCACTTTCTGAGACCACACCAAGCAAAGGACAGTTACTCCTTATATGAAGCCGCCTAAGGACAGCCACCAGTGCCTCCTTAGACACTATGTGAGCACACAAAGGAATATTTGAGCACACAATGGAATCATACCTCTCCTTTGGGTCACCATCCATCATGTACCAAGGGAGGGAAGGAGGATTTGAAACTCCCCTATATAAAGCCACCAAGAGATGTAGAAATGGTAATCACATTATTATGATGGCCAAAGTTGCCCAAGCAACACCAGCAGTGTGTGACTCAAAGCTGGAGCTAAATAGGACTCAATCATTGGCCACCCAACAATTCTAGTCCACCACGGTAGAGAGAGAGGGAGACTGCATCAGAGGCAGAGCTTGGAAGGCAACATCCTTGCATCGGGACCTAGAGCCATTTCCTAGGTGCCCTTTGACAAGTGGGTAAAATTTCTTCTCTGTTTCAAACATCTAATAAGAAGAGGCCTTTGAGCCGTCATTGGTATTATTATCATTTTGACTCTCTTTGATAGCTTTTGTATATTTGTGTTTTAGTTTTAGTTTATTTTGAGCATACATTCGCATACTTTTTTCACTGAATTGTGTGTTTTTGAGCTCCACCACTTTCTTCATGTTACGAATAGTTTAAAGAGTAGACCACACTCTTTAAACTAGTGAGATTTCATACACCCGTGCGACTAATCCACCACAACAGCAGCATTGAGGTTGGTTATTCTATTGATGGTTTGTGGGGGAATCCACATGATTCTTGGTGTGCACCATTGACACCAAAATTTTTCTTCATGATTCCATCTTATGGGATGATTGTGATAACAAAAAGGTGGCTGGAAGGGCACTTGTTATTCTTTGTTTTGAGGTAGGCAAGGGATTCACTTTGCTGGTTTCATGTGTGGAACTATGATCCACTTCCTGGCTGTCAAAGGACAACTTGTTTTCATTGGTTTTTGCTTCCATATATTGCTGATATTCTTATGTTCATGGAGAGCTTTGTTTGGAGAGTGGGACAAGAGTTGGAGGTGCCCATTGGGGGTATGATTCTCCATACTTTACATGTTGCATGTTTTAGGAGAAACAATGGGAAAACCATGATTTCCATACTACATCTCTTTTCTTCATGTGGGAGGAGCCATTTGGAGAACTTGAGTTATTGGAGGAGGCACTTCATGGCTGATTTTTTTGGTGGGGTAACTTGGGCCATTCTTGGAGGCCATTTCATTTCAGCCCAAGATCAAAAATAGCCCCATAATTACCATAAATGGATAGAGAAACAACTTGGGTGGAAAAATCTAATCTCTCCATGCAACCCCAATACATTACATAAACCAGGGTTGATGATTTCTTTGATGAGCTACCTAGAATGGCTCATTTCATTTGGATGATAGCATGGGTAGGGGAGACTCTCATTGGGTATGATATTCCCTACGTTTATCAGCACTCCTACCTTGAGGAGGCCATTGGACAACAATAAGGTTTCCACTTACACCTTCCACTTTCTCATGATGTACACCATTTGGTTTTGCATACTTGGGAGAAACCATTGGAGGGAAAATTTATTGCAGATTATGTTGAGCTGTGGTGGGAACTATTGATGGGGAGGCCACAAGAAGAGGAAGGGAGAAATTTTTCTCCACCTTTATAGTTGCTTAAGGACAAGCAACATTTTGGAGGGGAGGACTATAATATTCCAAAAATTTAGCCTTCATCTAAATGGAATATTATAGTTGGATTTATCAGTAGGTAGCTGAATAAGTGGATGGGGAGACCCATAAAACCCCTTTAGAAGGAATAATAACACTCCTAATTTGAAAGGAGGAAGAATAAGTAGCTGGATTAAGCACCTTTAGGTGTGAACAGGGATTGGATCATGTAGATTTAGTCAACTTTGACCAAATCAACAGCGTTGTCATAGAGGAGTGGTCTTTATGATGAGACAGTGCAGTTTTAGTGGAGGACAACTTGCATGATCTTGGTGGAAAGTATGGATGGGACCTAGTGTGAGGAGGCTCTCATGCTATATATGGAGGGGATGGCAACCATTTTTATTCATGTTTTTAGTTTATCATTTTGATATTGGTCTGCTTGGACTAGCTTCCTCTTGTTGTTTAGCAGGGTTGCTGTGCTGTTTAGCACAAGGGTGTTCTTAATTAGGAATCCCTACCTCATCCTCAGGGAAGGAGAGGATCTTTGAGCTGCATTTCCTCATTTTGGCATTCTGGCCAAGCTACCCCCTTAAGCTATAGCGTAGTTTCTGTTTAGAGCTAGGTTGTGTTGCAGGGTGCAGCAAAGGAGGATCACATAGAGCTATTTCTGGGCTTGTTTTTCAGTGGAGAGGTAGCCTATCCATTGGAGGATCAACAAGGAATGCTCCTGGGCATATTTTATCATCTTTGGCATTAGACCAACCATCTACCATCCCTCACAGCGCAATCACAATTATGAACTGTGTTATTTTTGGAGGCAATTACTGGGAGAGTTCATTGAGCTCATTAGGAGGGTCTATTTCTGAGTAGAGGGATTAGCCTTCTATTTAGAAATACCATTGGAGGAGGACATCATCATTTTAGATCTGTCATAGCCTCATTATTTTCAGATCCAGTTTGTAGTGACATCTCAACCCCAGGGTTATTTGTCACATTGTATATTTCTTGGTTTTTCTAGCAATCTTTTTTGGGTTGGCTAGAAATCATGTATTAGAGCCCACATCTTCTTTCTTGGGCATTTATTTTGTTTCTATCAGCCATATTTCATCCATGTATGTTTACAGCAGCAGCTAAACTGATATATACAATGTTGTCACTGCTCTCCAGCATTCTATACAGTTTCAACAACTCATGTGCCGATTGTTCTGATCATTGGAGGATTGTCCTTATTGCTTGAGTGGCTTGTCCCTCAAGATATTTTTATATATTTCTGTTGATATCTTAATAAAATAATGGCTGCATATTGATCTCTCTTATGACATGTTCATAGTTGTTGTGTTTTACATTATTATGTCTTGTATTGCTGCTATTTCCAATTTGGAATATTACATTACATTCCAAAAAAATCATTAAAAAATCTTACAGGTCTAGTCTTTGTATGCCATATAGTCGAAATCTTCAGCTTTCATAAGTTGAGGGAGCCTCCTCTAGTTGTATAAGACCTATATCTCAACCCAAAGAGGCCTGTGGTTACCTCTGAGTTTTCTCCTTTCAGCCTAGAGACAACTACAAAGTGCTAACACACCCAACCATAGGCTAGCTACACTACAACTCTCTTCCAACTGACCACCTTGAGTTGAATCCAAAGTTTGAGGGGATGTTTGGTCAAGGATATTTCACACCAAATGCATAATAAATACTCAGGTGATAGATTCTATTATCCAGGTGTTTTATCAATTTCCCTCTAGCAATAAGCACCATAGTGACCCACTCATTCCTCTGAGATCATTCACAAGGCTTCACTCAAGGTCTAGATCGGGTATTTCTCATTCCAAGAGTTTGAATCCATTTTCAAGGTGGTTTATCAATTGTTTTTTAATAGCAAGCACCACATGGGTATACAATCCATTTTCCAGGTGGTTTATCATCTCTCCAGCAAGAAGTAGAGACTTAGATTTCCCTTTCTAGGTAGTTTATCAGCCATACTGAAAGCATTACAGTGATTCAATTATCCATTATGTCTCCCACTGACAATTTAGGCTTAGACACACAGCCTAGCGGCCTTAAAATACTAAGGAATATCACCCAAACAACTAGTGATAAAAGGAAAAATCTCGCTAGAAAAACACCACCCACCCTCGTCTCTCTTATGTTGTGCGTATTTATATTTTTCCTCTAGATCCCTTTACATGACTTAGAGAGCATTCATTGGGATATTCCACCTATTAGGTAAATGGTTATTGCCTTATGCTTGCACCACCGTAATCCAATCACATAACTGATTGAAGGTCAGTTAGCTCTTCCCAAATCACATCATATACAAACTTTGTCAGATCGTATCTTCGATTGGCCTGAAACTAAATTATGAAATTAATTCTACAAATTTCAATATTTAATTCGGTTGGGTTCATGTCCTTTCATGGCACACAATCTCACCACCCCCTCAAAACTATAGATTGATGTGTCCCTTCCTTCAGGCCAGGATCAAAATTTTATATTTTAAAAATATTTTCAAGTGTTATAAAAAATAAACTCATTCAACTGTGGATTTCACGATGTCATATATAGTCATAATTAATTTTACAAAAATAGGGAGAGGTGGGTATGTTACAACAAGAATACTTGGTGGATTAGATAAGAAATCCCTAGAAAAAGTCCCAAAACAACTCTATTGTTTCAAAATCCATTTCAAATTCCTTTCCTCTCATCAGCAAATGGTTGATATAAATAATTAAGAATGGATGCCAAATCCTTCTAAGAAATCCCCCTTGGATTAGAAGTACCAGTTTCCATTTACTTCGAGACCCATTAATTCAAGTTTTAAATATAAGGGGATTCTATTTCTTAAATCAAAATTAGCAAGAAAATATTGTCAATGGATAGGTTCAATGGTTGATTTGGTAAGAGGTGAGTCTAGGGTAAGAATCTACACCTTAGTCCACAAGCTACACCATCTCTTTAGATATTTTTTTCATTTTCACGATGAATCAAGAAGATCAATTTATCTAGTTCCCCAACTCTGTAAGTGGTTACATCCCAACACTTAGATTCATTACACTAGCACAGGAAATCATAGAAGATCCTCCTCCTTGGTGGGGGGGGGGATTTTTGTAAAGTAAAGTGTCCAACCAAAGAAAAGCTCTTTATATGGCTCCCCTTACCGAACAAAACTTTCCATTAGGGGAATTTTGAGGTAAAAAATGGGCCTTAAAACCAAAATTAATGTACTAACAAAATCCAATTTAATAGAAACAACAAGATTCAAGATGATGATGTCATTTTCAGATTATCTCCTTATAATTTTACTCAAACGTCAAGGGTATGTGCCTGCTGGATGTAGAATTAAAGAAACACATTTTTTTTTATGTATTTTTATTTTTTTCAATTTTGATCTAATCAAAAGTATACAATGGGTACTTATTGGACGCAAAATTTTAATTCTACATCCAATGAGTACGCACTCTACATACTTTTGGGTGGGCCCACAACGAAAAAGTCTAATAATACATGAAAAAATGTGTTTTTTTTTTTTAAATTTCACATCAAATGAATACCCACTCTATATAATTTTGAGTTGATACACACTGAAAGAACAAAAAAAATGCTTGAAAAAATGTGTTTCATGCTTATTGAAGAAAGACATGGTTTTTCATGTAATTTTGATTTTTTCACTGTGGGTCTACTTAAAAACATAGAGAGTGGGTACTCATTGGATGTATAGTTCCTACACTTGACTTTTGAGTAAACCTATAAGGAAATAAGTCGAAAATACAATTGCAAAAAAATATATACTTTTCCTTTAAAAATTCATTACTTTTTTTTTATATTTTATTATTTTCCTTAAGAGACCCATTTTAGACCTCAAAATTCCCCTAATGATCTAGGATCGATTGCAACCAAAGAATTTGATAGGGTCAAGAAGATGTAGTCTCCACAAAATTGAAATTGAAACAAATCACCATCTCATTTTGAATTGTCATTTCTTTGAAGTAGTTTGGTTTAAAATTTAGAAGACTATAGGGCCATCCTACTCTAAGGAAGGAGTTTCTATAGATGCAACACTAAAAAATTGGATGAGCAGTCATCATGCCCAACCTTTAAAAGCGCTTCCTTTGATTGTTCCTTTGATTGTTGCACGGGGCATGTGACATTCATATTGCCTAAAAGAACTCTTTATTCAAAGGTATATATGCTTCCCTTTCTCACTATGCACTCCAAAGTTTGGGCATTTTGACTACATTCCCACAAAATCTCCTCCTTGGTTCAAAAAACCATGTTCAAAATGCATTTATCCAAAAAGACACTCCTTGGGCTTTCTTCAATGATGTTTCCCGATAGAATTCAACCTTCAAAGCGACAAAAAGCATAAATTGTTATATATTTAAGCATAATTTTTTATATATTTTTATTTTCGATCCTTAATATATATATGTAAACTATTTCAATAAATTCTATATATTTAAACTAGTTAATAAAAAAAAAATGGTATTGAGAGATATTAAAATTTTAAGAAAATTTTATTTTGGTGAATATTTAAACATACTAAACAATAAAAGATCTAATATAAAATAGAATATTATTTTAAATTTCAACTATTTGGACAACAACTTTAACAATAAACCCTATTGATGATGATGATGGTTAATGTCCACTGAAACCAATCAAATATAATACTATGAAATAAGTTAACATTGATAAAGATGGAACAAATATATAAAGCATCATAGCCTAAAAGAAAGGATTCATAACCTAATCAAGGAGGAACATAATAGACCCCTTTACCTCCCAATAACAAAATGTTTTAGCACCAAATATTTGACTAATTAAAACTATTTTATCACCAAATATTAGACCAGTTAAAACTATTTTATCTTATTCATTGAATAAAAATAATATAATATTTAATTAAAAAATAATAATAAACCACAGTTATAATAATCTCTAATTAATTATTTCAATAAAAATAAAAATTTTGATAAAAATATCTATTTCTATATTTTTTTAATTCTATCTAATTAAAAATATTGTATCATGTTATAATATATATAAATAAATGCCAGATTATAACCAATAAAACCATTTTATATATATTGTACCATGTTATAATATACATAAATAAATGCCAGATTATAACCAATAAAACCATTATATATATATAGTTGTAGTGATTATATAATCTGGCATCAATATAGATATCTAATCCTATGAATAAAAAAAAACATCGTATCCGGATACATAGTCATGAGAAATTAAAAATATTTAACAAAATTAATTTTCCAAAAAAGTACGCCGTGGGAAGAGATAGAACTCCATGTTTTTACATCTCCGTAAAACCGGTGTAGTTAAAGTATTTATACACGTGAAAAAAGATTGTTGTCTAAACAAATTCCACTCGTATATTACATGCTTTCCCTGGTGCACACTTTTTTCCCGCCGAGAAACAACCCCGGCAGTTTCGCCGCTACCGTTTTCCGCTTCTCTCCCTGCTCAATCCCCTCTTCCTCAACTGTCGGGAAAAGATTTAACGGCGACCGCTGCAAGTTCACTCCAAACAGCCGGACGGAAGGAGAAGAAATGGAATTGCCGTCTCTTGACGGAGATGCGCAGACGAGGTTCCTGAAAACCAACGACGACGGATTACCGTCATCTGACGGGATCGACTCCGCCGCTTTCTTGTATAATTCAGCGGGGTCGTTGGAGTCGAGTAAAATGGGGCGGCTTCCGCGGCCGGGAGTCGAAGACCGGGAGACGGCGTTCATGACTGGCGGCGGAACGTAGAAGAACTGGGCCCAGTGTGGATACCCGACTACAGCAAACGGGTTAACGGACGGTGGGCAGCGTTGCGGCGGCGGCGGCGGGGCGGCAGGAGTGACGATATTACTGGGGCGGCGGCAGAAGGTGATGAAGAGGTGGCGGGACAGGGAGCTCCGCTCAAAGGTAACGATGTCGCCGGCCTGGAGGCGTTTCTCTTTGACGAAACGGCTCCAGCCCTTGGTGAGCACGTAGCTCTGGCTGCTGTTCCAGTAAGAATAGCGGAACCGCCAAGTTTTGTCAGTGTTGTCCTCAAAATTTAGCAGGACCCCTTTCGCCTTTCCCCCGCCCGCCGCCACGTCAAGCGGGAAGTATTTCTCGGCGTGCTGCTTCGGGATGACGAGGCGGTTCAGCTTTCCGACGTCGCTGGGCGTCACGGCCTTGTCGAACAGGTGGTCGCGGGGCTCGTGGGGAATCGAGCCCGCGACCTGAGGATTTAAGTCGGAAGAGCTCTTATTCCGGCTTGCGTTGTTGTTCTGGTGGAGTTCCTCGTCGTAGGTGTGCTTTCTGAGCATGTCGACGATCTCGCCCTTTGAGTGCCGGCGGAGAAAGACGGCCTCCGGGTGAGTGTCGACCATGTTGAAGTTCGTCACGGCGTCGGCGCCGCGGAACTTGACGGCGGCCCTGTCGTAAGCCCTGGCGGCGTCTTTTTCGTGGCTGAAGGTGCCGAGCCACACACGCTGATGCTTCTCATATATCTGCGCGCCCCAACGCCCGTTGGGCTGCGGGACGACGCCTTTGTATTGCGACGACGGCAGCTTCTTGCACGATTTCTCCTCATCGCCTTGCGCCGAAGAAATACTATGAATGTTCTCGGAGGAGATGGCGCTGATTCCACTCCCCTTCCGTTCCAGCTCTTCTGCCCGATCGACTAACGAAGAAGAAGCATTAGAAGAAACTGACTTACCACAAGCTGCAGGTGACGAGTTCGAGTCTTGGTCCTCCGTCAAGTTCCCTGTCTCCTCAGTGTCTGCTCTCGCTGAATCAGCTTCCATCGCTTTCGTGAATGATGTCGAATTAGAGCTCAGCTCGCTTAAATTACAGGAGATCTCAAATTAGACGCTTATTGTCATCGCAAATGGCCTGCAATACAATACCCAAAAGTCAATTTCAATAATAAAAATGAAATGAAAGTAAATCCTGATTCCAGGAAGAAAAAAAAGAGGCCAGGAGATCCAAACACGTTAAAAAGGAAAATAGATAAATAATCTGTCAAAATATTCTATTTGCCCGCTACAAATCTAATTATTCCCTCAATGTATGGTGCTTAATATTTACCCAACTTCACATCATTTATAGAGAAACATTCATTTATAAACACCACTCATTACCATTACCATTACCATAAACTCTAAAAAAGGAAAAAAACCCATCAATCCTAGCCTCGAGCAGGCTGCTCAGACTAATACACAGAGAGGGACGAGTATATCACGTTGACTAACCTTGAGCTAATTGTGAGGAAAATCCTGCGCGGGCACAGCCACAGCACTGTAAGACATATTCTAGCAGCCATTAATACTTGCATACAGCTGACCTGGGAGGATATACTCCGGACTGATACTGTCGGAACAACGTATGTTTATTTAGCACTGAATAAGTAAACGTGCAAGTGCGGAGAAGCTTTAAAAAAAAAAAAAATCAGAGAAGACTGTACATGAGGAAACAAGCTGGAGAAAGAATATTTAAAACATTGAACGGGTCATGTGGTGGTTCTGTGAAAATATCCACCTCGGTTTCAGATGGTCCACCAATGTGCATATTTCTAATTTTTGAAAATTATTGTATGGCCATGGAGTGTTTACGGGTCAGATGAAGATCCAGCTGCCAGTCAGCCGACACTTGGCATCTCCACATCCGCATTTTTATAGAGATCAATGCCCATGTATAATGTTGGGCGACTTTTATATGGCGGTTCCTTGTCTCCCAAGTTCCAACGTATCCCTCACGTCAATAATAAAGTCAACAACAACACAATTAACATCGGGTTCGAATCCCGCGGCGTCTCCAAAACTCAAATCCACTGTATGGCATTGCCAGCATGGATGCCCCTGGAATGCTGCCGTCCATTTGATTTTCCCCGTCCATAACAAGTTACGGAGCAAATGAAGTTTACCCCGTGTTTGTCCATCATTTTTTAAGATAGGAGCTATTTATCTAATAACCAAACAAATAAATACAAATTTTAAATTTAATTCTAATTTAATAATTTATTAAATTGTGAGGATAGTTTTTCATTAAATTGTGAAGATAGACAATATTTTCTTTTTATTAAACTAGCCTAGCCATTTAAATTAAATGGTTGATAAATGTCCATAAACATAAACATCAATCATGTTAACATCAAAACACACAATTCATGACACATCTCACTTTCCTAAAATAAAAATAACGCTGCAGACATAAACATGGAAGGTCTCACTCGTAAGCTTTGGCAGAACATGGAAGAGGCTTTGATCACTTTCATAGTCTTAAATTATGATGAAATTGAAATGAAGTATATAAATCTGAGTAGAGATGATAGTTGGAATATTAACACGTGTCGGATCGTTCTCCTGCCTTCCTATAAATCTGAATAGACATGATAGTTGGAATATTAACACGTGTAGGATCCCTCCCCTACTAACCTATTTTTTTAATGGATTTATTTATTTGATATTTAAAGTTTTTGATATCAATTTAGGTTTGACTAATTTATTCTAGTTAGTTCGAGAAGACATGTTTTCTTAGATTAATAATAAAATCAGCTTTGGTAAAACATGCAGAAAAAACTCATTACATCTGCATTGAAGAGGCTAAGGTCATTGCTAGGATTGATCACTTTCATCCAGGATCACTTTCATCGCCCTAAGTTTAGGTAAGCCTTAAAAATTCAAAAGAGCCCTATACACCTATACCTCTGAATAGAGATGATAATTAGAATATTAATAGGTATTAGATCAGTGCCATGTCTTCCTAAAAAAATTAATATATTTATTTATTTGTTTAATTTATATTTTTTATTTTTCATATCAATTTAAGTTTGATAACTATTTTATTCTAGTCACTTCTAGAAAACCTGTCTTCTTAAATTTATAATAAAATCAATTTTTTTGTTATTATAAAAATTATAAATAATAATAATAATAATAAATAATTTCCATATATATATATATATATATTTCCTTTAATTGTTTCATTAATTTAATTTATTATTATTGACTAAAACAATTTATTAACAATAATAATTATAAGTTTAAATTGTTTCCTATAAATAAGATTATTGTTTATATTCTAACTGTTAGTAAACAGATCTACATCTATTTATTTGATTTGGTTTTTCATCTTGTCTTGAAGATAAACGATACTGGTTGGTTGGAAATCTATTTATTTGATGTCATGATGTGGTTTCTCATGTTGTCCTCAAGATGAACCACACTAGTTGGAAATAGATGCCAATGATTTGGTTTCTCATCTTTACGTCAATATTAACCACATTAGCTGGTTGGAAATATATTTATTTGATGCTACTAGTCTATTTATTTGATATCATGATCTAGTTTCTCATCTTGTCGTGAAGATGAACCACACTAGTTGGTTGGAAATCTATTTATTTGATGCCAATATTTTTTCTTTTCTCTGTGGTCCAGTGACCCTAGCAAGAGTTTTTTCTTTTTTTCTCTGTGGTTCACTGACCTAGCGAGAGTTTGTCTTTTCTTTTTTCTCTATGGTTCTTTTTCTTTTTTCTCTGTGGTTCACTAACCCCCAGCAAGGTTTTTTCAGCAAGAGTTTTGTTTTTTCTTTTTTCTCTATTGTTCAGAAAGAGTTTTTTTTTCCTCCATGGTTCACGAACCTAGCAAGAGTGAGTTTGTTTGTTTGCTTTATTCTGTTTCCTTTTTCAAACCCTAGCAAGAGTTTGTTTTTTATTTTTTCTTTGTGGTTCACAGACCCAGCAAGAGTGAGTTTGTTTGTTTTCTTTTTTCCAACCCTAGCAAGAGTTTGTTTTTTCTTTTTTCTTTGTGGTTCACATACCCCAGCAAGAGTGAGTTTGTTTTTTCTTTTTTTCTTTCACAAACCAGGACCCAACATAGTGACCCCAGCAAGAGTGAGTTTGCTTTTTCTTTTTTTCTTTCACAGACCAGGATCCAACATAGTGACCCTAGCAAGAGTGAGTTTGTTTTTTCTTTTTTAGAAGTCGAGGTGTTTGTTTTTTCTGTTTTCTTTGTGGTTAGAGTTCGTTTTTTTCTCCAGCAAGAGTGTTTTCTTTGCTCCAATAGTTTTTTCTCTATGGTTCACTTTCCCCAATTTTTTACTGGTGAAAGGGACCCCAAATTTTTACTGGTGGTGATTTTTACTGAAGGGATGACTTGTGGAGCCTAACCCAAAGAGTGTTGAGAAAATTGAACCCTTGGCGCATCAATAACAAAAGTGGTTTAAGGAGAGAAAACGACCAATTAAGTTTTGTTAACTTTTTTTAGAATTAATAACTATAATAATTTAAAATAAAATTATAATTTAATTAATTTTTATAATTTGTTTTTTAATGTGAACAATGTAAAATATATAACAAAATTAGTCTTCTGATATTTATCATAAATGATCTGTTATTTAATTTATATAAATGCTCTAATAATAAAAACAATTTTAAAAACTTAACTTATTTTTTTCAATATACACAAACATATCAATACAATAAATACATCTATCAATAATAATAAATAAATATTATTATTATGGTTTTTCAACATTCATTCGTATATTTCATTAAAGCAATAAATACATATATCAAAATAAATATTATTATTAATGTTTTTCAACATTCATTCGTATATTTCATTAAAGCAACAAATATCTTGCTAGATTCATTAAAATAGCATTTTATTCCACTCAACTTGCACAGATTTGCACTTAGTCTACCCAGTGGGATGCAATGGATAAACCATTGCCTATACAGAACCCCAACTTGCGCAATCTAAAAATCCATGGAACAAAAATATTGTATCTTTTTGTTACAGGGTTTGTTAGGCCCACGCTACACTGACTATATGGCCATTTATCGTATTCAAACAGATACTGAAGCCGATACATACGACACAACACGCTAATGGAGGTTCAGGTGGGCTCCGCCTCCGTGCTTATCCTCTGCACATCACGAATAATTAACGTTAAAGGATGACCTCAGCGTCGGCATCCGCTTCCCAACCGGCGGGAACTCCAAACAACACGAGATCACACCGCACAAGAGCTGACGGCCCACGGAGATTGCCAGGTTCAAGGGTACAGGTTCATGGTGACAAGTCATAGATGCCATCCATTTGTTTAAGTATGATAATCAATTAAGTGGATTAAGGTTAACCTAGTAATAGGAATCCTTTAAGGGTAATGATAAGGGTTTGGAAGTTAGGTGGTTTAATGTAGGTTTTTTTTAATGTAATTGAAAATTTAGAAATAATATTAGAATTTGACTATATTACATTAAAAAATATTAAAATAATGATTATACTTACCTTATTAATAATCAACCAATTATTTGATTAACCTACCCTCACAATATTAGTAAAAGTTTAGAAGTGATAAACGTTAATCCACTTAATTTTTGAGTGGGAAAACTATTCCAACACATTTGTCCCACTGGGCCATGACCAAAATACCAAAAATAACATTTCACGTTTAGAATTCTGCTCCTGAATATGTTTGAGTGATAAGTACTCCATGACATCCATTGGATAACAATATTTTTCCAGGTAATAGACAGAAGGGCAATCAGATTCCAAACCTAAAGCCAATTGCCACGTGACCGGCTTAAATTTTATTGTTGGAATTTCAATGTAAAATTACACATCCATCAGCAATCAAAACAAGATAGATAGAAGACACAGGACGAATGGGATGTAGATTCATGGAAGTGTTACGGTCTTTGAATCCCTTTCAGTTTTTGCTCTGTTGTTAAATATCAACATCGCTTTATATGAATAGATGAGGAATTGTAAATCCCCTTGGTGACTTACAACGGGAGAGGTTATACGGGTTGGATTTTGGTTTTTTTGGGTTGGAAATGTTTGTTTGTCGAGTTTAAATTGGGTTTTGAGATGCTATTATCAAAATGGAAACATTATTTACTCATAATGGAATAGTTTAGTTGTTTTCATTTTCGACTTTTTCTCATAAGATTTGAACTTATTATTTGGATAAATGGTTAATTCATGAATGAGATGTTTCAAAATCGAGTTGTTAGTTTTCTAGAAGGAATGAATTGTTGTTCACTATGGCAGTACAAATAGTAGTGGGATAGGATATTTGTAGAGAGAAAAAATGAAAAATGATAGCGGAATTTGAAAGTTTATAATTTTTCAATATCATTTTTGTTTTCAAGGGTCTAAAAAGCAAAGAAAACAGGAAAAGAAGACTCTGTGACACTGTGTTGATTTGTAATAGTGTGTTAATTAGTAAGAAAGTCTTAATTTCATAAGGAGAGAGTGATTTTATGGGATTTTAGATATTTTTCAAAATATCTTTATATTTATTAGGAAATATTTTAAATAAATGAGTTTGAAATTAAATAAACATTTTAGATTTAAGTTTAGAAAGGAATAGTAGTTTTGAAGAGAAATGGTGAGTGTGGTTTTTTTAATTTGTATCTCTAAGATTGTTATGTTATCAGTTTATTAGAAGTTATTTGCTTTCAAGGGTCTAAAAAGTAGAGAAAACAAGAAAGGAAGAATCTGTGACACTGTGTTGATTTGTAATGGTGTGTTAATTAGTAAGAAAGTCTTAATTTCATAAGGAGAGAGTGATTTTATAGATTTAGATATTTTTCAAAATATATTTATATTTATTAGGAAAGATTTTAAATAAATAAGTTTTGAAATTAAAAAACATTTTAGATTTAAGTTTAGAAAGGAATAGTAGTTTTGAAGAGAAATGGTGAGTGTGGTTTTTTTTATTTGTATCTCTAAGATTGTTATCTTGTTAGTTTACTAGAAGTTATTTAAAATTCAAACAATTTCAGAAAAAAAAAATGATTAGAAAGTATTGTAGTTAGAAAGACGAAGTTATCTAACGTGTAAATTGTTAAATTTTTTTGGAATTAAAAATTATTCATTCGATTTTTTTATGGTATCGAATGAAATCCTACCCAAACCAATTTGTCTACGATGAAACCCCACCCAAATCAATTTGTCTACACCTCATAGATTTTAGATATAAGAATCTTTATCTCACTCTTATTTATCAAATTTTAAAATATTTCTAAAATTTACCATTAATATGAATTCAAAAATTAAATATTAATTTTTTCATGTTTCAACCAATATTGTTTTTTTAGTTTTTTTAAATATAAATTTATGAGTGTATAAAATTTAAGAGTAAAAAATCTTATTCTCTCATTTTATATAATATATAATAATAACATTCTTAAAAATGCAATTTTGTAAATATTTAAATATAGGTTTTAAATCAGTAGTGAAATTTAAGCACATCATAAACCCCTACCTAATAAATTTGAACAATAGAACGCTTAGTTTGAAAATGTCACCAACAACGTGATCGTGTACTTTGCAATATTTAAAATAACTTAGTCATCAAAACAAATTTATTTTAAAGTCACCGACATGACCGTATACTCTACCATATTTAAAATAACTTGGTCATCAAAACAAAGTTATTTTAAATTTTAATACAACTTTTTCTTTAAAGGCAGTTTTCTTTATTTTTAAACACTACTGTCACACAATAATGTGGTCCTTTTTTTATAAAAAAACATTACTCGTACGTTATTTTTTAATTATGGTTTCTTTGTCCACGTATGAGGTTTCATTGGTGCAGGTAGGTAGAAATCCAAGATGCCCTGCCCTGAGCTCTCTCGTTTGCAAGTTTACTAATGCCAATTGGCTTTTATGCGAAACCAAACTGAACCACGTTGTGTGAAAATGATTAGAGAGTGTGAGGTTATGATCACGTCATCTTCATGTAGTATTATGAGTCCAAGAGGGATTATGGTTCAATTAAGTTTGAAAGCAAAGTGGGGTGCTAACAAACTCAAGTTTTCTTAGAGTTTAGCATCATTTCGCTTTATTGTTTTGATTCATTTAGTTTTCTTTCTTAGGAGTGTTTATCCATAAATTATTGTGAATATTTTATTAGACAATTGGTTACCATACATCCACTAAAATATATTAAAAATTTTGGATTTATATTATGAGGGTTTAATTTTTTTTAGTTTTCTAGATTTGTTAATTACTTTTTATTGTGTGTGTATGCAAATTATAATTATGCAAAAAATAGAGAACAATGAATACAAATTGACAAACCACAATTGACACAAGATATATCTTATGAAACTTTTTCAGGAGAATATCTAGCTCGAAAGTGAGACCACTCCACTCTCTTTTTCTAATAGAAAATAGATGTAAGTACAAAGAAGTAAGACTTGTATCCTGTTAGCTACTTTAATGCACAAATCCTCTATATGTGCTCTCTCCATCATGGGGACTTCACTCAATGAACCTTTGACATATCAACATGGCATATTAAACAATACCCTTATTTTGACTACAAATTGGAAACTACCTCTAAAAATCACATTATTTAACCCCCTTATCCATACAAACCCAATACACCTTCCCAATTTAAAAAATCATACTTTCATTAGATACTATAGGTATCCATTTTTTCATTAACATTTTTCATACCCCTTTATATTTTTTCATAAACTTTGAGCTCCATTTTTCATACCTATCAATACAAAAACCCTTTTCCCCTTATTATGTGTTCAACATATTATGTTGTTTTTTCCTCAATATATGTTCCCCCAATATGAATGCACGTGGTATCATATTTCTCCCACAGTGAAGCTCATGTTCTCTCCCTATCACTCTCAGCTACTCTTCTCATCTATGGAACAAAATACACTCGAAAATTATGAAGGAATTCTCCTCCTAGTTATCCAGTTATAACAGATCTTGATAGCCAACTAGTGGTTAAGTTTGACTCATTCAAATCTTAACTAGAGTTTCAATATTGAATCTTCTAGAGTCTTCTTCATCATGATCACATGGCTAGCCCCTTTTCCATGAGTAATGGGGGCTGACATGGCATCCTCCTGAATTATGGTGGTAAAAATAGGAAGTTCAACATCTGAGTGGAATAACTTTTGCATACATACTCCAATTGAGGCGAGTCTTACGCAGTTGGAAATATATTTATGTGTAGAATAGAAAAAAAAGGTATTGCATTAAAGCATCAATGTTTTACCCCCAAAAAAATACCATTTAATGCCTCAAACTGGGTCCCACCAATAAGTGGTTCCCTAAGTTGATTCCCACACTTTTTTCCACTCTAAAAGCATCGAGATGGATGAAAAACAATATAATGATCCAATCTGGATTACACATCCCCATTTTGGAGGCTTTTGGTTCCCAAAAGTTTCTACTGAATGAGCTGAGGAAATTTTTCCTCCACCTTCTCTTAGGTGTACCATTTAGCCTTTGCCTAGAAGTTGTTCTTTCAGCCCAATCTTGAAACGGTCATGCTACCCTTGTGTTGTACTTATATACCTCTTCTACAAAATTTTATCCTTTGTCAATTTTGTTTGAGCATCTAGTGCCAAATCCTCTACAGAAGGTAGGACTTGTTCCTCTTCGTAATCTAGTATGGAAGGCTCATAAAATTTTGTATTCCCTACATTCACCATGAGTAAATGTGCATGTGTGGGTGTAGACTGAATTTATAGGCATTATCTCCCACCTTTTCTAGTATCTCAAAGGGACAATATTGTTGAACTATGTAACTAGGTTCGGTCTTCATAATGACATATGTAATCATGATTTTATGTATTTAATGAAAAGAGAAAAATAATTTTATTATTGTTATTTTTAAGGCACGAGTTTCATGCTCAAGGGAAATTTATTTTTAGTTCAAGCAGCCATTGAGTGCTTCTAGGTTTTCCAAATTCAATTGAGTCATTATCATATATTGAAGACCCATTTGGGTATGTTACATATTGTAAAGAAAATTTATTTGAGTGAAAATACCCTCCAAGACCTCGTCATTTTGCAAAGATCAAGTCGACCTACATGAAGAGGCAAGACAGCCTAAAGACAACAATTTTTACCCCTCACAAGCCTATAAATAAGAAGGAACTCAACCTCATTTCGAGACTCACTCAAGAAAGTTCAATCTTCTCAAGATAGAAGCTGGAAAAGGATGAAGGAGAAGAAATAGATTGAAGTTTTTGGGTCTCTCTCTCTCTCTCTTGTTAGGGTTTCTACATTTGCTAAGCATAATAATTTGAAGAATTTGTTGGGTAGAAAAATTTGTTGGAAAGGTTGAAGTGGTAGAAGAATTTGTTGGGCATGTTCAAGTTGCAAAATAATTTGTTGGGCAGGTCGAAGTTCCAGAAGAATTTGCTAGTCATGTTCAAGTTGCAAAAGAATTTTTTTGGGCATGTCAAAGTTCCAGAAGAATCTGTTGGGTAAGTGGAAATTGCATAAGTTGTTGGAAGCATGGTTCAACTTGGTCTTGGAGGGTCCTGGTCAAAGTTCGTAGGTCTTGGAATTCACCAATTGAATTTTTATAAAAGAAAATAATTCTTGTGGGTTTTCTTCTCAGTTGGAGAGGTTTTGGCCCTATCTGATCGCCTACATATTCTGTTCTATTGTCTCATTGATTTTATTGTTTGGTACTTTTTTGATGATAAATAACACTAATAATAATCACGTGAAAGAAGAAGCTAATCAATTAAAGTCAAAATATATCACAAACAATTATCAAGTTAAGAGAAATCCTCTACTTTAGGTTCCCCTAGATTTCTCAACATGGTATCAGAGCTAAGGTGAAAAGATAAGGAAAGGGAGCTTAAAGGACACTCAAGGGTCGAAGCACTAGAAAAGCATCTAAGAAAAATCAATAATTTTGATCAAGAGAGAAAAATAAACCAAGCATATTAGATATTTTTTTGGGCTATATTCCTCCACACGTGCGAAGATTAGGGCATCATCTTGCAGCAGAAAATTATAAAGTATAAGCTACTCCAAGAGAGTCTAATTTTTGGGGAAAAAGAAGTCTCCCATGTAAGCCAAATTAATAAGAAGAAGATTCCATCTCAATTGAAGGAGAAAGGAGACAAATCCATCCATATTCTAGTCACACATATGAGAAGTTGGAATTGCAGTCCTCCAAAAAAAAACCGAAATTTTGAAGAAGGGCTGAAATATGAAGTTGTAAGTTTGACAAGCATGACTAGAAGTAAATAAGAAGACCTAAAAACCCTATATCATCAATATAAGAACTACACATTAATGCATCTCAAAGTATCTACATTATATAGAAGCGGAAAGAAGTGTAATCATCATCATCAAGGAATCAAGGTGATCACCCTCTTGTTGAAGGATCACTTTTGAAGGAAGACTTCTTTCGTCATCAAAATCAAGAAGGCATCAAGTTGAAGATATCAACATCAAGGAGCATATTTAATTGACAATTAATTATTTTTATATAAATCTATGAATCTGTAAAAATGACTTCATTTTGCAAGGAAAGCAACAAATTGGTTGGGTCATAAAACTTTCTTGCATGGAAGAAGAGGTTAGATTTCATCCTCATAGAGAAAGAACTCATTGAACATGTTAAGGGCACAATCACTAAACCTCCAAAGGAATAATATAAAGCTCTAGAAAATTATATTAAAGGGGAAGTAAGGGCTCAAAGGATTCTCATAAAATCCATCAAGGATCCCCTCATACCTTATGTATCAAAGTTAGAGACATCAAAAGAAATATACAACAAGCTAGTAGAATTGTTCTATGTAAGTACTGCAGAAGAATTGATATCATTAAGACAATAACTCTACAAGATGAAGATATCAAAGGAAGAAGGAATATCCTCATACTTTATGAGGGTGTCAAAAATTAGAGACCAACTATGAGAGTTGGGAGAAATAATGTCTGATAAGGAAATGACAACTATAGTACTCAATGCACTACCAGAGGAATGGGGCATATTTACATTAAGAATCTATGGAAATAAAGAGGTTAACCCATTCAATGAACTATGGTCATTGTGCAAAATTGAAGAAACTAGGCTAAAGGCAAAATGTGATGGAGGATCAAATGAGAAAACACAAGCATTTGATGCCATGGTGAAGAGAAAAGGAAAGATTGGAAAATTTGGTCCTGTGAAAAAAAAAAGAATATGGCAAAGGTTCAATTTTATGATTTTCAATAATATGCGCACTACAAGATAGATTTTCCCAAGATCAAGAAGGACACCAACAAAAGAGGAAGGGAGGAATACATATAACCGAAGAAGTGGAAGATGTTGAGAAGAAGAAGCTAAAGAAGGAAGAAGTGAAAGATATCTACTATGAGAGAGACAATCTTATTCACCAAGTTATTTTTAGTTGTGTATAAATATCATGGTAGGAAGCATTAGAAGCATGATAAGATACATCATTTTAGGAGATGTCATTATAAGAGCATTTGAATGAAGCAAGAGCTCAGGACATCATCAATAAAAGGTTGAACGATAGCTGAAGTAGAAGTTTATGGTAGTCATCATTAGAAGGAAGTAGCTCTTAGTAACCTCGTCAAAAAAACAAGTAGTACTTATGGGTAGAAGGAAGCCATCTAGTGTAGAACTCATCATACATCATTGGAAAGGAGCATTTGTAGGATGAGTATAATCAATATCCTCCATTGGAATCTTCATTAGAAGGTTAATATCTTGGAAGAAGAACGTGTCTCGCTAAGAATACCACCATGGATGGGATTCACATTTTGGAAGAATTATGGTATGATAAAAAAGGAATGCAGCATGTCGAGATGGTTGAAATACTCTCAATTAAGGAAATGAAGCTGCAGAAGGAAGTATAGATGAACAAAATAAGAAAAGAGGTATGTATGCATATATTTGATAAGTTAGGTCATGTCATCATATAGCTACAAATAACTAGGATCGATACTCTACCTCATGAGTATGATCAAAAGAAAGGGTCCTCTATTGTTCGAAAGATGCATTGAAGGCACGGTTCACATATTGACTAGATGAAATCAACATAATATTTCCAATTATGAAATATGAGGTGGTTGAAAAAGATGAAGGAACTATGATTGGAAGTTACTTGGAAGAAATATGTGAATAAAGAAAATAAGAGAACGTGAAAGATGCAACTATGGTCACCTAGAAAAGGTAATCAACATCCCATGACTAGAAGAATTGGCCATGATATATCCATGGTAAAGATATGAAGACCTTGGGAAAGTATAGAAGGAAAGAAGACCCTTGATAATTGAATATCTTGGAGATGTGTCAATATATATGTAGGATGTTGATGTTGCAACAAGAAGATCCAAAAGCGAGACTTTGGATCTGCAAATAAAAAGCAAGGGAAAGGTGTCCCCAAACCGCAGAACAAAGGACAATGCAAAGGCATGGTGGCCCAAGACAACCTACCAAAGCCGCATGCAAAGAAAAACACCGCGAAGCCGAAGAAGGAAACGAGGAAGTGGTGTGAGTTCCATAAGAGCTCCACTCACAACATAAGTGAGTGTCGGGCCAAGCAGTCACTGATGGCCGAGATGAAAGCTTCTGACTCTGAATCAGAACCCGACAAGGGGAATGATAAAGGGAAGCAGATTATCGATGTGGAGTCCAACACCACTGTTTCCACCACAAACATCCAGAAGGAGGAACTGGAAGATCCAAAGGAGGAGGAGCATCTCTTCCACTCCCAAATGTGGGTAAAGGGTTCCCCACTATAGTTAATTGTTGATAGTGGGAGCCAAAAGAACCTCATTTCAGCAGAGGTTGTGAAGCAGTTGGGCTTGCTGACCACATCACACCCACAGTCGTACACCATTGGGTGGCTTCACCAAGGAGAAGATCTCCATGTCAACTAGCAGTGTCACCTTCCCTACAACATCAAGCCCTTCATTGATGAGGTATTTTGTGACACTGCTCCTCTTGATATTTGTGATGTATTATTAGTCCAAACCTACTTGTGGAAGTGACATGTTTTGTATGAGTCCTAACCTTGTGTTCTTATTATTACTTTTGGAAATAAGTTGTACAAGATACCAGAGGTACCACCGCCTACCACTATCTCTTTGGTTACTGCAAAACAATGTAGTAAGCTCATTTCCAAAATCAAGAAATTTTTTTTCCTAATGATCTGCCCTCAGGGAAAGAAGAAGACTGTGGCCATGACCTCCAAAAACGTCTCCCTCGCACGACAACAAAAAATGAGCAAGGTTGTGGAGGAGTACAGGGACATCTTCACCTCATCCACAGGGGTGCCTCTACACTGTCAGGTCAAGCACCCCATCGATATGACCCCAGTTGTACCACTGCCCAATGGACCGATATATCAGCGACTTGTTCTGGAGAACGATGAAATCAAGAGGTAGATTCAGGAGCTGCTATAGAAAGGTCACATCCGACCAAGTTCATCACCTTGTGGGAGCCCGATTGTGTTGGTGCAGAAGAAGGATGGGACTTGGAGACTCTATATTGACTACCGGAAGCTGAAGAAGATCATTGTTCGGAATAGGTACTCGATCCCATGAATTGATGACCTTCTGGACCAAATCAAAGGGGAAAAATATTTCAGCAAGATCGACTTGAAGTCTAGGTATCACCGGGTAACAATCGAACCCACCAATGTGTGGAAGACTGCCTTCAAAGCCAAGGAGGGCCTTTTCGAATGGCTGGTCGTGCCTTTTGGGTTAATGAATGCTCCTGCAACCTTCTTGAGGCTGATGGACAACATATTGCGACCATTCACCAACTCATTTTTAGTAGTGTACTTGGATGACATCCTAATCTTCAGCCAGCTTTGGGAAGAGCACCTCCACCACATCCAACAGGTCCTCCAAACACTGCGACAAGACAATTTGTGTGCTAATTTGGAGAAGTGCACTTTTGGAATGACTGAGGTTCAGTATCTGGGATACATTAATAATGAGCAGGGGGTGCTTGTGGATCCAACCAAGATCCAAGCCATTCGGTATTGGACAGCCCCAACCACTCTAACAGACCTTCGCAGCTTTATGGGTCGTCCTAATTTCTACCGCATGTTCATGTTGGGATTCTCTCATATCACTTGGCCCTTGAGTAAAGTCACCAAGGGAGGAGCGAAAGAAAAATTATTTTGGTCGGAATCTCAACAGAAGGCATTTGTAGAATTGAAACATCTTCTCTGCTCTGCCTCAGTGCTCACATTACCAAACTTGCAACAACCATTTCAGATCAAGACAGATGCCTCTAACTTTGCTATTGGGGAAGTTCTTACTCAACAAGGGCACCTAGTGGAATATCACAGTGAGACATTGTCTGACACAGTCCGCCAGCATCCCACTTATGACAAAGAAATGTATTCCATTGTGAAGGCTTACCGATAATGGAAGCATTACATTTTTGGGAAGGAAACGATTATCCACACATACCACCGACCCCTTCAGTTCATATAGGTGCAAGGGAAGTTACATAACGATTGCCATCAGAAGTGGTACACATATCTGCAACAATTTCATTTAAAAATCAAGTACAAGAAGGGAAACACCAATAATGTTGCAGACTACCTCATCTTACCAACAATCATGGTGCTAACCACTGTTCTCAACTCTTGTGGGCACGAGACTTCTGATTGGCTGCTTATCTACAAGAATGATCCAGAATTCAACCACACATACAAGACACTCTTGGAGGGTATGCAAGTTCCAAATTTTTACCTCCAGGATGTATTGTTATGTCACTTGGGACACCTTTGTGTTCCTTCAAGTGAGCATGCCAAGATGATTTGGGAAGAGCACTACAATCGGGTCGTAGGGAATTTTTGGGTCGAGAAAACAATGGAGTACTGCAGAAGTATTTATATTGGTCGAACCTTTGACAGGATGTCGGGAAGTACATCAGATCCTACACTGATTGCGTTATTTCCAAAACTGACCATCAAGAAGCAAGGCCTCTATACTCCGCTACCTACCCCGAGTTGACCTTGGGAATCCATCTCCATGGATTACATGTCGGGCCTTCCTTCTACTAAGCATGGAAACGACTGTGTTTTCATGGTCGTCAACAGATTCTCGAAGATGGCCATTATGGCAGCCCGCAAGAAGAATATCACAACATAAGCCACTGCTAAACTCTTATTTGAACGAGTGTGGGTGCACTTTTGGATCCCACGGTCTATCATCTCAGATTGGGACAACATGTTCCTTAGCACATTTTGGTCCAGCCTCTGGTCAATGCTGGACACCAAGATCACCAAGTCCACAACTTTCCATCCCTAAATTGATGGCCAGATAGAGTCGTCAATCGGATGATCGTACACATTATGTGCATGTACAATTTAAAGAATCCACGCACATGGGATGAGAGCCCTCCCTATGTACAACACAATTATAACTGGGCTCTCCATAGCTCAACCAACCATATCCCCTTTCAGGTGGGCTTGGGATTCCAACCACTATGTCCCATTGACGTAGCCATGCCATTTGCGAATGCTCAGGCCGATTCGGCTCATGTCTAGTCTGAAGCTAAAAAAGCGAAAAAATTCATTGAGCACATTCAACACCTCTGCCAATAGGTTCATGACATATTGGACAAAGTCAATGCTAAGTACAAGCAATGACATAATCAACATCGGGTGCCACACAACTTCTAGGTGGGCGACAAAGTGTGGCTACATTTGCAGAAGGAGCGCCTTGCTGGACCCCACCACAAGCTTCACCCACTCCAATATGGGTCGTACACCATCACCAAGGCTGTAAGGGCCAATGCCTTCAATCTTAGTATTCCACCATTCCTTGGTTTGCACCCAGTGTTTAATGTGGATTGCCTTCGGCCCTCCATCCCACCTCTACTGGACACCTCCGACATTGCAGAACAACTCACACCAACAGAGTTAAATGCATAATGCATGGAATAGGCCACCACTGATCGTATCATGGACATGCAAATAAATAACACTCTCCAGTATAAGATCCAACTGTAATGGGTTGTCAAAGCTGGCCAACTCCTACACCAAGGCAAATGGTTCACCAAGGACCAAGTTCAGTAGAAGTTTCCTCATATCATGGAGGAAATCAAAGCAATGAGGACCATTTCTTTCTAAGGGGGGAGGAATGATCCAGGTGGATATTGGTGGCCACCTTCCTATTCCACTTGGAGCCCCACCATTACTTTTCTTTTTTCTTTTTTTTCTTTTTTTTCAGTTTCCTTAATTGTAGCACAGTTTACTATTTTTAGCAGTTTTTCGGGTCCTGAAATTCTGGAGCCGTTTTAAGGTCCTAAATTTTGAGATTGCAACAAGATGATGAACTTAGTGGAAAGAAGTCACCTTCACTAAGTGGGCCCGTAGGCTATTTTTGGCGCAAAGTCTATTTTTAGACTATGTCTATTTTTAGACATGTCGATCATATTCTATGAGTTGCAGGATGCTATTTGTGGATGGTTGGTCAATTTGGAAAAAATAGATGGACTTCTATTTTTAGACATATTGGGCGGAATCTATTTTTAGGTTTCCAGTCTAAAAATAGATATATCGAATATTATTAGCTCTTAATAATATTTGGACTATAAACATTATCTTATTCTCTTGGAGCACTTCAGTTAAGTGTACAAATGTGGCACAGGAGATGACAGAAGGAATTACGCTATTGCTAAGGGTTAAGTGGAGCTATTGCATGGATACTTCAGTTAGAACTCATGTGAGAGAGTTTGGTGGAGTTGATTGAGGAAGTTAATGGAGTTGTGTTCAGTTTAATTGAGATAAACATAGTTGAGCTAGTTGTATCTAGTCTAACTGATTAATACACTAGTGAGAGTGGTGTGAATTAATTATTAATTAATTCACTAATTATAAACTCATTAATCAACTAAAGAATACATCAGTTGAATTCAGTGCATGGACAGTTTTAGTGGAGACCAGTGAAGAGATAGGTGAAAGAGCAGTGTGACTATTAGTTGTGACTATAATGTTGCATGATTTGCAACAACCAGTGATTGGAGATGCCAATGAGGATTGCACAGTACAAGCTAGGTGGTTCGAAGTTATTTATGAGCCATTATTCAGCATTGATTGCGCAGTAGAGGCAGGCTATCAGGTGGCAGAGATTGGAGCATGTGTTTTGCTAGATCTAGCTTGATTAGTGTGTAGAAATTGGAGATTGTACTGAGAGCTTGTGAGGAGCTTTGTATGATGATTTTTACATGATCTCTATGACATATAATATACAGATAGTTGGGGGTTTTCAGCTTTAAGCTTTCCCATGAAATATTGTGTTCATATGTGTGATTGTTTATGGTTTTAATGTGCGCATGCGATTGTTTTTATTTCCGAAATTAATGATCAATGGTAGAAGAGATTTTGTATTGTGCATGAAGTTAAAATAGTGTGTGTTCAGGAGAATCTCGGAGGATAACATATCAGTTATTCAAATTTCTACACTAAATGATGTTTTTTGGAACAACTGGGAGCAACATGGAAGTTCCTTCGATGTTGCTCACATCAAAAATTGTAGTCCTTGGATAGATATTTCGAACGAGGTATTGTGCACGTCAAACATAGATCCTATGCCAAAGTTACGTTCCCGGGAAGATTGATGTACCAATTTACCCAAATGGGGCCCATAGTTTTGGCGCTTCATCTCCTAGGGTTATTTTTTTGGATTTTTATGGTTTTCCACTATTTCTCAATAATAAATAGGCCCTCGAGCCTCATTGTAACACAATTCGTAGGCATGTAGCCGCCACATATCTTCTCAGAGGTAAGCTACCCACGCCCTAGCTAGTTTATTTCCGTTTTGTCTGTAAGCATATTTAAGTTATTTGTTATTAATTAAATGAAGTTTTATTTATGTTGCATCTCTTCTTTTATGTGTATTTATGTATTTCATTGTGTTCCTGCATAAATACAGATCACTTCCCTTAATACATTCAACAATGCTGAATCTCAGATACACAACCGTATTGTGCTCTTTTACTTCAGTTCCAACTTTGCCTAGAATTTTTTTAACATTTTCGTTGCTTTAGTACCCAGATCTACCGTGCTCCACTGATATTTATCCACCAGAAGATCCTCCATCTTGAGATTCCACAACTCAAAAATGACCATTAAATTTCTCGATCTCTATCTTTCCACTACTCACCATCTTCTTTCACTACAAGAATCAATCCCACAGATATGCCACTGAACAGGGTCTACCACAGGCCCGAGAAAAACCCCTTAGCAGCAAAGGATTCCCCTTGAAGCCGAAAAAACTATGATACCAAATGTAGTTTTTAACCCTATACAGAAATTACTTGTAAACGAATCCTTAAAATGGAAAAAATAAATAATGGCGAGTGTTATCACTTATAAGTTTTCTTTTTATTGGGCACATGTGATGAATGTTCTTGGGCAGATTGATATATGGGAATATAAAGACTGAAGAGCTATTTATTTTGGCTTAGACTACAAATTTCCATACTCTTTTCTACATTATCCAGCAGGAGGAGGTAGAGATTCCTACAATGTAAACTAATCAACAATGAAAAGTGAAGGCAGCAAAACAAGGGAAGAACAAGTAGAAATGGATTGTTTATATGCATTAATGAAGGAATTATTAATTCCATGTTTAAAAAAAATCCAATGGTCTCTCAATTTGTCCCAAAAGGGAAGAGAAACTTAACATGGAGTCTTTTGGATGGTTTTTCATAACAGACTTTGATGGTCAGGTGAAAAGTCAATTTTGTCATGGGAAGACTTTTGAACTTAGTCCTTATAAAATCAAATCACCACTTTTTGTGGAGGTCAACATTTAAAATCTTGTAATTGAAATTGAATTAATTGTTGGAGTCAATGGGTTTGATATATTTCACCAGTATGTTGTAAATATATCATGCAAGGAAGGTTGTGTTTCATTTTTTGATCACTCTTATTATGAAAAAAGTGTAAGGAGAGTCCAAAGTGGGAGAGGATCATTTTCCTCATGAATCTACCGAATTTTCTTGCTAAGATAAATGGTCAAGATTCAATTATGCTTCTTGATACAAAGACAAATGGAGTTGATATCATCTTCTATTTAAAATAAGAAAAAAATATGAGCTTACAAGTTGAAGGGTTTGCAAATATGAAAGGAATATTGATGATCATATTGTTTTGTTAGGATGGGTTCTAGAAAATTGCAGGAAGCAAACATTGTATTTAGATATCGTTAGTGATAAATGGCTTCCAAGAATTGAGTTACAAGAAAATGGAGATGAAAATATCATTGTTGGGATTGCAATGGATAGAACTTCCACTGATTTCCAGATCAGCTTTCCAATAGATGATGGAGGAGTGAAAGAACTTCCTCCATGTAGAAATTATATGCACTAAGCATGCATATGTCCAACATCCACCTGATCTCACACTATTTAAATTTATGCAAGATACTGAATCTATTCCACTTGTTAATCTTTTGTGGAAAAATTAATTGCACACACATGTGAAGCATAAACAAAAATTATCAATCACACATAACACAGTTTTTAACCTGGAAATCCTGAAGCTGAAAACCCCAAATATATATTATGTAACATGGAGATCATATGAAAATATCATACAAATATACAAAGCTTATCACAAGCCCTCAGTACAGTACAATCGTCATACACTAATCAGGACTAATCTTGCAAATCCATGCACCGATATTTGCCACCTGCTAGCCTGCCTCCACTGCGCAATATCTGCTGAATAATAGCTCTGAATGAATTCGAATTACTCTTGGATTGACTACGCAATCCTCATTGGCATCTCCACTGTGTGTTTGATGCAATCAATGCATCACTAATAGTCACAACAGATAGTATATCTTGCCCTTTCACCTATCTCTCAACTAGTCTCCACTGAAACTGCCATGCACTGTAGTTAACTGATGTATTGTTCAGTTGATTGATGAGTTATTATTTGTGAATTAATTAACTAATTAATTCACTCCACTCTCACTAGTGTATCAATCAGTTAGACTAGATACAACTAGCTCAACTGAGTCTAACTAAGTTAAACTAAATACAACTTCATAACTACTTCTTCCAACTGTGTCATAACTCTGCCACTTGAGTTCTAATTGAATCCTCCATGCAATAGCTCCAGTGATGATCCAGGTGGATATTGGTGGCCACCTGCCTATTCCACTTGGGCCCCCACCATTGTCTCTTTCAGTTTTTCAGTTTTGGCATAACTTACTATTTTTAGCAGTTTTTCGGGTCTTGAACTTCCGGAGCCGTTTTGAGGCCCTAAACGACGTTTTTTGGGTATGAAATTTGTTGCGATTTGATCATCAAATTGTCACAAAAGTTCTAGTCCTCGGATAGAGCTTTCTAATGATGTATTATGTGCGTCAAACGGAGATAGTATGCCAAAGTTACGTCCCTGGGAAGTTGAAACGCCAATTTATCCAAATGGGGCCCATAGTTTTGGCGCTTCATCTCCTAGGGTTAGGTTTTTGGGATGTTGAGGGTTCTCCATTGTTTCTCAATAATAAATAGGCCCTCGAGCCTCATTGTAACGCAGTTCAGAGGCCTGTAGCCGCCACATCTCTTCTCAGAGATAGCTACCAGTGCCCTAACTAGTTTTATTTCCATTCTGTCTGTAAGCAAATTTCAGTTCTTTGATATTAATGAAATGAAGTGTATTTCCGCTGCATCTTTGTATTTATGGTTATGTGTTTATTCTGTTGCGTTCCTGCATAAATCCGGATCAGTGGTATCAGAGGGGTCTGCTTTTTCTCGATCCTTCTTTGCATGTCCCCAACGAGGTCGGGGTATAAGGAGCTAGGGCTCGATCTGGTGGAACCTTTGCAAGATCAGCCTCGCAAACCTCGATGGACGCCCATGGGGGACGAAAAGAAAGATGAGGGAGCAGGAGATCCTATCAAAATATTGCTCGAGGAGGCCCTCGAAAGACAAAGGAACGTGATGATGGATAACTTTGCTCAGATCCTTCAACGGCTACCCACCGGCGGCGCATCTGCATCCAGCAGCCACTCTGGAGGCGCGACTCCTTTTAAGGTACAAGTAAATTTTGACATTCCCATAGTTGAGGGTCAAATAGACGCAGATGCTGTAGATAAATGGTTGAATCTGTTAGAAGGATATTTCTCGGTTCATGACTTTTCAGACCGGGAGAAGATTATTTTTGCACTCCTCAAAGCTACCCCCATGTTAAGGACTGGTGGGAAACCTACTGTGAGAACAAGGACCAGACAAAACCCTCTCTGTTCTCGGCCGTACCAACTTGGAATTCTTTCCGAGACGCCGTCAAGGAACAGTACTATCCCGTGGGGAGCTATGAGGACAAGTATATACAATGGACCACGCTGCGACAACAAAGGGATCAAGATGTGCATGAGCTGACGAATCTGTTCCATACCCTGCGCACAAAGTTGGGTATCAAAGATTCAGAGAAACATCTGGTGCTAAAGTATCGCAGTTTTCTGCACAAATACATTCAGGAGGAAATGGAGTTCCTTGACATCTCCTCGCTTGGTACGGCATACCGGTATGCTGCCAAGATTGAGCAGAAATTCAAGCAGAAGAAGCGAGACTTTGGATCTGCGAATAAAAAGCAAGGGAAAGGTGCTTCCAAACCGCAGAACAAAGGACCGAGCCAAGACATGGTGGCTAAAGACAACTCATCGAAGCCACAAGAAAAGAACAGCACCGCAAAGCCAAAGAAGGACACGGAAAGTGGTGTGAGTTCCATAAGAGCTCCACTCACAACACAAGTGAGTGTCGGGCCAAGCAGTCGCTAGTGGCCGAGATGAGGGCTTCTGAGTCAGATGCATGCTCTGACTCCGAATCAGAACCTGAAAAGGGGAATGAAAAATGGAAACAGATTATTGATGCGGAGCCCAACGCCACTGTTGCCACTACAAAGGTCCAGAAAGAGGAACCGGAAGATCCAGAGGAGGAGGAACGTCTCTTCCACTCCCAGATGTGGGTAAAGGGCTCCCCTGTACAGTTCATTGTCGACAATGGGAGCCAAAAGAACCTCATTTTAGCAGACACCATGAAGCGGTTGGGCTTGCCGACCACAGCTCACCCACATCCATACACCATCGGGTGGCTTCACCAAGGACGAGATCTCCGCGTTAGCCAACAGTGCTGCCTTCCCTATAGCATCAAGCCCTTCACGGATGAGGTATTATGTGACGTTGCTCCTATTGATGTTTCTGATGTATTATTAGGACAACCATACTTGTGGAAGCGTCATGCTGTGTATGAGTCTCGACCTCGTGCTGTTATTATTACTTTGGGAAATAAGTTGTACAGGATACCAGAGGTACCACCTCCTACGACTATCTCTTTGGTTACTGCAAAAAAATGCAGTAAGCTCATTTCCCAAACTAGGAAATTCGTTTTCCTGATGATCCGCCCCCAGGGAAAGAAGAAGACTGTGGCCACGACCTCCAGACAGGGCCCCTCTGCACGACAACAACAAATGGATAAGGTCATGGAGGAGTACGGGGACATCTTCACCTCACCCACAGGGGTTCCTCTGCACTGCCAGGTCAAGCACCCGATTGATCTGACCCCAGGTGCGCCACTACCCAATGGACCGATCTATCGACGCTCTGTTCTGGAAAATGATGAAATCAAGAGGCAGATTCAGGAGCCGTTGCAGAAAGGTCACATCAGACCAAGTTCATCGCCCTGTGGGAGCCCGATCGTGTTGGTACAGAAGAAGGATGGGACGTGGAGACTCTGTATTGACTATCGGGCGCTGAACAAGATCACTGTCCGAAATAGGTACCCAATCCCACGGATTGATGACCTTCTGGACCAACTCCAAGGTGAAAAATATTTTAGTAAGGTCGACCTGAAGTCTGGGTATCACCAGGTACCAATTGAACCCTCTGATGTGTGGAAGACTGCCTTCAAAGCTAAGGAAGGCTTTTTTGAATGGTTGGTCATGCCTTTTGGGTTGACGAATGCTCCCGCAACCTTCATGAGGATGATGGATGAAATCTTGCGGCCATTCACCAACTCATTCGTAGTGGTGTACTTGGATGACATTTTGATCTTCAGCAAGACTTGGGAAGAGCACCTTCATCACATCCGACAAGTCCTCCAAACACTGCGGCAACACAAGTTGTGTGCCAATTTGGAGAAGTGCACGTTTGGCATGACCCAGGTTCAATATCCGGGATACATTATTGATGAAAGGGGGGTGCATGTGGATCCAGCCAAGATCCAAGTCATTCGGGATTGGCCAGCCCCGACTACTATAACAGAGCTTCGCAGCTTTCTGGGTCTTGCTAATTTCTACCGTAGATTCGTGTTGGGATTCTCTCATATCACTTCGCCCTTGAGTCAAGTCACCAAAGGAGGAGCGAGAGCAAAATTATTTTGGTCGGAACCTCAACAGAAGGCATTCAAAGAATTGAAAAATCGCCTCTGTTCTGCCCTAGTGCTCACCTTACCAGACTTGCAGCAGCCGTTTGAGATCGAGACAAATGCCTCCGACTATGCTATTGGGGCAGTTCTTACTCAACAGGGACATCCAGTGGCATATCACAGTGAGACATTGTCTGAGACAGTTCGCAAGTATCCCACCTATGACAAAGAAATGTATTCCATTGTGCAAGCCCGTCGACAATGGAAGCATTACATTTTGGGGAAGGAAACAATCATCCACACAGACCACCGGCCCCTGCAGTTCATACAGACACAAGGGAAGTTGCAGAATGATCGCCATCAGAAGTGGTCCACATATCTGCAACAGTTTCATTTGAACATCAAGTACAAGAAGGCTAGCACCAATAATGTTGCAGACTGCCTCAGCCGACCACCGATCGGGGCGCTCACCACCGTGCTCAACTCTTGTGGGCACGAGACTTCTGATTGGCCGCTCCTCTGTGAGAGTGACCCAGAATACGGCCACACTTACAAGGCACTCTTGGGGGGCACGCAAGTTACAAATTTTCACCTCCAAGATGCACTTTTATGTCACCTGGGACACCTTTGTGTTCCTTCAAGCGAGCGTGCCAAGATGATATGGGAAGCACACTACAGTCGAGTCGCTGGGCACTTCGGGGTCGAGAAAACAGTAGCAATACTACAGAAGTATTTCTATTGGCCGAACGTTCGAAAGGATGTCGAGAAGCACATCAGATCCTGCACTGCTTGTGCCATTGCCAAACCGACCATCAAGAAGCAAGGCCTATATACTCCACTACCTACCCCTAGTCGACCGTGGGAATCCATCTCCATGGATTACATGTCGGGCCTGCCCTCTACTAAGAATGGCAATGATTGTGTTTTCGTGGTCGTTGACAGATTCTCGAAGATGGCCATTATGGCGGCCTGTAGGAAGAATATCACAGCAGAAGCTACTGCTAAACTCTTCTTTGAACGAGTATGGGTACACTTTGGGATCCCACAGTCTATCATATCAGATCGAGATAGCAGGTTCCTCAGCACATTTTGGTCCAGCCTCTGGTCAATGTTGGACACAAAGCTCACCAAGTCCACAAATTTCCATCCCCAAACAGATGGCCAGACAGAGGTCGTCAACAGAATGATTGTACACATTCTGCGCATGTACAATTCAAAGCATCCACGCACATGGGATGAGAGCCTCCCTTATGTACAACATAGTTATAATCGGGCTCTCCACAGTTCAATCGGCCATAGCCCCTTTCAGGTGGGCTTGGGATTCCAGCCACTATGTCCCATCGACGTAGCCATGCCATTTGCAGCTGCTCAGGCCAATTCAGCTCATGTCCAGTCTGAAGTTGACAAAGCAAGTAGCTTCATCGAGCGCATTCAACACATCCGCCAACAGGTTCATGATATATTGGACAAAGCCAATGCGAAGTACAAGCAGCGCCATGATCAACACCGGGTGCCACACCACTTCCAGGTGGGCGACAAAGTATGGCTACATTTGCAGAAGGAGCGCCTCACTGGACCTCACCGCAAGCTTCGCCCGCTCCGATACGGGCCGTACACCATCACCAAGGCCGTAGGTAACAATGCCTTCGAGCTTAGTATTCCACCATTCCTTGGTCTGCACCCAGTCTTCAATGTGGATCGCCTTCGTCCTTACTTTCCACCTCTACTGGACACCTCGGACATTGCAGAACAACTCACACCAACAGAGTTAAACCCAGACTGCATGGAACAGGCCACCACAGATTGTATCATGGACATGCAAATCAAGAACACTCGTCAAAAGCAGATCCAACTGTATCGGGTTGTCAAAGCTGGCCAACTCCTGCACCAAGGAAAGTGGTTCACCAGGGACCAAGTTCAGCAGAAATTTCCTCATCTCGTGGAGGAACTTAACGCAATGGGGACCATTGCTTCCTAAGGGGGGAGGAATGATCCAGGTGGATATTGGTGGCCACCCGCCTATTCCACTTGGGCCCCCACCGTTGTCTCTTTCAGTTTTTCAGTTTTGGCATAACTTACTATTTTTAGCAGTTTTCGGGTCCTGAACTTCCGGAGCCGTTTTGAGGCCCTAAACGACGTTTTTTGGGTATGAAATTTGTCCGATTTGATCATCAAATTGTCACAAAAGTTTTAGTCCTCGGATAGAGCTTTCTAATGATGTATCATGTGCGTCAAACGGAGATAGTATGCCAAAGTTACGTCCCTGGGAAGTTGAAACACCAATTTACCCAAACGGGGCCCATAGTTTTGGCGCTTCATCTCCTAGGGTTAGGTTTTGGGATGTTTAGGGTTCTCCATTGTTTCTCAATAATAAATAGGCCCTCGAGCCTCATTGTAACGCAGTTCAGAGGCCTGTAGCCGCCACATCTCTTCTAAGAGATAGCTACCAGTGCCCTAGCTAGTTTTATTTCCATTCTGTCTGTAAGCAAATTTCAGTTCTTTGATATTAATGAAATGAAGTGTTATTTCCGCTGCATCTCTGTATTTATGGTTATGTGTTTATTCTGTTGCATTCCTGCATAAATCCGGATCAAGTAAACCCTTAGGAATAGCGTAATTCCTTCTGTCAACTGTTGTGCCACATTTGTGCACTGAACTGAAGTGCTCCAAGAGAATAAGTTGTTGTTTAGAGTCTGATTATTATTAAGAGCTAATAATAATCGACATGCATCTTACAGGTCAAAGATCTATAAATGAGCTTAGCCCAATATTCTAAAAATAGAAATTCATCTTGTTTTCCAACTTGATCAACCATCCACAAATAGCATCCTGCAACTTCTGAAATATGATCGACATGTCTAAAAATAGACTTGCGCCAAAAATAGCCTGCGGGCCCACTTAGTGAAGGTGACTCTTTTCACTGAGCTCGTCATCTTGTTGCATCTCAACACTCCCTTTCAACAAGATAGGGATTATCCTTCACCCCAATCCTACCTCTATGGTATTCGAATTTGCTCCTAGTGAGCACCATCGTCAGAATATTTGCATCCTGATCCTCCGTAGGAATGTACTGAAGCAACATGATCTTCTACTGCACACAATCTCTGGTATGATGATACCGGATATCAATATGTTTAGATCTATCATGAAACACAGGATTAACCGAGAGTTTAATGCAACTCTGATTATCACAATGAATCACCGTGGGATCTAAATGTGAACCGAACAAACTAACTAGAATCTTCCTCATCCAGATAGCCTCACATGCAGCTAAAATTGCTTCCATGTATTCCGCTTCCGCAAAATTGAGTACCACAGATCTTTGTTTCCTGTTGTACCAAGAAACTGCTGTAGATCCGATATCGAAAATCCCTCCTGATGTGCTCTTTCTGTCTGTTGGGCTTCCTGCCCAATCTGCATCCGTGAAGCCATGCAACTTCACCTCATCCGTCTGTTTGTACCATAAAACATACTTAGATGTGCCCCTGAGATATCTCAGGACATGATTTCCTGCCTTCCAAAAGAGCTTGGTAGGCTTAACCATCGCTTCTGAAAGCTGGTTCACCACATAGCATATGTCTAGTCTTGTATTGACTAAATACATGAGCGAACCCACCAACTGTCGATAAACAGTGGCATCCAATACCTCTGCCGATGTAGCATCCTATTTCTTCCAATTTCCTGGAAGAGGAGTGTCGATAGGCTTGCAGCCTTGCATGTGAAACTTCTCCAGTATCTCCCGGGCATACTTTCCATGAGACACAAATAGTTCACCTTCCCACTGCCATATTTCCAATCCAAAGAAATAATGAAGGAGGCCTAAATCCTTCATATCAAACTCCTTTGCAAGATCATCCTTGCATGAGTGTATCAACTGCTCATCACCTGTTAGTATCAAATCATCAACATAAAGTATAATGATCAAAATCTTACCCTCAACCACAATTTGGTACAGGTTTGCATCCGCCTCACTCTTGGTGAAGCCAAGTCTAGTGAAATAGCTTTCGATCCGAGTGTACCAAGCTCGAGGTGTTTGTTTCATCCCATACAACGCTCTTTTGAGTCTGCACACATGCGACTCGGTGTTGAAGATCTCAAATCCTTCAGGTTGCTCAATGTATACCTCTTCCTCAATGATCCCATTAAGGAACACAGTCTTCACATCCATCTGATGAATGTTCCAACCCATCTACACTGAGAGAGCAAGGATGGTCCATATGGAAGAATATCGTGCGACAGGTGCAAAGGTTTCTTCATATTCAATCCCCTCAATCTGTGAGAAATCCTAGGCAAAAAATCTTGCCTTATACTTCTCGACGCTCCCATTAGCAGCTTGCTTTACCTTGTAGATCCATCTTGATCCTACAACTGATTTTCCCACCGGCCTTGGAACAATCTCCCAAGCATTGTTTCTGACAATGGAGTCATACTCCTCCACCATGGCATCTACCCATGTGGGCTCCTGCGCTGCTTCTTCAAAAGAAGATAGCTCTGTCACAATCCACTTGCTCATAAGAGCCATGTATCAAGTATATCGGTTAGGTGACTGTCTCTGTTTGTGCTGTGATGTAGGAACTCCTACATTCTATGCCGCATCCACCTTCAGTCTCTCAGCTTCTGTGGTACGCTTCCTGCCTTGTCTGATGTTTGGTTCTGCATGAGTGGACTCTTCCACTCCATGAATCGCCTCCTGTGGCTGATCCACATCCAGAGGCTCATCTTTGGGAACAAGAAGTTCCTCTTCCGCATGCAAGTGTAGCTCCCTCTCAAGCGACAACTTCATGGCTTTCACCTCATTGAATTTTATATCCCGTCGCATAACAGTCATTTGACTGTTTGGAAAATACACACAATAGTTATGGGGTGTTTCTGTATACCCCACAAATATCCCAACTTTTGTAGTCGGCTCCAACTTCTTCCTGGCATCCTTCGTCACATGAATGTAAACAGGTGAGCCAAAAAATTTCAAATGAGAAATATCAAGCTTCTTACCAGTAAAAGCTTCCTTGGGTGTACTCATGCCAAGTACTGTATGAGGACAACGGTTTTGCACATAAACCACCATGTTGCATGCTTCCACCCACAAGTGGATAGGTAGCCCTGATCATGCAGCATCACTCGTGAAACACCCACGATCGTTTTGTTCTTTCTCTCTGTGACCCCATTCTGATGTGGGTTATGAGGCGCTATGAGTTCTCTTCGAATTCCTTCTGTGCTACAGAAGTCTTTGAATTCACCCGAGATGTATTCACCACCATTATTGCTTCGTAGAGCTTTCACCTGCTTCCCTGACTCCTTCTCCACCAATGCCTTGAACTCACAAAAAATTGAGAATGTTTCACTCTTCTTCTGCATGAAGAAGATCCAGAATCTACGAGAAAAGTCATAAAAAAATATCACATAATACCAGTGTTTCGCTGTTGAAGCAACTAATAATGGTCCACACACGTCTGTGTGAATTCTCTCCAGGATCACCGAAGCACAGTTCTCCTTCTCATGAAAGGTGGTCTTCACAAACTTACCCATTTTACATCCTTTGCACTGATATGACTGTGCAAAATTACCCTTGGAAAGTCCAATAGAAATTTGTTGCAAAATTTTCAAAGCGCCATGGTGAAGATGGCCCAATCTCCTGTGCCATAACTCGCCCTCATCCCAGCTCACCACTTCTTCTGCTTTTCCCACCATTGCAGTGCAACCATATACCTCTAGCTTGTAGAGATTCTTAATTCGAACCCCTATATTCTTGGTTTGACCCGTTGTTTTATGTCGAAGGAAAGCTTTTCCCTCACTGAAAACAACATCATAACCCCTGTCTTCCAGAATTGCAACTGAGACCAAGTTCTTCTTCAGACCTGGAACATGCATGACATTCTTCAACAAGAATGGATTACCAGACTCCCTCTCAAAGGTAATTGTCCCAATTCTAGTCGCACTGTACCGACCATCATCGCCCATCTCTATATGCATCTAGAGGTCCTTCTCCTCCAAGTCACTGAACAAATCTTTGTCTCCCGTCATATGGAAAGATGCACCACTGTCAAGATACCACACCGATCCCATGCAGCTTGAAATGAAGCATGCGATCAAGGAAAAATCCAGCTCAAATTGCGAGGCTAAGGCCTCTCCAACTATAGATCCAGTAGCCTACTTGTTCTTCTTCTTCTGTGGATAGTTAGTGGCGAAATGTCCATGCTCGTGATAGTGAAAACACTTCACTTTGGACAAGTCCTGATTCTTTCTTTTCGCACCTGATTTGGAAGGATTTTTCTTTGATGAAGATCCATCCCTAGTACCCCGCCTTATCTCCTCCTACACAAGATCCGACCAAAGTCGCTCCCATCCCGGCAGTTTCTCCCGTCCATTGACAGAGTCTTCGTAGCTATGCCAACTCTTCGGAAGCCCAAGGAGAGCCAAGCTCACCAATTCTTCTTCATCAACAGTAACCCCCACACTTCCTAGCTCATCCTTGCAGTGGACAAACTTCATGAGGTATTTTGGAATATTGTCGCCTTTCTCCATTTTTATTTTTCTTAGCTTGTCTTTAAGCGCCAACTTCCTCTAGTCACTTCTGCTTTGGAATAAGTCTGTCAAATCCTTCCACATTAAGAATGGAGTGGCTTTCTCGTGAAGGTTGGACACAATGTGGTCCTTCACAGCTTCCAACAGAATCCTCCTCGTCTTTTCAGTCTTCTTTTTCGATGCATCAAGTAATGCAGCATCGCTAGATCCCGGCTTAGGAACATCGCTATCGATGAACTCCTTCAGCCCATTATCCTCCAACACCACCTCCGTCATTTCCTTCCAGGCTATGTAATTCAAGCTCCCATCAAGGGCATACTCCAATATCAACCCGTTAAAATACATTTCAATGTATACTCGATTTCTACACCAAGAATCCTCTGTAGAAAATTCGAATTGTCCACCAGCACAAACTCACTTCACAATTGCAATCTTCAATAAAAAATGCTCTGATACCATGTAGAAATTATATGCACTAAGCATGCATATGTCCAATATCCACCTGATCTCACACTATTTAACTTTATGCAAGATACTGAATCTATTCCACTTGTTAATCTTTTGCGGAAAAATTAATTGCACACACATGTGAAGCATAAACAAAAATTATCAATCGCACATAACATAGTTTTTAACCGGGAAAGCCTGAAGCTGAAAACCCCAATTATATATTATGTAACATGGAGATCATATGAAAATCTCAAACAAACATACAAAGATTATCACAAGCCCTTAGTACAGTACAATCGTCATACACTAATCAGGACTAATCTTGCAAATCCATGCACTGATATTTTCCACCTACTAGCCTGCCTCCACTGCGCAATCTCTATCGAAGAATAGCTCTGAATGAATTCAAATTACTCTTGGATTGACTACACAATCCTCATTGGCATCTCCACTGTGTGTTTGATGCAATCAATACATCATTAATAGTCACAACAGGTAATCTATCTTGCCCTTTCACCTATCTCTCCACTGGTCTCCACTGAAACTGCCATGCACTGTAGTTAACTGATGTATTTTTTAGTTGATTAATGAGTTATTATTTGTGAATTAATTAACTAATTAATTCACTCCACTCTCACTAGTGTATCAATCAGTTAGACTAGATACAACTATCTCAACTGAGTCTAACTTAGTTAAACTAAATACAACTCCATAACTACTTCTTCCAACTGTGTCATAACTCTGCAACTTGAGTTCTAACTGAATCCTCCATGCAATATCTCCAGTAAGCCCTTAGGAATATCGTAATTCCTTCTGTCAATTGCTGTGCCACATCTGTGCACTGAACTGAAGTGCTCCAAGAGAATAAGTTGATGTTTAGAGTCTGATTATTATTAAGACCTAATAATAATCGACATGCATCTACTTTTAGATTGACGATCTATAAATAGACTTCGCCCAATATTCTAAAAATAGAATTTCATCTATTTTTCCAACTTGATCAACCATCCACAAATAGCATCCTACAACTTCTGAAATATGATCGACATGTCTAAAAATAGACATAGTCTAAAAATAGACTTGCGCCAAAAATAGCCTACGGGCCCACTTAGTGAAGGCGACTCTTTTCACTAAGCTCATCATCTTGTTGAATCTCAACACTCCATGTCATGTTTTGTTGTGCATGACTATTGAGGGGAAACTGAACTTATTCTCTTTTTCCAGAATCGATGAGACATGGCATGTACCTAACCTTGTGTTTTCACAGAAAAATGTTCTCATTCCTCATTCATTGGCAGGGGTAGGCATAAAAGGCTCCAAACTTAAAATTTCTAATTCTACATCTTTGGATTTGGAGACACTGGAAACAAAAGAAGCAAATATAAATGCTAAAATGTCTCAAGCTAGCATCGGGGTCCTTGATATGGAAAACATGGAATATATTAGAAAGTTTCAATTGAAAATGACTAACGTTCCATTAAAGCCAATGCCTAGAGATAAATCCTTTTCTGTGAGAAATCAAACCCAAGAAAGGCAGGATATCCAAAAAATTTCTGGAATGTTTTCTAGTGAAGCAAGTGCTTTCTTTCAAACTATACCAAAAACCTCTGTTTCGGAATACACAATTAGCGCTTTTGCAAGTTCGGCTACATGTGCCCCAAATAAAAGTGCTTCATAGGTTGGGGCTTTCCCAAGATCTGAGTCCATTTCTACACAAGCAAATGTGTCTGGAACTAGATTTTCGACAATGAGCAAATTAAATAGTACTTTTCCTAATAAATTAGTTTTAGATGGGCCTTCAAAAATGAATATTCTAGGAAAGTGGTCTGTGTAGTCAAGTTGACATTTTTCAACTTCAAGTATATCATCATTGAAGTCAGTCTCTGTTGCAGGTGAACAAATGGGTTCATGAGGATTGAAGGATGCTTATCATGGAAAAGAGTGCTTTTCTTGCCTCAATATTTTCACATATACCTAATTAGTCCTGTGATGAAAACACCAACCAAACCTCTGGTTCATTAAGTCAATTTAACTCTGGCCAATCTCAAACTAGAATTAAAAAAAAAAAGATTCAGTTCTCATTTGGATGATATGGGTGAAATTAAAGGTGATCACCTCTCTTGTAGTGAAAAATATTTAATACAATTTGAGGATGGTAACGTATTTGAAGATGTCAATGTTGACAAATGTGGCAGCGATTCAAAAAATACTGAGGTTAACTTGCTAGCAATAAGCTCTGCAGTTAGTGGTATGTAGGTTTATTGGGCATGATGATTTTTGGTGCCAGTGAAGTAAGCAAGAATGTTGATCTTGGAGATGAGACTACCACAATGATGTGCATGTTTTTCCTTCGATCATAAAATGCCTCTATCTTGAAGGAGATAAGTGTTGATTTGCAAGAGTGGTTAGATGCTTTCACAGATGAAGGAGTAGAATACATGCCAGAAGAGGAAGTAAAAGAAACAACTATGGAGAGATTGAGATGGTCAATGGAGCAAATAGCTATTCTAAAAGAAGCCCAACCACCCCCTCAACCTCCCAAATAAGAAGAGGATAACAATCTGATTCATGAAAAGAAACCCAAGGAACACTTGACTCTAACAACATTAACTATAGAGGAGGTCGAGCATCGTACATTGCAGGTTGCAATACTACAGGAGTGGCAGATGTTCCACACTAAACAAACGACCAAAGTCAATTGAATTTGTAGCAATTTCCTGTGAAATATAGTTTTCTATGTTTGTGTATAGATGGAGGTTGATCGTTATTCATTATTGAGTGAGAGTGTGTGGCAGAAACATCAATGTTTGAGAATCACAGGTAGCATGGCTTAGAGATTCGCATTGCTTAAATTTTTAATACATATGGTCCTACATAAACATTGATGATGGGCATGTTGTTAGAAATATCATTTCACAAGCACTCAGAGGTGAAGAATTGACAGTGAAAGTTCTTGGAACTCAGACCCACATCTTTTGCTATGTTTCTGACATGGTTGATGGCCTAATTAGACTTATGGAAGTAGAACACGCTTTGGCTCGCTTTTCTCCAAAAATATTGGTGAAAAAACCATCTTTCAGACAACAAGTTTCTCTTCTGCCTCCATATTTTCTATTACATGATATAAGGGATTACTCTATTCCATCGAAAGTCAGCACAAATTTTTTTGGTGCGCTTAGATCGATGGGTGCTCAAGCTGAAGTAGGACTATATGAAGGAAATACACACAGAGATTTATTTTTGCAAGACCCATTGAGAGGAGGAAAAGATGAACTTCTATAGGATATTATTTCAGTCATTCACGCAGGGGATCCATTGGCACAAGCAGATGATGCTGCTACACCTCTAAGAAGACGCCTTGTTCCAGAGATCATTTTGAAGCTAGCTAGAAAAGATAGTCCATTTTGATGGTGTGCTCAAGAGAACAGGAAGAAAAATCAGCCTACCCTTTGAGCTTGCTAGTGAATGCATTTCAAATGTTGTTTACTTAAAAAATTAAAAATGTAGTTCCTTGTTTTTATAGATTTATATCAATGTAACATTTCCCAAGCATGTTAAGTTAAAAAGGTGAAAAATCAGTTAGAAAGGGACAAATGTGAAAATTATATCCCTAATCTTTAGGCATCCAAACAAACAGATCCAACATTTCATGGAGAAAAATCAGCAAGGCACCAAACTAGCCAGAAAAGGATCGAATCCAAATCAACAAATAATTTCAAAACCCAACACATTATGGACACTTGGAAACAATTATTTTCCAGCAAGAAGATCAAATTGGCAACTCAACAATTCGATCCTCTTTGTACGATATTTGATTTATTTTTTTATTTGATTTTTTTCACAGTTTGAGGAGATATTGTTATATTTTTATTTTTTCATGCAAAAAGACATATTTTTTTGGAAAAATAGGCCCTTGTAATTTGGTCTATTAAAAGAATTCTTTTGTAAGTATCAAAGGTTGGAGTCTGGGACATCAGAGATCGAGAGTATTGTAGCTTGTATTTCACCATTTTCAGTAATCAAAGGAACCAATTGTAGCGATATTTTAGGAATTCTTGTGCCGTAAATGTTTGATGTTGTGTCTCTTGTATTATGGTTTTTATGATTGTTATATATGCCATATTTCCATCTTCCATTTCATCAGTGATTTTCCATAAGGTTACCATACAAAATTCTTGTTTTAAATCTCTGTTTTGTTTGGAAATATCATTTTGTGTTTTTAACTTCCATATTGGTGAATTCATGGTTGACATGTTCACCATGACCTCTCTACTTATTCAAACCCTACACTAAATCAACTAAATTTCCCAAATCCATCATTAAGTTATTTCTACCTTGCTCCTATTTTTGGTTGTGTTGTAACCTTTTGTTATTTCAAACCTAACTACGGTAACTCCTTCCCTGATCCAACATCATACCTTCAAACTTTCAAAACCATTGAGCATAATATCTAGCCTAAGACTTTGATTGATCTCCAATCATCTCAATTGATTGAGAGATCTCACGGAGAGAGCCCTCTTAGCCTAGTAGGGATAGATACTAGGTCAAATTAGTTTGAGGTTACCTCATTAGACCACCAATATGATCCTTGGGCGGTTGTTGGGGCTAACATTTTGGCACCGTTATCAGGGAGCAAGATGACAAATCTTCCTCGGGAAAGAACGACAACGACCTAGATCTGGTTTCTTATGGTGGACAGTGATCAGACACAAGTAGACTGAATTTTTTACCTGGTGACTCCATTTTCAAAAGAATCCAGATTGTAGAACACTTATGGTGACTCCAATCCTGAATAATCCATAGTTTCAAAGCCTTCACAATGAATCAACTATCCGAAGAATTCATATCTTGAAATAACTGATCTACTTGCTCCATTCAACAATATGACAGGGTATTTGGCCGATCCCCTTTCTATTGATGGTGTTAAAGAATATTGGGATAATTTTGAGGATTATCAGATTGATGAAGCCTTTTCAAGGTTTTTATATATCTATTTAAATACATTCAAAGGTAATCCTAAAGATAAGATCATATTTTTAGATGAATTTTCTAGTAAGCTTAAAAAGGATATTGAAGATTTAGAAGCTCAAATACAACCTTATCATTTTCAAGATCAGATGGAACCTTTAGAAATTATTTTTTAGCAAAAACATGAGTATATAAAGTTGCCCAATGATTTTCTAATTAAGTAATATAATTCTTTTGAGGATGGGTTTGATAATTCAAAGTTGGAGCAATGGTGTGATAAAGATAACACATATGAAATACCCTTCATTAACACAAAATAATTTGAATATCAACGAATAGATCATATATTTATTGATCTCGTAGCAAACTATATGGGAATTTTTCTTAGTTCATGCATTCGATCATGTTTTCGTTGTGGAGACCAGATCTATCATGAGTTTCCACTACCATGGTATGCTTCATTTTTTTTTTTGTTGATACACAGTCAAGTAGCCATATTATTTCATAAGCTACTTAACTGGCTTCATTGGCACTTTTGTATTATTTTATTTCGCACTTTTTCAACAGATTAGTGTAGGATGAGTGTGAAATAAGCTTGTTGACCAAGCATTTATTTTCCGTCTACAGTTTCTGTTTGGTTTGCAGTATGGTTGTTTGCAGCATTGTACAGTTTGTAATTGTAGTTAGGTTTTAGTTGAAGAGAAAGTTATAGGTTGTTAGTTTTTTAGGTTGATAGCAGCCCAATGGATAAGGCACTGATTTGTAAATTCAAAGGTCTGTTGTTATTTCCACCTCCTAAAGGAGCTTTCCTCCCTAGTTGGATCCAAATGTTATCACATACAAGTTTTCTTTTTATTGGCCATGCCTGATGAATGTTCTTGGGAAGATTGATAGAGGGGAATATAAAGACTAAAGAGCTATTGCTTTTGGCTTAGACTGCAAATTCCCATACTCTTTTCTACATTATCCAGCAAGAGGAGGTAGATATTCCTACAATGTAAACTAATCAACAATGAAAAGTGAAGGCACCAAAACAAGGGAAGAACAAGTAGAAATGGACTATTTATATGCATTATTGAAGGCATTATTAATTCCACGTTTAAAAAAAATTGCCAATGGTCTTTCAATTTGTCCCAAAAGGGCAGAGCAACTTAACATGAAGGCTTTTGGATAATTTTTCATAATAGGCTTTGATGGTCAGGTTAAAAGTCAATTTTGTCATGGGAATACTTTTGAACTTAGTCCTTAGAAAATAAAATCACCACTTTTTGTGGAGGTCAACATTGAAAATCTTGTAATTGACATTGACTTAATTGTTGGAGTCTATGGGTTTGATATATTTCACCAGTATGTTGTAAATATATCATGCAAGGAAGGTTGTGTTTCATTGTTTGATCACTCTTATTATGAAGAAAAAGTGCAGGGAGCCTCCAAAGTGGGAGAGGATCATTTTACTCATGAATCTACTGAATGTTCCTGCTAAGATAAATGATCAATGTTCAATTCTGCTTCTTGATACTGAGACATGTGGAGTTTATATCACCTTCTATTCAAAAGAAGAAAAATATTTGAGCTTACAAGTTGAAGGGTTTGCAAATATCAAAGGAATATTGATGATCATTTTGTTTTGCTAGGATGGGTTCTAGAAAATGGAAGAAAGCAACCATTGTCTTTAGAGATTTTTAGTGATAAATGGCTTCCAAGAATCGAGTTACAAGAAAATGGAGATGCAAATATAATTTTTTGGATTGCAATGGATAGAACTTCCACTGATTTCCAGATCGGCTTTCAAACAAATGATGGAGGAGTGAAAAAACTTCCTCCATGTCCTGTTTTGCTATGCATAACTATTAAGGGGGAACTGAGCCTATTATATTTTTCCATAATTGATGAGACATGGCATGTACCTCAACTTTTGTTTGCACCGAAAAATGTTCCCATTCCTCATTCATTGGCAGAGGTAGGCAGAAAAGGCACCGAAGTTAAAATTTCTAGTTCTGCATCTTTGGATTTGGAGATGTTGGAAACAAAAGAAGCATATATAAATGCTAAAACATCTCAAGCCAACACCGAGGTCCTTGATATGGAAAACGTGGAAGATATTAGTAAGTTTCAATTGAAAAAGTCTAATGTTACAATAAATCCAATGCCTGGAGATAAATAATTTTCTGTGAGTAATCAAACCCAAGAAAGGCAGGATATCCAAAAATTTTCTGGAATGTTTTCTAGTGAAGCAAGTGCTTTCTTTCAAACTATACCAAAAACCTCTATTTCTGAAGACACAATTAGCGCTTTTTCAAGTTCTGTTGCATGTGCCCCAAATAAAAGTGCTTCAGAGTTTGGGGCTTTCCCAAGATCTGAGTCCATTTCTACATGAGAAAATGATTCTGGAACTAGATTTTTGAAAATGAGAAAATTAAATAGTACTATTCCTAATAAAGCAGTTTCAGCTTGGCCTTCAAATATGAATATTCTAGGAAAATGGTTTGTGCAGTCCAGTGGACATTTTTCAACTTCAAGTTTATCATCTTTGAAGTCAGTCTCTGCTGCAGGTGGAAAAATGGGTTCATGAGGATTGAAGGATGCTTATCATGGAAAAGAGTGTGTTTATTGCCTCAATATTTTCACATCTACCTAATCATTCCTACGATGAAAACACCAACCAAACCTCTGGTTCATCAAGTCAGTTTAACTCTAGCCAATCTCAAACTAGACTTGAAAACAAAGGATTCAATTCTCATTTGGATGATATGGGTGAAATTAAAGGTGATCACCCATGTTGCAGTGAAAAATATTTAATACAGTTTGAGGATGGTAACATCTTTAGAGATTCCAATGTTGACAAATGTGGCAGTGATTCAAAAAATACAGAGGTTAACTTGCTGGCAATAAGTTCTGTAGTTAGTGGTATGGATGTTTCTTGGGCATGATGAATTTTGGTGCCAGTGAAGTAAGCAGGAATGTTGATATTGGAGATGAGACTACCACAATGATGTGAAAGTTTGTCCTTTGAGCATCAAATCCTTCTATCTTGAATGAGATAAGTGTTGATTTGCAAGAGCGGTTAGATGATTTCACAGATGAAGGAGTAGAATACATGCTAGAAGAGGAAGTAAAAGCAACAGTTGTGGAGAGATTGAGATTGTCAATGGAGAAAATAGCTATTCTAAAAGCAGCCCAGCCACCCCTGCAACCTCCCAAAGAAGAAGAGGATAACAATATGATCCTTGAAAAGAAACCCAAGGAACCCTCGACTCTAACAACATTAACTACATAGGAGGTCGAGCATCATGCATTGCAAGTTGCAATATTGCAGGACTAGCAGATGTTCTGCACTGAACAAATGACCAAATTCAATTGAAATTGTAGCCATTTCCTGTGAAATATAGTTGTCTATGTTTGTGTATAGAATGAGGTTGATTGTTATTCATTATTGAGGGAAAGCGTGTGGCAGAAACATTAATGTTTGGTTATCACAGATAGTATGGATTAGAGATTCACATTGCTCTATTTTTTAATACATATGGTCCTCGCATAAACATTGATGATGGACGTGTTGTTAGCAATTTCATTGCACAAGCACTCAAAGGTGAAGAATTGACAGTGAAAGCTCTTGGAATTTAGACCTTCTGCTGTGTTTCTGTCATGATTGATGGCCTAATTAGACTTATGGAAGGAGAACACTCTTTGGCTCACTTTTCTCCATAAATATTGGTGAAAAATCCATCTTTCAGACATGCAATTTCTCTTCTGCCTCCAATTTTCTATTACATGGTACATGGGATTACTCTCTTCCATTGGAAGCCAACAAAAATTTCGCTAGTGCACTTAGATCGATGGGTTCTCAAGATGAAGTAAGACTATATGAAGGAAAGACACACAGAGATTTATTTTTGCAGGATCCATTGATAGGAGGAAAATATGAACTTCTACAGGATATTCTTGCAGTCATTCATGCAGGGGATCCATTGGCACAAGCATATGATGCTGCTACACCTCCAAGAAGACACGTTGTTCCAAAGATCTTTTTTAAGCTAGCTAGAAAAATTAATCCATTTTGATGGTGTGTGTTATCACCCTTAAAAAAATTTCTAAACTCTGTAAGTTTACACTGCTTTAGTCATAATGTCAAATAGGTCTTGAGTTACTTTAGTCTTGATAAAGGGTAGGTTATAGGTTTAAAAGTCTTAAAAATTCAGTTTTTAATTTCAAATAAAGTCTTTAGGTCTCATCCCATGGTTTAAAGTCTCATCATTCACTTAATAAATCATGTCATCAACTTTCGGATGAAACCCCTGCAATTAGCCACAAAACCGCAGTTTCATAGTGCGGTCAGTTCAAAAATTGAGTTTTGCGCTACGAAAGCGCTGCTACTTTCATAGCGAAAAATGCGAAAAATGCACTATGTGTGCTACGAAAGCGTGGATTCTTAAAAGGTCATGTCAAAACCCAGAAATTGTCAGAAATCCGTTAAGTTATGATAGGGTAATGTCATGGTGTGTCAGTTAGGGGTCATATTCGAAATGATCAACCATCCATATCCATCATTACTATGAAAGGGGTTTCATATTGAGAAAATAAATTTCAAATTCGAAAGGTCTTGTCTGTTTTAGTCATTTCAGTTTTAATTTTCTCATGCTAAACTGTGAAACATCCCTGTTTCGAGCTCAAGCTTATGGTTGTTCTATACCAAGGATATTTCATACATTATTAAGCGAGGCTACCAAATCAAATCAAGAGAGGCTATTTGCAAGAGAGGCTGATTATCAAATTCTAAAGGAAGCCGATAGGGTTTTTCTGAAACAAGTATGGCTGAGGAGAAAAAGAACCATAGGTCAGGACATTGTTTTAGGTATGAACCTGAAAGCACAAGAATTTTAGCTGAAGACCAAACAATCATGGATGCTTTCAGTAAAGAAGGTTGTTTAAAGTTCTGTGAAAAGCTGTAGGGTGGACATACTCAGGTATCAAAAGAATTTTCATTACATTTAAGTGGTACAAATACAAAGGTTGGGATGTTAAATATGTCAGTGACACCTGAAACCATTGCTCTAGTGACTGAAATACCTAGAGGACAGGAAACATGGTTCAAAGGTTTTAGGTTCGATATGGAGGCATGTAAGATGTTTTTGAAGCCAGAATATGCAGAGATGGACTTGAATAGTGCAGTTCGGGCAGAAACTGTATTAAGGATAGATATGCCAAAATATTTCTCAACATCGAGAGATATTTCACGTGTGAAGGAAGGTACCACAAAGTTTACACCTATCATTTCAAACTCCTATTACACTTCACAGGTATGATATCACTGGATTTACCATTTTTCCTGTATAAAAGCATTTCTAAAATGGTTGATAAGGTCCAAGTGAAATCCGATGACTATGAAACATCTCTGTTTCACCACGACTTAATTAATTTGTTGGTTTTGAATGAGCTCTAGAAGATTAGTAGGGATTTTTCCTCTTTTCTATTTATAAGTGGATTTGAAATGGAAGCTCAAACTCCAACTAAAAACCCTAAGGCAAAGGAAAATCCATCCTCACCAACAGAATCTAGTCAACCTGTAGTTGTAAGGACCAAGAGGTTTGTCAAATTAAAGCCAAGGAAACAAGTGAAAGGTAAGGTAGAAAGGACACTAGTGATTGTTGCAGAAACCCCTCCACCTGCAAAACAAGGGTTACAGAGTACCAAGGAAGCTAAACAGAAACAAACAGCTGGTAAGAAAATAGTCCAGAGAATCATGAGGAGTCAAAGTATAACATCAAAAGGAAATTCAGTGGTTTCAGGATCAAGTGACAGCCCAGGTTTGAAAGGAAACTTAGATGATATATTACATGCAATAGACATACAAGAATCTCCTATAGTGCAAGATGATTTCATAGGGATTAAAGAAAGTAAACAGAAAGGGATGAAATCATCAAAGAAGCTGGAGTTTAAGGATGAAGATGTAGCATTTGTTTTCCAAGCTAGGAGGCCTGTAACTAGGCATTCTAAAAGGCTAAAAGGACTTAATGCAGAAGTTGAGGAAACAAATGAAGCAACTATTGTTCATAAGGAGATAGTTGATATTTTCTCACCTATAATAAAACATGCAGAAAACAGAGTATCTACAACAAAGGAGGAAATGACCAAGTATAAAAGTATGGAAGAGAGGTTAAGATCAAAAAATCATGAAATTGCCAAGTTGAGGAAAAGAGCTAGAAAATATGTCATTGAGAAAACAAAGTTTAAAAGGATGAAAGGTGTTTGGGAAGGTGAAAGAGTTTCAAAATCAGAAATACCAAGCTGTGAGGAATAGTTCTTCACATGGACAGTCCCAACCATCAAGGAAGAAAAGTTTTTAAGAGTCATAAACACTCATTTGAGAGCTAGCAAAAAAAGGTTAAGAAGACAAGTTGAATATCTGGAGATACAGTTGACAAAGTCTCAAGAAAAGTTAAAAGGGTAGTGAAACAAAGTGATTGGGCAGTAAAACAAAGTGATAAATCCATAAGTCAATCTCTGATCAAGATGAAAGCAAAATTTGATGAAGATTATGTTTTTGGGGTCATATTGTTGTGTTTTTGAAATAATACCAACACCTTTTAAAGTTTAAACATCTCCAAGGTACAAATTTTGAAGACTGTTTTGACAAAACTGCTTACACAGCAGTTTCGTAGCACAGATAGTGCAAATCTACTGAAATGCACTACGAAACTGCTGAAGCAATCTTCTAGCATATTTAATATCAAAATTTGGGGGAATTTTGGTGAATTTTGACTTGAAATGGTTGGTGGAAGTGTACAAATAGCATATGAAGGTTTACTTGAAGAAATAAGGTCAAAAGTTGATTGAAAAAAGGAGCTAAACACTGCACTATGAAAAGCGCTACGAAACTGAGCTGCTTTCGTAGCGCATGTTTATCCTTTGCCTTTTTGCACCATTCGAATTATAGTTTCTGCACAGCTGGAGGATTAAAGATATATGGTGAATTTTTGGCAACATGACACATGTAGACCTGATATATTAATGATAAAAGTACTCAAAAAAAGATAAAGAAATCAAAGAGGCTAAAAAACAGGAAAACATGTTTCCTATTTTTTAGGAGAACATTATCATTAATGGCAGGGTCACTTCAAGTGAAAGGTCAGCATCCAAATTCGACTTCATGGGATTGAAAGTGGAAAAATATGTAATAAATATTATATAAGGTTGTTAGAAGGATATTTAAGAGTTTCAGTCCTATTAGAATTAGGACTTTTCATAAGCATTATAGCTGTCAATTTGCAATAAAAATCATGTCTCAAATTAGGAAAGGTGTCAAACTCTTTGAGTTCGATGTATCTAGTGGAGAAGAAGGGATCATATCTTGTAAATGTTCTATAAAGAGAATAAGGTCAAAATCCAAGAGGTTGGACATTTTTATTAGCAAAGACTGTGTTATTGTATGTCACTGGTTTTTTCAGCTTAATACCGAGTTTTGTTTTGACAACTCAAGATTCATGAGGATTTCTTGTTCATTATTGTTCTAATGGAATTCTTCAATATCTCTATTTGTAGTGGTGTTTGTATATGATATTTAGAATTCATTCATAATGCTCTAACTTCCTTCATATACAAACTGACTGTGTGTTTCACTGTTCTACTATTTTACTCACTGACTTGAACTCCAAATGCCTTGACTTCCATGCTAGATAGAATGTAATGTTTTTGCTAAAGTTATCTTGACTCCATGGCCCAATGAATGTTTGCTAATCTGTGATACAACCAGTTATATTATTCTATATTTTTACATTAGAGTTAGCCATCTATCCATTAATAAAAAATCATAAACCCTTGAGAGAGCCCTCTCGGGTCAAGGAGGCTAAGCCTCAGCCAAAAGATTGGTCTGAAATAGTTACACAAGGTTTACTTGATGAGAAGCCCATCAGGCCTGATTTTGTGATAACAGTGCGCTCGAGAGAACAAGAAGAAAATCAGCCTACCCTTTGAGCTTGCTGGTGAATGCATTTCAAATGTTGTTTACTCAAACAATTCAAAGTGTAGTTACTTGCGTTTCTATATTTATATCGAAGGAACATTTCCCAAGTTTGTTAAGTTAAAAGGTGAAAAATCAGTTAGCAAGGGACAAATTTCAAAATTTAATCCCTAATATTAAGGCATCCAAACAAACAGATCCAGCATTTCATGGAGCAAAATCAGCAAGGCACCAAACTAGCCAGAAAAGGATTGAATCCAAATTAACAAACAGTTTCAAACCCAGCACATTATGGACATTTACCTATAGTTATTTTCCAGCCAGCAGATCAAATTGGAAACTCAACAATTTGAGCCTCTTTGCAAATTATCTGATTTGTTTTTTGATATGATTTTGTTCATAGTTTGAGGAGATATTGTCATAGTTTTATTTTTTCTTGCAAAAAGACATATTTTTTTGGAAAAATAGGCCCTTGTAATTTGGCCCATTAAAAGAATGCTTTTGTAAGTAATCAGAGGTTGGAGTCTAGGACATCAGAGATCGAGAGTATTGTATCTTGTATTTCACCATTTTTAGTAATCAAAGGAACCAGTTGCAGCTATATTTTAGGAATTCTCGTGCAGTAAATTTTTGATGTTGTGTCTCTTGTATTATGGTTTTGTATGATTGTTATACATGCCATCTTTCCATTTTCCATTTCATCAGTGATTTTCCATAAGGTTAACATATAAAATTCTTGTTTTAAAGATTTTTTTTGTTTGGAAATATCATTTTGTGTTTTTATCTTCAATATTGGTGAATTCATGGTTGACATGCTCACCAAGACCTCTCTACTTATTCAAACCCTACCTTACATCAACTAAATCTCCCAAATCCATCATTAAGTTATTACTACCTTGCTCCTATTTTTTGTTGTGTTGTAGCCCTTTGTTATTTCAAACCTAGCTATAGTAACTCCTTCCCTGATCCATCATCATACCTTCAAACTTTCAAAACCATTGAGCATAATATCTAGCCTAAGACTTTGATTGATCTCCAATCATCTCAATTGATTGAGATATCTAAGAGAGAGAGCCCTCTTAGCCTAGTAGGGCTAGCTACTAGGTCAAAGCGGTTTGAGGTTACCTCATTCGACCACCATTCTTAGCCTTGGGCAGTTGTTGGGGCTAATAGGGAGAACATAAAACAAATATACTTTGAGATTTTCCCCCAGATCCCAAAACCAGTACTACTAGATTGATTTTTCATTATTTTCCTTTTAATGTTACAATACATATATATACATTTTGAAGCATTCATAAACCCCAATCCATTAACCTTGTATTAGAACATAACTATAGTTCCCTTGACCAGATCTACAAAATACCATGAGTAGAAAACCATCATGTCCAAAACCATGTGCAGAACCCATGCATAGAACCATGGGTAGGTATGCCCACCATTTTTGGGTCTAGCCCCCATCTTTGTGTCTACACACACACACACACACACACACACACACACACACACACACACACACATATAGGAAAAGAAAAAAAATTCTTGAGGCGTTGTGCCAGACCTAGTGTAGGGGTGCTACCGCTCGCATGTTGCGCTCGACGCAACGAACATGGGTCTCATGTGTGACTAATCATGGAAATAATATAACAAACAACCAATATACAGTGTATGATTTATCATACTTTCCCAAGGTGGGAGTGTAAGCTTGAACTCACATTAGATATGTCTTTCAATGTTAGTTATATGAGTTTTTCTAAGTGATCCAAACAATCGTGGTGCTTCCATTGGTTGCGATGAATGTCATTGAGAAAGGAGTTAATTTCATTATTATCTTCATGTTTTTCCTTTAATACCTGTCACAATAGAGTCTTAATTTCCAATGCAGAGTAATCAAACACATATATTAGCTCTTTCTTCCCCTAGTATGAACAAGGTCAGGAAGCGAGTGGGACACCTTCTTTAGGAGTTGAATCAGAATTTGCTTTTCAGTCTTATGCAACGAGTCTCAAGTGATCTCTTTATCTAGAATTCCCAAGTACTATAATATGTAGTTAAAAAATAAGCAATCGTTGTCTCTTGTGCCTCTGACTAGGCATGTGACTAGTTAGGCTTTGCATGTCCATCAACACCACTGTGCCCACACACATTCTAGCAGGGAATTATAATCACCACATGTACAATCCCAACATTATGAAAAAAAAATTAACCCCACCAATCCCAAAATTTTGATGTTTTTGAACACCCCAAGGGGATGAATACAATAAACAGAGGCTTAGGAAGACCTACCCGCTCACTCCAGAAACTGATTAAGAAACTTCTAGTTTTCCATAGATACCCATGGACTAACCAAACAATAAGAAATAATTAAAAATTCTGGTCCAATCCATCCTTCCATACCTCCTAACAAGGAAATAAAATACCATAGAACCCTCTACGGAGGAGCAAATAAACCAAAGTTAAAATCCCTCTCCCTAGACGATAGATCCTCACAACTTAGATTATAAAAAAAAACAAAAAAAAAACCCCTCACATACTTTTCCAAGAAGGTTACTCCATTCCAAAGGCATATAAAAGCAATGAAAAAAACAATATTGGTTAGGGAAAGGAAAATTACCCGCTAAAAACCACAAAAACATCCCTGGATAAAGAAACTCAATTTTGACGAATCTGAGTTGTACCCACAGTGACTCCACCAACCCTCCACAACACTAGCTCATATAATCCTCATGAGGCTTGAATCTACTAGTTCACAATTAGATTCAACATGAACCTGATAAACCTCACCCAAACCAACGTAGAAAATAAAGAAATTACAACCATTTTAATTCCGTAATGCTACACTCTCCCCAACATTCCAATCCAGAACATGGTATCCCCATCTCTAGCTCTGGCATCCTGGTTGATAAACAACACCATCACCCCCTTCTTTGCTTCGAAGAGGAACAAAAAATACCCCACTTGAACTAGAAAAATTACCTCAACTAGGTCGATACTCCCTTCCATCAACGAAGATGAAATATAATGAAGATCCAAGACACAACACTTCATGTAATGACACACTTAATCTTCACATGCCTCATGCTAGAGGAGGGTAGGCAAGCCACCCCTTATTAATGACATGCAAAATCAATGGGGTGGAGGCACCACCACCCCATTGGGGAAAATATATTTAATATTTTTGTTTTAATTTTTTAATAATTTTATTTATTTATTATAAAAATAATAAAGTATATATATATATATATATATATAGAATTAAGGTTGGATGTTAATAAAAGTTTTGTGATTATATTTGAAATAGTTTGGATTATGATTATAAAAGATATATTTCTTTATATAAATATTATTTAAGTTGAAATTATTTTTTGTGTCGTTCTATACAACCAAGTATGGCATCTATCTTATAAAACGTCATGTAATGTAATGTTAGGTTGAGTTAGTCATTTGATGAGTTTACAGATGGTGGTTTACAAGCCCATGGTATTGCATAGCCCAAAAGTACCAACTTATATTCGTGTTAATTATGGACTTGATCCCTCTTGGCACTTGGTAGATCCAGATTTAAGATGAATCTACCCTGGTTAATTTTGAAATAGGATCCAAGATAGTCTTCGTTGATTAAAATTGATCTAGATCCATCTAGATTCTTGGATCTATCAAGCACCGAGAGGAATAAAATCTCTCAAGGTGAAAACTTATTTTTGAGTGAAAAACATGAGGAACATTTTGCACCAGGGATTTGATCGCTCTTAGGGTTTGATAGATCTAAACTTAAGATGGATCTAGAGTAGTTTAATTATTAATAATTATTAAATTTTATTTTTATTTTTATGTAATTTGAATAAGTCAAAATGTTTACATAACACAACCTTACATCATAGTTCCATATTAAGATGTAGAGTGTCTTTGGAAGCAAATAAATAAATTAAAACACAGTCTAACTTATAGACAAAATAACATTTTTCACAGACACACAATTTCAAGCAAGATTGTGATTTTTTGTTGTTTAAAACACATTTTTGAATGCATAAATAAATTCAACACCATGAAACACCCCTAAAGCACTATAATTCTATAGATTAAACAAATTTAAATCAAGTTTTTAAAAATTTCTACTAAATTTTGATTAAAATTAATCAGAAAAAAAATAGCCACAAAGATCTATAAATTAAACTATGTCTAAAGATAATAATAATAATAATTTAAAACCCAAAACATTAAATTTTACATTTATAAATATTTAAAATTACATATATATATAAACTAAAATGACTAAAAATCAAACCTATGATTAAGCATGAAGTCTATATGATTAAACATGAAATACCTGTGATCAAATCTATATGATTAGGCACGAGGTTCCTCATGATGGGACATATTAGTCCATCCACAACATCTATCCCAAAAAAATAATTATATTTTTTTATTTGTGTATATAAAATTAATATATGCTTCCCTTAATTTTTATTTTGACATTATATATGAGTGTAACCTCACGTCAGTTATAATAAGATTTTCTACCTTCATATAGTATAAAAATTATGTATATATTTAATAGATTTAGAAGTTAATATAATTATGTATCTATCTAATAGATTTGGAAGTTAAAATAATATAGTTTTTGTTTTCGTGTTTATGCATATTTGTATGATAATATTTTCAAAATAAAAGAACTAAATATTAATAAAAATTATAATTTCCAAATGTAAATTTTATAACTATTTAACATAAAAATTGATAATAAATATAAATTTAATTTAGTTATGATAAATTAAAAAATAATTTATATCTTAATTTATTCTTACATTTTTATAATTATTTAACATAAAAATGTGATAATAAATATAAATATAATTTAGTTATAATGAATTTAAAAATAATTTACATCTTAATTTATTCATAATAATGTGAAAATATCTATAAAACTAGCTTTGATCTTCTCAGACCTTGGCATATTCACAATTAAAAACTTTGAAGCTTTAAGTGAAGTTCACCCTGTATGAGGAAGAAAAGGGTAGAAAATGGTGTAATTGCTTACCAAATTCCAAATTTTGGAAATTTGGATTAACAAACTCTCTCATCATTTTGCATCATAAACTTGTTGAAATGGGAATCTATTGAAAAAATAACTTGTTCAAATAAAAGATTTAGAAAATCTTTAAATTATATGTTTCTACTCTCATTCCTAAACAAATTTCATTAGATGATTACCAACTATGGAATAATACTAGCTCCAAGTTTTGCTAATGCCATCCATGTGACCCAAGAAATATTTTGGCAAATGCCATCTTATTTTTCTCACCTTAATATTCCGCCATCTGTGACTAAGGAGGGAGAGTGTCGCTTATGCACTCAACACTCCAAAACTAACATTATTTTCTTTGTCATTGTTATTGTTAAGTAAGTTGGCCATGTGCAACTACTTTGGGATGTGAATGTACATATTTGGAATTATTGAGTCTATGATCACTTCACATGATGCTAAAGCTTAAAATATGTTGCTTCTCATCCATAATGTCTAGTCACTTAGTAATGTTACTTGGGAGGAGACTAAAGTTGATTTGAACATCTCTTAGGTAGTTGACCCTTTCTTACCAAAATTTGAAAGAATTGCAATAACATGTAACTTGATTGAAAGGACTTAAGAAAAAAATTAAGAATATATTGTGAATTGGCATATGGCTTATTGAAGATAGACGAAAATTATCTTGGTTGTAATGTTAGGACACTAGGAATATAATTAATCAAAATGCTACCTTAATAACAGTGGGTGAAATCTAATGTCAAGTAGAAGGAAAAACATGAGTGGGGCATATGTAGTTGTTAACAAGTATATGAAGCATACATGTAGAAAGTTTTGGGGTCCTCTGATTTGGCAGATTGGCATACCAAATGACAAGGCAACATCAGAACCACTTTGGAATCCTAGGATCTAGCCCTCCTGGATTCAAAGAGGGATCTCTCTATATGTGTTTTCAAACGATATGTATTTAAGGCTTGTGATAATAATGATATTAGGCTAGTTTTGAAGTACAAGGGGTTTGTTTGTTTGTTGGTTGGGGATCATTAAATGAGAAGGTCATGTGAAGTGAAGGAGGGAATAAATTGAAGGATGTTTCAACATGGGAAGATAGGTCAAAAAACAGTGCTAAACCATTGGGCTATGGAGTCATAAAAGGGTTTACTTGCACAACAACTATTCAAGGGTTTTCAAAGGGCAAGTCATCTATATCAGAAGATCTTTTAAGTTGAGTTTGTGGTATGAAACATTAAGAAATGATGAGAAAGAGGCAGACATATGATAAAACAAAGGGCATCCTAAGATTAGGTAAGGACTTTTAACCTATCCTGCTTTGGCATGCACTCAAGGGAAAACATTTAGGATAAACATAAAAGGTAACCTAAGATCAGGTAAGGACTTTTAATCTAGCCTGATTTTGGCACACTCTTAAGGGAAATCTTCAAAACAGTTGTTTAAGACTAAACAAGGGACAGGGCCAACCATAAATTTCCTTGATTTAGGACTCTACTTAGCATGCAGTGAAATTATCATTCAAGAACAGCAACTCAAGTTCTACTCAGCAAGACATGGGCTCACCAACATTCCTTGACTAGTTATACTCTATTGAAATCATTCTCAAACACACATTTAGAAGAAAACATAAAGATAAAGCTTATCAGTCAGAATTAGGGTACTTTAGAAGTAAATCCTAATCTATTTTTTACTGTTCTTTATCAGAGAAAATGGACAGTATGGAAACATAAGGAAAATAACAATGACAATGAGAAAAACATCACCAATGATTTAGATTAGGATCCAGTGAATCTGCTTGTATATTGATGTGCAAAACCAGTTACATACTTTGAGTCCAATAGCTTTTACAGTCTGATACTTCTCTTCCCAGCCTACTATATGACAACTACTCAGCAACTCTAACTCACTAATAGTTCAAAAAATTAACAATTTTCCAACCCTTTACAATGAATTTTCTGTGAATACATATAGGTGCCAAGAGGAAGAGTGCTCTAGAAATGGTAATAAATATCAATTAAGACAGAGGGGGAGAGGTATTTGAATGCTCATTCTGCTTAATAATCATAGCATTAACTGTTTGTACCACTTTAGTAGTTTTTCCCGTCTTTGAGGCATATTTGGTAGGCTAGTAATAACTTCAAAGTGTGTTCTTTGAAGATATCTTGGTATGAAGTACCCTGTTTGACCTTTATGACAAGTAACTGTCATATTTCGGTTCTGAGACCTCCCATGACTGTGCAATAACAGTTCTGACAGTTTTAAAGAGTTTCTGCCATCAGGATGGCTGTCACGGTGTCTTTGAGAGGAAAAGTAGACTACAAGTGTCCTTTTAATCCTTTGGAGAAATAAATACTTCAATGATATGGCATTTTGAAGTCATATTTCGCTGATTTGTCTTTGAATTTATCTCTTTAAACACTGATATTTAGCTTTAAATTGTGTTTTTGTCTTTATCCTTAACTTATTGGTTAAGCCTTTGATCTTCGGATTTATGCTTTAATCTTTAACTTTCACTGATCTTCTTTGTTTTCCTTTGTGTACAGGTGGCTGCGCTGGAGGGTTTGCTGTGTAACCAATGCCCATGACGCATTGATTTAAAACTTGGAAATTCAACCCTTATGTCCCTTTTCTACACTAAATTTCGGCCACAGAGGATCATCCTCCTTGGCTTCTGCAACTAAATTGCTGTGGGATGGCTCTTTATCTTAGGACCGCCATTAAACCTGCAACTAAACAATAAAAAATTATAAAAATATTGCGGATTGGTGGTTTGACTGCTTCAGAAGGCTCAGCGAGGGGTTATGGAGCAGTGTGGAGGCAAGGTGCATGCAGCGGGGAAGGGTTTCATGGCGCAAAACCACGAAAACTAGGGTCAAAACTGATTTTGGTGCGAAGAACTGGAAAAGTGATTTTGGGTAATTTCGGACGTGGTATTCGCGTGGGGCAAAGGCGGTAAGCGATAATGGGTAGGGGGAACGCGATACACGTCAATGGTTGACACGTATGCTCCTGAAAACCGCCCATTTTGCATTCAAAGTGCACGGAGGGGAATGGGGAGAAAAATGGACGCGAAACGAGATCTGGGCTGTGGATCTGGGGGGTACAGATCTACGGTTGAGAATGAATGCGGAGGGATGAGAGTAGTACGACTAGAGGAGATGGTGGGGCCGGGTGGACGCGTGCTCCGGGAAAAAACTGCCTTTTTTGTGTTGAAAACAGGTTTTGGACAGCTACGGAGAAACGAGCACGAAGATCACTCGGGGTCGTTGGATCTGGGGGGGGCAGATCAACGGTGGAGATCGAACGAAGGCGCGATGAAAAGCCCCAGCGTGGTCGGGTTGGACCAGTGGGGATTATAAGGGAAAACATAAGAAAATATGTATAGCGGGGGCATTTGGGAGTACGGAGGAAAATTTCGAGGTGTGCCTCCGCAGTAAATCTGGGCCGTGGATTTAGGTTAATTGAACGGTTCAGATCAAGCGGGAAGAGATATAAGGCTAGCAGGGTGGAAGAAAGGGGGGAATTAAAGTGAGCCGTTAGATCTGGGAGATGGACGGCGGAGATTAACTTAGAGGATCGGCAATCAAGGAAGGAGAAGTTCCAGGGAGGAAGAATTTGGAAGTTGTGATGGCCGATGGCCAATGGGAAAGGTCAGTGCGATGGCCGATGGAGGAGAGTGATTGCGATAGTGCGACGGAGTGAGAGATGTTGGATCAGGGACGAGATCAATGGTGGAGATGCGATCAGGAAAGCGCATCGGCGAGGGAGGAAGGTTTGGGAAGGAGGAAAATGCGATGGGCGATGAGCGCGGACTGTCCGATCCGGTGGAGATCGATGGTGGAGATCGAATTGGGGGATTGCATCAACGGAGAAAAGGAAAGTGGAAGGGAAAAGGGTGAGGCCCGATGCGATGCACTGATGCGATGGAGGGGCGCGATGGCTGTCGGATCTCGGGGAAATGGACGATCTAGATCTTCTCGGAGGATCGGCCATCGGCGGGAAAGAAAACTTGGAAGCGGGAACTTGGAATTGCCAATGGCCGATAGCCGATGGGCTTAGCGCTTTGGTCGTAAGGCGTGATCTTATGGCGGAAGAAGGGGCGCGGGCTTAAGCAAAAGGGGCTTAAAGGCCTAATGTTTGAAAAGGAGTAGAAAAGGCCAAAAATGAGGTTTTTTGAGGGTTTTCAGCGGTTCCAATAGGTATAAGAAAGGGGTTTTAAACGTTATAATAGGGGTTTTACATGGTTTAAAGGGATTTTTGAGGAAATGGAGGAATAATAAAGGGAAAAATGGGTGAAATGAAGGGGTTTTAAGAAGGATTTTCCAAAGGAAAAAATGATGGAAAATGGATCTGAAAACAGTCTCTTTTATAACAACAGGGCTTTCTTTGAAGGTTTTGAAGTGAAGATATCAAAGAGGTGGACTTTTAGGACAGGGTACACAGCAAGGCTTCAAGAAGTCACAGATTTTGCATGAAATATGTTTCTTGAAGACTAATTTTAGCCATCATAGTATATGAAAAATTTATAGATGGCTAACAGAAAGATTAGTTATTCCTATATAAAGAGAGTGATGGTGAACCTCAAGCAAATTTATTGAATAACATATATGTAAGTTATCAATTGATTATTAAATTATTAACACCTTTAATATCATTATGGCTACAAATTAAACTATGTGATTCCAACTACTACCATATCCTTCTTCCTCCTCCTACAAGCACACTATGATACCTCTCTTTCTATTTTTCTTTGATCCATGATGGCTCATTAACTTAGTGATCTAGAGCTCAACCCTTGCGTGTTAGTGCATATCAAGATCAAATCCCTCAATGATATTTATATCTCATGTGATTGCATTTCTTACATCATTACTAATGATACACCCTTAGCCCACCAAAACACAACATAGGTAGTTACCTATTCCCAAGCATCAAACTCAATTCTTGTCATTACATAATGAGTAATGAAATTGCAATTATGTTATTCGATTATTGGGTCTCGTGGTGCATACAAACACACAACCATGGTGATCTAGAAAATGAGTTGGGATGAATAGTCTACATCACATCCATGGTCATCCCATGGCTATTGATGACCTAGTGCAAAGAAAACATCCCATCTAGTACTATTGTAAGTCGCTCACTCACTCACATGCATCTCAAAATAAGCATGGCTAACACAATAAAAGAAGATGGGAATGTGCACAGTGTGATGGTCGCCCATAAGAACCGTGGTCAAAATGGGTGGAAATGAATTGGGGGAGGAGGAGGAGCGGTCCATTACTCTATCAAAAGTTATAGTTATCAATGCAAGCATTGATCTCGTTGGAAAACTCCTTTCATATTACTTAATTTTACAAGGATCTATTATCTAACTTGGTTGGTTCCCAAATTCATCATGGGTTAAGGGGCGCTCATAGAAACCCCCACCCCCATCCAACAAAAAATATCCTCAAATCCAACAATAACTTTGTTAGAAGTCAAAATTCTACTTGAATGTTCAAATTTTGTCATAAGGATTTTGACCATTTTAAGATAGCCCATAATGTTAGATTTCTCAAGAAATAAATGGTACCAATCAAAATTTTCCTCCTTGAAAAATCCACGAGGCAATTTGAATATACCTTATCAAATTCCTTAGCCTCGTTCTAAGAACTCATTGCAAACCATGTCCAAGAAAACCACTATTCATTACTTTTCCAACAAACCTTACACCAAAATCCTAAAAAAAATCCAAAAAAAATAGTGTCAACTAAATTTTTACCCTTTTATATACTTCCTTGTACCTCTATGTATATTTATTTCCTCCTTAACCTCCCTTACATTTAGCTACACCTTTTACACACTCCCCAAAACCCCGAAAGCTCAAAGGATCACCTCCATCTCGTTTCCTCTATTGAAAAGTCATTACATTATAAGTCTGCAAACTTAAAAGTACACACCCATAATTTTACTTTTATATTAATTATCTATAATTACATAGAACATCACTTTTATATTAATTATCTATAATTACATAGAACAAATACCTCATAAATAAATAGCCATTCCAATCTCCAACTGAATTTAAAAATAGAAAACTCCGACCTCTTCACATGTACTTTTTACATTTAAGGTAAACTTTGCTGATGTTATATATTGTGGAAGAGTGCGGAGACAAAATACATCCCTATGTTGTTATCTTGGTCAACGTTGAATTTAGGAAGGGCCGCCGCTCTTGCGTAGTGAATCAAATTAATACAAATGGGTGAGGACAAGGATTCGTCATGTGACATAAAACCAACCGCCCATAGATATTTGGAGGTGACACTAGTCATCATGCAAATGTTGGAGTATTGGGCACTCCACGCTCGTGATTGGATGATGGAGGGAGGAGATAACATTGAGGCGATAGCATTTGGGCGGACAGGGAGAGAGACCTCAAACAATAAATATTTCTCGTTGCCACATATAAAAGCCAATCAAATTGCAAACTTAATTGCCACGTGGACTAACTTCCATATATATTTGACCACAACTTTCCATCACAAGCCATTTTGGGACACAATTATGTAGAAATATGATAGCTTCATATTTCTATCATGATAATGATGCTCATAATTTGTTTTTGTTGCATGGTATAGGAACTTCATACTCATGGTTTAGTAAAAATAGAAAAGGTGAGGGAAATAAGAAGAGAATGATGGAATCCACAACCAGAGTTTGTGTGTGTACATTCCTTGTACTTACCTTTAATCCCCCATCTTACAGTACTCGTTATGTTGCTTGAATATGACTTTATTTGAAAGGTCCATTCATGAGTAGTAGCATGGCCCCTCACCTTGCCACCACCACATGTGGGGGCATGAAGATGATAGTAATCAGTCCTATTTCTATGCATATGAATTTTGTCTGTCCTTCTGCATGCCAACACGCTTCTCATTTTTAAAAAAAATAGATAAATGACTCTAAATGATATAAAATGGGTCCTTCAAATCAAATCTTTCCTTTTCAAAGATCACTTGAGTTAGACCCCACATGAATACTAAGGGCTTCTCTAAAGGTTGGATTTTTATTAGTTTAATAATGATTGATTTTGTTGAAATATAAGATATTTATAATAACTTGTTCACATAGATGATAATTGATAACATGACATATGCATACTTGTTAATTAAATATTCAAGATAAACATAATTTGCATATGGTATGAAATTATATATTGAAGTATGATTATAATGAGTGTATTTCAATTATAATTAATTATATAAATTGGTTTTAAATCATAGGATTTATGAAAAATGTTGTTAGTGTTGTTGATAATGATGATAAAGAGCGTATACTAAAATAAAATTTCTCTCCACTTAAAACCAATTTCCACATAAAATATATTAAGCTCATAATAAAATATGTTAAACTTATCATAAATGTTAACAGTAAAATTCTTTCGAACTAATTCAATTTCTATATCAAATTTATAATAAAATTTATTAAATTATAAATAATTTTATTATATAATAATTTCAATCTTTATTTATATTATAATCTAGAACTTATAAATAATCGTTAAAAAAATCAACACACATTAGTTAATGTGTACGAATACAATTATATAAATATAATAATAAAATTAATAGCCTCATGGCTTCCATGTTGTACAACTTCTTCTTATACATTAGATATCTAAACATAGCCATGCTTTCAATGGGGAAAGGCTAGCTTTAATCAAGAGAATAGGGCAAGGAGTATTCCTTTGATCTTGAGGTTGTAAGTTATAAATTTCTTTTGGATCATCTCAATCTATCTCCATGATTCTCTAGATATACTTCAACCCCAAATATCACATCCATATAAAACAACAGAGTTGACGAGAATCTCAAAGAGGAATATTTTTTAATTCCAAACCTAAAGATCTATCAACTTACAATTGCTTTCAAGCCCATAGTAAGCTTTCCAACCTCCCATAATCCTTTTCTCAAAGCTATAGTTCCAATTGAGCTGATGGTGAATGTCAATGCCTAAACATTTGTATGAGGAAACCTTCTCCAAGTAATTATTATCATAAATGATATTATCATAGTTGATATTTTTGGATTTAATTATCATGACTTTAGTCTTGTCGATATTAAGAATCATACCTATCTTGGAGTAACAATCATGGAGGTTTTTAAGTTGCTTAATGCAGGTGCATCAATGGAGCACAAAGTTTGATGAAGACTAGACCAAATATTTCCAATGTGATGGGATGGTCACATGGTGATGAGAGAAATTTAAATGTTTTTGTGAAAAATTGTAGATATTTACATTAGGAAGAGAGTTTTTTTTAGAATAGGTTGGAGGAAATCTTTCATAATGTAAATGTAGCTTCAATTTCCTTATTTTATGAGAAGGGAAAATGAATCATCACTTGTGACTCTTGGTTTCCCATGTTACAATTATTTATAAAGAAATGAGTGTTTGAGAAGAAGTGTGGGAAACAGAGGCAGAAGAGGAAAAAGAGAGGAGAATCTCCAGTGCTAGGAGAAGAGGTAGAGGTCGTGAGGCATGGGTTGCACATGCCCACATTGTATATTCTGGCCAGTTTGATGTATGTTGAATGTGATTAATGAGCATCTTGCTTAAATGCATTTGTCCTTGTCTGTTTCTCTGCCTGTGTAATGTTAATTTGATGTGTTGACGATTACATTTTTTTAGTCAATTTAAAATAAAAATATGAATGTGTCAAGAAATGTGTTGAATGTATGCCTCAGGAACGAGATTGATTCTTTGTTCAAATATAGTATGGAGTTGAACATATTCACCCTTGTGCGTACGAAGTTGTAGCTTAACATGGTTGTCGTAGTGGTTGTTGAAGTGTTTAGAATGTGTGATTGCGAGTCTAGAGATGTGTGTAATCACCGATGGTAAATATTAGTTTCATATGTGAGTTGTGAGAATTTCAGAGAAGTCGTATGCATGTCCAGAATTAAACCATGTGTTATAGTTGTTATGTATGTGTCAAATGCATTGAAGACTGTCAAATTTGTGTTAAAGGCTGTAAGTTGTGCTGCATGTGGGTGGTTTGTACTACTTTGTGTGGTGTATGTGTGGTTGTGTCGTATGTGTATATGTATGATGGTCAATACCCCTTTGTGCGTTATCTATTCTATTGATTAAAGTTTTGATCTGTTGTCGAATATGAAGGGCATTCATGTGCGTTGAATGAGAGCACCCCTGTTTTGGGTGTGTCATGACCTTTTGATTGGGTATTCAGATCATTAGTTGAGAAAGCAATCTTGTAGCCTATGGTTTATGCTAGCACTCTTGAGCTGATTTACATTAGAACTTTTCACATGGTGGCCCAACCACTGTGTGGTTTTTAATGGCCCTTTTGTATTTTGGTTCCAAACCCATGGGGGAAGTGTTCTTTGTGTTTTTGGAGTGTGAAGGCACAATATTTGCAGAAAATAGGGTGCTGTTCTAGAAAACCAGAGCACCTTGTTGTGTGAATGTTGTCAAACCCCTTTTCATGACTAATTTCGATGGGAATATGTGTTAGCTTTGCAACCCCGATGAAGAAGGGAATAATAATTCGATGGTTGAGCTAAGAAGGAAGTTAAAAATGTGGAATATGTGTTAGCTTTGCAACCCCGATGAAGAAGGGAATAATAATTTGATGGTTGAGTTAAGAAGGAAGTTAAGAATGTGGAGATTCGACCTCGTACAGGGCTGAGTCGGTTCAACTTCCTAGGAATCCAAAAGTATAGTTTCTTTTGGTGCTATGAAAATATTTCGCAAGGCCAACATGATTTTTTCAGCGTTGCAAAAATATTTTGCAACGCCTACAACAAGCATTTTTTAGGGTTGCGTATGAGCTTTTGGAACCTTGTTTTGGCCTCCATATTGCATCACTTGATATGTTGAATCACATGTGAATTGGGTGAGGTTATAAAAAGGATTAGAAGGGGAAATAAATCCATCTCATGGAATTTATCAAGAGAAATTCACATTCTTATTGGATTGCATATTTTAATTAATTCTTGTATTTCCAAAAATGGTTTAAAGCAGAGTTGTGGGTGTTTGTGTTGAAGTATCCTGGGTTGTGAGATAGTCGAGGAAACCTGAAATGTGCCCATCACTGCTTGTCAAGATCATTATGGATTCTTGCAAGAAGAAAGATATTGTCAACATAAAGGAAAATAGTAATGAGTATACCAGGGAACTTGGGCCCATCACATCTTGCGGCTTCTAAACATTCTTTGAGCTTATCAAAGTAAATTCCAAAAGGGGTAGGGGATAGGGGACATCCTTTCTTAACCATGATATCTCATTAAATCTCCTTAGAACAACCCTTAATGATCTTAATATTAGCAATAATATTCTTGTATAACCTAGTTACAACAATCCTCAGCTCGAGAGGAACCATTATCTAAGCGAGTTTCTGCCATAACTTCTCCCAAGGAAATGTGTTGGAATCTTTTCTAAAGTCAACAAAATGACATAATATATCAGTTTTACTATTGTGACACTCCTCAACAATGGTCTTGAGAGTGACAAGGTGGTTAATAGTTGAGTGATTCTTCCTAAAACCAACTTCCCCATTAGCTCTTTTACCATGGATTTCAAGCTAGAAGCTAATCTTATTTTCCAAAACGACCCTACACAATTTGCTAAAATGTGGCTAATAATGATAATCTTATAGTTAGAGGGAACATTATTATCCCCACTTTTAAATATATGCACAATAACGATTTACATCCAAGTCTTAGGGAAGTTGTGTTTCACTGCGAAATTGAGGAGATTGTGTATATGAGGGATGAGTATAGACCTTCCCATTTTGAAAATTTCAGATTGGTACCCTTCATTATCCCTAGCTTTCCCATTACCGAGCTTCTTAATCCTTAACTGCATGTCTTCCTGTTGGGGTTCCCATGTTTTGGCAAGGTTGGAAATACCAAAAGATGAGACAACATCAAACCATTTTCAGACCTCGGGATCTAGCCCTCCTGGGTCTAGAGAGGGATCTCTCTATGATATGTCAAAGGTGTATGACTTTGAAGCTCAGTGTTAAAATGTTAGGCTAGTTATAAGGCTCAGGGTTTGCTTGTTTGGGTGGTTGCTGGTTTTCAGGAAAGAAGGGTTCAATGTAAGACAAGGGTGAGCAAAGAGGGATGAGGCAGAGGTGAAGTATTCCAGGAAAGCATTCAAGACCATTGGGAAATGGAGTCAGGAAAGGATTTGCTTACTATCCAATGTGCAAGCTTTCAATTGGGCTAGTCATCTAAAACATAGGATCTTGAAGATGGTTGTATGATATGGAAAGGTAGGAGAGGAGGAGATAACACAGATTCAGGGCACAAAGTTAAAGACCAGCTGGTTGCACAAGGATCCTAGTAAACATGGCTAACTCTAATCCCCAGTGTTCCAAAATCTTCCAACTAAATCCATAACAAGAAACATCTAAGAACAGATACATCTAATTCATACATCAGAGAGCAGGAAATAACATCCACTACACTGGTTAAATTAACTGGAATCGATTCTTAGATAACACATTTAGAAGAAAAACATCGAAGGCAAGGAGAGAAGAAACATAGGGTACCTAACAAGGGTAAATCCTATGCCAATATTTTGATGCAAGCCAGTAGAAACGAAATGAAATGAATATAAACACAAAGATAGGGAAACATCACCGCTGCTTTAGATCAGGATCCAAAGAAATGTGCTTGTCATATTAAATAGCAATACCAGTCAAGTACAACATTGCCAATAGCTAAATGCTCAGTCTGAAATCATATCCCTCAGCCTATCTAACACTTTACACAGAGACTGTGTCTCACAAGAAAATACTTGCAATTCTCTGATAATTTATCAACAACTTTACAATGAGATTCTTCATGAATTTATAGCTCCAGTGGAGCAGAGAAGGTAGGTGAAAAACTAAATGCAGCATTAACACTCAAGAAAGGTAGAAGGCCGAAGCCCACTCTGTATAAATTCTGTGCATTTATCTTTGGCACTCTTTTTGGTGAACAAATGATCTTCTTCAGGTTTCCATTAACTTCAGGTATGTCTCTAATGTACTTTGGAAAAAGTGCTCTGTAGTACTTCTGGTGATCTGAACAAAAATAAATCAATGATTCAAGTCTGCCATGCTGTGTATCTAATGCTACTGATATTGTAGGACCATTGTCAGGGTGGGAAATCCTTTAGGAACACGATATAGAATAAAAGTTGTATGGGAATTCTGTCCTTTACGGGGAAAACATTCTGCTGGTGTACAAACCCTGATATACATGAATTTCTGTATGGTGTACACTCTGTGTGATTCATGACATCGCTGATCTGGTGCTTTGCCTTTAAATCCCTGTATTAAGGCTCAAAGCTCTTCGTTGAACTGGTTTATCACTGGCTCGTATTTCTCTGCCGCTTCATAAATGTCTTGATCTGCGAAATCTGGGATTTAATGGCGCCGGATAGGCTTCTTCGCGGAGATTGAACTATCCTTGGGTAATATTTATGCCACCGCTACCTCCCCGAGTATTTCCATTGTAGTACCAGCTTCCAAATTCAACCTTCCCTGCGCAACACGCCATTACGATAGTACAATTGAACCATGGCGGTTTTCAGCCTCTTTGGAACCCTGCAAAACACGAAAATAGGTTAAGAAAACAATGGGGGTGGTGGAAGCAGTGCGGATGATGAAAAATGATCGTGTAGCTGGTGAAATGGCGAAACAATGTAGAGGAATGATGGAGTTGGCGGAGCGCAGAGGAAATTTAAATGAAAAAACCTTAACAAACTCAACTTTGAACAAAAATATGCAATGGGATGGGCAGATGTACGGTGGATACACGTGGGGGTGACGTGGCGGGACCGGGCGATGGCAGAAAAGTCAACAGCGGGGAAAAAAAATCTGGACCGTCAGATCTCAAAGGAGATCGACGGTTGAAAATGCAGCAGAGGGCGACGAACAGTGGGCCAGGAGTACGGTGACCTTGGATTAAACCTCGCGCAATGACGACCGTTGGATGGGCTGCCCTAGATCTAACGACGCATAGCAATATCGCTACGTATCCTCAGTTGAACGATAATGCGCGATGAGGTAGCGGTTTTGGAACAGTGTCAGAGTCATATGTCGAAAGCTGGGTGGAATCGCTGGGCAATGGGAAAATACCGCCTACCGCCCAAGGCGGTGTGATAGATACCACCGGGTTTGTGAACAGTGTTTGCGGTGGGGAGCACCGAGACGGATATACTGCGGACTGTCAGATCTGTGAGTAAATAGACGGCGATGGCGTGATCGGGGTGATGAACGAGGTAGACCACGGGCGCTGCAGAGTTAACACAGACCGTCCGATCTGCGCCAATCGACGGTTGACACTGCCTTCGACACCAATTGAGATAAGCACTTTTTTGGTTAGCGTTTGGTTTCGACACCCAGGTCACAAGGTGGAAGAAAAGCGGAGGGGGCTGGCCGAAAGGTGCTAGCCCTATTATAATGTTAAAAGTGGGTTTTTAACCCATTTCGGTGCATTTTAAAGCCAAAGGAGGGTAGCGATAGGGAACAAAGGTGAGATTTTGGCTAGAAAAAGGGTAAAGGTGGGTTTTCAAGGGGATTTGGGGAGATTGAGGGGACCATAAAAGGGAAATTTTTGGGATGGAAAGGGAACTTGGGAAAAAAGGAAAAAGGATAAAATGGGGGAAATCTACAGAGCTACAAGGGGTGAAATAAGGCCTTTTTGGAGCAGAATTTATGTAATCAATGAGACCTTATAAAGGGAGTCAGTAGAGGGATATTTATCAAAGGCAAAGGCACAAGAGACTTCAAGGATGATGTGTCTTCAGGGGAGATGCATTCCTTGAAGGCTCAACAATTTAGCCCCCTACTTTGCTTTGTCAAAAATTTATAGGGGGGTTAACAGTGGCTCCACATGGGGATGGCTTCTTCTTGAAGGAGTCAAGAATTCAGAGAATAGATCTTTGGAGTAGGCCAGTTGCCTGCTGCTTGGCGCATCCCTTTCTTTCTTTAGATCAGCTGCCACAATATGAAGACATTACATCAGCAGAAACACTTTTCCCAACAAACTACCTGCCCACACTACAATCCTAGCATTTTTCTTCTTCTAGGGTGCATTTGAGCTAGTAGATCATTTTCATCTTTTTATTTTTTACAAACAAGAAAATAAACCTATTCTATTTCTACCCTTATTACTCCATGAGACCAGATTAGACTGTTGGTCTCATATGTTTCTCTACCTAATATAATATCTGCTGGGATTAAACTGTCCAGCAGATTTCTCCTCTATATTCTACGACATAAATTGAAAAACAGACAAGCCAGGATTAGACTGTCTGACTTGCTATGGGTCCAAGGCATAAAGACAGTTGCACATGGACAGAAACATGCAGAAAACTGAAACAAAATTGTGAAGGCTTGAAATCTGAGGCTTGAAGTATCCTTCTTCTTTTTGTGGCTCAAGTTTTGAGCATGTTAGAGTCACTTCTTTCTTCATTTCAGCTCTAGTTTTGGGCATGCTAGAGCTGATTCTTTTTTTCTTTGCTGGTCCAGATTTTGAGCATGTTAGGACCAGCGGTTTTACTTTCTTTGGCTCAGGTTTTGAGCTTATCAGAGCCAATCTTTTGCACATCAAAGGTTCATGTTTTAAGCATGTCTGAACCTCTCTTTTCCTCTGTTTTTTGAAACATTTTCTCCTTTTTCTTGAAAATAAAAACTGCAACGGTATGTACAATGGTAATGGAAATTGGAAACTGGAAATCAACAGAAGTAGTGTTTGAGCATCCTGCCATTGACAGGACCCCAAAACAGCTCTGTACCATCTAATTCCTATAGGAAAAAGGCATTTGTACCCACAGTGGCCTGGATGATGTATGGACCTTGCCACAGACCGTCAAACTTGCCGTGCTTTCCTTTATCCTCCCTTCTTGAGTCCCACTTTAGAACTTTATCCCCAATTTTGAAATTAGCAGCTTTGGTTCTTTTGTCAAATAATTTCTTTATATTTTCCTGAACCTTCACTGCTCTGTTGTAAACCTCTTCCCTTGTTTGCTGGAGATGAATTTTCTGGTTTATCCTTCTCACCATACTGTCTTATTTTGTTTGAATCTCTTGGACTAGCTTGATCACTGGTACCCTAAGGCTGGTAGGAAACACTGCTTCTGTTCCATAGACAAGCTGATAAGGTGACATGCCAATAGATTTCTTTGTTGTAAGCCTGTCAGCCCAGAAAGCATGTACTAACTTGTTATGCCATGACTTTTTGTTCTCTTCCAACAACTTTTTGATGATGATCACCAGGCTCTTGTTTTATGACTTAGCTAATCCATTACCTTGAGGGTAATAGGCAGTTGAAAGACCAAGCGCTATTTGATACCTGTGACAAAAATCAACCATTTTCTTGGATCCGAACGCGGCAGCATTATCAGTGATTATTTTCCTTGGGCAGCCAAACCGAGAGAGGATATGACCTTCTAGGAAACTAATAATGATTGAATCTGTGGCCTTCCTAGCAGGTATGGCCTCTATCCACTTAGTGAAGTAGTCTGTGGCTGTTAGGATCCATTTGTGTTGTGCAGAAGAAGCATGGTGAATCTCACCTATGAAATCTAGGCCCCATTGCAAAAAGGGACCTTCAACAGTGATGGGTTGTAGAGGTAAGGGGAGGAGTTTTCTTTTGCCTTCAAAAATCTGGCATTTGTGGCAGGCAATAATCATTTTATGGACATCCTTGAAGAGTGTAGGCCAATAGTAGCCAACTCTGAGTATTTTTTTTGCAGTGGCTTTCCAGCCCAGGTGGCCTCCACACTCTCCTGCATGGAATTCTTGTTTAATCCTCTCTGCCTCGTTTTCAGGAAAACATTTAAGTAATAGGCCGTTTGGATTCTTCTAGTATAAGCAGTTATTCATTATGAAATAGCTTCTGGCTTTTAGTTTTAGGAACCTGGCCTTGGTCTTTGATAGTTCAGGGGAAGCATTGAGGTGTGTAAGCACATACAAGATGTAAGAATACCAAGGAGAGCTCTGAAACTTTTCCTCAACAGTGGGATCAGGCAACTCTTGTTTCTCATCCAAGGCATTTATCATGTTAATGTCTAGGTCTTGTAGATTTGATTCAGCCATTAATTGAGCTAGGCCCTGAACCTTAATCAGTTTGGTGGGTTTTATCTCAAGGTCGTATTCTAATATCACAACAATCCATTTTCCCCTTTTCCCATCTGGGTCCTGGGACAAAATGTCTTTAACCACTATACTTGGCACATAGGCTATGGTGTGGGAATGCAGTATGTACAACCTAAAGTCTTTCAAGGCCTTAATCAGAGCATAGGCCTGTTTATCTATTATGTTGTATTTCAAGGGTGCATCTATGAGTGCTTTGCTGAAGAAAGAAATGGGTTGTTCCATTCCCTCTGGAGTTTTCTGCAGTAGAACTGCAGCTATTGTATGCTTGGAGGCAAATGAAAAAATCAGGAAATCCTTTGATAAATCTGGGCTGATTAGAACAGGAGCCTGGGTGAGTGCAAGTTTTACTGATTCAAAATATTTCTTAGCTTCAACAGTCCATTTAACTCCTACACCTTTCTTCAGCATGTTAGTCATGTTCCTAAGGTGTTCAGCTAGATTGGGAATAAACCTCCTAAGGAAGTTAATCTTCCCAATGAAGGACTATAATTCCTTGATGTTTCTTGGGTGTGTGATCTGTAGCATTCCCTCAACTCTTTTTGGGTCTATCCTAATTCCTTTTTCAGATATAATGTGGCCAAGAAGTTTTCCTTCTTGTAGCCCAAAGACAGTCTTTTTAGGATTCAGTGATAGACCATACCTTCTGCATTTTTCAAACACTCTTCTCAGGTGTTCTAGGTGTTCTTCCTTAGTCTTAGAATAGACTATTATGTCATCCAGATAGATGACAATGAAGTGTCCTATTTCATCTAAAAAAGCTATGTCCATCGCTCTTTGGAAAGTTGCACCAGTGTTCATCAATCCAAAAGGCATCTTCACATACATAAAGGTACCCCATGGAGTGGTAAAGGCTGTCTTGAGTCGATCTTCTAGGATTACTAAGACTTGGTTGTAACCTGAAAAACCATCTAACAGGGAGATCCTTTTAGATCCTACTACCCTCTGAAGAATATGTTCCATTTTAGGCAAAGGGTAATTGTCTTTGAGTGAGGCTCTATTAAGATTCCTGAAATCGATGCATAATCTGATCTCACCTATTTTCTTTCTCATAGCCACTAGGTTTGATACCCAATCAGAGAACCTCATAGGCACGATTATACCTGCCTCATACATCTTCTTAATCTCTTTTTCTACTGCAGGCAATTGTTTTGGGTTTATTCTGCGAAGTTTTTGTCTAAAGGGCTTCTGATTTTCTTTCAAGGGTATCTTATGCTGTATGATATTTGTGTCATAGGCCCTTAAGTCCTCATAACTCCAAGCAAACACATCAATGAATTCCTTGAATAGGTCAATGTATTTATTTTTCATGTTTGCAGGCAGAGACTTAGCCAGTTTGATCATTTTGGGTTTGTCTTCAGTGCTTATGTTGCATTCCTCAACATCAGAGTCTGCATGTTCTATAGTGGGCTTTTTTGCTACATCATCAAAGGCAAAAAGGTCTTCTAAAGGGGCCAGACCTCGAGGTATGTTCTTATCTTTGGTCTGAAGTACCTCTACTTCTTCACTATCTGCGTTTTCACATTTTCCGTCTGGATTTCCAATCTGTTCATTTAAAGAGTTTATTTCTATGTTACAGGGTGTTTCTTCCTCATCTGAGGACTCTTCAATTAGGCAGCTACTGTTAGATTTGGAGTCTGAATCAGAAAATTCAAACTCGTTTCTGCCTACCAGGAAATATTCAATTTGTTTATCTCCTTCAAAACCTGCCAATATTTTTCATTGTCCGGCACTGCAGGTCTGAATTTTGTCTGAATGATGATCTGTTGGTCACTAGGAGTCTTAGGGTGTGAACTGGCTAGGCAAGATAATCCATTTGCAATGGCGTTCTGATTTCTAGGAACAAACACTAATTCGTATTCAACAAACGTTTTCAGTAAATCCATAGTGTCGTTCCTGTAGGCTCGCAGTCTAGGATGTTTCACTGTATATTCACCATTCACCTGTTTAATAATCAGCTCAGAGTCTCCACGCACGGTTATCCTATGGGCTCCTAATTTTTTCAACAGGGTTAAGCCTAGGATCAGAGCCTCATATTCTGCAATATTGTTCGTACACTTGAAGTGCAGGTTGTAGGCATGGCTCTCTGCGTAATCGCTCTCTGTGTTATGTATCCACACTCCTGCCCCAGCAGTTCTCCTGGTGCATGACCCGTCGAAATTCATTTCCCACAAGGGTTCATTTTCCGTTTTATCTTCACTTCCTTCTCTACAGCTGGGTTTGCCATCATGTAGCATTATAGGAGTTGCACTAGGCTGTGGGTCATTTTGTTTTTCGTTATGGGTGTGGAAAGCAGAGAGGTGACTAGTTGGTTGATTGTGTTTTGTTTCTGGTTCACTTTGCGTTGTTGTTTCAGTGCACTGTTCAAAGTTTTCTATGTCTTCCTCCTCTGAGTCTAGGGTAGCCATTATGTTAAAGTCCATTGGCTCTGTTTCATCATGTGTACCTTTGCTTGTATCTACGTTTTTAGATTCTGGTCCCCCCAAAGATTCATCATTGCAGAAGATAAAGGAATCCAGGTTTGTATGTACAGAGTATAGAGGATAATTTTCAGGATTTTCAGGGCTACTAACCAGGAATTTCATTTGTGCTTCCCTGTACAGTCTTCTAAGTTGGCCAAAGATTGGGATTGTGGCATAAGCCCCATCCATCTGCATTGTTCCTTGTAGCTTGGCTCCCCATGATCTTGATAATAACATGCCATACTTGGGTGGCACATCTGCCACAACAACGTCCATGACCATACACTTGGCAAGAATCTGAGTAAGGCTCACACATAAATCTTTGATCAGGCCAAGACACTTTACTCTACTAGAGTCAAATGAATATAGGTCTTTATAGGGACGGGTTATCTCTAGGCCTAATATTTCCATTACTACTTTAGGCATCAGGTTGTGTGATGCCCCAGAATCATGCATTGCATTGTGGAGAATCTTATCATGGATATTAAGATTGATATAAAAAGGGGGCACTACCCCTTCCTGAAACTTTCCTTCTATCTTTGGACCAAATAGAAGGGCAGGTTGATCATCACTCAGATTTACAGTGTCACTGTTCTCACCTAAATTTAATGCCTTCAAAATTTGGCCTTTATATACATCCTGAGTTGCCAGCTCAGAGAGCGGGACAGAGATTTTAATTTTTGCAATCTCACTCTCCAAATTGAAAGTGGACTGACTCTTTGGAACGTTCAACTCTATTTTGTTAGTCACCACCTTAGTGGCTAAATCAGTGTGTTGATTCTCGTTATGTACAGTGTTAGAAACTATTTTATCAGGAGTACTAACTGCAGTGTTAGTACTGCTAGCTGGTTTACCTTCTGTGTCAATGTTTTGGTTGTCTTTTTCTCTGTTCTTTCCAGGACTCTCAGCTGCTGATTTGTTACTTTCAGTAGCCAATTTAGAAGTCTTCTCAGGCCTTTTCTTAATGGTTACCTCAGGAGATGTGGGTTTGGAAGTGTCTTGGCTCTTTTTTCTCCTAAGTTCATATTGTCTGACCTGCATGATGGCATCTTCAAATCCAAGTCTGTAATCTTCAGATTCTGATCTTTCCTCATCCCAATATGAGGGTGAGGGCTGATCTTCTTCTGAGTAACAGTTATGGATTGAATCCTCTGTTTCAAACATGTTTATTGTATTTCCCTCAGACTCCTCTATGATTCCCTCATCTTCATCAAGAAATTTCTCTTGGAATGGGGGAATAACTTGTTGATCTGACTCTCTTTGTCTGTTGGGAGTGGTGTTGTTTCTTCTAAAGTTTTGGTTCTGGTTATGATTTTGATTTCTATTTTGGTTACTAACTGTGACAACCATTTTTTCCATCATTTGGTATAGCTTCTCCACTTTTTTAGATAGATGGTCATGATTTGGATCGGACGTGGAGGCTACATTGTCGTCTCTATATGTTACCCTCTTCTCAGCCCTCAATCTTGCCCTCTTCTCTATCAGATTTTCCTCTATATTCACTACTCCTTTCTGCATGTCCTCCAATGTGTTGTATTCTTTATCCCTAAGTTAATAGGCCATGTCGGCATCAAAGCTTTCGGGGTATTTCACTAGAGCCATACCTTGGGGAGTTTTCATGTGTGGAGGGAGAGCATTGTAAATGCTGTTAAATCTTGTTGTGTAATCGTGGACACTCTCTCCTACGTTTCTTTTAAGGCTCATATATTCTACTAGGAGTTGGTGAGGGTTGGCCTTAACTTCCCATTTGTTTATGAAGGTCTGATATAGAGCTGGGAGGTCATTTATGCTACCCATAGGTAGGCCCTTAAACCATTTCTTCACATCACCCCCCAAGCTCTAAGCAAAGATTCTCATTTTGACTGTATCATCATCTATCTCCATGTAGTCAAAATAATCTTCCATCCTATCAACATGGTGTTGGGCTGTGGTGGATTCTTTTGCAGTGAAGTGTGGGATCTTTGATTGATAATCATTGGGTAAGGGTACTAGAGGCTGAGGTAAAAACAGAGGTGCATAACAGGCTGCCATGATGATGTTTTGATGAGGTAAAGGGTTACCTTGGGCAGCTGATATATGGAAGACAGGGATGTTAGGACCAGCAGAATTTTGTTGAGCAGATTTAGGGTGACTGAGCCCCAAGTTTTGAATGAAATGTATATCAGTAGGTGTAGATGGAGGGGTCTGTCTGTCCCTAAGGTGTCTACCACTTTGAGGTGGTGAACTAGGGAGGTCAAGGTCAGGCTTCTCTAGGACACTGAATGACCTAGTTCTAGGTAATCTATTAGGTAGGTCTAGGTCAAGGTGAAAGTGTGATAGAGCTGTAAGGTTTTCTGGTGCAGAGTTAGCTCTATGGATGTGGTTGGAAATAGTTGGTCTTTTAGGTGTAGGAGCTCCCTTGAGGATGCTCTCAGGGTTGTCAAGTATTTCCGGTGGGTTTGGGTTAGGATAAGCCCTTGTGTGAATGGTTCTTGAAGCCAGAATGATATCTTCCAACCAAGCAGCTTAACCCTACTTGTTACTTCTAATGTGGTGGATGTTTTTGTGGAGGCTGGTCTCCCAGTGGAGTCTAATGTGAACCAAGATAATCAGCAGGCCTACTGATCACCAATGGAGTCTTTAAAATGTTTAGGGAATATGGAGTCGCCAGGTGGAAAGGTTTAGGATGTTTTTGGAGGGCACATTGTCCACCACAGTGCTTATGAGATGTCCCCTTTCAAGGATATATTCCAAACACAACAAAATCTAACCAGAGATTGACTGGAAGGGCATTTACCAGATATGTCACCTCTAAAGAGTGTGAGATCTGGAGGATACCTGACCCTTTCCAGACTCTGTCCAAGAGAACGGGAGAACACAACAAATGGTATAGAGGTTGAACTGCGAATAGGAATGTTTAACTACCAACCTAACCAGAGATTGTAGGCTTTCTGAGGCTTATGATATAGTAAGGTGAGGAAAACTCAGAAGTTCCCCAGTGGAGTCACCATTATGTTGGGGTTCCCATGTTTTGGCAAGGTTGGAAATACCAAAAGATGAGACAACATCAAACCACTTTCAGACCTCAGGATCTAGCCCTCCTGGGTCCAGAGAGGGATCTCTCTATGATATGTCAAAGGTGTATGAATTTGAAGCTCAGTGTTAAAATGTTAGGCTAGTTATAAGGCTCAGGGTTTGCTTGTTTGATTGTTTGGGTGGTTGATGGTTATCAGGAAAGAAGGGTTCAATGTAAGACAAGGGTGAGAAAAGAGGGATGAGGCAGAGATGAAGTATTCTAGGAAAGCATTCAAGACCATTGGGCAATGGAGTCAGGAAAGGATTTTCTTACTATCCAATGTGCAAGCTTTCAATTGGGCTAGTCATCTAAAACATAGGATCTTGAATATGGTTGTATGATATGGAAAGGTAGGAGAGGAGGAGATAACACAGATTCAGGGCACAAAGTTAAAGACTAGCTGGTCGTGTTGGGGTTCCCATGTTTTGGCCAGATTGGCAAGACCAAAAGATGAGACAACATCAGAACCACTTTGGGGCCCTAGGATCTAGCCCTCCTGGACCCGGAGAGGGATCTCTCCAATAGAGAAAAGAATGATTTATCTTTGAAGCTCGAATTGAGATGTTAGGCTAGTTATGAAGCACAGAAGTGGGGTTTAAAATGGTTTGGTTGGAGGGTTGCTGGGTTGGTTAGGAGATCATGGACTGGGAAAGCAATGGGAGAAAAGGAACAAAGCAGCAGGATGTTTCAGCAAGGAGAATGGGCCAAGAAAGTGCCATCCATTGGGCTATGGAGTCATGAAAGGGAATTACTTGCAACAACTAGCCAAGGCTTCCAAAGGGCAAGTCATCTACACTAAAGGATCTTTTAGATAGATGATGGGATGGAACATTAAGGAGGAAAGTGAAAGAAGGAAAGCAACCGAATTTCTGTCTATAGATCAGGTCAGAGGTCATTTAACTCCAGACCTGCTTGGACATACTCAAGGGCAGCTCTCAAAGAAACAAAGGGGCTGCTTATAGATCAGACCAGAGGTCATTTAACTCGAGGTCTGCTTTAGCAACTCCAAGGGAAAAACAGAGATAAGATTACAAAGAAACATCTAAGAAGCAAACCCCCAAGTTCATACATCAGCCAGCAGGCAATAACATCCACTGCACTAGTTAAACTCCACGAATTTACTCTTAGATACACATGAAGCAGAAAACATAAAGGTAGGGAGAGCAGACAGCATAGGGCACCTAACACGGGTGAATCCTATACCATTATTCTGATGCCTACCAGCAGAACATGAAACATTATGAAAATGTAAATAACAGAGTTAAGAAAAACATCACCAATAGTAATAGACCAGGATCCTGTGAAATGTGCTTTGATTAATTGATGCAAAACCAGTCATGTACAATATGGCTCAATGGCTAAAATAGTTCCAACTTCTCCTCCCAGCCTATTACATACAAACTACTCTGCAACTTCCTCCCAAGGCTGTTCTAACAGTCAAACTGAATCCCTCTAACAGCAGATGCCCAGCAAGGCAACAACAACCTTTACAATATGTTCTCGGGGATCTTTATAGGAGAGGAGAAAGAAACAGAAGTAGATAGACAATTAATTGATCTCATTAAGGCAGAATCAGCGGAAGAGTTCACGCCCATGCTGCTTAATGGCTGTCTGCAACGCTGTAGGTACTCTGTAATCTGGTTCGGAGATCTCTGTCAGGTCAATTTTGACCTCTGATACATTCTTTAAATCCTTACGGTGTCTGGAGCTTTGTGCTGCCACTCCGGAATAAATGAATTGGTTGAAAGATCTGCAGGTCGCTCCATACTTCTTTAATGCTGCCTGACTATCTTTTAAGAAGCTCTGTCAGTGTTCTTGACTTTCCTGGGCTCGAGAAACATGGAGGACGCTGCGGGATGGTGTACTTCTGGAGGAAACATGTCCTGCGGTTAGGTAGCGCAGTAATGGCGTTGCTGGTGCGCTCTTAGTCTTCAAACAGCACCCTAATCCTTTGATCACGGGATTGGCGCTTCAAATATTCAATTACAGGCTCAAATCCCTTTTGATCCGGCTCTGCTGTCTCGTTTGGCCGCTGAATTGGCCTCTCTGCAACCTCTGCATAATAAAATAAACTTATTACGGAGCCCGGGCAGTGGTGGAGAAATGCAGTGAAAACCCGGAGGAGCGGTGGCGGAATGGTGAAAATAGCGGAGATGCAAACGGAGGGATGAACCTTAAGAACAATACGTTTGATGGTAGAGTGCAGCACAGACCGTCAGATCAGGGTCTGGGAGAAAAAATCAACGGTGGTGATTGGGCGACGGAATAACATTGGCAACGGGAGAAACATACATGAAATATGACGGAAACAAATGCGAGAGTGGGACCCAGCGGCGGCAGAGGGCGATTAGATCTGAGCCGTCAGATTTGGGAGGAAACGGACGGTCACGATCCAATCGCACCATCGCAATCGGAGGTCGGAGCGATCGGCAATCGCAACGCACAACACAGAAGTTACGATTGCGATTGAGAGGGGGGACGCGATTGAGCGACAACCGTCGATCGGCGGGAGAACGGACAGACAGGATTGGATCGGGAGATAGAGGGGAAGGCTTGCGATTGCGATCGGACGGATGGTGCGATCAAGCGCTGGCCGTTGGATCGCGGGACAGATCAACGGTCAGGATGCAATCGAAGGGCGGAGGGGAGAGCACGTGATTGGCGCTGAGCCATAGGATCAACAGGGGATGGACGGCTGCGATTTAATCGGAGCGTCGGGAGAAGGACTTGCGATCAGCTATCGGGCGGGGGTGCGATTGAGCGCTGGCCGTCGGATCGCGGGAAGGATGGACGGTCAGGATTGAATCGGAGACAGAGGGAAGGGAACCAGCGATTGAGCGCTGACCGTTGATCTGGGAGGAAACGGACGGCCGAGATTTAATCGGGGCAGAGGCAGAAAGGCTTGCGATCAGCGATCGGAGGAATGGAGCGATTAGGCGCTGACCGTCGGATCGCGGGAGAATGGACGGCTGCGATTAAATCGGGGGATCGCAATCGGAGCTGTTCCAATGTGACTTGCGATTGTGATCGGAAGGGCTACGATTAGAGCTCCATCGTTGGATCTGCAGGGTAGATCAACGGCCTTAATTACATCGCGAGACTTGATTAATAAAACGATCGCATCGGGGATTTTGCTGTTTACAAAGGAAATACGCACCCGCACGACCTTCCGATTGCGATTGGCGCTCGGGACTTAAGCGCTTGGTCCCAGCGCCGGGGCGCATGTGGGGAAGTGGTTAAGGGAAAGGGGCTAGGCCTTAGAATAAGGTCGGAAAGTGGGTTTTAGCCCCTTTTAATGGATTTTAAGGGGTTTGAGGGGAACGATAGAGGGGAAAAGGGGAAAAAAGGCCAACAAAGGTTGGGGGAGGAAATTAAAGAAGATTTTGGGGGGATTTGAGGAGTAAATGGGGAAAAAGAAGGGGAGAACAAGGGGATGAATAGGGGCCAATTGGGGGAGAAATAAGAAGGAAAAGGGGGCCTTTGGGCATTTCTTCACATAACAGAGAGGCTTTTGAAGGGAAAACAACAGAGGGGATTTGATCAAAGGATAAAAGGCACAAAGAGGCTTCAAGGAGACTGCGTTTTTAAAGGAAATGCATTCCTTGAAGACTCAGGAACAATTTAGCCCCCTATTTGCTTGTCAAAAATTTATAGGGGGGCTAACAGGTCGCACAAGGATCCTAGTGGATAGGGCTAACTCTAATCCCCAGTGTTCCCAAATCTTCCAACTAAATCCATAACAAGAAACATCTAACTCATACATCAGAGAGCAGGCAATAACATCCACTACACTGGTTAAATTAACTGGAATTGATTCTTAGATAACACATTTAGAAGAAAAACATCGAAGGCAAGGAGAGAAGAAACAAAGGGTACCTAACAAGGGTAAATCCTATGCCAATATTCTGATGCAAGCCAGTAGAAACGAAATGAAATGAATATAAACACAGAGATAGGAAAACATCACCGCTTCTTTAGATCAGGATCCAAAGAAATGTGCTTGTCATATTAAATAGCAATACCAGTCAAGTACAACATTTCCAATATCTGAATGCTCAGTCTGAAATCATATCCCTCAGCCTATCTAACACTTTACACAGAGACTGTGTCTCACAAGAAACTACTTGCAATTATCTGATAATTGATCAACAACTTTACAATGAGTTTCTTCATGAATTTATAGCTCCAGTGGAGCAGAGAAGTTAGGTGAAAAACTAAATGCAACATTAACACTCAGGAAAGGTAGAAGGCTGAAGCCCACTTTGTATAAATTCTGTGCATTTATCTCTGGCACTCTTTTGGGTGAACAAATGATCTTCTTTAGGTTTCCATTAACTTCAGGTATGTCTCTGATGTACTTTGGCTACAGTGCTTTGTAGTACTTCTAGTGATCTGAACAAAAATAAATCAATGATTCAAGTCTGCCATGCTGTGTAGCTAATGCTACTGATATCGTAGGACCGTTGTCAGGGTGGGAAATCCTTTAGGAACACGATATAGAATAAAAGCTATATGGGCATTCTGTCCTTTACGGGGAAAACATTCTGCTGGTGTACAAACCCTGATATACATGAATTTCTTTATGCTGTACACTCCGTGTGATTCATGACATCGCTGATCTGGTGCTTTGCCTTTAAATCCTTGTATTAAGGCTCAAAGCTCTTCGTTGAACTGGTTTATCACTGGCTGGTATTTCTCTGTCGCTTCATAAATGTCTTGATCTGTGAAATCCAGGCTTTAATGGTGCCAGATAGGTTTCTTCGCGGAGATTGAACTGTCCTTGGGTAATATTTATGCCACCGCTACCTCCCCGAGTATTTCCATTGTAGTACCAGCTTCCAAATTCAACCTTCCCTGCGCAACACGCCATTACGATAGTACAATTGAACCATGGCGGTTTTCCGTCTCTTTGGAACCCTGCAAAACACGAAAACAAGTTAAGAAAACAATGGGGGTGGTGGAAGCAGTGCGGATGATGAAAAATGATCATGTAGCTGGTGAAATGGTGGAACAATGCAGAGGAATGATGGAGTTGGTGGAGCGCAGAGGAAATTTAAATGAAAAACCTTAACAAACTCAACTTTGAACAAAAATATGCAATGGGATGGGCGGACGTACGGTGGATACACGTGGGGGTGACGTGGCGGGACCGGGTGATGGTGGAAAAGTCAACAACGGGGAAAACAAATCTAGACCGTCAGATCTCAAAGGAGATCGATGGTTGAAAATGCAGCGGAGGGCGACGAACGGTGGGCCAGGAGTACGGTGACCTTGGATTAAACCCCGCGCAACTCCGTGGAATGACAACCGTTGGATGGGCTGCCCTAGATCTAACGGCGCACAGCGATATCGCTATGTATCCTCAGTCGAACGATAACGCGCGATGAGGTAGTGGTTTTGGAACAGTGTCAGAGCCATGTGTCGAAAGCTAGGTGGAATCGCTGGGCAATGGGAAAATACTGCCTACTGCCCAAGGCGGTGTGATAGATACCACCGGGTTTGTGAACAGTGTTTGCGGCGGGGACCACCGGGATGGATATACTGCAGACCGTCGGATCTGCGAGTAAATAGATGGCGATGGCGCGATCGGGGCGATGAACGAGGTAGACCACGGGCGCTGCAGAGTTAACACGAACCGTCCGATTTGCGCCAATCGACGGTTGACATTGCCTCCGACACCAATTGAGATAAGCACTTTTTCGGTTAGCGTCTGGTTTCGGCACCTAGGTCACAAGGTGGAAGAAAAGCCGAGGGGGCTAGCCGAAAGGTGCTAGCCCTATTATAATGTTAAAAGTGGGTTTTTAACCCATTTCAGTGCATTTTAAAGCCAAAGGAGGGTAGCGATAGGGAACAAAGGTGAGATTTTGGCTAGACAAAGGGTAAAGGTGGGTTTTCAAGGGGATTTGGGGAGATTGAGGGGACCATAAAAGGGGAATTTTTGGGATGGAAAGGGAACTTGGGAAAAAGGGAAAAAGGATAAAATGGGGGAAATCTACAGAGCTACAAGGGGCGAAATAAGGCCTTTTTGGAGCAGAATTTATGTAATTAATGAGACCTTATAAAGGGAGTCAGCAGAGGGAGATTTATCAAAGGAAAAGGCACATGAGACTTCAAGGATGATGTGTCTTCAGGGGAGATGCATTCCTTGAAGGCTCAACAATTTAGCCCCCTACTTTGCTTTGTCAAAAATTTATAGGGGGGCTAACACTTCCAAAGAAAATATATCTTCCTCTATATGAGTGTTTAAAATGTTTCCCTTGGTTTCTAGGGAGTCATAAATATTCTTAAGATATATATCCCATTCCTTTAAAGGGATCAAATCATTTTCTTTCATTTTATGGAAAATAATATTCCTCCAAAAATTTCTATGCTCCACTTTAGAGAAGTGAAGGAGACTTTATTATCTTTTATTTATATCGTACCTTTTCATCCTTTTGATAAGAGCTTTGTACACACTTAGTTTTTAAAGCTTTACAGTTTCGTTAAGAGCATCTCTAATCATTATCATACCAAGAGTTGGAAGTTCTATTGTTCTTTTTATACAATAGCTCAGTAGATAGTTTGCTAATGGTAGTGGAAAGGGTTGTAGTAAAATTTTGGTAGATGTGATCAATGTTATCATTATATGTGAAGCGACCTAAATCCCTTGTTTAATTATTTAAAAAAAGATCCATTTTAATTTTTTCAAAGTGAATGTGCCTTTGGCTCTCACCATTCGTTTGCATGTGGTTGGTGTGAATATCAAGGTTTAGGGCTAAGGATAGAGGTTTGTGGTCAGAATCAGGCTCGTGGTCATTTAGAAGGTCAAAATTAATAATATAGTTGAGAACCTGGGTATCAAATACTGCATAGTCCACAACAATGTTGCCAAGCCCATGGATACTAGTTATATAGCCAGAGGTATGCCACTTATTAATCTCTTTACAAATAATTGGGTCTTGGGAACTATAAAGCTTGATTAGCTCGATACCAAATAGGTTCTTGGTTATGTCTTCAAAATTTATTTAAAATTTACTAAGTAAGTCACAATCGTCATCAAGCCAAAGGGGGTTAGGGTAAGAGTTATTAATTAATAGATTAGCTTGGTTAGTAGTGGTTCTAACATTGAAGTCCCCAAGCAAAAGGATGTCTTTCATGCCTTAGGCTATGGATATCTTATTCTAAGGTGATGAATGGGAAATTATTATCTAGTTTTTTCTTATAGGAGGTAGAGTTGATAGAAGAAAAATAATAAATTTAGAGAAAAATCATATTGGTGTTAGAGTTATAAATTTTGATCCAAATATATTGATTGAGGGGGCCAATCTTATGAAGCCAGATGTGTGAAGAAACATTAATTTTTATATAGCAGACTATATCTCCAAAGCCTCTACAAAAGGATTTCATGTTCTAGGTAGACCAAAAAATGAATCGATCTATGTCAGACTAAAAAAATAAGATCAATATCACTAGGGACCTAATTTAACATAGGACCTTTATGCCATGGAAAACCATGACAGTTCCAAAAGAGGATTTTGAGTGTTCCTAATTCCTATTTATCACTTCTATTTTGGACTCTATCTCTAGTAATAGCTTTCCTATTTCTAATGATTGACCATTTTCCTTCCTTTCTTGCCACCTTTACCTTTTGGACCTCTTTCATTAGTTCAACTTAATCTTTTGGAATAAGATATTAATTTATAAAGATTTATGACCCTTTTAGTCTTGGAGATTTACTATGTATATCTAATTTATGGTCAGTGCAAATTACCTTAAGAAGGATTAGTCTGTTTTTATGCTCAAGCATATTTCCTTCCCTTTTTGCTTCTGTTAGACAATTTTTTTGAATTTGTGTGTTAGTTTTCAATTGTTCTTTTACTATTTCTAATCTGTCCTCGTCGTTTTCTCTTTTATACCAACAAATATAAGGCTCAAGGCTCTTTTTTGGTGTTTATGATATAATTCAATTAATTTGTTCATTTTCTCTTTTATGGTTTTGATATCTAGATTATTTGTTGTGCTACTTAGGGTTGAATTATTATCTAGTTTTTCTTTTAATTATTTGTAGCTATTGTTAAGCATTGTAGATAACTCTTGTTTATGTTGCCTTTCTCTTTCTTCTCTTCATTTTTCTAAAGATTCAATGTATTCATAGAGACTCTAGGGTAATTTTGCTTCGCCTCCCTTTGCTAGAGGTAGGCTTAGAGGTATGGGGAGAAGAACTCATAAGTTTAACAAAAGGAATTTAGCAAGAGGAAGAGAGGGTAAAAATAACTAATGCACTTGGAATGTTCATGGAAATTAGTTGACTTGTACCAAGATATTACAAAGCCGTAGAGAGACTCGCATCAAGATATTATGTTGCCAAATTTATATTTAATTAATAATATGAAGAAAATTTATATAAAATAATAAATATATTAAAATTAAAAACAAATAAATAAGACAAACTTTATTAAAATATTACAATTTATTATAGTAATTTGTATTTATTTTAAATTCAAATTTATCAAATATTTAAAATAATGGAAAAGATATTGAAATATAATTTTTTTTAAAAATGAACCATATATTGAAACATAAAATTACAAAGAAAAAAATTAATAAATTTATATGAATGTATCTATATATTTTTAATTATGCATTTTTATAATATTTTGATTAATAAAAATCATGTTAGATTATTTAAAGTTGACGGTTAATTTTTTATTTGTTTAAAATAATATTAATAGATTATATTAATGCATATTTATGAAATTAAAATATTATACATCTTTATATATTATACATTTTTTAATGTAATAATGTGAATGAAATATTAAAATCAAATTATGTATTGTAAAGTATATTTTATTGTTATAATTGAAAATTTGAAAATTTGAGATAACCATATTGGATTTGGGAAAAAGTAAAATTGTAATTAATAAAAACATTTAGTTAATATTCTTTTTATTATAATAATTTTTTAGTTAGTCAAAATTAATTTATCAAAATATTACACCATAGTTGTTAAGTTCTTCTTATTCTTTGAGCCTTACTCTTATTGGATTTGTTGGTCAAAAGTGAAATATAAAAACTAATTACAAAATGTCATAAACGACCAATAACCCATAAGCCAAAAGATCAGAAGACTCAAAATACTCCTAAGATGAAGATACAACCCATAAACATTAGGGGACAAGGATTTACGGAAGATGGATTTCTCGGTCAATTACTAGGTGAATCTAGCAGTTTGGAAACACCATGGACATGAAATTCCATATGAGCCAACCTTCCCTTCATACACTTGATTTTATCATACATTATCTTATGGCCCTATTCTAACAAAACCAACTGGTCTTAAATGTGGCATTGGTTATGTTGTAGGTCATTCATAAAACCAATGACTGCATTTTGATCATCATCTCGGTTTTATCGCAACTTATTCAGAAGAAGAGTGATGTGTTGCAATTGAGTTTGAAAGGTGTCAAAGGGTGGGGGAAGATCAACCCGACCAGGTTTTTTCTGGATAAATCCCTCTTGCAGACAAGATCGATCTCCCTAGTATCCCAACAGATAACTAGAAATAAATAACCATTTTAATATCTCTTTCCCTAAAAAATTAGCATTCATATTATAAAAACTTAGAAATGAGGAGGTAATTCTCCTACCTTTCAATGAGATGTTTGATGTAGACCTTGCCTTTCATCTTGAAGAAGTCCTTCAATGTTGAAAATAACTTGCAATCACAAACATGCAAAGAATCAAAAGCACTTGCAGTATATATTAATCCAAAACACCAGTTTAACTTAATGATCAAGGAGATTAAGAATTGTCATTGTTTTAATGAATCTAAAAACAACACAATGAGAAAAAGGGATCCATATGTATTATCAAGAATATAAATAGCAATCTTACAACATGAGCCTTGATGTCATACATATTTCTGCTGTATGCCTTCACAATCGTGCTCCTTAGTTTGACGACATTTCCTCTGTAGAATGACCAGCATAGGTTTATCTTCAACGAACTCTTATACAATGTACAATATCTAAAGTACAAAGTTCCAAGTACCCTAACTCTGAAGTTTTAGTCCAATTTATAAGAGAAATAGAGGAGGTTTCAGCTCAATCAATAGAGGGATGGGATCCTCTAATGAAGGGATTAGGGTTCCTTCATCCAAGGGGATAAGGTCCATGATTAGAGGGATATAGCTCAAACTGGCGCAACTGAAGAGGCTTTTAGTTGGAAGAATATGTGCCCAACTATGCTTCTAGAAGTTAATTTTCGTGTTTATTTTATTTTACATGGGGTGCACAGGTTTTATGGGAAAACAGAGCGCAAATGTCTGTAGATAAAGAAGAGAATATTAGCGCATGCACAGGAAGTGACCACAAAAAGTGCGCATGCAACCTTTAAGAGTTTTTAAGAGCTTTTTCCTAGTTCCCAAGACTTGGTTTAGGAATATAATTTTTTTGACTGTTGGGTATGTGTTATATTCTTTCCACGATTAGTCGCACACCCCCTTTTGTACGTTGCACTGGGTGTAGCAGGGGGGCGGTAGCCCCCCCTGTTTGGGGTCTGGGGCAGCGCCCCAAGAATATTTTTTTTGGACCCTATTTTTCGGTGGGTGAACCCACCCATGGTTTTGTGCATGGGTTTGCACATGGTTTTGGGGCATGATGGTTTTTGGCCCCTGGTATTTTGTAGATCTGGTCAAGGGAACTATGATTATGTTCTGATCCAGGGTTAATGGATTGGGGTTTATGAATGCTTCGACATGTATATATATATGTGTTGTAACACTAAAAGGAATATTTATGAAAAATCAAGTTGGTAGTCTTGATTTGGGATCCAGGGGAAAATCTCTGTGTATATCTGTTTTATGTTTTATGCTCTCGCTATTGTTTATTTCCTGTTTTTTAAGATTCGTTTGCAAATAATTTATGTACAAGGTTAAAACCTACATTGACTTCTAAGGAAGCATGAGTATGGATAGTGATAGATCAATATTTTACAGTCAAATGTCATGGTGACAAAATGACATGTAACAAATGCCCCCTAAAGTGCGAAGTTTGAGAAAATCTTTCCAGGGAGTGAAGCGCTTTATCATTCCAAGGATTAGATTGGAGACATCGGTCAAAAACCTGTAAGAAACATTCAATACAAATATATAATCATCACTGAGGTAGTCATTCCCATACTCAGAGTAAAATTAACTACATGTTCTTGTACATATATGACTTAGCATTACATAAAAAGTAGACATAGTATGGGTGCAACCATCTATTATGAATAAGTCTACTATATCATGAATACATAACTCCTCGCAACCTGGATGGTTGAAACTAGATCTAGGGTCTTGATTTCTGCTTCTCGAACTAGTATGAATCTATCCATGCGATTGATTGTTTCAAAGTCGAACATGGTAGAAACCACTTGATTACCAGTCAATGATGAAAACCGTTAACAAGTGTGAGAGAAACCACCAGTAATGACAATGGATATCAAAGTACTTCAGTACAATCTATGAAATATGAATGAATTATTTTCTCTTGAACACTCATAGAATCATTCGATCAAATGCCAATGATGAAAACTTGTCGTCAAAGGCAAGAAACCTACAATTAGGGCATGGAGATTTCAAGGTACTGAAAGGATTTCTAGATCAACTTCCTAGATGATGAGCTAAAGTCGATAGGAAGTGATCCATGGCAAGAGGGCCTACGACACGAAACCATTATGTCAAGTTTTGAAGAAATATTTTGCAAGGATTAACTCAGGGATGGTCAATGTGAATGGAGACAAATATTTGCAATGAATAATGAATTTGAAGTTGAAATTTCTCTTGAACACATAACGACACTGTAAATGACTTGAAAACATTTGTCTTAAATATAATACCCAAAACCGGTTGAAGAATTTCAATGAGGTTTGATTAAATGTAAGACAAAAGGATTACCCAACCCAGACATAAGTGCGAAAAAGTGTCGTGTTCAAGAGCGAAATGTTTCTTTTTAAAACAAGTATAAAATATGGATTATTTTTCTCACTTTTCCCCCACCATTACTGGAAAGCACCTCTTTATTTTTGTCAAGCTTGAGGAGGATAAAATTTTCTTGTTGTGTAAGCTCATCCTTAAGATGAATCTATCTCATTAATTTTAAGAAACCCTAAGAAGCAGTGGTTCAGTCATGTTGTAATCAACAAGTCCTGCACAGTTTTATTTTAACGAGTATATCATAGGATTAAATCAGTGTTTTTCAGATTTAGGGAGTCATAAGAAAAACATAAGTAAACTCCATAGTGTTATTTTTCGTAATTTTAGTCTCTCAAACCCGAAAAAGGATAAAATTATGTAGGAGAGAACTCTATTGACCATGCTTAGTCAACGTATACCTTTTTCGTAATTAGTCTAGTTTAGTCTGGAAAATGGGTAAACTTATACTGAGTAGAAGACTATTCATTTATTTTAACGAGATCAAATAGTCAAGTGCTCGTCAATCTTTTCATGTTTAGAGAGTCTGAAAAGGGCTTAAAAGAGGACTCCATGGTTTCGCTTTTTCGTATTTTTTGAGAGCCCAAAAAAGTGATAAAAGTTTACTATGTCATCAAAATGATTCGTTTTTACATACAACCTGTTCTCATTTGATTTCTAGAGTAGTAAAAATGAGTTTTTACCAAAGATCTTCTAAAGTTGATATTGGGAGGACCAGCCAGCCATTTCACAAACCACCAGTTCTAGGTATTTATTCTCTTCATTGTCTTACATTATATCCATTTACTTTTTCATTTTAAGTTTCTAGATTAATTTTTTGGAGGAAAAATGTTTTTATAATCCACCCTCGGGGGTGCGCAGGTTTTCTTGGAAAAACTCGCGCACCTTGATGATTTTTTGATATAAAAAATCATTATATCGCCATGGTTTTTATACGTAGATCGTGCGAAAAAACGCACTGTCTACGAACGAAAATTGCGCAAGCGCCGTGCGATTTTCAAAAAATGATTTTCTTTCCATAAAAAATGCTTCAAGTTCTCTAAAAAATTTTCTAATTTTTCTAAATGATTGTTTGTAGGCAAACAATCATGCTGGAGTGGAGAGAACGTGATCATGAATTACATGACAATGAATGCATTGATAGCCCAACAATGCTTCGAGTGTTAAAGAATTGTGGTTTATATAAATTTTGGTCAATACAAGGAATGAAGGTGTTGAGATTCAACAAGATGATGATCCTAGTGAAAATTAAGCACCTACACTAGGTGGGGCCCACAGGCTATTTTTAGGTGTATGTCTATTTTTATAATGGTGAGAAAATTCTATATATAGCGGGAGTCTATTTATAGGTGGTTGAGAAAATTCTATTTATGGATGGGTGTCTATTTTTGGAATGCATGTGAGAAGTCTGTTTGTAGATCTCATGTCTAAAAACAGAATGCATGTCGATTATTATTATCTCTTAATAATAATTAGACAATAAATAATAATATATTCTCTTGAAGCAATTGATTTCAGTTAAATGATGTGGAAAAGTAGTTAACAGAAGGAATTTTGAGTTCTAAGGTTGGTTGGTGGGACATGCAAGTGGACTTCATTGTAACTGAGTGATACAAAGTTGTAACAGAGTTGGATGTGTAGTTATGTGAGTTGTAAAGTAGTTTAACTTAGTTAAGTGAGTTAAACTCAGTTGTGCTAGTTGTAACTAGTTGTAACTAAAGATACACTAGTAAGAGATTAGTGAATTAAATATTAAATTAATTCACATGGCGTGATCTCACATGCAACTGAAGATTTACTACTGTTAACTACATGCATGTCAGATCTAGTTGAGAGATAGGTGAAAGGGACAATTTGACTATCAGTTGTGACATTAGTGGGCGCACACTTGCAACCAAACACACATTGGAGATGCCAATGAGGATCGAATAGTCAAGGCAAGGCAAGATTGAATTCATTTAGGGATTGTGATCAACAGGGATTGCATAGTGGAGGCGGGTTGTTTGGAGGCAGTAAATTGGTGCATGAATACGCCAATTTTTGTATGACAGTGTGAGACGATTGTAGATTGTACCGAGAGCATTTGGATTAGAGTTTTGTATGAGATTGTTTCATGATCGATGATATATACATAATATATGATAGTGAGGTTTTTAGCTTTATGCTTTCCTGGTAAAACATCTGTGTTATGTGTGATTGATCTTTCTTCATGTGTTTGTAATTGGCAATTAAATTTCCGCAAAGATTTAACTAGAAAGATTCTATATTTAATAGTGGCATATAATTGTTAGATCAGGAAAATCCAGGAAATACATAATTGTATTAAAATTTCTACATGGTATCGGAGCAAAGAATATTTCAATATTGAAGCACAACTGAGTTTGTTGGTGGAAACAATTGGAATTTGCTGCAAGAATTTTTTGGTGCGACAGTTGAGTAAACATCGAAATGGATTTCAATGGTTTGCGGTTAGAGTATGCACTCGAGGAAAAATCAAACTACATTTCATGGAAGGATAGGATGGAGGTGGTGCTTGAAGATAATGGCTTGAAGGAATTCATCAACAGTGATGTTCCTAAGCCCACTTCGACGGATGTTGCATTACTTAATGTTTGGCAAAAGAAAGTAGCGAAGAAGAGAAGGATTCTGTTGGAAAGTGTGATAGAAATAGCTAAAATGACACAATTATAAAAACATAGTCATATATTATGCACAAATGGTGTATGTGCAAACACACTCACACACAGATTTACATTCAGATTACTCTATTAAATAGAGTTTCTGAGATCCAACTTATTCCTAAATTAGATAGAGAGAGGTTGAGAGAATTTATCAACCATCAAACCAACTTCTCAAATATGGAATGTAAGCATTAACTCCAACATCCCCCCTTAATGATTACATTACATAAAAATAACAAAATAATCAAGCTTATCAGTAGATGCTCCATCAAGTTGCCTCATAACCCTCGGAAAGGTGTAGTTGGAAAGTTGGATTCCTGAGTTCGCTTCCTCAACTCCCGAATCAAGGACCTCCCGAAGTCAATTACTGGACATCATCGCAATTTGTCGCATAACCTCATTAGGAAACCACTTCCATGTCTACCACTAATGAGGGATCCTTCCCTAGATCCGCAACTACCATACTATCTGGAAAACCATCCATATTGAGCCTTATTGCCACTCGATCTCTTCAAAAACAATTGATTGTAATCACTGAACTCCTAGTCATTCTATGGACGAGCTCCCATCCACCGAAATACATGGGTGCTAACTGCTGTACTCGCCAGTTATCTAGGGAAGTCGTCTAGATACAAAATCTATCTAGAATCATTTTTACAAAATAACCTCTGATTTGAAATTCATCATGACCTAATTTAAAAAAAAATTATAATACTAATATTTCAACTACTCAACCCTACTATATCATGCTAACAATTTACTTCTCACAACTCACAAAGTCGCGTCCCAACTGATTTAATTCTCACAGTGTAGAACGTCACGTCCCTGTTGATCCAATGCCACATTTCTTACAAGAGAGATCTTAGGCAGGCAACCAAAAAATTATCTGAAAATAGTGGATCTTCCTAGCTTTGAATTGTGGTTGTAGATGTGCCGCAAACTCGCAGGATTTAAACCATTGAGAGATTTCTAAAAAATAAGTGGTCATGAGATTGAGATTGAGTATATTCGACCAAATTTAATCCATGCTTATGGTGTTCCTTTGCTGAGGAAAACTAGACATATCTGCGTACATTGTTAGTCTTCACGATTTCACAGTTTGTAGGATACATTGACTGTTTGTCTCCACGGCTTTCTCTGCACTGGTCTCAATGCATTTTTGATGCAGATTTGTATCTCTCCACTTTACTTCACGCGATCTAACCAGAGATAGCTGCAACTTTTCCAGATAATCTGGCATTGCTACCCCTGAAAACGCCCTTTGCCTTGCTGTTCCATTTCCACGGCCATTCCCATCTGAAACTTAGGTCAGATATAGTCAACGTGTCAGCGGAACTAGACTGTACTAGCTCTTCAATGGTTCTGAAAAATTCTTCACCGTCTCTAACGCCAAGCGTCTCAGGCTCTCCAAATCACAAGCGAACTGTGCATCGTGTGGTTGTGATTCCCTGGTTATAAGCCAAAACACTCATTTTCCTACAGCAATTGGCCTCAACCGAGTGACAAGAAGTCGTCAGGCCCGTTAGGTATTTCAATGGCAATATACAAATATCACAACTTGTCCAGCCTCAACAAAATCGAATTTTATTTTTTAAGCTGATGTTATCCTCGCCATCTAATGAGGACCTACAGTAGTGTCAACGTTGACAACATCTATTGTTTCAGCGTTTGCGAACGGAAACAATGCGTTGATAAAAAAACTACTGAAAAGACTGAAAATGCACCACTGCACCAAACACAGTAGCAAGATGTAGAATTCAAAAATGATCTGGGCGCTAAAAAAGAAAAAATAAATAATCACTCAACAAAGCACCGCGCAGCTTCAAGAATTTTCTCACAACACAACACACCACACAGGCCTCTAATCCTGTGCTCTGATACCATGATAGAAATAGCTAAAATGACACAATTACAGAAACACAGTCATATATTATGCAAAAATGGTGTAGGTGCAAACACACTCACACACAGATTTACATTTATATTACTCTATTAAATAGAATTTCTGAGATCCAAATTATTCCTAAACTAGATAGAGAGAGGTTGAGAGAATTTCTCAACCATCAAACCAACTTCTCAAATATGGAATGTAAGCATTAACTCCAACAAGGTGTGCAAGACCATATTGTCTCAAGCCTTCATGGGAAAGCCACTCCATTTGAAATTTGAAACGCTTTGACGGATATTTTCCAAAGCAACAGCGACCATAGGAAATTGGCGCTGAAGGATAAACTCAGAAAGAACAAGATGGAGAAGGGCGACAATATTCCTAAGTATCTCACGAAGTTTGTCCAATGTCGGAATGAACTAGGGAGTGTGGGAATCATAGTTGTTGATGATGATTTGGTGAGTTTGTCTCTCTTGTGACTTCCTAAGAGTTGGCATAGTTATCAAGACTCTGTCAACGAATGGGAAAAAATTTCGTATTGGGAACGACTGTGGTCGGATCTAGTGCAACAGGAGTTCAGGCGAAACACTAGAGATGGCTCTTCATCAAAGCATGATGATGAAAAGGATTTTTCTTTGGCTACCAAGGTAAGGAAAGGGAAGGGGAAGAAATCCCATTCAAAATCTGAGTCTAAAGGCAAGAAGCTAGATTTGTCTAAGGTGAAGTATTTTCAAAGTCACGAACATGGGCATCTTGCCACTAACTGCCCACAGTAAAAGAAGAGCAAGAAGACTGTTGGAGCTGGAGCTGGTGAGGCCCTTGCCTCACAATTTTAACTTTATTTCTCTTTGATCGCATGCTTGGTTTCAAGCGCAATGGGATCGGTGTGGTATCTTGATAGTGGTGCTTCCTTCCACATGATGGGAGATAAGGAGCTTTTCAGTGACTTGGAGGAGAAAGACCTCCAGATGCATATAGAGATGGGCGACGATGGAAGATACAGTGTGACCGAAATTGGTACCATTACCTTTGAGAGGGATTCAGGTAAACCATTTCTATTGAAAGATGTTATGCATGTTCCAGGTCTGAAGAAAAACTTGGTCTCAGTTGTGATGTTGGAGGACAGAGGCTATGACGTTGTTTTTAGCGATGGAAAAGCTTTCCTATGACACAAAACAACGGGTCAAGCCAAGAGGATAGGGATTTGAGTTAAGAATCTCTCCAAGCTGGAGGTAGATGGCTGCGTTGCAATGGTGGGAAAAGAAGAAGAAGTAGTGAGCCAGGATGAGGGCATATTATGGCACAGGTGATTGGGCCATCTTCACCATGGCGCCCTGAAAATTTTGCAACAGATTTTTACTAGAATTCCCAAGGGTACACTTGCGTAGTTAGATCAGTGCAAGGGATGTACTATGGGTAAGTTTTTAAAGTACACCTTTTACGAAAAGAAGAACTGTGCTTCAGTGATCCTGGAGAGAGTTCACACAGACGTGTGTGGACCATTCTCGGTTTCTTCAACATCAAAACATAGTTATTATTTTATGAATTTTCTCGTAAATGTTGGATATTATTCATGCAGAAGAAGGGTTAAACATTCTCAAAGTTCTGTGAGTTTAAGGCATTGGTTGAGAAAGAGTCGGGGAAGCAAGTGAAGGCTCTGCGGAATGATAATGGTGGAGAATACATCTCGAACAAATTCAAAGAATTTTGTAGCAAGGAAGGAATTCAAAGAGAACTCATAGCGCCTCATAACCCACAACAAAATGGGGTTGTGGAGAGGAAGAACAGAATGATTGTGGGTGTTTCACAAGCTATGTTGCATGATCATGGCCTACCAATGCATTTGTGGGCGGAAGCATGAAACACTGCGGTTTATGTGAAAAATAGTTGTCCTCATAGAGTACTTGGCATGAGTACACCTGAAGAAGCTTTTACTGGTAAGAAATCAGATGTTTCTCACTTTATGATTTTTGGCTCATCTATTTATGTGCATGTGACCAAGAATTCCAGGAAGAAGCTGAAGCCGACTACTAAAGTTGGGATATTTGTGGGGTAAATAGAAACACCCCATAATTATTGTGTGTATTTTCCAAACAGTCGAATGACTATGGTGTGACGGGATATAAAATTCAATGAGGAGAAAGCCATGGAGTTGTCGCTTGAGAGGGAGCTAGACTTGCATGCAGAGGAGGAATTGCTTGTTCCCAAAGATGAGTCTCTAGATGTGGATCAGCCACAAGAGGAGCTTCATGGAGTGGAGGAGTCCACTCACGCAGATCCAAACATCATAACTGGTAGAAGGCGTACCATAGAAGCTGAGAGGCTGAAGCTTGATGCGGCACAGAATGTAGGAGTCCCTACTTCACAGCGCAGACAGAGAAAGTCTCTTGACCGATTCACTGGATAGATGGCTCTCATGGGCAAATGTATTGTGACCGAGCCATCTTCCTTTTAGGAAACAGTGCAGGAGCCCACATGGGTAGATGCAATGGTGGAGGAGTATGACTCCATTGTCAGAAACAGTGCTTGGGAAATTGTTCCAAGGCCGGTTGATAAATCAGTGGTAGGTTCAAGATGGATCTACAAGGTAAAACAAGTTGCTGATGGGAGTGTTGAGAAATAAAAGACCAGATTTATGACCCAGGGCTTCTCACAAATCGAGGGGATTGATTATGAAGAAACCTTTGCACCTGTCGCAGGTATTCTTCCATAAGGACCATCCTTGCTCTCTCAAGGTAGATGGGTTGGCACATTCATCAGATGGATGCGAATACTGTGTTCCTTAATGGGATCATTGAGGAAGAAGTGTACATTGAGTAGCCTGAAGGATTTTTGATCTTTAGCAGCGAGTCACATGTGTGAAGTCTCAAAAGAGTGTTGTATGGGCTGAAGTAAGAACCCCGTGCTTGGTACACTCAGATCGACAACTATTTCACCAGACTTGGCTTCACCAAGAGTGAGGTGGATGCAAACCTATACCAGATTGTGGTGGAGGGTAAGATTTTAATCATTGTTCTTTATGCTAATGATTTAATACTGAATGGTGATCAACAGTTGATACACTCATGCAAGGAGGACCTTGAAAAGGAGTTCGAGATGAAGGATATGGGCCTCCTTCACTATTTCCTTGGATTGGAAATATGGCAGTGAGATGGTGAAATTTTTATGTCTCAAGGCAAGTATGCAAGGGAGATACTGGGTAAGTTTCACATGGAGGGCTGAAAACCCATGGATACTCCTCTTCCAGGAAACTGGAGGAAAGAGGACGCTACATCTGGAGAGGTAGTGGATGCTAATATCTATCGACAGTTGTGGGTTCACTCATGTATTTAGTTAATACAAGACCGGACATATGCTATGCGGTGAACCAATTTAGTCAAGCGATGGTTAAGCCTACCAAGCTCTTTTGGAAGTTGGGAAAGTATGTCCTGAGATATCTCAGAGGCACATCTGAGTATGGCTTATAGTAAAAATAGACGGATGAGGTGAAGTTGCATGGCTTCACGAATGCAGATTGGGTGGGCAGCCCAACGGACATAAAGAGCACATCAGGAGGGGTATTCAGTATGGGATCTACAGTTTTTTCTTGGTACAATAGGAAACAAAGATCCGTGGCACTCAGTTCAGTGGAAGCGGAATACATGGCAACAAGTCAAACTTCATGTGAGGCTATCTGGATGAGGAAGATCCTGGTCGATCTTTTTCGTTCTCATTTAGATCCTACAATGATTCATTGTGATAATAAAATTTGCATTAAACTCTTGATTAATCGTGTGTTTCATGATAGATCTAAGCATATAGATATCCGGTATCATAATATCATAGAATGTGTGTAGTGGAAGATCATGTTGCTTCAGTACATTCCTACAGAAGATCAGGATGCAGATATTCCGACGAAGGCACTCACCAAGAGCAAATTTGAATACCATAGAGACAGGATCGGGGTGAAGGATAATCCCTTTCTTATTGAGAGGGAGTGTTGAGATTCAACAAGATGATGATCCTAGTGAAAATTAAGCACCTGCACTAGGTGGGGCCCCCATGCTATTTTTAGGTGTATTTTTATTTTTAGAATGGTGAGAAAATTCTATTTATAGCGGGAGTCTATTTATAGATGGTTGAGAAAATTCTATTTATGGATGGACGTCTATTTTTGGAATGCATCTACGAAGTCTATTCGTAGATCGCATGTCAATTATTATTATCTCTTAATAATAATTAGACAATAAATAATAATATATTCTCTTGAAGCACTTGATTTGAGTTAACTGATGTGGCAAACCAGTTGGCTGAAGGAATTTTGAGTTCTAAGGTTGGTTGGTGGGAAATGCAAGTGGAATTCATTGTAACTGAGTGATACAAAGTTGTAACAGAGTTGGATGTGTCGTTATGTGAGTTGTAAAGTAGTTTAACTCAGTTAAGTGAGTTAAACTCAGTTGTGCTAGTTGTAACTAAAGATACACTAGTGAGAGATCAGTGAATTAAATATTAAATTAATTCAGATGAAGTGATCTCACATGCAACTAAAGATTTACTACTGTTGACTACATGCATGTCAGATCTAGTGGAGACCCAGTTGAGAGATAGATGAAAGGGAAAGTTTGACTATCAGTTGTGACATTAGTGGGTGCACACTTGTAACCAAACACACATTGGATATGCCAATGAGGATTGCGCAGTCAAGGCAAGGAAAGTTTGAATTCATTCAGGGATTATGATACACATGGATTGCGCAGTGGAGGCAAGCTGTCAAGAGGCAGTGAATTGGTGTTTGAATATGCCAATTTTTGTATGACAGTGTGAGACGATTGTAGAATGTACTGAGAGCTCTTGGATTAGAGTTTTGTATGAGATTGTTTCATGATCCATGATATATACATAATATATGAAAGTGGGGTTTTTAGCTTTATGATTTCCTGGTAAAAAATCTGTGTTATGTGTGATTGATCTTTCTTCATGTGTTTGCAATTGGCGATTAAATTTCTGCAAAGATTAAGTAGAAGGATTCTGTATTTAACGATGGCATATAATTGTTAGATCAGGAGAATACAAACAATACATAATTGGATTAAAATTTATACAGAAGGCCCAAGTGGAATTCTTGACCTGGTTGGTTAATGCCTGGGATGTCCAGGAACATTGTTTCATCATCGGGGATCACATGCTTGTGGTTGAGATAGAGGATATTTATTTCCTCACCAGTTTACCTTGAAGGGGAATAGAAATTTCCTTATTCAGCACACGACCAGGAGGATTTTCTATTTCTTCCTATATGGTGAAATATTGCATGCATGATTTGCAATTGAAGGATGGTTGTATCGACATATATGCCATCGAATGACTAGACCTCAAAATAATTTCTTTTACAGTTACTCGATTGTGTGGTAGTGCAACTCCTCATGTGGCTACCAAAGCATAGATGCAGGCTACTGTTTAGTGTTCCGAGGGAACAATATTTACCTGGTGCAAAGGAGTGTTGGTCAATATGAAAGTCTAGCTCACACGAGCAAAGAATGGTAAGATGAAGAACTTCGGCTATGGTTCCATTCTCATATCTTTCGCCTTGAAGAGGATCCCACTCCTTGTACCTCAACAGTTGTTAGTGGATCCAGTGGTATCGAGGGATCCACGCATGTTGTGATGGGTTTCGTTGATGGCTCGCCATGATGGCGATGGTGGTCCTGTGGTCCGATATGCGCCTCAGTTTTTGTATGGCTTAAAAGCCAGATCTTCATGATTGAAGATCATTAGGGGAATTTTGAGGTCTAAAATTGGCCTCCTAAGAAAAATTTACAACAATAATAAACTTTATAAGAACCAATAGGATTCAAGACGATGATGTCAACCATGGGGGATGATTCACCATTTTTGGAGTAAAAAAATAAAAATATTAAAAAATAATAAAATAATAAATCTACTTTTTCAACATGTATTTTCAACTTATCTCCCTAATCGTTTACCCAAGTTTTGAGCGGGATTACTTGTTGGATGAAAAATTTAATTCCTCATCTAAGGAGTACCCATTTTGCATACTTTCGATGAACCCTGCTACACAAAAAATGAGAAATACATGAAAAAACGTGTTTGCAATCAAGTTTTTAATGTATTTGTCATTTTTTGCATAGAAAGGTCCATCAAAAGTATGAGACATGGGTACTCCTTAGATGAGAAATCAAATTATGCATCCAACGAGTGTTTCCGCTTGAAATTTGAGTAAACCCATAGGGAGATAAGTTGAAAATACGAGTTGAAAAAATAGTTTTTCCTTTTTTTCCCTCTAAAATTTGATGATGTAATCATATCTTATTTTATTATTTCCACTATTATTTTATAATTTTCTTAGGAGGCCCATTTTAGACCTCAAAGTTACCCTAATTTTTCCTTATGCAGGGGTTGATTTTAGGGGTAACCCCGACACATAACTCCCACCTAGAACACAGCGGGATGCGTCAAGTAAAAATTCTCAATTTTGAGTTTTTTTAGTTTTATAATTTTTATTTTATTTTTTATCATCCAATACTAACAATAAAAAATATTTAAATGCATATTTTGGCCCAGCACAACCAGCGTTGCTCCGTCATTTTGATAAACGAGAAGTATAACCTATAGCGACAGCTCCACCACTGACTGATACAGAAGAGGCCCTCACAGAGTTGGAACACAACCTGGAGAGGTTGACCGTTGACATCTCAGAGATTGGGACAAATGATTTTCCTCTCAGCTACCAGAGTCATGTGACTGGGGTTCCTGGTCCATTAGGCGATACCTGTGCAAAGTGGTGTGCACTATAATATGCTACCATAATCATCATCATGGATAGATGATGGTAGATTTAGATGGAATTTTTGTTTTTGCATCAATACCTTTAGATCATAAGGTGTTTGAGACCTATGATCACAAATGATGTAATATTTTTTGACACACAAGTATTTTTACCTAATGATATTACTACTTTTGGTCTCTAAGTATCTTGTTCAATATGGATTGACTGTTGTTTTTTTTTTTTACATTCAGTGCTGCAAATGTATATTTAAAACTTGATTAGAAAATGCATCAGCTAATGTGTTTAAATTTCTTGAAATGTGTTGATATTAAATGTAATCAAAATGTCTTTCCAAGAGACAAAACCTTAAAAACATTCTTAACATTAATGGATTTATGATTACATAAACATCGTTTAAATGTAAAACAATGAGTTGTGAATCGAACCTAACAATAAAACGTTGAATGCCAAATGAAATGGCATCAAATAATAGCTCAATGATTGCACTATATTCTGCAATATTTTTCGTTGTTTGATCAAGGAAAGTCCCATGAATAGAAACTAACTCATCATTGGGTGAATAGATAACACAAGCAACAAAAGATAAGTTCTTTGTACTATGACAGGCACCGTTAGCAAAGAAAATGTAATTCTAAGGGAATGTAGGCATCTGCAGTATCTAGAGTAATCAAGATAAGCATTAAAATTAGTGAAAAATCAGCAAGAAAAATAACTAATCTAAGGCACACTTTTCTAAAAGTAACTAATATACAATGAAGATCTTCATATGATAAATCATTCGTAATATATCTTCCGATAAAGACCATTTCTAGGTTTATATAAAGACACACTGTCATAATCAACTAATTCATAGGCCCCTTTTACGAGCACACACTTAACAATCTAAGGGTCATGCCACATTGGTTCAAATTCATCAGCACCTAGTTTATCGTAAGCTTGATCATATACTAAGACTAGGTCACCTTTGAATAGATACGAGGGTTAATGCTTTGATCATATTTAGACTTACACGTTTTTTATTAGCTTCAATAGATAATGCGGTGGTGCAACGAGTCTCATATAACTGTGCTAAGTATAGGAAAAATTTTTCCTCTTCAGAGGTAGCTATTAATAACTCAATGACTAGTTTGAGCGACGAAATTTCACATTCAATGGGTAGAACAACTTCTAAACCGTAAATGAGTTGAAAAGGAGTAAACCATGAAGATATTTTTGTGGAGATACGGTATGCCCAAAATGTAGGAAAAATCATGGTGTGCCAATTCGATTTATGACTTCCTACAATACGTTTAATCGTGTTGGTGAAAATTTTGCTTACAACCTCAACTTGGCCATTGACTTGTGGGTAATACAGTGTAGAATTATCATGGTGTAGGCCAAGATGAGTGGAAATTTCAGTCATCATAATGTTTCGAAAGTGGCTACCATGGTCCGTAATGATACTTGAGGGACACCAAACCTAGAAATCACATGATTGAATATGAAAATAACTGCAGTTTCGCCATCAGTCTTAAATGTAGGCATCGCCTTAGCTCATTTGGTAAAGTAATCTATAGCGAGAATAATATACCCATGCCCCCCGATTAAGTGAGGGTTACATGTAGCGAAATCGATGCCCCGTTTTTCAAATGGACTGACAACTGTGATTGGGTGAAGAGGAGTGAGAGGTGCATGCTTTCAATCAAAAATCTGACAATTGCAACATTTTCTAACTGTAGGGATACAACCTTTGAAGAGTTACAGCCAGAAATAGCCACCACACAATATCTTTTGGGTTGTGGAAAACCCAAACATATGACCACCACATGCTCTAGAATGGCATTCATTTAAAACACTTTCATCTTCTTCACAATTTATGCAACGTCAAAAAATAGAATCGGCACCACAATGATAAAGAGTGTTACCAACAATATTGTATTGCCGAGACTGGTATCGAATTCTACATCGATCAAATCGTGAAATTTTAGGCTGAAATTTTTGGGTTTGAAGATATATAATGATATCTCCATACCAAGGATCTAATGTGATGATTAAAAACAAATATTCATCAGGAATATGGTTTTCTGCCACAGTGTCAGATTCAGTGTAGGGAAATTCACACATAAGTTCAGCAAAGACTAGTGATTTCTTGGATTTGGATTTTTCAAATTTCAAATAGAAATATTCTAAGATAACTATCCATTTAGACTATTCTCCCCTGAGAAATTGTTTTGTCAAAATATACATCATAGGGTTGCAGTTAGATATCACAGTTGTTTTGCATAACAATATGTAATGACAAAATATTTGGACAACTTGAACAGTTTCCAAGGCCAATTTCTCCACACGCGAATACTTGATTTTGTCGCTGTGAGGTTCTGACTTAAGTAATAAATCACATTTTCATTGTTGGATTCATCCTCTTGAACTAAAACCATTCCAATGGTGAAATTAGATAGCTAAATACAAAAAGTAATCTCGGTGATAATCAGGTGGATGCAACAACAGTGCATGGGTCAACGCCTGTTTAAGTGCATCAAAATATTTATCTGCAAGCTCTTCCCAAATAAAAGGAACATCCTGTTTTAATAATCGAGTGAAACCTTTAGTTAACTCCACATAGTTTGGGATAAAACGATGTAGAAATTTTTCTTTCCCTTGCAAAATCTGGAGTTGGCGAAGAGTAGGAGGAGGTAGATTAAAAATGGCCTCAACCTTCAAAGGGTCGACAAAAATTCCTTCTTTAGAAACAATGAAACCAAGAAATCGTCCTGATTGTACACAAAATACACATTTGTGTGGATTCAAACGAATATTGTAATGCCTATATGGCATAAATATAGCACGTAAATCTGTAGGATGATCTTGTCTGCAGAAAGAATGAGTAGGTACGTCATCCAATTATGGTTGCACAATGTGTTTGATATCATGAAATGTGTAATACATATCTCTTTGAAAATTTGTGCCAACGTTTTTTAGTCCAAAAGGTAATTGAAAATATGCAAATGTCCCCCATGGACATATAAATATTGTCTTGGGTTGATCGACAAGGAGTATGTTCATTTGATTTTAACGAGAAAATCCATCCATAAATGAAAATATTTAGTTTCCGACACAATCGTCAATAATTTGGTCGATATAAGGGGTGGGATAATTGTGTTTGGGACATGCATTATTAATATCATTGTAATCAACACATACTCTGATAGTTCCCTGTTTCTTGGTTACTGGAACTATGTTAGATACCAAATCCGTCAATGGAATAGGATAAATAAATCCCACACGAAGTAGTTTTTCAACTTAAGCTTTAATAGCAACAAATTTTCATGGATGTATTGGACGTAATATTTGTCTAATAGGTTTAGCATCCGGGTATGTATTAATTTCTTGAATCACAATCTTAGGATCGATTCCTAGCATTTCTTCATAATACCAGGCAAAAATGTCTCGGAATTCCTGAAATAGGGCTTTGTACATATTGATTTCGTCAATTGAGCATGGAGCACCTATATGAATGTTTTCATTTACTCTTGATTTGATTGATATGTCAATGAGAATTGTGGCGAAAATATTTCCTAAGTTCGTCTCAGAATCCGAATGAAGGATTGACATAGGATTTTGAGGTTCCTCGACATAATCAATCGGAAAAATGGATGAAAATTCATTTTTTCAACTCTATCAAGGTCTGGTAGAAAAGAGGATTGATGATGAAGATCATCCCAAGATAATTCATCCAATGAAAAAATTTCCCGAATATTTTCATCACTTGAAAACATATATTGAAAAGGATCAGAAAAATATGTCATGGTTGAGCTTGGTAGAGAAGAAGACTCATCACTGACCACATTCACTTGATCAATATCAGTTGATGAAACTTCAAAAAGGGATTGTACCACTACATATGCCGATTCATATGGACTTAAAGGCATCTCATTGCCATAGTAGCCCAATTCAAATTTCCAAGGCACATTCCATGGGTCATCAAATGGAATTGTGCTTGATGTAATCATGTTGATATTGGAAATAGTTCGAGGTACATTAGGAGGAAGTATAGAAAAAGTTCCCATAAGAGCAAAATCCTTAATTAGTCCCACCCCAACATCTTCATAAGGGATAACCATCTTTCCAACATGCTGGATACTATCCATAGGGGTAGGGCCGGAAGTGTAGTAAGACAACTGATCAATTTTAACAATCTCTCCTTTATGAGGAAACATGATTAATCAAAATACTGATGAAATGACAACGGTCATAACATAAGACGATCTTCAACCTATTATAATGTTGTAGTCAAGAGGGACATCAACGACTTCCACCTCAAGCATAATGGTTTTTCTTTCTACTTATATGGGTAAATCCTGGAGTATTCCAAATGGACGAAAACCTCTTCCATCAAAGGCTTTAAGAATCGTGGGTGACTGATTGATCGATGGAGAACCAAGAGTTTTCCAATAGGATAAATATATAATGCATGTAGATTCTCCCTTGTCAATCATTGTAAGAAAAACTCGTATAGATTTGACTAAAACATGAATTTGAAAAGCCATTTGGTGCGAGAGTCTAAGTACAAAGTTCTCAAGATCAAAGACAATAAGATTATAATATTGAGGGTAAATCGCTCCAATAGTTGATAATAGTAACTTTCTCTGAGCTAGACAAGATTGCAGCACTTCGAGGGCCAACATTGCTGAAGGGGACATGGCCAAATCATCAACAATATTGTAATTCTGAGTGGCTCTCGCATGTGGATTGAAAGAAAATTTTCGAAGTACACCTTTTGAAGGTGATTTAATTACTAAATTAGGACTAGGTTTTTCGATGTGTAATGGTTCAGAAATAAGAGGAGTTGATATTGGAGGTTGAATTGATGATTCAATTTCTTTTCGAGTTACATGAATCTTAGATCCATAATCTTGAGATCACGTTGCAACCATGCCCTGGGAAATAATTAAGATATATGTCGATGAATTGGAAGAAGATCTGATCATTTTACTGTCTTGTGATGGGAAAGGATTTTTAAGAACGATGGGTGTGGGTGAACCTTTGACAAATTTAGATACCTCAACCTGATGCAAACACTCTTTTGTGCAGTGATCCTCGTCACAAATAAGACAGGGATAACGAGGTTTCCTTTTTTCGTCAGATGGTTCAATTTTTTCTACTTTCTCTTTTGGAGAGTTTTTTTGTTTATTTTTACCCTTCCCTTTCTTTTTATTGTCGAAAGATTTAGTTTTGGCAGTAGACGAGTCTACGACATGGATTTCGGTAGAAGTTTCTAGAGAAGAGTCTCCTTTGGGTTAATCAGGTAAAGTTATGATTGGAGTAGTATATTTTGATTATTTCTTCTTACTCTTTGATGTATTAACTATACCGATTACACCATCTGTGGCACGAGAACCAAAAAGAGTTGTAGAAAGTTGACCTGGACGAGGTAAATCAATAATTTTTTCATACAAAGTACTAGACTGTGTGTAAACAAGTTCTAGATACTGGGCTTCAGAAATAACGTGCTCTTCTATTACAGTGCCTCCTTTAGTTACATCTTTAGTAAACTCAGGGAGTAATGATTTGATGAACCATTTAGCCAGAATTTGATCCAGGATGAAAATTTTGACTAAGCGGTGTCTACGTCGCCATTCGTGGATGTGATCTGAAACGTACATAGATGTAATTTGTTTAAGTGAAGTGAAATGTTTCGTGCCATTTTAATAATGGATTGGTAATTGAAAATGAGTAAGGAAAGTAGTTTCTAAGGCATTGAAAATGTTAAAAGAGCCTCATGGTAACTCAATGTACCACTTTGTGGCTAAGCCGATAAAAGTCCTTTGAAAGAGTATTAAACGGATGGAATCATCGATCAAAGAGTTGGATGTACACCACAGATGATAAGTCATAACATGGTTTGATGGGTCTTCTCCCGGTTTTCCTTAAAAATTTGGAATGTCACTAGGCAACTTAGTAGGCATATCCAGCCAAAACATAAGATAGTAAATTGGATAATTTTTTAGCTGAGAAAAGTCTGGAAAATATAAAGTTGCAATGAAAGGTAACTGCTTGTTAGGGTCTTGTTGAGTGAATTGATAACCTCGAGAGACAATACCTGTACCTGAAGGAGGATATCCAAGAAAACCTGGGATAGATTGAGTAGTTGGAATTGGCACACCTCTAGGGTATCCAGGGGTAGCCACACCGAGTTGAGGTTGAGCTAGTATTTAATATGTATAACTGGGGTATGGTTGGCTCTCTAAAGCTGGATTTTGTCCCAATTTTACATATTGTAATTGGCCTTGAACAAATTGACCTTGAAAAGGTTGACCTACCAAGGGTTTTCCTTGAATAGATTTACCTATAAAAGGTTTCCCTTGAATAGGTTGACCTACAAAGGGTTGTCCTTGAATATTTTTACCTACAAAAGGTTGACTCTTTTACGTATTTTTTTTACTATGTTTTCCTACAAAAGCTTGAGGAATTGATTGGATTGTAGTTCTAGTTTTATGGGTAGTAGTCTGAGGGATAGCCTGTGTAATAGTTGGCATTGACATTTTAAGGGTCGTAGCAATAGAGACTTGAGGAACTCCTGGGATAGGTGTAATTGGTTGTTGAACAAAATTTTTCACAATAGATTGGATAGGAGTACTAGGAGTACTCGGACCAACTTGTCGACTACTTGGCATATATACCTTTGGGGTAATTTGAATTTCACCTTGAACAGGTTGTTGGACTTGGTAAAGATGGTTAATGTGCCTGTTTTAGTATTCCCTTATTGGTCCAAGGTCTTCCATGTGCATGTTGGTGCATACCCCGTTCAAATATAGATTCTCAATCCAGAAGGTATACTCCTTTAAAATGAGATCACATTCTGCAATGTTCCAAGTTTTTATGGAACATTAATTTTTGTTAATTTTATATAGGAGATGAATAAAATGGGTAGGGGACCCATTCTTTGCATGATTAGAGAATAAAAATCCTCTAAGTATGAAATAGGATCATTTTTGGAGCTGGATTTCACACCTCCATGTGTGAAAGGAAGTTTTTGCACAAATGCTAGGCCAAGGTTGACCAAGTCAAACTGCGTTGGCATGAGTTGGAAAGCACTAAGTGGGACAATGTAGGAGGGAAGCTTCTAGAGGAAGGGAAACCCTAATTTGAAGTAGGGTCCATGGAGGGAGGATCACTTGTTTAAAAGATGAGCAAGACAACCATTGAGATTATCTTTGATCATTTTACATTTGAGTCTTGGAGACTTGTTGCTGCCTCTTGTTGTTCAACAGAGCTGCAGTGCCTTCGGGCATGAGGGAGTCCTTTTTAGGAATTCCTCTCCTTCTTGAGGAGCTCTTGAAGGATTGCACTCCGTTCCCCATATTCAGGCATTCAGGACATAGCTTCATTCATCTACATCAGTGCAATTTCTGTAGCAGACATTATGCAATGTTGTTGGGTGTTGCTGGGGAGGTTTCCACACACCATCCGGAGCTAGTTTTCCAGTGGAGGGAGGTTCCATCCCTTGGGAGATCAAAAAAGGTGGTTCTTGAGCATATCCCACCATATTTGGCATCAGGCCAACCACATTCCATCATTGGAAGCGCAGTCCCTCTCTTAGACATCATTCTTCTTGGTGAATATTTGCTGTGAGGGATTATCCGGCATTTTGGAGGATGAAATCTTGATGGAAGGATCAGCCTTTCACTTCAGATTTTCATTGGAGGAGGGTTCTTCATTTGTTGCAGCCATTTCAGCGTTCTCCATGTATTTCCATCTCTTGAGTTGTAGCTGCTACTGCAACTCCGGCATTTTGTATATTCAACATTTTTGCATAGATTTCAACCAATCCTCTTAAAGGATTGTTGTATTGTATTTTCAGGGGTTGAGATCTTGCTCCCCCTTCTTTATTTGAGCCCACATTGTTATATATTTGTATTTTAATCATTTATGTAGTAGTTCCTCTCTAAAACTACGCAATCATGGCCTAGGGCTTTCTTATGCAGCAGTGTATTCTCATATTTGCATGTACAAGTTTCTTGAGGCTTCTAGTGCCTTGCTTGAGTGATCATTCCTTCAAGGATTTGTATTCTTAATTGCTGATATGTCTTAATATGATGGCCATTGGATTCTCTAGAATTTCATGTGTATATGAATCACTGTTATTTCCATTTGATGTATTTGTTATTGCTGTAGCTGCAATGTTTGGGTTATCTTAAAAGATTCCCAATCTTGTTGTTTTTCTCTCTTGGGAATATTATCCCTTGACAACACTCTATAGACAGAGTCTACTAGTGGGCCAGGTATCCTCTGGAGCTCATCCTTCTTTATGAAGGTGACAAATCTAGTAAATGCCCCTACAGTCTATCTCTGGAATAGATTTTCTTTTTCGATTGATAATGTTTCTAAAAAGGAACATTACAGTGGTATCAGAGCATCGAACTTGGCATAGCCTGTGAGTTTTATTTTAGAGGAGAATAATAAAGAAGATGAGCCTGATATCATCTAATTTTAAAATAAATAAGAGCCTCCCTGAGGAGGAGGAGAAGAAAAGGGGAGAAGAGGAAGGTCCATGCACTTCCTATTCTCTTGAAGACCAGCATGGGAGATGCTTGGATTTTTAGATCTTAAGCAAGTACCTAGGTGACTATAAACCCCATTCTACAGCATTCAGGGGAGCTACATCATTCCCACAATCTATTCAGCAGATGGAGGAGAGAAGGCCCTGTGGAGAAGGAGAAATCAGAGGAAATAGGCTTCTATTGTCTACATTTGATGGGGTTACTTCAGCTAGAGCTTGGGTGAAGAAGCTGGAGGCATTTTTATTACTGCATTGGTAGAAAGGGAAGTAGTGGATAGTACAACGCTGCACTTGGAGGATTAGCCTTCAAAATCCATGGATGGGGAAGCCATTGCATTAGAAGAAAAAGCCATTGCAGCCACACAAGGTCATCCCAAGACCCACCAAGGTATGAGTAAAGTTTCACTTTTTATTTCAGAAAATAATCTTAGGGATGGTGGAATTTCATATGAAGAGGTCCAAGGATCAAATCACATGGCCACTTTAGGGCCTCATGATTGCACTGCGTTGTGCAAAGGGTTGAAGGAGGAGATGAATCCTCATCCTCATACATATTTTATGAGTTGCATTTAGCCTTTGAGGTGGGAGTGTGAGCTTTTGGAGGATGAAGTGAACCATGACACCTCCATGGGAAATCATGAAACAAATTATGAACTGGAGGAGGAGACAACTGCTACACCATTAGGGGAATTAGCATTGCTGTTGAACATGGGTGGAGAGGAGACATCACCTCCATCACATTTGGATCCTCATAGGTCCAACATAGTCATGGGAGAGAGGCCTTTCCTAAGAGGTCTCCAAGGAGATGCATTTCAAACTCTCATGAAATGAAAAAAGCAAGAATTGGTTTGGGAGGATGGTAGCTCTCATGGGAGAAGTACCAAAGAAGAGAAGAAGTGGCAGGATGTTTACATCATTGAGCAGTAAGGAGAAGGGGTATTTGGAGCTGATATGATATATATATCAGTCATGATGCCTTCATCATTTGAGGTACATGATGTAAGCATGAGGAGGCAGCAAGCACTTAAGTTGCTTGGGATTGATGGGAGAGAGCACAAGCAGATTTGCTCTCATATGATTGATGGTGTTGCAGGAGTAGAGGAGGGCACTCTCATAGTGCAAGGGGATCACTCCTTAGCTGGGATTTATTGGGAGGCATTACCCTCTTGGGAGAAGCTTCATATTTGCAGCAGCATCACCAGAGTTGTTCTTGACAAGGAGCATGTCAAGGAACAAAGTTTGGCATGGGCAAGAGCCTTTTTGCATGAGCTCACAATGCTATCATTTGGGAGGAGGATCACATGCATAGATCCATCTATCATATCACTTCCAGCCTATGGTAAGAGTCTTGTATGTACCTTTGTTGATTTACATACTCTTATCATTATGATGCAGTGTAGGGCTTCTCAAAGGGGCAGATTTTCCATGTTGCTCCATGAGCGAAATTGGGCCATACCATGTGATGGAGACAGCCATCTTTTATATGGCCTTGGGCAAGTGTTACTTTCCATGTATTTTCAGCATTTATATTAAGCCACTCACCATGCACTATCAGATGAAAGAACATACATTATTATTCATGAGCTGAAAAACAACTTGCCATATCATTTCTCGAAGCAGCAGTTTGGGAAACTGTGTTGTGACCATTTGGGAGACTGTTGGTACATCTTTGCACAATATGAAACCTTCAGTACTTACCTCATTTCATTGTTTATTATGGTATCCTTGGATGATATTGTTGTTATCTCAACGGAGGACATGATCAGAGGAGAGACACATGGGATGAATGTGCCGTTGATGAGGAAGGACTCCCATGTTTTCTGCATTACATGTTCTAATGGGAACATGAGAGGAGACATGGCCACCACAACCATCTATTTGCTTTCTCTTGAGGAGGGCCATGAGTATGATGATGAAATATATCCATTGTTTATATTTGGGTGTGTATTTGATTTTGTATTTCTGGTTCAATCATCTATTTACTGTTCAGTAGTAGAGGTGATATTTTTGTACAGTACTTGCCATGCTATTTTTTTGCAGCTACAGTGGGTGAGATTGCATTGTAACCCTATGAGACATTGTTTGTACCTTTCTGCACATGGTATCACCTACAAAAAACATGTCATGGGGTATCCTATGATGACCATGTCCTATTCATCATGGGTGAAATGTCTTGGAGCAGCTCATTCTTCATCGATGGAGGAGAAATCCTTGAAGGATTTCTCTTCATTTTGCCACTTGAGGGAAATACTTTTGCAGCCCAGGATCAGCATACAATCCACACTTGTCATAAGTGGGGAAGAGGACAACATGGGGCAATTTATAGTGCTTTCCATGATCAGATTTTCAGCCCACCTTCATTTCTAGAGCTCAAGGTGGAGGGAGATTTTCCATGAGTTTCCTTGTTGGGAGGCAGCTTATTTTTATGATTGATGGCTTGGGAATGAGAGATTCATATGGGGATGATAAGTCCCATTATATATCAGATCTCATGCCTCAAGGAGGCCCTTAGACAGCTCTTGGTTCCTTCATGGGTATTTGTTTCTACATGATATCTATTTGGGAATGTTCACCCAAAGGATAGATTACATATGTTGGAGGGACAGTTTGAAGACTTGATTGCTGATATGGCATCCTTTTCTTGAGGAGATCATCACATAAGGATGCTACAGGAGGAAGGGTAGAAAGAAACTCAGTCTATCCTTGCAATTTCTTGAGGGCAAGCAATATTTTGAGAGGGGAGGACTGTAATGTTCCAAATTTTTATGGAACATTAATTTTTGTTAATTTTATATAGGAGATGAATAAAATGGGTAGGGGACCCATTATTTGCATGATTAGAGAATAAAAATCCTCTATGTATGAAATAGGATAATGTTTGGAGCTGTATTTCACACCTCCATGTGTGAAAGGAGGTTTTTGCATAAAGGCTAGGCCAAGGTTGACCAAGTCAAACTGCGTTGGCATGAGTTGGAAAGCACTAAGTGGGACAGTGTAGGAGGGAAGCTTCTAGAGGAAGGGAAACCCTAATTAGAAGTAGGGTCCATGGATGGAGGCCCACTTGTTTAAAATAGGAGCAAGGTAGCCATTGAGATTATCTTTGATCATTTTACATTTGAGTCTTGGAGACTTGTTGCTGCCTCTTGCTGTTCAGTAGAGCTGCAGTGCCTTCGGGCATGAGGGAGTCCTGTTTAGGAATTCCTATCCATCTTGAGGAGCTATTGAAGGATTGCACTCCATTCCCCATATTCAGGCAATCAGGCCATAGCTTCAGTCATCTACATCAGCGTAGTTTCTGTAGCAGACATTGTGCAGTGTTGCTGGGGAGGTTTCCACACACCATCCGGAGCTAGTTTTCCAGTGGAGGGAGGTTCCATCCCTTGGGAGATTAGAAAAGGTGGTTCTTGATAATATTCCACCATATTTGGCATCATTTCAACCACATTCCATCATTGGCAGCACATTCCCTCTCTTAGACAACGTTCTTCTTGGTGAATATTTGTTGTGAGGGATTATCTGGCATTTTGGAGGATGAAATCTTGATGGAAGGATCAACCTTTCACTTCAGATTTTAATTGGAGGAGGGTTCTTCATTTGTTGCAGCCATTTCAGCCTTCTCCATGTATTTCCAGATCTTGAGTTGCAGCTGCTACTGCAACTCCGACATTTTGTATATTCAACATTTTTGCATAGATTTCAGCCAATCCTCTTAAAGGATTGTTGTATTGTATTTTCAGGGGTTGAGATCTTTCTCCCCCTTATTTATTTGAGCCCACATTGTTATATATTTGTATTTTCATCATTTATGCAAAAATTCCTCTCTAAAACTGTGCAATCATGGCCTAGGGCTGTCTTATGCAGCAATGTATTCTCATATTTTCATGTATAGGTTTCTTGAGGCTTCTAGTGCCTTGCTTGAGTGATCATTCCCTCAAGGATTTGTATTCTTATTTGCTGCTATGTCTTAATATGATGGCTATTTGATTCTCCGGCATTTCAAGTGTATATGAATCACTGTTATTTCCATTTGATGTATTTGTTATTGTTGTAGCTGCAATGTTGGGGTTATCTTAAAAGATTCCCAATCTTGTTATTTTTCCCTCTTGGGAATATAATCCCTTGACAACACTCTATAGACAGAGTCTGCTAGTTGACCAGGTAACCTCTGGAGCTCATCCTTCTTTATGAAGGTGACAAATCCAGTAAATTCCCCTACAATATATCTCTGGAATAGATTTGCTTTGTCGATTGATAATGTTTCTAAAAAGGAACATTACACATTCCAGGTTTTCCGAATCATATGCCTCATATAGATTGGCAATCATATTTGTCAAAATTCAAAGATGAAAAAAGAGATGATGATGACTTTCATTTAGTCAAATTTCATATGCACATACATAGGTTAGGAGTTGATTTTCATGAGGATGTTTATGGATAATTTAGAAGAAAACACACGATCTTGGTATGAAGGATTGTATATTGCTAGAATTTATTCCCTTAAATATTTCTACATAGTATTCCGTGAGAAATATAAAGATGGCCACTCTTCTATACTGCTTGTTGAAACCTTCTGTGGAGATTTTGACGATTTTATGAAACTTTTGGGAATTGATATTGATGATGAGGATTTGACGGGTAATGAAATCAAGGAAACCCTGTCTGAAATATCTTCTCATCGGGAAAGCATAATAGTAGGAGCTAGTTTCTATGACATTCAAGACAATATTCAGTAGAATACAATTTCTCCTTTGGTTATAGATCAAAGTTTTGATGTTCAAATTCATATTTTTTTCCTTGAGAATGATGATGAAAATCTACAGTCCTTAGAATATTTAAATAATCAAAGCAGTGATTTGGATAAGTCATCAGATTTTGGAATTCTCCAATATTTTCCCAAGTCATCAATTCAAATAAGCAATCAAGTTAGTTTCATTGAAAAATTTATACCTGCATATGACAATTGTGATTTAGGGCTTAAAAGAAGATATGAAAAATAAAATGTTGTTCTAGGTCCTTTGGATAGCCAAAATGAGATCATATTTTATGAAAAAATAATGTTTTGATATTTTAGCTCATCAAGAAGAGGTTTATCAAAGGCACATTTCTGAAGTTGTATATGATACTTTTCAGTCTCAAATACAGGAAGACAACGAGGACGTAGTTGTTATTTTTTATTCCTTTGAAGACCAGGGTGATAATCTTGTTGAAGTACATGAAATATTGTGTTTAGATGATCCCCAACCACATGCCATGGCTATTATTCGAGAATGCACAAATCTTCTCCCTGAGATGCATGATAAGAGAGATGAGCAATTGGCTCAATTCTCATTCAAGGATGGTCTTAAGACTGTTGAATAAGAAACAAAGTAGCTAGTAAAAAATCATGAAAAACAATCCTTACTCGATGATTAACAAATATATAAGAATTCCCTTCATGATTTATATGACCCTTTTGGCAGCTTGTTGCAGTCATTAGAACAAAATAACATTGTTGTATTTACGGATCATGAAGAGGTTTTCAGTGGGAAGTTTGAGTTGCCATTTTATGATTTTAATTTTATGCCTGGAGAATATGAATGCAATCTTCAGTTAAGTAGTCATTTGCTTGACTGGTTGCATTAGAAATTTGTTATTATTTTATATTGCAGTCATTTTAGTAGGTTAGAGTGAATAGGTGTGATGAATAAGCTCAACACATTGAGCGTTATTTTCAGTTTTAGTTTGAAGAAGAGTTTTAGTTTTTAGTGTACAATTCAGGTTTCAGTTTGAAGAATGGATTTGGTTCAGTTTGAGGATTGGAATATATTACCATATTGGATTCAGTTGTAGTGATTTCAGGGCAAAGCATGTTGTAGGTTTGCTATCAGCCCAATGGTTAGGCACATGGTCTACGATGTTCTTGTCACCTCAGAAGGAGGATGCCATCCCCATTGAATCCTATTTTAGGGTCCTATGTCTAGGAATCTTGGTAATGTTAGTATTGCTATGTATCTAAGGTCACATTTGTAAATATTAGTCATGTTGAATTGACTATTATTGTTTAAATAAGTTTAGGCTTAGGTTAGGTGTCATGTAAAGGTGTTCTTTTGCTAAGATCCCAATGTCTAAAGTCATGTGTTTTCCTTACAAAAGGGTAATCATAGGAAGTATTTGGTCAGCTTGGAAAGAGTACAAAAATCATGTTTTACAAAACCTTGGTTATTATGAGTGGGACACCATCCTAACTCACTAAAATTAGGTCACTTAAGTCTAGAGTCTATGTTTACATCAAAGCAATCATGAAAGGATTTTTGCACATATTTGGAGGCTCTTGGGAGTCAGTTTGAATGTAATTTCAAGGAAAACTCATGATCTCAGTAGGAAATAATGTTCAGAAGGAAAATCCTTCCCTTTTCACAAAGCAATCGTTTTCAAAAGGCATTGCGCATTCATGATTTCCATTTTCTATCACGATCAACACTTTCATTTCTGCTCCAGGCCATTATATATGATTATTTAAGATTTTCTCTTCATCCCACATCATTTATATCTTCACCATTTTCATTGTAAATCTTAGATTTCTCATTTCATTCACGACAAAAGGGAGTCAGGCTCACCACGAATTCACACAGTGCTACAGTTCTCCCATGTCGATGGTCAAACCTTCCTCACATGTGCAAATATAGCTATATATTATCCATAAGTCTTGGATGAACTCTCAAATTTTTGAATAAGGCATAATAAACCATAAAAAATCCTACAAAAAGGATACATTATCATCGCTGCATTTTCATCCTGATGCACTGCGAATTCACACAGTGGGTCATATCCCATTTTTCTAGCTGCCAAATTGTCTCTTTTCATTGTATGTAATATTCCCAAATTATCCTTCAGATAATTGGAATATTAAAGTTTTGTTTTGTCACTTAGATAGATGAATAAGTTGGTAGGGAGACCCATAAATCTCTTTAGTAGGAATAAAACCACTTCTCATGCGAGTATGGCTCATTATAACAGCTAAATAAAGCACCCTTAGGTGTGAAAAGGGGCTATAGCATGTGGACAGGGTCAAATTTGACCAGATCAACAACGTTGTTATGGAGATAGTGGAGAATTATTGGAGGAAAACGCAATCATTTAGGAGTGTATGCATGAGAGTAAATCCTACAATGAGTGGGACCCAGGGTAAGGAAGCTAACCAAGCATAAAAGGAAGAGGATGGTAGCATTAAAGGGCACAAATTTTTATTATTTATTTTGATATTTTTAGATCTAGATTTTCTTTGTGACATGTCTATGAAAGTTTTTGCTGTTTAGCAGAGTCTGTGGTGCTGTTTAGCACAAGGGTGTTTCCGAGAAGAAATCCCACCCTCATCCTTGGTGAAGTTCGAGTGCCTACTCAAGAGAGGTATCTTTAGAATAATTTCTACTATCTGGCATTTGGCCAAGCTTTAGTCTTCATATACATCGCAATTTATTCTAGATTTGTGTTGTGTTGCAAGGTTGCAGTAGTGGAGGGTTGTAAAACCCAATTTCTGAGCTTTTTTTCTAATGGAGGGAGAAGCCTTTCATCCAAGAAGCTTGTAAGGAGATTCCTTGGGCTTCATTTCATTATTTAGCATCAGGATAAGTAGCTACCATAAGCTACAACATAGTTTCCCTCAAGGACTGTGTTATTTCATAGAGAAGCTGCAACAGTGGGTTTATTTCCCTAGTTGGAGGAGTTGTATTTCTTGTGAGGGGATCAACCCTTCATTTGGGAGATATATTGTAGGAGGATCATCCATATCATATATTAGATCAAACACCTCCTATCAGTATTTGAGTTTCAGTGGTTATTCATCCCAAGGGCCATATCTTTCTATTTTGTATATTGGATATGTTGTCACTCTGTAATTTGTAAGATTGGTAAGAACAAACGACAGAGGACAGCATCAAACCACTTTGGAGTCTAGGATCTAGCCTTCCTATACTCAAAGAGGGCTCTCTCTATCTCTAATATCTCGAATTCTAATGTTAGGCTAGTTATAGAAATTATGAGGGTTGTTTGTTTTGATTGATTGTATGGTTGGAAAGATAGAGCTGCAGGGACTAATTCATTGGGCTATGGAGTCACAAGGCTGGGATGGCACATCATCATCAAGAGCATCACAGGGAAAGCTAACTGTGCTAGATGGATCTTTAGAGCAGTATGAATTATGAGGTGAAAGAAATAGTAGGGTTTAGTAGTGAATAAAGAGCAGTTAAGAATTATTTAATCAGACTTCAGTAGAAAACATTCATATTGTAAATGCAGACAGAATTAAGGTGCTCTGACAACAAATCTTAATCTAAAATTTCTGATTTACAATTAGATGAACATATGCACAACGAAGGAAACAATGGAAACATTTAAACAAAGAAATAACACATCACCATTTTCACAAAGCTCAAGAATCCTGTAAATGGTCTTTGATTATTGATGTCCAACTCCATAATTGCAGTGCTCCGATATAGTAGTTCTTACAATGCAGGGACTAACAATATCCAACCCTTGATAATGAAAATTCTAGCAGTATTTAACTAAAGACTAAGTCGGTTACCCTATCCTACTTGACAACCTTGCATTGATTACAATTTAGCCGAAATGGACAAGTGTGGCCATGCAAGGCTCGATCAGAAATCTCTGACAACAAACACCACCTATAGAATTAATTTTGGGCAACTCTTCGTAGATCCAAACAATTCAATGACTCCTCGGAAGATCAAACCATAAGATGGGAGGTGGCTGTGCTGGTCATGAAGAGGTAACCAGTGGTGGCTCTAACATTTGGCCCTGCTGTTTAGAAACCAGGGTTGAGTAATTAAGTCTAGTGCAGCGCTAGATACATTTCATTGATTATTGACTGTGCTGATGTGCTTTACTGCCTTTTCTATTTCTGCCATTATAACATAACAATTCTGCATGAATGCCCTTTTCTACCTGACTCGACCTGTGGTGTTTATTTTCTACTCGAGCCCTTTCGGCCGTGTTTAACCCTTTTTCAAACAAAATAGATTAAAAAATCGTGTACCCAGATTTGAAATTGTTTAGATTTTGTCATAAGAAATGAGGGTTAAATACTAAAAGACATGAAGTGCGAAGTGCGGGGAGAAAGGAGGTGATGTGGCAGGTAAGGTGGGACCGGACTACAACCCGCAGATCGCAAATCTTAAAGTTTAGTTATAAGTGGCAAAGGAAAAATCTAAAAGATGTGAAATGCGAAGTGCGGGGAGAAGGCAGTGACGTGGAGGGAAAATGGGACCGACCGCATCATAAATCGAAAACTTAAAGTTTTGTTATGAGCACGGGGTTAAATGTTAAAACATGCGAAGTGCGATTTCAACTGATTGGAGGATGATGTGGCAAGATGGAGCCCATTGCATCAGGGAAGTTATAAAGCGGCGAATGTTTTATTCGGTAAGGCAAAGTTTATGAGGTTTCATGATATATCAATTTATTTCAATGTATTTCAAACATCTTGAAGTGAGGGGCGGAGCTGCTGTTGTGGGGCCAACCACATCGCAAGTTAAACGAAATACATGCGGGCGCTTCGAATGGTAAGTTAAAAAATCTACGATGCGATATATCGCAAATCGGTGATCGCAAGTGTTAAGGTTTAGTTGCGATGCGAAAATTTATCTTTGCTGATACACGATGGATGGTGGGGGGAAAGGGTGAAATGTCGGGAGGAGTGTTCCACTTAATCAAAATCTGGGAAATTGGAAGTGAAGGTAAAACACTGATAAAGTGGTGAAACACGGTAAAGTAGCAATATAAAGCAGCAAAGTGGAAAAGGTAAGGTTTAATGTTTTTAAAGGGAAATGAAATGAAAAGGGGGTGTGGCGAGTGAATGGGTCCCACTTCATCACATATTTCCTTTCGAAAGGTTATATCATGAACTTAAAACCCAAGGTTGGTTTTCGAAGGGGTCCCAAGGTGGTAGGTGGTATTGTGAAAGGGGGGTGCGAAATCACTGTGAATTGATGCGTGGGAGTAGGGCTCAGAATCGAAACTGCCCATTTCAGACCCCCCTTCATTATTAAATTTCGAAGGTTAAGGGGGGGTGCAAAATGATCTAAAATTGTCAGATGTTGAGGTGGGGAACATAGATGGTTAACGCGGATGGGTTGGGACAGGTAATGTGAGGTGGATTCGGGGTATGAGAGTTGAGGGGGTAAAATGAAACTTAGGATAAGAGGAATAACCAAGGGGTGAGGCTAAAATATATGCAATGTGGTCGGGGACTTAGGATAGAAACATACCATAAGGTCCCAAACTTGACAAAAATCATCCCTTTTCAGACCTTTAGAGCAAAATTTGAACTCTTTAGTTTGATTTCAGGAAACAATCAAGCAGTTTTTAGGCTGCATATTTATAGTATGAACTTTGAATTTCTCCTTTTTAAATACCCTCTTTTATTCTTATTTTGTTTCTCTTCATATTTCTTTGGAAAAGCCTTTGAATATTGACATCTATGTACAATAAGAAAAAATTGCAAAGAGAAAGTACACAGTCACCTTGTGATACTGTAAATTGCAGGGTTCTAACAGGATATTTCTGAAAACCTTTTCTGGCCTGTCTTGGAAATCTATTTTGGAGCTTAGATCTCTATTCTCGACACTTTTGGAGCCTTGTATCAGAAGATATATATTTCCATTTTTCAGTTGCTACTACTCTTATAGACAACACAATTATAACATTCCGACATTTCATGTATCAGCAAGATTTTATCTTTAGATGATTTGTTTCATGGGAGGCATGTTTTCCCAATCTTGAGTGACATTTTCCTCAAGATATTGTACTTATTTTCTGCTAATAAACATAATGGAATGGATCTATGGTTGTCTCATGTATTTATCCATTGATATTTCTACATAATTCCAGTTTTATGTCTTGTATTGTTGTTCTCCTGATTTTGGGATATTACAGTGGTATCAGAGCATAATCTTGGCTCAACCTGTGAGAAATTTTATCTATGTCATCAAAAGAAGAAGAAGCTTCTCACAGAAAGGAGAATTTTTATAGAAGAAGCAAAGGCAAGACTCCATTATCAGGAGAAATGAAGGGAAAGGAGTTCTCAAAACTTTTTCTCCAAACTATGCAGGGTATTAACAGAGACATCAAAGAGATGAGGATGGAGAGAAATACAAATTCTCCAAGAGGGTTTTCACATGAAGAAAGCTCCAATATTTCACATTATGGGTGTGAGAATTTAGCCTCACAAGATCCACAACTCTGTACCATGCCTACATTCTTAGCAAGAGAAGAAGAGGAAGGAGAAACACCAAAGGAGGAGACTCTTGGTGACCATCTCCAAGAATATGAATCTCGGTCTAATAGATTCAAGGAGCATCTAAACTTCCAAGGGTTCTGCCAAATCAAAGAAAATAGAAGACCCAATCACCAAAATAGAAGAAAAGGGTGCATGCAGCACACTTTGGGTAGATTCTTTCTGCATACTTTTGATGGGTCACCCAAGTGCACAACCGAGGCTTGGGTAAGAAAGTTGGACACATATTTACAACTGCATCAAGTTTTAGAAAAGGAGGCCATTAAGGTAGCAGCGATTCACCTTGAAGGTAAGGCTCATGCTTGGTGGTTTTATGGTTCTTCTTTATTGAGTCATGCAAATGCATCTACTTATGTAGAGTTCACTAGGAGGTTAGTGAAGATATTTGATAAAAAACACTCTGAAACTTCCTTGGGTAAGCTAGCCAAACCCAAGAAATCAGAAACTTTGCATGAGTTGGTAGGAGCCACTAGACCTACTCTACTCTAGGATGCTATTGAGTGGGTTAAATATTTTTAGGATGCTTTCCCAAGGGAAAATGCCCCACTTAAGCAAGAAATTTCTTCTCAAGAGGAAGACATGAAGATTCCTCCTTCAAGAGGAGATCAAGACAAAGGATCTCTTAATGATGATGAGGTATTACCCAATAATGAGGAGAAAGGAAAGGAATAATTTGAGGGAGATATCAGTGTTGTAACAGCAGGAGGAGATCCACCACCATTTGGAGATGGAGATGGAGTAATTACTTCAACTAGAGGAGCTCTTGTATCTTTGAAAAAAGTTCCAAAGGATCTCACATATGAAGATTAGGAGCAACATGTGTCTGTATTAATGGGAAGTGAGAGTAAACAATGGAGGAAGTGTGTTCTGACATTGACCACAGTTTTTAGGACATACACTATGATATATCACTTCTTTGTGATTAAGACTCTTGACACCAATATGACATTGGGTGTGCATGGGTTGATTACATTGGAGAAGGACACCTTAGACTGTGAGATCTTGCAGATGGAAGGAGAAGATAAGAAGAATGGCCAACATCAAGTTATTGGGGACATACACACCCATCCATTTCAGGAGGTTTATGCACAGAAGGAGGCTAATTTGTGCAGTGAAATCAGGGACAAATCAGTCCACTCACATATGCAACCTACTTTAGGCCTTGAAGTCTCATTACATGGAGGCATTCCACCAGGGAGACCCCCTGACTGGAAGATGATCAAAGAGTTCTCTCAACATGATGCATCATCCATGGATTTGGATGAGGAAGGAGCCTTGGGAGAAGCTAGCACAATGCAAAGAAGATCTGATTGGTTCAAAGGAGGGATGAGCAATAATCTGATATTTTCATTGCCATCTCTTAGTCAGCTACTTGCACTGGAAGTTGGTGATTCAGGAGTGTGTGATGGAACAAGTGTGGTGTTAAAGGGCTACTCCATAGCTTTGGAGAAGCAAATGATGCTTCCACACATAAGGAAGACTTCTGAATATGACAAGAGTTTGTTGACACTCTTGCATGCATTGGCCAAACTATGGAAGTTTTGGATGGGAAATACCTTCCAAAAGGAGGTTGACCTCCATTTACTTCAGTCTTGTATTGGGCAAGATCAGCTACAAAGGAGTCAACAAAAGTGAGATAGCAATACTACGACATGTGGCTTTGGCATTGAGCGTGTTAAAGAGGGGAGTTATGAAGTGACAAGTACTCCATTACAAAATTCAGCAGCACTATCACTATTGAGGAGTATAGATCCCTATTGGAAGTCCCAATTATTGGTAGAGTATTCCAAGAACCTCTTCACATGTAAGGTTCTTGACGGGCAAGTGATATATGGGAAATATAGAGTGGTTGATGTAGTCATTTATTTCCAATATCATATCTACTTGACTAGAGACTCCAAGCTCAAGGAGGAGATTCTACATGCAGCATATGAGGCACTCTTTTCTAGGCATGTATATTTCATTGAGACTTATCACACCATCATGGAGGGATTCTATTAGGGGGATCTCAAAGAAGATGTGCATGAACATATCAGGAGATATGTAGCTTTTTTTATGTATGAGGAGGAAAGAAACCACCTTGCAAGGTTGTTACAACCACTTCCCCTTTCGATGGAGAGATGGGAAGGCTCATCTATGGACCTCTTCACCAACTTGCCTACAATATATGGAAAGGCTTGTGTCTTGATGATTATTGATCAACTAACCATGTATGATCATTCCTTTGCCATAAATTTGCAGCACATTTCTCCACAAGAGATCAAGCATCTCTCTAGATTTCATGGTCCTTTTGGGACTACAATTAGTGATGGGAATGGCCACTTTCTATAGGACTTTGGGAAAGAATTGTTTTTCTTGGCTCATATTTAGTTAACACCTAATTTCCTTTACTATTTTCCATCTTTTGAGAAGCTTATGGCAGCAAGAAAGTGGTTGGATGGCCACTAATCATATCATGTTTTGAGACAACTAGGAGCAAAACAATGCTGGTCTCACTTGAGGGACTATTGTCACCATCCAACATGTTATATGACACTTATTCCATTTTTCTTTTGGAGCCCTTATGGTGATGACATTCTATTCACTATATGTGGGATGGATTGGGAAAGAGAGGTTCCTGGAACCAAGGAGTGGGATCATGATAGTCCAGGTTCCTTTGGGCTTCCTGAGGACCACATTATTGCAGCCCAAGATTAGCTGCTCCATATCTATCATATATGGAGAGAGAGACAACGTGAGTTGAACAATTTGATCTCACATTTTCAGCCATACAACCCCTATACATTGTAGAAGCAGGGGATTGGTGAGTTTTTCTATGAGATTCCAAGGATGGCTCACTTTGTTTAGCTGATAGCAGAATATTGGAGCCTCTCATTGGGATGGTTTTGCACTATCTTTACATTTTCTAAAGGATAAGGAACATTTTGGAGGGGAGGACTGTAATATTCCAAAATTAGCCTTCAGCTAATTGGAATATTAAAGTTTTGTTTTTTCACTTAGATAGATGAATAAGTGGGTAGGGAGACCTATAAATATCTTTAGTAGGAATAAAACCACTTCTCATGTGAATGTGGCTTATTATAACAGATAAATAAAGCACCCTTAGGTATGAAAAGGGGCTAGAGTATGTGGACAGGGTCAAAGTTGACCAAATCAACAACTTCGTTATGGAGATATTGGAGAATTATTGGAGGACATCTCAGACATTTAGGAGGAGTGTATGCATGAGAATAACTCATTTAATGAGTGGGACCCGGGTGAGGAAGCTCACCAAGAATAAAAGGAAGAGGATGGCAGCATTAGAGGACATGGATTTGTATTATTTATTTTGATCTTTTTAGATATGGATTTTTCATGTGACATGTCTATGCATGCTTTTTCTGTTTAGCAGAGTCTATGATGCTATTTAGCACAAGGGTGTTTCCGAGCGGAAATATCACCCTCATCCTTGGGGGACTTTGAGTGCCTACTCAAGAGGGGTATCTTGAGCATCATTTCCAATATATGACATTTGGCCAAGCTTCAGTCTTCATCTACAACACACTCTATTCTAGATTTGTGTTGTGTTACAGGGTTTCAGTAGTGGAGGGTTGTAAAACCCAATTTCTGAGCTTGTTTTCCAGTGGAGGGAGCAACCTTTCATCCGGGAAGCTTGTAAAGAGATTCCTTGGGTTTCATTTCATTATTTAGCATCAGGCTAAGTAGCTACCATCAGCTACAACACATTTTCCCTCAAGGACTACGTTATTTCTTAGAGCAGCTGCAACAGTGGGTTTATTGCCCTAGTTGGAGGAGTTATATTTCCTATGAGAGGATAAAACCTTCATTTGGGAGATCTATTAGAGGAGGATCGACCATCTCATATGCCATATCAGCCACCTCCTATCAGTATTTGAGTTGCAGTGATTATTTAGCCCTAGGGCCATATCTTGCTATTTTTTATATTGGATATTTCTGGAAACCTTTTCTAGGTTGTCTTGGAAATCTGTTTTGGAGCTTAGATCTCTATTCCTGACACATTTGGAGTCTTGTATCAGAAGATATATATATTTCCACTTTTCAGCTGCTACTCTTATAGACAACACAGTTATAACATTCTGGCATTTCATGTATTAGCATCATTTCATCTTTAGATGTATTATTTCATGGGAGGCATGTTTTCCCAACCTTTAGTGACATTTTTCTCAAGATATTGTACTTATTTTCTGTTAATAAACATAATGGAATGGATCTATGGTTGTTTCATGTTTTGATCCATTGATATTTTTGCATAATTCTAGTTTTATGTCTTGTATTGTTGCTCTCCCAATTTTGGGATATTACATTGTAAAATCCCTTGCATGCAATTGATGTTTTTACCTATGGACTATGAAAAAGTTTTTTCCCTCAAAATTTATGCTCAAATGTGTTTTGAAATGAAAAATTCCTTTGTGCTGCATTTCTAGCCCTGTGTGTTGCAATTGTCCATAGTTTGATCTTTTTCCAACAGTTACAAAATTCTGAGTCCTATAGGGATTTCCTGAGAAATTCTGCAGTTGTGATTCTTGGTGTAATTGTTGGGTTGTTTCTTAAGACATGTCACAAGATTTAAAAGCCATAACACCTCCATTGTTTCAGAAATGGGTTGTTCATAAATTTAAAATATCCATTGCTGCACTTTTCGTATATAGATTTTGATAATTGTGGGATAGTGAAGATGGAATTTTTGTTGTCATGAGGGGGTTCTATGAAGGTTCCAACATCCATTTTGATGTTTCCAACATTTCACATTAAGGAAAATTCACCATATGTTCATTGTTTTGAAGGTGCTATGAAAGTTAACATGTGTTGCAAAAGTTAACAGGTGTTGCGAAAGTTGACAGTTTGCTACATTTTTGTAATATTCCCAATTTTCCACCAGATAATTGGAATATTAGAGTTCTTAATTTTCTTAATTAATTAAGTAAATAAGAGGGTGGAGGGACCCATAAACCCCATAGATGAATAAAATCCACTTTTGATGTGTGTATGTGGATAATTTAGAAGTAGATCTGCATTATGGAGTAGTGGAGCAACTTCTTAATGAAGGAAGAGTGGAGATCATGGATCATTAATGAGAAGATCATGGATATCGTGGAGGAAGTAAAATTAAATCATGGTGAAATAAAAGTAAGATCATATAGCACTAATAATGAAATAGTGGAGGAAGTGGTGCATCTAATGCACACATGATGGAGAGTGTGGGAATTAAATTTAAAGATGGTGGAGAACATGGAGAGACATCGTAGTCTTCATGGAGGCCAATGGCCACATGTGCAGTGCAATTATGAGGTGGGCCAGGGCTATAGAAGGCTCACAAACCACATAAGGAAGATGAAGGAAAAAATATAGGGAGGCTTTAGATTTTAATTATTGATCTGTTTAGATCTGGATTTGGCATTTGACATTCTATGCACGCTTCAGCTGTTTAGCTAAGTCTGCAGTGTTGTTTAGCACACGGGTGTTTCTGAGTGGAAATCCCACCCTAACCCACAGGGGATTTCGAGTGCCTACTCTGGGAAGGTTTCTTTGAGCTACTATACATTATCAGGCATTGGTGTCACATTCAGCCCCTCTCTACAACACGTTCAGTCTCAGGAATTACGCATTCCTTCTTGAGGGTTTGAGAAGAGGAGGTTGTTTCTGGCATTTTCAGCTAGGAAACCAGTGGAGGATTCATCCTTTCACCTTGGGCTTCAAAATCAGTCTTCTAGCATATTTATATCTAGAAGTCAAGCCAAAATTACACACCTCCATGCACCAACAATTCCCCAAGGGGTTGCGCAGTCCAGTCCTGCATATCTATTGGAGGAGGGAAGTTTCTAGTATTTCAGCTGGAAATCCTATGAGGGACCATCACCTCACTTTGGGAACATTATTTCAATCATTGTTGAGCTTCATTGCAGCATATAACATCAGTATGTAGAGCCTCCATCCTTGACAATGCAATTTTACTCAGCTATTGTGTATTTAACAACTGCATTCAATGGAGGAGGAAGGAGGAGCTAGATATTGAGCTTCTAGCTTGAGGATCTAGTGAAGGGATCAACCCTTCAAGAATAGATCTGATTGTATCATATTGCAGCCATATTATGATCAGTTCATGCTTTATATTTGCTACCCAACAGTCATATGTTGCATGGCCTAAGAGGGTGATTTCCAAGATTGTCAGATCTGGAAATCCTTTCTGGGTTATCTTGGGTATTCATCATAGAGCCTAGATCTAAAATACCGGCATCATATAAGCTTTGGAACTACCAGATCTACATTTCTATATTTTACCAACAGTTGTAGTCCCGACATTTGCAGCAGGGAAATTGCATTATTCCTTCCAGCAGTCCAACAATTATGCAGTCCCTCTTGTGGGAAGAATTTAGGGTCATTATAGCCTTCTTTTTTGGATTGAGTGTCTCATATTTTGAGCACTGTTGTACTTGTAATTTTACCTCCTAATAATAATATGGCTCAGATATTCTGTATATTTTGAAGGTGTTTATAGTTTATGTTTACATTACTACAGTTTCTAACTATTGTGTTTCTCTATTTCCGTCTTTCCCATTTTGGGATATTACTGTGGTATCAGAGCATGATCTTTGGCTCAACTTGTGGGCACTCCATCTTTAACATCAAAAGAAGAAGCATAAAGTAGAGATATATAATGGCGGAGGGATTAAGTTTTGCCTCATTTCCCTTTGGATCTATGAAATATCTCTCCAAGGAGGTCAAACAAATGAAGAGAGAAATGCAAATGGAGATTCCAAGAAGATATCAGAATGAGGAAGGTCCAAGCACTTCCTATCAGCAACATCAACAACCAGTAAAGCAAAGAGCTCCACAACATTTAGTAGATGAAATTTCTTTGAGAAGGAAGGTGAATGGTGTGATATGGAGGAGACTTGGGGTATGAGACCCTAAGTAAATATCTGTTAGAGTACAAATCAAAACCTAGATCAATCAAGGAGAATTTAAATCTCCAATAGTTTTTACAACTCAAAGAAGAAAGGAGATACTGTAGTAGCAATAGAAGAAAGAGGCATAGATTCTTCTTGCCTACATTTGATGGATCATCATCAAGCACAGTAAGGGATTGGAGGGAAGAGTTAGCTACATTCTTTTAGCTATACCTAGTAGTATAAAGAGAGGTTTTTGAGATTGCAACGGTGCACCTTGAGGGTGAAGCAAAGGATTGGTGGTTCAGTCATTTATCACATGCCAAAGTGACTGCTTATATAGATTTATTTCAAAGAATGAAGAAGAAGTTTCGTAAGTAAACTAGAGACATTTCCCATAGAGACACTTCCCATCATTGATGAGATAGTACATAAGAGGCCAAAGGAATATGTCAGCATTATCACTCTGGAAGAGGAGCCCCTAACACCACCACCAGCTGCAGAAGTACTTGCATTAGGAGGAGGAGCAAGTGCATCTTTGCAAGATGGTATTGAGATCTTGACATTAGGAGTCCCATGCATGATTCATGAGATGCATGAGGAAGAGGAGGCAGATACCAGCGCTGGTACATTAGAAGAGGAGAAACCATCACCATTATGAGTAGTTGGAGAGGCCATTTCACCAGTTGGAGGAACTCTTGTAGCTATGCAAGATGTTCCTAAGATTCAGCTTATCCAAGGTTTGAAAACAATTCCATCTCATATTATTTCAGTACATCATATTGATATTTGTGAGATCATGCCATCAGAGCCATTGCAAAACCAAGGATTAGAGCACCATGCCAATTTGAGCAGCAAATTATCACTTGACAGAGGCCCCTTGACTTGGTCAAGGAGGAGATGTATAGATATCCCAATTTGTCATTATTGAGCTACACACAACACTTTGTGTTGAAGTGTGGAATTTTAAATGATGGGATGAGCACAATCATATTCAATACAATGCCAGGCTATGAGTTCAACATTTTGTATGGCCATGAGAAAAAAAATGTATCACCATGTAGATCTACAGTGCTGTCACTAGGCAGTAGTGATGAGATGAGGGCCCCATTATTCTTGGATAATTTCGAAGACAGCTTCACTAATGAGGCACTGGAGGGAAAAATGATAGATGGTAGACATCTTATGATGGAGAGAATTTTCCATTATCAAGATGGATTTTTCTTGATGAGCCTCTCAAATTTCAAAGAGAAATTTCTACCTACAACATGTATGGAACCTTATGGGTTCTATTGGGCCATTAATGAGAGGATCTCATGGAGAGACCTCAAGGGAGGTGCACTTCAACATATCATGGAGTGCAAATATTATCAGATTGAGGAGGATGGTATTCTACCTTGGGTGGATACCAAGTTGGATTATGACATGATTCATCATCCATAGTGGGATGTGTTAGCCACCTATAAATTTTTGACATAGAAAACAGGTGGCTAAGAATGTTTCTGAGCCTTCAAGAGAAATATTTCCCTTGAAAAATTTTCATTCTTGAAGCCTCTAAGTGTCTTTTTCCTTTGAAGAGATCTTCACTATTGTTTCCACTGAAAAAGCCCTGCTGTTTTGTGAAAATAATGCTTCAAAAGGCCTTTGTAATTGCCCATTTTCACTCATTTCCCTTCATTTTCATTAAGCCTCCTTTTCCTTTTTAGAGCCTCCATATTCCTCTAAAAACCTCTAAAATCCCCCTAAACCTCTAAAAATCCAGTTTATTGGTTTAAATCACCCTTTTTCCCCTTTACCGAAAGCCAAAAAAACCCTCAAAACCTTCATTTTTGGCTTAAAAAACACCCATTTTCATTGAGGCCTTAAGCCCCTTTCGGCCTAGCCCTTAGCCCCTTTCCTGCATAAAACCCGGTGCCAGAACCAGGCTCTAACCCTCGGGTGCTAATCGCAATCGGAACTTTCTGTTAACCACCTTTTCCTTGTTTCTTATAATTTTCCGATGTGATGAGCATTTGTTCTATTGACCTCCGTTGCAATCTCCACCGTTGATCATCCACCGATCCAATGGCCAAAATCACAGTGCACTCCATCGCAAGATTTCCACCTTTTCCCCCTTTCGACTAATCCTGACCGTTGATCCTTTCCAGATCCGACGGCTAGCACAAAATCGCATCGCGCTAACCCAACGTCCCCTGTTTTATTTTTCCCCGATGACCGACTCCCCGATTTAATTCTGGCCGTTGAATCCACAAGAACCAATGGTAGGGATTCATTCGCGCTTTGTTCATAGAGCCCATCATCTGATCTCGCCGATTTAATATGGACCGTTGATTTCCCCTTTAATCCGATGGCCCTCGCACAATCTCCAATCGCAAAGTCTTAAGTGCCACCCCTTTGTCCCCTCCAATTTGCAATCCTCCGATTCAATCCTGACTGTTGAATCCAAAAGAACCAATGACCAAGATTTAACTGCGCTCCACCCCTGTGCCCTCCATCATTTCCCCTCTGATCAAATCTCGACCTTTGATCTTCCTGCTGATCCAACGGTCTGCGCTAAATCTCAAATCGCAAAATCGAAAGAACCGTGGAATTTTGGCCCCTTGCCCTTCCGGTCCCACCTCCAAAAGCCTCCGATTTCATTCATTCTACTCTTTTTCCTTTGTATTTTCCCAACATTAAACTTTTATGTTTTAACACTAAAAGTTTTTCTTCCGCCTAATTTAGTCTAACCTCCTGCACCGGTGAATCTCGACCGTTGATCGCCACTGTCTAATCTAATCCAACAGTCTGGAACCGTCCTCGCACCAGACTTTCACTAGGCCAGTTCTTCACCATTCCGTAGCGATTTTTAGCCTTTCTTCCACTACATCCACCATTTCCATCGCTGCGCCTCCATCCTCCACGGGCCTCCATTGCATTCTCCTCCACTCCCATGGATTTTTATAACATTTTTATTGTGTTTTTGCAGGGTAACAGATGGTAAAAAATCACTCTCTATCTTATAGGCGCAGACAGAGAAAAATAGAGCATAGGGAGATATTTTTAGAACTAGAGATCGCAAAGGAAGGTGCTTGATATGGTTCAAACGTGATTTTTAGTAAAAATCCAAGTTATTAACTTTGTTTCAAATCCTCCGGAACCTTTGAAACCCGTGTGTCCAAAGACAAGATAGAAGAGAAGCGGCAAAGAGTATTAGTGACAGTTTAAAGAGATTAAAAGTCCATTATTGAAAATTAAATGCTTTAATCCAGTTTTTAGAGGATGAATATACATATTGAAGACCTTATGAATGATTGAGAAGGCCTAATAAGGCCTAAAGCACACGAAACAAGCCATATCAGTGTTTCACATCAGCAGAATGATTTTTTCCCAAGAAAGGACAAGTTCCCGTAGTGTTTTTGATTCTCCATGAAGGTCCTGAGAAGATTACCACCCTGACAGAAGTCCTAAGATTTTCATAGCATTAGTTACAAAGTATGGCAAGCCTGAAAGTCATTTATCTGCCTTACTTGTCCCAGAGTACAAACAGAGTACAAAACAGCTAGAAAGTACTTCAAGAGACATACCTGGAGTTATTATTAGCCTGTCGAAGGCCATTGATTCATCCAAAGGTACTGAAAGTCAATACAGAGATATTAAGACAGAATGGGCTACAGAACATTTCCCCCTCTGTTTTAATGAGCCATTTAAAATTTCTATCTACCTCTACTACCTCTCTTTTCAGCTATAATAACTCATGAGAAATACATGTTTTTGGTTGGATATCCATGGATTGTAAGTTGTTTCTTGAGATAGAGTTCTGTGTGTATCAGTTGTAAAATAGGCTAGGAGATGATTTATAGTTGAATATAAGTTGTTGGACAATGATGTATGTGACTGGTGTTGCTCTTTAATATGACAAGCATGTTCATTGGATCCTGATCTAAATCAGTGGTGATGTGTTCTATATTTGTCAATGTTTCCCTTTGTTACTCATCATATTTCATTTCTCTGATAAGAATCAGTAATCTGGCTTAGGATATGCTGCTGTAAAGTACCCTAATGCTTCCTGCTCTTCTTATCTTTGATTTTTTCTACTAATTGTGTGATCGAAGAACAGATTCAAGATAATTTAACCAGTATAGTAGTTGGTTCTCCCTGCTTACTGATGTATGAATTTATAGTTTGTTTCTAGATGTTCTTGTTTGGTTTAGCTGAAAGAATTGGGATACTGGGAAGTTCAGAGCTAATTCTGTCTCACTACGGTCCTTTTCCAACAATTTAGCCTTTCTAAGATCCCTTAAGTAGAATGTCAAAAGCATTGAAAGTTAGAATCTTTCTTTGATCTTAGACTTCACTTTGTGTCAAATCTTCAATGTTTTCTACTGTCTGAAGAGTTAGCCTCATAGGAGTTTGATCATAGATGGTTAAGGCATGACCTGTCCCTAGATTTGCTCCTAATTGGTCACCTTGGAAGGTTTCCTTGTCATTCACCTTCATTTCTTTATTGTTTCATCCCATACTATCATCTTTAGAGATCCTCTGTTTTAGATGACTAGCCCATTTGAAAGCCTTGGATATTGAATTTCAAGTAAACCCTTTTATGATCCCATTTCCCAATGGACTTGAGTTTTCTTTGAGTTATCTCCCCATTTCCAAAAATTCTTCTTTGCTCACTTCTTTGTCTTACATTGAACCCTTCTTTCATGTTTCCCAACCAAAAAAACAAAACAAAAAAACAACAACCCTTATGCCCTATAACTAGCCTAATACCTCATCTTGAGCCTAAAGATATATATTTCTTTGCCTTTATAGAGAGATCCCTCTCTGGATCCAAGAGGGCTAGATCCCGAGATCTCAAAGTGGTTTGATGTTGTCTTGTCTTTTGGTATTGCCAAATCTGCCAAAACACAGGAACCACAACATAATGGCGACTCCACTGGGGAGCTTTGAGTAAAACACTCCTTGAAACATCTCTTAGAACTCAAAGAAGACCATAGTAGCCCTAGTTTGGTAGTAAATCACTGTGGTGGATAGTGAATCTCCTTAAACATTCTAAATCCTCCACCTGGCGACTCCACAGTTCCTAAATGACCATAAGACTTCACTGACGATCAATAGGCCTGCTGATTATCTTTGTTTTCACAAGACTCCACTGGGAGACTAGTTGCATTACAACATCATCCATATTAAAAGAAACACATAGGATTAAGCTTCTTGGTTTGAAGATAGTTTTCCTCTTAAAGACTGTCATACCTCACTAACTTTCTTCGTTGGGGCCTAACATACTAGCTTCAAGGACAATCCATACTAGGGCTTATCCTAATCCAAACCCACCTGAGGTAGTTGATAATCCTGAGAGTATTCTTGGGAAGCCTTATACATATAGGGATCCAAATATTATCAGACACGTTAATAGAGCTAATTCAGCACCTGAAAAATTCGCAGCTCTATCAAACACTCAAATTGACTTATACTTACCAAGTAATTTACCAAGAACTTAGTCACTCAGTGCTATAGAACAGACAGACTTTGAGCCCCCAATATCACCACCACACAGTGGTCAAAACATCAGGGACAGAGAAACTCCTCCATCAACACCTCCTAATATTCATTTCATCCATAACTTGGGTCTCTCTCACCCTAGATCTGCTCAACAGTTTGCTGCTGGTCCTAGCATTTTTTTCATTTATATACCTGCTGCTTAAGCCCAAACTTTACTTCCACAAAACACTATCATGGCAGCATGGTATGCCCCTATAGTGTTGCCATAGCCTCTAGTGCCTTTACCCAATGATTATCAGTCTAAAATCCCACGTTTCATTGGAAAAGAGTCTACCACAACTCAACACCATGTAGATAGGATGGAAGATGCCTTTGACTATATGGAGATAGATGACGAGACAGTCAAAATGAGAATATTTGCTCAGAGTTTAGGAGGAGAAGTGAAGAAGTGGTTTATAGGCCTACCTCCTAATAATATCCATGATCTTCCCTCTTTACATCCAACCTTCATAAACAAATGGGAAGTCAAAATCAATCCTCTCCAAATATTAGCAGAATATAAGAACCTTAAAAGAATCAGGGAGAGAGTGTCCATGACTATTCTACTAGATTTAACAGTGTCTACAATGATCTTCCACCTCACATGAAGCCTCCATAAGGAATGGCCCTAGTGAAATACCATGAAGGATTTGATGCTGACATGGCGTATCAGTCAAGGGAGAGAGATTATAACACATTATAAGACATGCAAAAAGGAGCAGTGAGTGTAGAAGAAAACCTATAGGGATGACACTGCAAGAATGAGGGCTAAAAAGAAGGTAACCTATAGGGATGACACTGCAGCTTCTTCATCTGATTCCAAATATGATAGCCTAGCCAAAAACATGGAGAGGATAGAAAGAATGATAGAGAAAATGGTTGTCCAAGTCAATAACCAGAACAGAAACCAAAATCAAAACCAGAACCAAAACTTTAGGAGAAACACCTCTCCCAATAGGCAAAGGGACTCTGATCAACAAGTAATACCCCCATTCGAAGAAAATTTCCTTGTTGAGGATGAGGGAATAATAGAAGAATCAGAGGGAACCATCATAAACATCGTGGAAGTAGATAACCAAGATCACACCTTTCCTATAGAGGATAATCAGACCTCATACTCACATTGGGATGAGGAAGGGTTAGAATTTGAAGACTATAGGTTAGGATTCGAAAATGCCATCATGCAAGTCCGAGAACAATATGATCTCAGAAGCAAAAAGAACCTAGATACTCCCAAAACAAAAGCTTCTGAAATCACCATCAAGAAAAGACCCGAAAAGACTGCTAAAGTGACTGCTGAAAGCAAAAAATCAACAACTGAGAGTTTTGGCAAAAACAAAGAAAAAGACATCCAAACTACTGATAAACCAAGTCAAGAAAATAGAAGAACTAGCATTGCAGCTACTGCTCTTGAAAAAACAGTTTCAAACAGTGTACATAGTGAGAATCAGCAAGCTGATTCTCACTATGTACACTTTTTGAAACTTTTTTTTCAGGAGCAGTAGCTACAATCCTAGTGCTGCTATTTTCCTGACTTGGTTTATCAATAGTTTGGACATATTTTTATAGTGGCCAATAAAATAGAATTGAACCTTTCAAAGAGCTAGTCTCCTTTCAATTTGGAAAGTGAGATATCCAAAATCAAAATTTCAGTCCCTCTCACTGAGTTGGCCACCCAAGATGCATACAAAGGTCAAATTTTGAAATCTTTGAACTTAGGAGAAAATAGTGACACTGTCAATTTAAACAATAATCAACCAACTCTTTTGTTTGGACCACAAATAGAAGGGAAATTTCAGGAAGGAGTGGTTCCTCCCTTCTATGTCAGTCTCAATATCCATGACAAAATATTGCATAATTCCATGCATGATTCTGGGGCCTCACACAACGTTATGCCAAAAGTGATTATGGAAAAGCTAGGCCTAGAGATAACCATACCTTATAAGGATTTATATTCATTTGACTCTAGCAGAGTGAAGTGCCTTGGCCTAATCAAAGATCTTTGTGTGAATTTGACCCAAATCCCAGCCAAGTGCATGGTAATGGATGTTGTAGTGGCAGATGTACCTCCTAAGTATGGCATGTTGTTTTCAAGGTCATGGGGTGCCAAGCTACAAGGTACAATGCAGATGGACATGACATACGCCACAATCCCTATCTTTAGCCAGATTAGAAGACTATATAGAGAGGCACACATGAATTTTATGGTTAGCAACCCTGAGAAACCTGAAAATTCGCCTCTGTACTCTGTCCATACAGATCTGGACTCTTTTATCCCTTACAATGATGAACTTACAGATGAGCCAGAGCTAGAAGACAGAGATTTAAATAATAGAGTAGAGCCCACAGATCTTAACACAATAGAAATTCTAGATATAGAGGAAAACTAGAGAGAAACTTTAGAATAATGTACTGAATCAAAAGACCAGAGTGAACAAAACCAAGACTGCAAACTGTGGATTACTCATCACTCTGAACTCCATGCGAATCCTAAAGAAAAAAACACTACACAGCCTGGTGCATACCTCAGAATATTACATAATGGTGAACACAAGATTAGAGATGAAAATGATAATAAGTCTGCAAACAATCCCTTATGGAGAATGAAATTTGATGGGTCCTGCACTAGAAAGAATGCAGGAGATAGAGTATGGTTGTACAATACTGAAAACAACTATGCTGAGAGTCATGCCTTCAAGCTAGATTTTAAATGTACAAACAACATTGCGGAGTATGAGGCTCTCATCCTAGGATTGAATCTTTTGAAAAAACTAGGAGCCCAAAGGATAGTTGTACATGGAGACTCTAAATTAGTCATCAAACAAGTGAACGGAGAGTACAATGCTAAGCATCCTAGATTACGGGCATACATAAATGATGCCATGGATCTGCTGAAAACCTTCATAGAATATGAGTTTGTTTTTATCCCTAGGGACTAGAACATTATTGCAAATGGATTGGCCTCCACCGCTAGTTCATATCAGAGAATACCTAGTGATAAACGTATCATTATTCAAACAAGATATAGACCAGCGGTGCCAGATAATGAGAAACATTGGCAGGTCTTTGAGGGGGACAAACAGATAGAGGATTTCTTGCTTTGCAGGAACGAGTTCGAATTGCCAGAGTCGGGTCTTAAGTTTGATGAAAGCAGTTCGGATAAAGAGCCTCTTGATGAAGAAAAACCATCCTGTTCTATAGAAATAAAAATGTTAACCAAAGAACTTGGAACGCAAAGAAAATAATACATAAACGCGGATAAAGAAGACATAAGACAAAAGCATACCTAGAGGATTAGCACCCTTAGAGGACCTTTTTGATTTTAACGATATGGCAAAGAAACCCACTATAGAACACACTGAATCAGATGTTGAAGAATTCAATATAGGTAGCGAAGATAAGCCGAAAATGATTAAATTAGATAAATCCTTGCCAACACACATCAATAATAAATACATTGATTTATTTAAAAAGTTTTTTGATGTGTTCGCTTGGAGCTATGAAGACATAAAAGCCTACGACACAGAGATCATCCAGCATAAGATCCCATTGAAAGAAAACCAAAAACCCTTTAGGCAAAAACTGCAGAGAATTAACCTAGTACAACTGCCTCTTGTGGAAAAGGAAATCAAGAAAATGTATGAGGTAAGAATCATAGTGCTTGTGAGGTTTTCCGATTGGGTATCTAACCTTGTAGCTGTGAGAAAAAAGACGGGAGAAATCAGACTGTGCATTGATTTTAGAAACCTTAACAGAGCCTCCTTAAAGGACAATTACCCCTTACCAAAAATGGAACACATCCTACAAAGGGTAGTTGGCTCAAAGAGGATATCATTGTTATTTGGCTTTTCAGGATATAACTAGGTCTTAGTACTCGCAGAAGATCAACTAAAAACAGCTTTCACCACTCCGTGGGGCACGTTCATGTACATGAAAATGAATTTTGGACTAATGAACGCTGGTGCAACCTTCCAAAGAGCTATGGACATAGCATTTTCAAAGGAAATAGGTCACTTCATTGTAATCTACCTTGATGACATAAAAGTTTATTCCAAAACCGACGAAGAGCACGTTAAACATCCGAGAAAAGTATTTGAGAAATGTAGAAGGTTCGGGTTATCCTTCAATCCCAAGAAGATAGTATTCGAGCTTCAAGAAGGTAAAATTCTTGGCCATATTATATCAGAAAAGGGAATTAAAATAGACCCAAAAAGAGTTGAGGGAATACTGCAGATTAGCCACCCAAGAAACATAAAAGAACTGCAGTCCTTTATTGGGAAAATTAACTTCTTGAGGAGGTTTATTCCCAACTTAGCCGAGCTCCTTAGGAATATGAATAATATGCTCAAGAGAGAATTGGGAGTTAAGTGGAATGTAGAGGCCAAAAAATATTTTGAATTAGTTAAACATGCACTCACCCGAGCACCAGTCCTAATCAGCCCAGATTTCACAAAAGATTTCCTTATTTTCTCCTTTGCATCAGAGCATACAGTGGCTTTTGTCCTGTTGTAGAAAAATCCATAGGGATAGGAGCAGCCTATTGCTTTCTTTAGCAAATCCTTGAGATATGCGCCCTTGAAATATAATATAATGGAAAAACAGGCTTATGCTTTGGTAAAGGCCTTAAAGGACTTTAGGGTGTATATTCTGCATTCTCACATCATTGCCTACGTGCCTAACATAGTGGTAAAAGAAATTTTGTCACAAGATCCAGATGGCAAGAGGGGAAAATGGATTGCTGTAATACTAGAGTATGATTTGGAGATCAAACCCAAAAAACTTGTCAAAGACCAAGGCTTAGCTCAATTAATGGTTGAATATAACTTGCAAGCCCTTGACATAAACATGGTAGATGCTTTGGATGAACATGAAAGGTTACCTGCTCCTACTATTGAAGAACAATTCCAAAACTCACCTTGGTATGCTGACATCTTGTATGTGCTTACAAACGTTAATGCCCCTCCTGATTTATCAAAGACTAAGGCAAGGTTCCTAAAGCTAAAAGCTAGAAATTATTGCATTTTAAATGAATGTTTATACTGGAAAAATGCAAATGGTTTGTTGCTTAAATGTTTGCTTGAAGTTGATGTAGAGAGGGTCAAACATGAGTTCGATGATGGAGGGTGTGGAGGCCATCTATACTGGAAAGCCACTGCCAACAAAATCCTCAGGGCTAGCTATTACTGGCCCACACTTTTCCAAGATGTACATAAAATTATAGTTGCCTGCCATAAGTGCCAGATTTTTTAGGGCAAAAGAAAACTCCTCCCTTTACCATTACAACCTATCACTGTTGAAGCCCCTTTTCAACAGTGGGGCCAAGATTTCATAGGTGAAATCCATCCTGTTTCATCAACCTAACACAAATGGATTCTCATAGCCACAGACTATTTCACAAAATGGATAGAGGCCATCCCTACTATGAATGCCATAGATTTTTTCATCATAAAATTCCTTGAAGACCACATCCTATCTAGATTTGGCTGCCCTAGGAAGATTATCACTGATAATGCTGCTACTTTTGGTTCCAAAAAGATGATTGATTTTGGTCACAGGTATCATATTGCACTTGGTCATTCTACTGCTTATTATCCTAAGGGTAATGGGCTAGCAGAATCATCAAATAAGAGTTTGGTGACTATCATCAAGAAGCTGCTGGAAGAGAATAAAAAATCATGGCATAATAAGTTAGTGCATGCTTTGTGGGCAGACAGGTTGAAAAAAAAGAAATCCATTGGAATGTCCCCATATCTGCTTGTATATGGGGCAAATGCAGTGTTCCCTACCAGCTTGGGGGTACCAGTGATAAAATTGGTCCAAGAAATACAATCAGAAGAGGACAACATGGTAAGGAGGATCAATCAAACTATACATCTCCAGTAAAAAAGAGAAGAAGTCTACAACAGAGCTCAGAAAGTGCAAGAGAACATCAAAAAATCGTTTGATAAAATAACAAAAGCCTGTGATTTCAAGATTGGAGACAAGGTACTTAAGTGGGACTCTAGGAGAGAGGACAAGGGTAAGCATGGAAAATATGACATTTTGTGGCAAGGTCCTTACATCATCCAATCCACCATTGGTCCCAATGCCTTTTTTCTGCAAGAGTTAGATGGTACAGATCTGTTTTGGGGTCTTGTCAATGGCAGGATACTCAAGCATTACTACTGCTGAAGCTCAGAATTTAAAGTTTTCACTTCCATTGTAAATACCATTGCTATGCTTTGTTTTCAAAAAAGAGAGAAAAAACATACAAAAAAAAGAGAAAGAAAGGTTCAGATAAGCTCAAAACTTGAACCTCTGAAGTTCCAAAAGAATGGCTCAAACAAGCGAAAAACCTGAGCCAAGGAAAGGGAAAGGTTGGTTCTAATATGCCCAAAACCTTAACCATCAAAGAAAGAAGAATAATCAGCTCTAACAAGCTCAAAACTAGAGCTGAAATGAAGAAAGAAAAGTGACTCTAACAAGCTCAAAGTCTGAGTCACAAGAAAAGGAAGGATGCCTTAAAGTTTCACAATTTCAAGCCTTCACATTTTGGTTTCAATTTCCTGGAAAGTTCGGTTCATGTGCAGCTATCTTTATGCCATGGACCCACAGCAAACCAGACAGTCTAATCCTAGTTTGAGTGTTTTTAAATTTCTGTTGTAGAATGTAGAGAAAGAAATCTGCTAGACAGTTTAATCCTAGCAGATATCAGTGTAGGTAGAGAAGCTATGAGGCCAACTGTCTAATCTGGTCTCATGGAGGAAAAAGGGTAGAATTAGATTAGTGTTTTATGCTTTCAATAAAAAAAAATGATGAAGAAGGTCTGCAAGTCTAAATGCACCTTGAAGAAAATTTTTTAAGACTGTACGATGGGTAAGTAGATTGTTGGGAGAATATTTTCTCCTTACTTAATATCCATCATGTTTGTAGCAGTTGATCAAAGAAGAAAAAGATGTGTCAAAGTACCAGGCATCTGGCCTACCTCCAAAGACTATTCTTTGAGATTGTTGACACCTTCAAGAAGATGCCATCCCCATGTGGAGCCACTGTTAGCCACCTATAAATTTTTGACATAGCAAACAGGTGGCTAAGAATGTTTCTGAGCCTTCAAGAGAAATATTTCCCTTGAAAAACTTTCATTCTTGAATCCTCTAAGTGTCTTTTTCCTTTGAAGAGATCTTCACTGTTGTTTCCACTGAAAAAGCCCTGCTGTTTTGTGAAAAGAATGCTTCAAAAGGCCTCTGTAATTGCCCATTTTCACTCATTTCCCTTCATTTTCATTAAGCCTCCTTTTCCTTTTTAGAACCTCCATATTCCTCTAAAAACCTCCAAAATCACCCTAAACCTCTAAAAATCTAGTTTATTGGTTTAAATCACCCTTTTCCCCCTTTACCGAAATCCAAAAAAACCCTCAAAAACCTTCATTTTTGGCTTTAAAAACACCCATTTTCATTGAGGCCTTATGCCCCTTTTGGCCTAGCTCTTAGCCCCTTTCCTGCATAAAACCCGGTGCCAGAACCAGGCTCTAACCCTCGGGCGCTAATCACAATCGAAACTTTCTGTTAACCACCTTTTCCTTGTTTCTTATAATTTTCCGATGTGATGAGAATTTGTTCTATTGACCTCCGCTGCAATCTCCACCATTGATCATCTGCCGATCCAAAAGCCAAAATGACAACGCACTCCATCGCAAGATTTCCACCTTTTCCTCCTTCCGACTAATCCTGACCATCGATCCTTTGTAGATTCGACGGCCAGCACAAAATCGCATCGCGCTAACCCAACGTCCCCTCTTTTCTTTTTCCCCGATGACCGACTCCCAGATTTAATCCTGGCCGTTGAATCCACAAGAACCAACGGTTGGGATTCGTTCGCGCTTTGTTCACAGAGCCCATCATCCGATCCTACTGATTTAATATGGACCATTGATTTCCCCTTTAATTCGATGACCCTCGCATGATCGCTAATCGCAAAGTCTTAAGTGCCACCCCTTTGTCCCCTCCGATTTGCATCCTCCGATTCAATCCTGACCGTTGAATCCACAAGAACCAACGACCATTTAACCGCGCTCCGCCCCTGTGCCCTCCATCATTTCCCCTTCGATAAAATATTGACCATTGATCTTCCCGTTGATCCAACTGTCTGCGCTAAATCACAAATCGCAAAATCAAAAGAACCACGAAGTTTTGTCCCCTTGCCTTTCTCCGATGTGATTAAATCTCCGTCGTCCATTTTTCCAGATCCGACGGTCCAGATTGCATCACACACCACCTTCCCCTTTTCCTGTGCCACTGTTCCACCAATTCCCGATCAAATCTTGGCCGTCCATTCCATAGATCCAACGGTCAGGATTTAATCCGATGTTGGCTCTCCCCACTTTATCACCCGCACATATTTTTATATCACGCTCTCATTTCCACCGTCAGATCTCTTCGCCTTTCATCCAACAGCTGAGAATGCATATCACGTAATTTTTGTGTCCAAGGTTTAATTCTTCAAAATTGTGCGATAAAAGCGGTTTTGGGGAGGACACGTGTCAGGCAACGAGGTATATCGTGTTTTTTTTTGGAAAATTTTCAAACTGCTTTGGAGCTGCACGAAACCTGCAGTTTTTTCGCTAAAACACCTCTTCCCCTTTGCTCCAGGAAGCTCCATCTGAAGATCTCGACCATTGATATGTTCTAGATCAAAGAATCACATTTCATCGCGTTCCCATCCATATTTCTTTCATCAGACCTTCCAAAGGATTTCATCGAAGGATCCCCACCGTCGATCTCTTCTAGTGATCCGATGGTCCACATTCAATCGCCCTCCGCCCTTCCAGTCCCACCACCAAAAGCCTCCGATTTCATTCATTCTACTCTTTTTCCTTTGTATTCGACAACATTAAACTTTTATGTTTTAACACTAAAAGTTTTTCTTCCTCCTAATTCAGTCTAACCTCCTGCACCGGTGAATCTCGACCGTTGATCGCCACTATCTAATCTAATCCAACGATTCGGAACCGTCCTCGCACCAGACTTTCACCAGGCCAGTTATTCACCATTCCGTAGCGATTTTCAGCCTTTCTTCCACTACATCCACCATTTCCATCGCTGCACCTCCACCCTCCATGGTCCTCCAAAACATTCTCCTCCACTCCCATGGATTTTTATAACGTGTTTATTGTAATTTTTCAGGGTAACAGATGGTAAAAAATCGCTCTCTGTCTTACAGGCACAGACAGAGAAAAATAGAGCACAGGGAGATATTTTTAGAGCCAGAGATCGCAGAGGAAGGTGCTTGATATGGTTCAAACGTGATTTTCAGTAAAAATCCGAGTTATTAACTCTGTTTCAAATCCTCTGATGCCTTTGAAACCTGTGTATCCACAGACAAGACAGAAGAGAAGCGGCAAAAGAGTATCAGTGACAGTTTAAAGAGATTAAAAACCCATTATTGAAGATTAAATGATTTAATCTAGTGTTTAGAGGAGGAATATACAGATTGAAGACCTTATGAATGATCGAGAAGGCCTAATAAGGCCTAAAGCACTTGAAACAAGCCATATCAGCGTTTCACATCAGCAAAATGATTTTTTCCCAAGAAAGGACGAGTTCCCGCAGTGTTTTTGATTCTCCATCAAGGTCCTGAGAAGATTACCACCCTGACAGAAGTCTTTTGATTAACAGAGCATTAGTTACAAAGTATGGCAGGCCTGAAATTCATTTATCTACCTTGTCCCAGAGTACAAACAGAGTACAAAACAGCCAAAAAGTACTTCAAGAGACATACCTGGAGTTATTATCAGCCTGTCGAAGGCCACTGATTCATCCAAAGGGTACTGAAAGTCAATACAAAGATATTAAGATAGAATGGGATGCAAAAAATTTCCCCCTCTATTTTAATGAGCCATTTAAAAGTTCTATCTACCTCTACTACCTCTCTTTTCAGCTATAAGAACTCATGAGAAATACATGTTGTTGGTTGGATATCCGTGGATTGTAAGCTGTTTCTTGAGATAGAGTTCTGTGTGTATCAGTTGTAAAATAGGCTGGGAGATGATTTCTAGTTGAATACAAGTTGTTGGACAATGATGTATGTGACTGGTGTTGCTCTTTAATATGACAAGCATGTTCATTGGATCCTGATCTAAATCAGTGGTGATGTGTTCTATCTTTGTCAATGCTTCCCTTTGTTACTCATCATATTTCATTTCTCTGATAAGAATCAGTAATCTGGCTTAGGATATGCTGCTGTAAAGTACCCTAATGCTTCCTACTCTTCTTATCTTTGATGTTTTCTGCTAATTGTGTGATTGAAGAACAGATTCAAGATAATTTAACCAGTATAGTAGTTGGTTCTCCCTACTTACTGATGTATGAATTTAGAGTTTGTTTCTAGATGTTGTTGTCTGGTTTAGCTGAAAGAATTGGGATACTGGGAGGTTCAGAGCTAATTCTGTCTCACTAGGGTCCTTTTCCAACAGTTTAGCCTTTCTAAGATCCCTTAAGTTGAATTTCAAAAGCATTGAAAGTTAAAAGTCTTTCTCTGATCTTAGACTTCACTTTGTGTCAAATCTTCAATGTTTTCTACTATCTACAGAGTTATCCTCATAGGAGTTTGATCATAGATGGTTAAGGCATGCCCTGTCCCTAGATTTGCTCCTAATTGGTCACCTTGGAAGGTTTCCTTGTCATTCACCTTCATTTCCTTATTGTTTCATCCCATACTATCATCTTTAGAGATCCTCTGTTTTAGATGACTAGCCATTTGAAAGCCTTGGATATTTAATTGCAAGTAAACCCTTTTATGACCCCATTGCCCAATGGACTTTAGTTTTCTTTGAATTATCTCCCCATTGCCAAAAATCCTTATTTTCTCACTTCTTTGTCTTACATTGAACCCTTCTTTCATGTTTCCCAACCAAACAAACAAAACAAACAAATAATAACCCTTATGCCCTATAACTAGCAAAATACCTCATATTGAGCCTAAAGATATATATTTCTTTGCCTTTATAGAGAGATCCCTCTCTGGATACAAGAGGGCTAGATCCTAAGATCCCAAAGTGGTTTGAAGTTTTCTTGTCTTTTGGTATTGCCAAATCTGCCAAAACATAGGAACCAAAACAGGATGTATGGATGAGGAGGATGAGTAAGTGGTTGACAACCTACTTGCAGATCTATGATACAGGGCATCAAGAAGCATGGTTGTGCTGGTTTCTTTTGGGTGAGTATGGTTACTACCCAACATATCACATTTGCATGATCCATGCCATATATATTATTGATGATATGCAGTAGCAGGAGGCATGGTTGCACTAGTTATTGTTGAGAGAGTTTTTCCATCACATGACATAGCCTATGTCCATGTATGTATTTTTGTTTGGGACATGGCATAACTCTCACATGATGTAGTAGAAGGGAGCTTGGTTGTATTGTTTGGATGTGACATTCCACATGTCGATGAATATGTTGTTTCTCTATGACTTGCATCATGATGATGTGAGATGGAAGCAAGAATCCTTGTTGCTTTCGTTACTATTGGGAGAATATGGGCTAACTTTCTCCCATACATTGCATGATGATTGTAGAGGTTGGAAACATGAGGCCTTACTGCGTTGGCTTCTGTTGGGAGATTATGGTCATTATACATGGTATGATGATGATGTGGTCTGGCAGCAAGAGGCATTTATGCGGTGGATTATTTTGAGAGAGTATGCTCTCATATTTGGGTTAATGATGATTTGGCATGGCAACAAGAGGCATTGCTGCGGTGGCTTCTATTGAGAGAGTATGGATCTCTTACTTGGTTTAATGATGATTTGGAATGGTAGTAGAAGGATTTTCTACAGTGGTTGTTATTGGGAGAGTATGGTTTGACATTGTACATGTTCATCCACATGTCTCTACTTCTTATTTTTCACATTGTTGGGGTGATGCTTTGATCCAACAAGGCCAACGAGGCCAAGGATGGAAGCATGGAGATGTAAAATCCACTTCATGTAGCATGGGATGGAGAGATTGTTTATGATGGGGGAATTTCCACTTGGGAAGAGACCACTTCACTTTATGTATCTCATGTAGAGAGGATCTTGGACAAAACATGGTGGCCACTTGGAGACTCATTGATGGGGAAATGCATCTAACTTTTCAGTTATAGGCCCTTCTAGATATTCTGGAGAGGCAAATTTGGAGATGAGCATGCATTACACATTGTAGCAGATGGGGACACCCTCCATATGAGGATGCCATTTGGAGGGGGATGGATTGTTGTAGCATCCAGTTTTGCGGTTGCTTGAGGACAAGCAAAATTTTGGCAGGGAGGATTGTAATATTCCCAAATTTCCACCATATAATTGGAATATTAGAGTTATTAATTTTCTTAATTAATTAAGTAAATAAGAGGGTGGAGGGACCAATAAACCCCATAGATGAATAAAATCCAATTTTGATGTGTGTATGTGGATAATTTAGAAGTATATCTGTATTATGGAGTAATGGAGCAGCTTCTTAATTAAGGAAGAGTGGAGATCATGGATCATTAATGAGAAGATCATGGAGATCATGGAGGAAGTCAAATGAGATCACGGTGCAATAAAAGTAAGATCATAGAGCACTAATGATGAAATAGTGGAGGAAGTGGTGCATCTAATGCACACATGATGGAGAGAGTGGGAATTAAATGCAGAGATGGTGGAGAACATGGAGAGACAACACAGTCTTCATGGAGGATAGTGGCCACTTGTGCAACGTAGTTATGAGGTGGGCCAGGGATATGGAAGGCTCAAAAAAAATATAAGGAAGATGAAGGAAACAATAGAGGGAGGCTTTATATTTTGATTATTGATCTATTTACATCTGGATTTTTCATTTTACATATCTATGCATGCTTCGGTTGTTTAGCTAAGTCTGCAGTGTTGTTTAGCACACAGGTGTTTCCAAGCGGAAATACCACCCTTACCCACAGGGGACTTCGAGTGCCTCCTCCAAAAAGGTTTCTTTGAGCTGCCATACATCATCAGGCATTGGTGCCACATTAAGCCCCTCTCTACATTACATTGAGTCTCAGGAATTATGCTTTCCTGCTTGAGGGTTTGAGAGGAGGAGGTTGTTTCTAGCATTTTTAGCTAGGAAACTGGTGGAGGATTCATCCTTTCACCTTGGGCTTCCATATCAGTCTTCCAAGAGAAACATATTGATATCTAGAATTCAAGCCAACATTACACACCTGCATGCAGCAAAAATTCCCCAATGGATTGCATAGTCCAGTCCTGTAGATCTATTGGAGGAGGGAAGTTTCTAGTATTTCAGCTGGAAATTCTGTGGGGGATCATCTCCTCACTTTGGGCACATTATTTCCATCATTGTTGAGATTCATTGCAACCTATAGCATCAGGCTATAGAGCCTCCATCATTGAAAATGTTTTTTTACTCAACTGTTGTGTATTCAACAACTACCTTCAGTGGAGGAGGAAAGAGGAGCTAGATCTCGAGCTTCTAGCTTGAGGATCCAGTGAAGGAATCAACCCTTCAAGCATAGATATGACTGAATAATATTGCATCCATATTATGATTAGTTCATGCTTCAGATCTGCATACCCAACAGTTATATGTTGTAGGGCCTAAGAGGGTGATTTTCCAAGATTGTCAGATCTGGAAATCCTTTCTAGGTTATCTTAGGTATTCATCATAGAGCCTAGATATGGAAATCCTTTCTGGGTTATCTTGGGTATTCATCATAGAGCCCAGATCTAAAATCATGGCATCATCTAAGATTTACAACTGATAGATCTACATTGCTATATTTTTCTGGTATTTGTAGTCCCAACATTTGCAGCAGGGACAACGCAATATTCCTTCCAGCAGTCCAACAGTTACGTGTCCCTTTTGTGGGAAGACTTCAGGATCATTCTAGCCTTCTTCTTTGGCTTGAGTGTCTCATATTTTGAGTATTGTTGTACTTGTATTTTCACCTCCTAATAATAAAATATCTCAACTATTTTGTATATTTTTATGGTGTTTATATTTTATGTTTAGATTGTTGCAGTTTCTAGCTATTGTGTTTTTCTATTCCTATCTTTCCCATTTTGGGATATTATAGTTTTGATTGTTTTTGTCATCACTTTCCAAAGTGTTTTCTGACCAAATGGAAACGAATATCAAAAAATCAAAAGAATTTTTTTTCCAAGAATGGGCCAAAGAACACAAACCTCCTTCATTTTTTTCATAGGTGCTATATATTGGAAAATTTATATGCATATTTAGAGCCTATGTTCCAGGTTTTTTCATATCCTGTTTTAGTTATGATGCTTAGGTGCATATTTTGAGGATATGGAGTGGAAGTTTTGGAAACTGGGAGGGGTTTATCTCAAGGAAACTATCATATAAAAAATATCCTTATGTTTCTTCACATATATCAGGATTCGAGATATATGAGCTAGACTTTGACCACTATTTTTCCAGAAATTCAATCTTTGTTTCACTGCGAAACTGGTTAATGCACTACAAAAGTAGGGAATGGGTCAAAGGGAGGTTTTCAAGCACTTTAGATATTATCTAAGACATTTGATACCATCATAGGAGTATTTTAAGGATACCTATTTGATTCGTTTGGACAGAGAGGGACGAGAACCATATAGAGCATGGAAGCCACATTAATGTGTTTTGAAACCAGCTAATGTGTTGTGAGTTTGGATAGTCAACACTCTTCATTTCAAATTTCAAATTTTGGAATTCTATAAGTTGTTTAAGTCATGTGTATATGTGGAAAATTATCTAAGGAGTTGTATTTAATGTTTATTTGTCAATATTCCAAGTTTATTATGTATTAGGAAAGTTATAATAAATAGGTCAAAGGTAGTTTCCTAGTACCTAGGAAAGTGGTTTTTGTTTGCTATTTTCATGTAATTAGTTTTATCTATTAGGAGAACAGATGGATTTATACCCCCTTAGTCTTATGAAGACAATATTTTATATAATTCATGAATTTTAAATTTAATGTAGAAATTGTTGGTTGTTGGTTGAGTTTAGAGAAGAAGACCTTTGTGCACTGTATTTTTGAAGACTTTTTGCCAGTGAAAGAATGGAATATCAGTGATTTGCAGGGACTCTTGTGTCAAAATTTTGGTTTTTTGTGCTCCTTTGATATAATTTTTTTATATTATGTGTTTTCATCCCTTTGATGTGAACCTTTATTGCTTGGAAAAAACCAGATGATTGATTCATAATTCATCTTTAATGATGCTCTGATTAGTTTTTCAAGCTATTAATGTTTTCATGTTTAAAAAAAAACTTTTGAATTCATCCATTGTTTGATGCTCTAATGTGTTTGTATTTCACCTTTTCTTCCTTCAACTCCTTTAAAAATTTGATCTAAAACCACTGCCAAAGCTGCCTACCTTGCTTGTGTGGAGAAAAACCTCTATTTTCCAAACATCTCATTGGACAAAATAATATTTGAACATGACTACATGTAGAATAAATTTTCCCCTTTTCTCATCAACATACCTCTAAAAAAAAGAAAAGTTGAGCTTACTACCTAGTCTAATATCTTATTTGTTAAGCAACCCTAGTGAGAGAGCCCTCTCTAGACTAGAAGAGCTAGATTCTGGCCTAAGGTGGTTTGTGGTTACTTATGGGATTCCTTTTTCAGCCTAGGAAAATCACAAAGTGATAACAACATAAACCATTCAAATAAATCTCCATGTTTCTAAGTTGATGAAGAAATTTCTATTCCAAGAGAATTTGAAAAGATAGATGTTTATTTTCCGCCATGTCATCCAATCATTTCCTAGCTTCCAACAAAACTTTAACAAAGCCCAAAATCCTATCTAGCAACAAACCATTGTTATCATGCTCCAAAATCTCTAAAGGCTCTGCCATTTCCAAAGAGAGCCATTGGGAGTGAGTATATGAAACACCCCCAGGCTGAACTAGTCTCGAGGACCAGAAGAAAGCAACATCCCATAATAGCCCAAGAGATTCCAAAAAAAATTTAAATAAGTTGTGCAAGTACTCTGTGACAAGTCAGATTGAAGCATAGAATCCATAACCAAACCAAAATCCTTAAGAGGGTAATGAGAATACTATTGATGGAATTTGCAGGGCGACGATATTAACTCCAACCCTATGCACAATGATTATATCTTCTTGTTGATAACAGTTTCCACCAACTCCAACCAAAGGAAAAATATATACAAGTACCACCCCAGCCAAAACAAAGTTGTGAGTGTATGCAACTTGATACTAGGAATGTGCCACCAGTGAGTGTTTTTGAAATTCATGGCCAAAAATTTGGATGTTGTCGAATGAAAGTTCCCATTAACCTCAATAAACACACTTAGGCATGGCCATAGTGTAAGGCATGAAACCTAAACCCAAGGAGGAATAAATCTCTAATGATGTCAGTCATCTGAATGATGTTCATACATATTAGGATTCTGAACATGGTTAAGGGATAGGGGGAATAGTTTATTATGCCATGATTTATCTCTATTCTTCCTTGTCCAAGGGAGGATCCTTTTTCTTACAACACATTTGCCATTGAGGTGAAGTGTCTATACACATGAAAATGATCCAAGTTCTCAAACTGAGAGGTGATTAAGGAAATTATTTGAAGAATGGAAGGATGGTATAAACACGTTGCTTTATTGGCCTTAATAACTTGTTGGCTAACATGCATTGAATCACAAAAAACCAATAAATTGTAAATTTTATTTGCAATAGCTTGTCCCAGACCCTTCCACAAAGAAATGAACTCATCTTGGTTGTTTATCACAGAACCAAGACCCCAAGCGAATTTGAACACTTTTTTTTCATCAAGGCTAAATAAAACCACTCATGGTCCTGCCTCCCCTAGATTTCCAATGGATGATCCATCAAAGAATAAAGATTATTTATTTCTAGTCACTCTCCACTGAATAAAATTTGACCTATTGAAACATTGGCTTGGAACCTTATTGCAAGGTGGGTGAAGCGTATGATTACTTGGGACATGAAGTTGTATGTTTACCTAAATCCATTCACCATTTTTTTTAGTTTATAACTTCAAGCTTCTTTTCATTGTATACCTAGGAGGAAATGGATTCAAAGAGAAGGGATGTTGCTTTGAGAGAAACCAAGAGGAGGTTTAAATAATACTTTTTTAATATGGTTTTGTTTCTTGTGATCCAAATAGACGAACATAGAAACTTAGAGAGGACTTCCTAAGATATAATTGGCATAGATAATTCCTTTTTATTCCAAGGATATTTTTATTTCCGTAGCTCAAAGATTTACACCCTTGATTCAGGAATAGAGTCAATATACACAAAAGAAAATGTTGAACACCAAGTCTAAATAAATTGGACAAGACCATAATAGATGAGATATATTTTCCTTTGAATTGAAACACAAGACAAAAGATGACAGATTGTGGATATTTAGTTTCTTAAGAGTTTTAGCAATGAGGATTATTTAATGAACAAGAGTCCAACAAAACATAGTAACTTTTGGAATGTCATCCTTGCTCCATGTTTTTCACCACAATCTAGATGGAGGAGGATTGGGAAGTTTCTTAACCAAATGCGAATATCCCAATTTTTCTACGTATTTATGATGTGGGCTTAACTTCCATGTTTTTTAATCTTGCATAAAGAAGGAAATAACGGTCGTACCTTTTAAGTTGGGAACCAGAAAATCCCATTGGGACCTATTGAGGCCTCAGAAATCCGTGGCAACAACAAAGGGGGATAACCACCCGCTCTGGACCTTAAAGCAGCTCCTTTTCCATTTGGGGTAGTGGCTCCGACTGGGTGTGATGGGACCAGTTTCCCAGTTTTGGTTTTTGGATGATAACTTGTTGGGTTTATACCAAAACATTTTGAAATGATGAATTACTACAAACTAACACAAATTTAACTCTAAATGAAAGAATTTGAATTAAATTTAATCTAACCCGGGATACAATATCTCAATGCAATCTAGAAAGATATCTATTGAATCTGTCATGAAATCAATTCAGATTTAATAGAATTATTACCATATAAAATGATTCTCTCGAAAAATTAATTAATCAAAAGAAAATTAAACATATATCGCATTGTCTGATGACCATATATAAAATAACTAATTTCTATTTTTATACTGTACATTAGTGCAATAGATATTTCAGACATAAACAATTAATTTCATACATGATTCATGAAAGGTGCATCCCTAATTTTCAGAAACAGAAATAACATACATGATATTAGTACCAGTTGTGTATTACTCTGTCTATCAGATCAGTGATAATAGGTCATATCCAATCCTTCAATCAAAGATTTGTTCAAAGAATACAAAATTGCACCAGGCATTGATCAACAAAATGATGTTTATAACTCAATATAATTGTGTTGCATTATTTCATCAAGGCATTCACAAACTTACTTACAATTAAGCAATCTTTGCAAATGTTCTTAATAAAATTCTGGACCCTTCTCTAAATGCATGAGAAGGGTTTAAATAATAAAACTAACTGCAAACTAAATTAAATATTTTACAAAAATGTAGAGGAGGTTTCAAACAACCTTCCTCTAACTTGAACAATAATCTAGGAATTAAAAACTAAAAATCCTAATTTTAAGGCTTTTGCGTCTTTTGCGGAGTATGGTCACGTAATTTGCAGATATCTAGCATTGTCTTGAGCTGAGGTGGCTGAGATATTTGTGACCGGATTTGATTCTTGAATATGGAATTTGAAATTGTTGATTGAGACTTTTTAGCCGATTCTGTGAGAAGTAGAAGAGTTTGTTGCTGATGGTAAGGTTTGATCAAAAAATTCCAAGAATTTTCTTGATCAAACTTATTGACTTTTCTGATTACTTCTTCCTGTTGTTCTGCTCTCTGTGTCCATTTCAATTATGTTTATTTTTTCAATGAAAACACATCATATGTGTTTTCTTCAATAAGTCCTGTTTTGAACAATTGGTCACATAAAAGCTGTATGACCTCATTTGATTTGCTAAATGTCTTAATTGCTGCTTTTTCTTCTTGGGAAATCTGTGTTTTCCACTTTGTAAATAATAATTCTCCATGAAGCTTATCTATCTGAGGTAGATTAGCTTGTTTTCCCATCTCTAAATCTTTCCATTGCATATGTTCTTCAATTTGTTTTTGAAGTTTCTCACATTCAAGTTTTTGAATGGCAATTTGTTGAATCATTATTTTATTGGAATCACAGTAAGAATCAATCATAGCAACTTGATTACAAAATTCCTTTTATTTCTTTTTTGTCATTATATTTATCTCAAGTGTTTCTTTAATGAACTTTTATGATTGTGATTGATTCTGTAATTCTTCCATGGTTCTCTCCAGCTGTATTTGTTTATCTTTAAGTTCAGTATGATGTTCCAACTTAAGTTTTTCAAAATATTTATGGAACTGTTCTGAATTTTCTTTGATCTATTCTGTAGACTTGACTTTCTCTGTATCTAACATGTGTTCCAATTCCTGTATCCTGGATTCCCTCTACTTCAAAAGTGCTTTGATTTCACTTGCCTTATCTATAGTAGCTTTAGCATAAGCTCCTAGATATTGTGACAGTTTAGTCAAATGTTCAGTGGGATCCTCTAATGAATCTTTCCAGAGGACGTCAACTGATTCATCTGTAGATTTAAGAGTCGTTTCATCAGTCCTTATTCTCTTATTTCTTTTGACCACAACTCTATGGCTGGGACTGTAGAAGATATCCAATGATGGAATGTCTTCTATTTGAAAAATTATTTGATCTGTAGAGTGGGCCGGAATAATCTCTCTGCTCTGTGTTGCTGGGATTGTTTGTAAAGGGTTGACAGTCTGAAGTATCCTTTGGGAAGGCTCTGACGTTTGAAAACTTGCTGCTTGACCAGTATTGACCTTTCCTTTAGAAGTCTTTATTGCTTGGGAAAATTGTTCCCATTCATTTATTAGGTCTTTTCCTTCAGATGATTTAGATTGATCTTCTATGATCTGAACTTTTGGAACTACTTTTGTATTTGATTTAGTGACATTGTTGTTTATTTTTCCTTGCAACTCTGTATCTTTAATAATCTGGTCAATTTCCAAATTGGTCTTTGTAGATTCAACCTCATCTTCAGATTGATCTGTCTTATTAGATTGTTGTTGAGACTGATCAGATTCATTTTTAGAATCATCCTTCATTTCTTCATCAAGACTAACACTCGGAGTATGTTTTTCTTCTCCCATAACTATCAAATTCCAAGGGACATTCTTTAATCTCTTATTTCTGTATTCCTGAAAAGCTTTGGTATCTTCTTAACTTGATTGATTGGAAACCCTTTTAATAACATCTGAAAAATCTTCAACTCCCTGAAAGAAGTCATCAAACTAATCTTCTTCTTTTACAAAAGCCTTGGTCTTAAGTCTTTCCATGTAATTCTTAATTTCGTCATTGGGATCACACAGTCTCTCGGGCATAAATGCTAGATTTAACATCTGAATATTAGGAGCCTCTTTGTACGTATGGCCAATATTGGCCAAAGAAAAAGTACCGCACTGTACAGGGAATGAAGGCCAAATAGCCTTTTTGTCATCCTTTAACTGTTTGGTGACACCATTAATAAGTTGATAAGCTATTTCTCTTATAGATTTGAGGCTTCTGCGATGATTATTTTGTGTAGAGAAGTTTTTAGGATATCAGTGCCTGTTGCAGAGATCTTTGTTATCACTTTTGGCCATTTATCCTCAAATAGTTTATACATAGCCTCCCATGATAAGACACTGCAATCCTTGTTACAGACAGTGTCTGAGAATAGCGAAGGCATATCTGTATCTTCTAAGGACGATGCTTGAGATATTTCTTTACCTTTCTTACTCATCTCAGACTCTCTCAATTTGATAACTGAATTCCTGATAATGAAAATGAAATATATCATACAACAAGCATTTAAAAATATGTATCAGAAATTTATTTCAAACTCATGCGAAACGTTGTCAATATTATCAATCATCTCTTCATAATTCATTATGATTTCAAAATTTAATGCTTGACATGGCTTCACCTGGCTTCACATGCAATGCTTATTAATTGTTTAAAGCTGTTAAGATCTAAAATTCAATCCGATATGACATAAGTTTCTTTTCACACGCTAAGATTATTAAATGCGCAAATCGCATTTGATTTCTTATAATATTTCGTGATTGTCTTGTAAACATTGAAAAATGTGATCTGCGCAAATCGCAGATCGCAAGATTTAAAGATATATTTAAGTGCATATTATAAGTCGCACATGATGCGATTTGCGAAAGCGAAAAATGGATGCGATGCAAAAAATATTTATATTTTTGAGTTTATTCACTTCCTCGGGTCCGTGGTTATCGTAACTTTTATCACTTTGTTCCTTTAAGTTCTAACTAAATCAAGTGTGATGCGAAAAAGGAAAGTAAAGCTTTCTAAAGAGCGTATTTTTCTTGTTCACAGATTTTATGCTTTAAGATTTCTTTTTGAAAAAATAACATATATGATGAGCGATGCGCCTTTTGGGCAGGAATTTTATTTCCTAAGTGTTTTTTGAAAGTATTTTTTTAAAAAGGATTTTCTTATTTATTTCAAAAGGGTCCCTATTTATAAAAATAAATGGGGGGTTGTTGTATAGTACAACAGGACCCAAGACAGATCGAAATATATGGTCTTAAACATCCTTTTGGTTACCCTCATCATCCCAAATAATGATATCTCTTAATTTTAAGTAACCTTTCTACTTCATCCAATTGGTTGATTCTCAAAATTTCTCCTTTCCAACTAGGGGGACAATGGAAGAGAATTTATATTTCCATATATTAATGTCAACACCATTCCCGGAATGTCAAAAAATATGGTCAATGATAATTAGGGAAACCTTTTCACATAACTTCCAAATTTTGGATCTAGGACGAGACTAGTTGACTAGTTCAACCCTAAGAAAGTGGGTTTTATTAAAAGACTTCTTATGAAAGGCGATTTCCACCATTCCTCCAAGTTTTAAATGAGCCTCCAAACAATTTTTGGTCTATGAGAAACATTCATATACAAAGGATATTTCGAAACTAGACCACCATTTTCCTTTGGGAGATGAAGGATGTTCCAATGCGCAAGGTGAAATTTCTTTTCATTGCTGTTCTCACCTTGATATTTATAAATTTACGAATCATAAGAATTATTTAATTAAGAAAATATTTTGGAGCCAGTAAACTAGAGAAAAGGTAAAGGAGAAGATATGATAATATGGATTTCACCAATATTACTCTTCCAACTGTGGTTAGCCATTGAGCTCCCTATGGCTGGATTTTATTTTTGAATTTATTTAAGATTTCATATCAACTTTCAAAGTTAGAGGCACCCAAGGAGATTAGGATTCCAAAACTATCATTCAAACTCCAATGGGAATTCCAAAACCTTGGATATCTCCAAAAATTTTGTAACACAATTATTCCAACTGAAGATCGTACTCTCTTTTTTTTTTACTAGGCCCCCAAAGACATCAAAATATCGATCCAAGACTTCTCTAAAATTCACAATGATTTTCTTTAAATAACTTCCCAATAGAAGCATGTAATCAACAAACTGAGAGCGATTAAAATCCTTAATATTCCTTGCTATAATTATTCCTTTTATTCTTCCCTCAACCCTTCCCCACTCCAAATTCTTGCTAAGCCTCTATGGTACGATAATGTATAAAAGAGGGGAGAGGGGGTTACCTTCACCCATGCCCCTTGAAGTTAAAAATAAATTACAAGGTTTACTATTTACTAATGGATAAATCCATGGATTACTAGTATAAGCTTTAACCCAATTAATGAACATCTGATAGAACCCTAGTTTTTCCAAAAATGAGAATTAAAAAGAATGGTGAACCTTATCAAAAGAATTTTCCATGTCAAGTTTAATTACCATGCTTGGCTCACCGCTTGATCTAGGTGGATATTTTCGACCACCCACCTATTCCACTTGGACCCCCAACATTATTTACTTTCAGTTCCCTTAATTCTAGCACAAATTTCTATCTTTGGAAGCTTTTCAAGTCCTAAACTTCCAAAGTTTTTTAGAGGTACTAATTTACATTTTATGGGAAAATGGAGAGATCATAAAAGTTCTAGAGGTATTCAAAACACATTATTATGATAGCCAAATGGATACCATATGCCAAAGTTATGACCCCAAGAAGTTGGAGGTCCAACTTACCCCCATGGGACCCAAAATCATTGGTGCTTCATCCCTTAGGGTTAGGGTTTCAAACTTATTCTTTGTTATAAAAATATCTCCAAGCCTCATTGTAACATAGTTCAAAAGGCATGTTGCCATCACATCTCTTCTCAGAGATAAGTTACCATCGCCCGAGCTAGTTTTCTCCATTTTGCATGTATACAATTTTCAGTACTTGTTATTAATTAACTGATTTTTTTCTTTTCTTTTGTTGTATCTATGTGTTCTGTTTAAATCCATATTTAATTTAAATCCTTCATAAATCCAAATCATTTCTTTCCTTTTCGGAGAGGATATCCTCCTTAAAAAGGATCACGTTGTCCAGAATTTATTTGTGCTTCATAAAACCACCTTGGTTTTCCAATATTATTGCAGGAAGAGTTGCATAATGAGATAGGCTGAAAAATAGAGAAGAAGGAAAGCTTAGAATATTTTGGAATAAGAGTTAGGAAGGAAGAGTTAGTATTGCATCCTAGCTTCCATTTCTACGTAGATGCATTCAACATTCTCAGAATGTCCTTTTTAATTAGGCCCCTGAAGGATCTATATAATCTTATGGAAAAATATTCTAGGCTAGGAGATTTATCTAGGTCGAGGGATCATATGGCGTCAGTCACTTATATTTACTCAATTGGCTTTGTGAGCTGGGATTTCTTTGAATCTGAGAGAATCAAGGGGAGGAAAGAGATAAATGATTGCACCTATCCTAGATCATTTTCCATGGCCTTAGAGTAAAAATCCCTCAAGAATAAGAAGGCTTACTTCTTGATCTTAGGGAAAGAGGATATTTTAGGAAGACCCTCTAGAGTTATTTATTTCAACTGATTCTTGATTTCCCGGGCTTGAGCTTGTTTCTAAAAAAAAAAAAAAATACTTATCCCCAGCTGAGGCCCATAGGCTTATTGACTTTAACCACAAATTTTCCTCTTATTTCTTGCAGAGGTAATGGATTTTCTTACTTAATTGTTTTTCCTTTTCAATGTGCCACTATGTAACTTGGTAGTTTTCCATTAGGGATTGATGAATCTCAAGAAACTTGATAATATCAAGTTTTTCTTGACTTCAAGGATTGAAGTTATATTTCGCCCATTTTTTTAAAGATTACTTCACCCTTTTCAATTTGGTTTCCACACAAAAGTCAAAGATCCATTTACCATAGTTTCCAATGATTATTTTATTAAGTCTGAGACCCATTCTTTACAAACCCCCCCTAGGTTGAAAATGGGATCGGACCAAGTTATTTGAGAGGATCTATAGTTAGCATAATAGGCCAGTGGAATGAATCCTTCTGTGAAAAAATTAATGACATGCACACTATTCCTTTGAAAAACCAATCACTATGAATTAGGAAGTGATCCTATCATGTTGTTAAAACCAATCACTATTCTTCAATTGGAACATGTATATTTATCTTTTTTTGGAGGAACATCCAATAGATCCCATTTGCCAAGAAGTTATTCCAGCCTTTCCTAAAATGGATCTTTGAAAACACTATCCCCATGTTTCTTTGAGGGATATAAAACAATGTGTAAATCTCCACATGCAATATTGTTTATGTGCCATTGTTCTTCATTTAGACTGATTATGGAATCCCAAAATCATCCCTTTTCATTGTATAGTAGTGGAGCGTAAACTTTTACAAATGAGAGTATTTATTTTGTATTATGATATTCTATCCTAACCACCACCCAAAATCTTGATTTAGCATTGGATTTTAGAAAAAAAGTAAGAATCTAGACCAAATATCCACAAGAGCTCTGTGCTATACTAGAGTTGTCTCTCAAAACAATTCTTGACATGGATAAGATCTCTTCTTTTGCTAATTTGAATTCTTGCAAAAATAAAACTTGCAATTTTTTCCTTCTTACTAAATATTTTATAGCATGGGATTTAATAGGTTTTCCCATTCCCCATATGTTCAAGAAAAACTTTCACTTAATTTAGAGTAACTTGACTTACCTCCTCCATACTTTAAGCTCCCTTGTTCCCTATTGTTCACATTCTTAAGAATTTTTTATATTTGTGATTGGTGGCCTAGCTTAATGTTTTGCTCGAACTCTTCTTTCCTTGCTTCCTTTTTATAAGGCCTTCCACTTTTTTCTTATGATTTTCCATATCGTGGATGGTGGATTATCTTCTTAGCACTTCTTGTTAGCACCTTTCTTGTACCATCTATTAATACTTGGGGCTCAAGGGACACCTTTTCTAACCCTTTCTCCCAAATTTCAAGAATTGTCACGGTGGATGGGCTTTGATGACACTGAGATTTAACAACATCAGTGACATATGCTTCCCTTACTAAGTCTCCCTCATGCATCTCTCCCTCTCCCTCATGATGGCAAAACTCTTTCAAGAGTAGCCAAGAAAGCCAAGCCTCCTGTTGCCCGGTGTCATAGATATGCAAGTGACTCACCTACCTCTTGCTCTCTATCCACTCCCATTCATCCATATGTGGATGTCTCCTACCATGTTCCACCTTGGTACCCTCCAATGAAGACTACCATCCTCCCAAATCAAATTTCTGTTTGTGCATTTCATGGGATGTTGAAATGCAACTCCTTAGAGATCTCCTAGAGAAGATATCACACCAATGACTATCTTGAATCCATTAAGATCCAAGTGTGTTAGAGGAAAAACCTCCTCATAGGCCTGCACAATGCTCATCCCAATAGATCCATCACAATGATGAAAGAAAAAGTGTCTCTCATTGATCAACTGCTCATCCAATCTCGTACAAGTATAATGGTCATTAGAATGCTCTAATGATAGCTGGACCCCCAACTATTCACTGTTGCATAATGACTGTTTGGTCAATTTAGTGTGTCCTAAATTGCTACATTAATTTATCAATCCGGGATTCGTAAGCTGATGAAGTGTGGCGCACTATATGTGCAAGATAACCTATCTCTTACTTTTTGTCGTTTTATGAAATTCTAAAAGACAAGTATGGAGACAAATATTCAAGACAATGATGTCCTTCTAATGATTTTCCAAACTTCAAAATAATTTTAAAACACACAATGACAAAATTAATTCTTCAAAGAAAATGAAATTGCATCACTATTCTAGTCAAACAAACAGTGAACTACTGATCATGAAACTCATTATCCTTGCTGCTGTCTAACACAAAAGAAACTGTACTCAAAGAAAATCAAGAATTGCAACAAAGTAAATCTAAATCAAATTACATCAACTTATATTCTGATCCCTCACCATTAGTCCAGCTATGGCTTTCGGAGGTAACCATAAACAACTTGAGCAACCTGATATCTAATTTGCAGAAAAAAAAACTAATATCAAACTACACACTCATACTTCAATCCCTCACCATCAGTCCAGCTGTGGCTTTCGGAGGTAACTGAAAATGACATGAGTAATTTAATATATCTAACTTGCAGAAAGTAAACTAATATCAAACTACACACTCATACTTCAATCCTTCACCATCAGTCCAGCTGTGGCTTTCGGAGGTAACTGAAAATGACATGAGCAATTTAATATATCTAACTTGCAGAAAGTAAACTAATATCAAACTACACACTCATACTTCAATCCCTCACCATTAGTCCAACTATGGTTTTCGGAGGTAACTGAAAATGACATGAGCAATTTAATATATCTAAATCTAACTACTGAAGCAAATGTGCAAGACTGAAATAAACAAACAGTACTGTAATTAAACAAAAACTAAGAAAAGTAAATTAGCAGAAGGACAATATTGATTCCATGTCATTAGTCATTATAAAAATATGTGCAAGTGCCCGAGCTGCCTATTGTAATCTGAAACAAGAACACTGATCAGTTAACCACAACATAAAACATGAAAGATTATGGACAGAAGTAAAATGTAAAGCATGAAAGATTATGAACAGAGATGAAGCATAAATACCATGAAAGATGCAATTTATAAACATGTGAATGACTTATGGCACAATGAACTTAAAGAAATAAAACAAGAAACTATACAGTAATGCACAAAACCTCAGCGTGTGCAGGGGCCCTCTGCACCAGCCTCGGGCAACAACCTTCAAATACGAATTACGCTTGGAAACAGAGTCTTCTTATATATTAAAATGCAGTCATAACAGAGAAATGATATTACAGCACAGTGGCAACGCAATTACATTACAGAGCTATATGGAGGCTAACTATTATGCGTATGAAAACGCGTTATTTATAAGAAAGGTGATATAACTAATTCCCTAAAGTTTGTGCTGATAGAGACACGTGAACCATCACGTCCAGAGATCCAGCATCATGGCCGCGGTGAGGAGTAAATCTATGAAGAGTGGATGTCGTATTCGGCTTATGGAGCCATGTATAGGTGTTGATGTGTCTCCCGTAAATTAGAAACGGTCATACAAATCTTCACGTGATGAGAAACAGAGTCCTGTCACTGTGGGACTCTACGGTTGACTTCCACTTGGCCACCTTTGACCACAGCCTCCTTCGGTGAATTTTCCTGAGCCAATAGGACACGATCCATGTCCACATCATTTCTGACTTGCCCATGTGGCTCGAATTGCCTGAAGACACCTGCAACATAGAATTTCACAAAATGGCTGCGGAAAGTTGCAGCAGCTGCGGAAAGTGGCAAGATTCCGCAGCTAAATGAGCAAAAATCTAAATCAAACAACAGACACAAAACATAGTTAAAAACCATTTTAGATGCTCTTTTACAATTAATATGCAATGATATTGACGACTTAGAAGGTTCAGGTGAATGAAAAAGGTCTAGAAAGGTGTATAGGAAAGATGCAGATTTGAGACTCAACATACCCCCACTGTGAAGGTGTTGCATGTCCTCATGCAACCAAAATTTTGATAATCCTTTTTCAATTCATATGCCTTGACACTTCAGCCAGTACATCCAGTCCTCTCCTCCTCTTCCTTGGTGTTGCTAACATCCTGGGCTTTTTCATCAAGCATCTGAATTTGATATTAATCAGTGCTCTGCTTAACTTCTGGCATTTCTTCTTCAATTTCTTGTTCTTCTTCTGCCATAGTCCCAGATGTAGCATGGTATTATCATGAATGATCTTGTCCAATTTGCCTTGTTCCTTCAATGTTTCATTTTCATTTTTAATGTGTCTATTTAAAAGCTCTATCTCAAAGACTTCTTGTTTCAGTGATTGGAATAGATCATCTTGTGCTGTGTGAGGCTGAGTGGACGAAGTACTGGGACCCGTAGCTGCTCTTTCTAAATATTCTATATAATCATATACTTCTTGTTGCTTTGGGTCTATCTCAGGTGTCGTTTTTATTGGGCTATCCCCAAAATTCCGTGGAGGAGAGTTTTCTTCAAAATCTGGCTGAGAAGGGCTCATATCAACGTCTAGCTGGGAATGGGATGGACTATGTTCAATGTCTGACTGAGAATGAAATGAACTAGGTTCATTGTCTGACTGAGAGTGAGACGGAATATGGCCAGCTGGGGATTGTTTAGATGTTTCTTCTCCCAAATCAATAAAATGTGGTCCTTTCGTTTGCGTTTTCCTCAACTTCCCCTTAAGCCTAGAACTTCTTCTTATACGCTGTGGACCACTGTCTTTTTGCTTTTGTTTTCCTTTCCCTCTCTTCTTGGCCATAGATGAATGTTCTTAAAGGTGAACTAGTCTCTCAGATAACACTTGATGATCTTCTTCGGAAGAAGGGGTTTGATGCATAGCCTTAATACTTTTTCTCTCTTTTGATGTTATTGGCTTTTTACCCTTGGTTTCTTTCTTCTTCATTTTTGACAGTCTCTCTTCCCTACTAGTTCTTTCAACTGTAGTAGTAGGAGTACTTTGAATTTCATCATTTTTTCTCTTTCTCCTACTCCTTCTTGATGTACTACCTTCAGGAATTTCTTGAGGTTCCTCAAAGAAATTTCTAATAAAAAATTGTTCCCATGTGTCCTTCTTCTCTTTTAACTATTTTTCAATCAAAATTTTCACAAGACCATGGTGATATAGATGTGGTTCTACATCCCCTAAATTCTTCTGAACAGTCACAGACATCTTCTTCAAACTATTTAATAAAAAGTATGGCAGATTGAGGGTCTGGTTATCTATAAAATTCATCAGCAATCGGGTATGGTACATATACATTGACCCAAAATGGCCCTCACAGGTGATAAATTTTTGAACAACTAGCAGCAAAGTAGCCCATTCCTCTTTCAAAGCATGAACAGGAATTCCTCTTTTAAAAATAGTTATGTCCATACCTGGGTTATGTAGAATCACTCTCCAGGCTTCATCACTAATGCTTTTGTTCTTAAACCAACGTTCACCCTCTTGAAGAAGTGCCGTGGTAGATGCTATAGATGCCTCATTCACCATAAACTTAAGGTCTCCAATATCTACCTCCAGGCCATTGAAAGACCTTGCAAAAGCTTTTGTCACCTCTTTATGATAGCCTCTAAACTTTTGGATAAACCGTAGCCACTTTTCCTTCTTCAATATATCCCTGACTTGCGGGTATCCTTCCATGAATTTAGGTCCCTCTGGTTCTACTCTCAACAATTTACCCATCCTTCTTTCTGCTCTTTAAAAACTTGCCTGCGTGAGGAGGGTTCAATGGAAGTAGGACGGCTGAATGAACGGAAATGAGCACGATGACCGTAGGTAGATATTAGAGAGTGGGTATACAGACTGTAGCGTAACAGAGAACGAAATGGAGTGAAGCGGAACAGAGAAGGGTTACGTGAGCACGGCGGAAATGCGGCTATGAGATTAATAGAACAATAGGAGGATTATAACACATCCGGCAGTGTTTTAAAATTTGGTGGCTGCAAAATAAATGTAAGCACGTTTATACAACGGCTACGGATTTTATGCGGCTGAAAGAAGCCGTAGTCAAATCAACTACGTTTCATTGTCACAGGTGGAATATCAGAGTATGAGTGAAGATCGGAGGTTTAATTATGGGACCGTTTGAGAATGAATGCAAGGATTGTGGGAGAATTGTACAGAGATCATGGAGTGGTTACGGAGTTTGTCAATACAATCATTGCACATAATGGAGCTTATGGTTTATAACTATATAAAAATGTGTTTTAAATGCCATTTGAAATAAATTTTTACTCATACCTTGGAATTCTTGCCATTTTTCCTTGGTCTTCAATTAGTTGCTCCTCATTGATATCTTGAATTCCCCATGTCTTCATAATTGGTCCTCATACCTGCATTTGATTTCATGATTATGGAAATAACATCTGGCTGTACATTCTTTTGAAAAACAGAGTGGTAGCTGCGGAATCTGCTTCTGGCTGCGGAAACTGGTGTCAGCTGCGGAAACAGATGTCAGCTGCGGAAACTGACACAGCTATTATTTGGGTGAATGGAAATGAACGGATGAAAATTGACTAAATGGAAATGGTCATGAAAGAGAATTTTATTGGTAAAATGGAATGAAATAGATAAAATGAAGTGAAATGGAATGAAGTGGAGTGAAATGAAGTGGAATGAAGTGGAATGGAATGGAGTGGGTGGTCACAAAACTTGTGAAATGAAAGAGAGATTTTTTTTTGGAAAATATAGGGTGTTAGGTGTTCCTGATTTTCACCCTACATTTTCTGTATAAGAATGCCAATCAATGATTGGTTTTCAGGCTCATACAATTTTTTTTTTTTTTAACTGAAAGGAACAAAAGCTAGGCTGGTGGAGAAGAAGAATTCTTCTGTACCAGCCTGATTGCAGAATTTTCTTGAAACATTTTGACAAATTCCTCTTTGGAGAGTGGCTTATGATAAACTTTCAATCTGTGGCCATTCACAATAAGAGGAGTTTGAAACTCATCAATGGTCTTGATTCTTACCGCTCCATTGCTAAAGATCTTGTCAATCTCATATTGCCCAAGCCAATGAGTCTGAAATTTTCCTTGAAAATCTTTAAACTTGGAATCAAATAACAATGCCCAATCTCCTTCTTGAAACTTCTTCTCTTTGATGTACTTGTCATGCCATTTAGCTCTTTGATATTGAACTAGATCAGTTCTTAAAATTGCTTCTTGTCTGATCTCATCTAGCTCGTTCAATCGCTCCATTCTATGCTTTTGGGCTTCTGATAAGTCCATCCCCAATTGAACTGCTATCTTGAAGGTCTTGACTTGGAACTCAATGGGGAGCAGGACTTCCTTCCCATAAACAAGTTCATAGGGAGAATGTCCTGTTGTATTTCTCGATGTAGTTCTGTAGGCCCACAAGGCTTCAGGAAGCCTTTCTGCCCAATCTCTTCTATGTAGATGAACATTTTTGGTGATGATACTTTCGAGAACTTTGTTGGTAGACTCCACTTGACCATTTGCTTGTGGATGGTAAGGAGTAGATATTCTATGCTTGATTTTGTATTCTTCTATCAGCTTCTCCACCAGGTTGGATGTGAATTGGCTTCCTTGATCTGTCACAATTTATCATGGAACACCAAAGCGAGTAAAAATATCCTCATAAAGAAAATGAACAACTGAATTTTCAGTAGCAGATACTAATGCTTTGGCTTTTACCCATTTAGTAACATAATCAGTACAAACCAATATATACTTCTTTTTCTTAGATGGTGGATTAATAGGTCCAATGAAATCTAAAGCCCATTTTTCAAAGGGTTCAATGAGTACCTGTGTTTGCAATGGCATTTTATTTGAAAGGGTAGGTTTCCCTACTCTTTGGCAGCTGTCACACCTTTTGACATATTTTTTTGCATCTTTGAAGAGGGAAGGCCAATAATATCCTAAAGAGAGGATTTTATAGGCCGTCCTTTTGTCTGCAAAGTGTCCGCTGCATGGTTCATCATGACATGCATTAAGAATATCAGGCATTTCATCTTCCCTGACACATCTTCTGATCACAAGATCTGGCCCTGTTTTAAACAATTCGTTAGAAATCCATGAATATTTTGAACTCTCCTGAATAATTTTTCGTTTTTCACTTGGAAATAAATGTGAAGGTAGTTTCCCTGTAACCAAATAGTTAGCAATATCTGCATACCAAGGAGTCTTAATAGTTACTGCAAACAAGTATTCATCATGAAACTTATCCTCTACAGGAGAATCTTCTTTAGTATTCTGAATCCTAGACAAGAAATCAGCTACTGTATTTTGTTTTCCTGGTCTATCCAACACAGTAATATTGAATTCTTGCAAAAGTAAGAGCCATCTTTTCACTCTGCCATTAGTAACAGGTTTGTTCATTAAATATCTAATTGCAGAATGGTCAGTATGAATAAAAGTTTCATAGCCTGTTATGTAATGTCTAAACTTATTCATTGCATGAACAACAGCTAAAAACTCTTTTTCAGTCACAGTATAGTTCAACTCTGTGGGAGTCAAATTTTTACTGGTATAATAAATGGCATAAGGAACTAAATATTTTTGACCCAACACAGCTCCTAGAGCTGTATCTGAAGTATCCGTAGAAATATGGAAAGGGAGTTTCCAATTTGGTCCTCTCAAGATAGGTGCTTCAGATATTCTTGTTTTCAAAGTTTCAAAGGCTGATTGACAATCAGGATCCCATTTGAATTCACAGTCTTTGGTAAGCAATTTGAAGAGTGGAGATGCTATTTAGTGAAGTTTTCTATAAATCTTCTATAGTAACTAGTAAATCCTAGAAAACTTCTAACATCTCTTTGACAATTTGGAATAGGCAACTTGGAGATGACTTCAACTTTTGATCTATCAACCTTAATCCCATCTCCTGAAATATGATGTCCTAAAACAATACCTTCAGTAAACATCATAAAGAATTTTTCATGGCTTAATGAAAGGTTTGTTTCTTTACATCTTATAAGAACTTTTTCCAAATTTTCTAATGCCTCTTCAAATGAATTACCATAAACTGTAAAATCATCCATATAAACCTCTACACAATCATGGATTAGATCAGAAAAAATTCCTAGTACTGCTCTTTGGAATGTTGCAGGTGCATTACATAACCCAAAAGGAAGCACTCGATAGGAAAAAGTTCCCCATGGACAAGTAAATGTGGTCTTATCTTGATCTTCAGGTGCTACCTAAATTTGATTATAGCCACTAAAACCATCCAAAAATGAAAAGTACTTTTTACCTGCTAATGTATCTAATACTTGATCGATAAAAGGCAAAGGAAAGTGATCCTTCAAATTTGCTTTGTTCAATTCCCTGTAATCAATGCATACCTTCCATTTACCATTCTTTTTGGGTACTATAACCAAAGGAGAAACCCATCGGCTATCTGAAATTGGATAAATGAAGTTTACATTGAGTAGTTTTTGGAGCTCTTCTTTCACTATCTCCCTAAGATTTGGATTCATCCTTCTTTGAGGTTGTCTGATTGGTCTATTGTTTTCCTCAATATAGATATTATGGATGCAAGTATTAGGATCAATACCTTTCATGTCAGTATACTCCCATGCAAATGCAGTAGAATGTTTTTGCAAGATTTTGGTTAGTTCTTCTTGTTGTGACTTTTCCAAATGTTTGTTGATATTCAATGTTTTTCTTGGAAAAATATCAATAGTAGAACTACCAAACTCTTCCATAGAGTAAAGAGACATTTGCCTTGATGATAAATATTCTATGTCAGATTCCAATTGAAATTGTGTAGGGTCATATTCTGAAGATATCTCAAAATTTTCTAATGTGTTCATAATTTGACTATCCTCACTGATTTCAGAAATGGTAAAGACAGGTTGTATAGTGTCCTCATCATCAACCCATTCATTTTCTCCTACTTCTGTGATTGCTTTTTCTGGAGGATACAAATTGAATTTCTTTGTCGAATTACCATTAGAAATGTACATATCCCCATATCTACAACTAATAAAAGCATCAGTTGTGGCTAGCCAAGGTCTTCCTAAGATAAGTGGGTGCCCTCCTAGATTACTCTTGGGAGTCAAAATCATAAAATCTACCGGATATTCCCAAGAATCTAAGGAGACTAAAATATCTTCTAATACACCATCTGGTTTAATAATTGATCGATCTACAAGTTGCAGTAAAGTAGGTGTAAAAAGAAGGTTAGGAAGTTTTAGCTGGTCCATAGTTTGTCTACTCATAATGTTGATAGTAGCCCCTAAGTCAATCAATGTGTTTGGAATTTCTATCCCATTTATATGTGTCTTGACAATTGGACTTCCTGGATCTACATACTTCCGCATGGTAATTTTTCCCATCATAATATCTGCAATCTTTCCTACCAGGTGGATTCTTCTTGTGTCTTTTAGTTTCCTTCCTGGTCTTTTGAAACTCAACTCCTTTATTGTTTTTGATAGAATAGGAATCTCTCGAATGGCTTGTAGCAAGGGAATCTTGATACAAAAATTCTTCAATTCATCTAGAAAATCATAGTTAGGCAACAAGATTTGTTTTTCCACCCCCTTGTTAATTTGTAGTCTTTCAGGAAAAGGAGGTGTAGATGAAGATGCAGGTTGCTCAACTATAGGAGTTGTGGGTGTTAACTTTTATTTTTCTTTTTGAATGTTTGAATTTTGAAGAGATGCTTCCTTAGAACCCTCATTGACTTTAAGAGAGTCCTCCTCAGAGGTATCTTGCTCTTGAATATCTATAGAAGGTTTTTCTAAAACTCTACCAGATCTGAGTTGTACATCATTGAGAGGAACAATCATATAGGTAGGAAATTGTTGTCCTTCTACCATGTAAGTGTTCTGAGGATTTTTATTGTTAGGATTTGGCAATGGCTGAGCTAGAAGTTGATTTGTCTTTTGTTGGTATGGGAGCATGAGTTGAGGATTTAGATTTTGTTGAGAAGGTTGTTTTTGTGGAAATGGCAATGAAAGTTGTGGATTTGGGTTTGGAAGTTGTGGAGCTTGTTGATTTTGAAAAGATGGAGGATATTGATAAAATTGAGCAAATCTCCCATAAGGATTTTGCATCCCTTGTACCCATGGCCGATATGGATTTTGATGTTGGAGCCAAGGTTCTTGCCAAGGATTCCAATTTGGTGGGGTTTGAAGATTCATAGGGTTGTTAAACCCTTGAGTTTGTTGTCCCTGCCAAGGTCTTCTTGCAACAAAACAAAGAGATTCTACTGAATTTGGGTCTTCTTGAAAGACAGCTTTGAGTCCAGGAATTGAAGGAAAATCCTTGATCTCATGATTCTCTGAGAAAATTATACATGTTTCTACAATTTTTGCATCCAAGGGACATTCCCTTAAAGCATGTTTCTTCCTACATTTCGGACAAAAGATGGCTAGAGCATCTGTTTCTGCTTTCTGCTTGTTTTGGATTTTAAGGGTGTCTAGTTGTTCACTAAGGCTCCCTAAGATATCGGTTTTGAATTCATCAAGCATGTTACCAATCTCTGCCCTACTTACTGATCCAGTTGCAGATTTGTTAGCCCTAATAAGAGAAGGATCCCTAGGCCCTTTTCCTGTTTTAGATTTTCCTCTTGAGAGATGGACACATAGTTCCGTTATGTCACGAAGTGGAAGTTGAGAAATGTCTCCTTTCCCCATCATGTTTAAAATATCTATCCATTCATCTCTAATGGATTTTAATATGAGGGCTTTCAAGGTTTCATCATCTAAGTTGCTCATCTTTGCTCTTTTTAAGTTGTATTGAAATCTTTCAAGTAAATCTTCCAAGTTTTCATCTTATTTTTGCATCATTTTGAATACCTCATCCTTGTGATTGGTGGGCATACAATAGTCCAAGTATCTATCCAAATTTTTTTTTTTCATATCATTCCAAGTCCTAATAGATTGAGTGGCTAATCCCATGAACCATTTCAAAGCAGCTCCCTTCAATGTTGAAGGAAACAGTTTGAGTTTTTGAGAGTCTTCCATATAGTCATAGGTTCGACACACGACTTCAAACTCAAACAGAAATGTTTCAGGATCCTCACTTCGCAATCCATAAAAGTTAGGGAGGACAGATGGTGAGATATTTTTCATTGTTGCATGAGTTTTCTCATCAACTATAGGGAATCCAAACAAGTTGTCTCCTTCCCTATTTCTACCATTATTTCCTTCACCATTGTTGTCTCCATTGTTTCCTCCTCTTCTACCTCTACCTCTACCTCCATCTATTACTTCCTCTGCCATGATAGTTTATTTAGAGTCCTTAAATTCCTCTAGTTCTTCTATCAAGGGAGGATGAGAGGGAGTTTCTTCCTTTTCTAAATGAGATTTAGTAGGTGGTATAGGAGAATCCTCTAATTCAGCTGCTCCTTGAATTCCAAAAATCTTAAGGCTAGGGGTAGATGGTGGTGAATATTGTCTATGCCTTGAAGAAGATGGAGTTGTAAAAATCGAACTCTTGGCTTTAGCTATAAACCTTCCCCTAGAATCTCTTGCTCTATGCATGTCATTTTTTATTTTTATTTTTAAAGTTGGGCTAATAATTCTCTTTCTGATCTTCCAGGTCACACTAGGTGCAAGAAGAGAGCATACTTAAGAAATTACTGAACCAATAACTCTCTTTTCTGATCCTCCAGATCACACTAGGTGCAAGAGGAGAGCATACTTCAAGAAGTTATCAAGTTTTCCCTTCTTTTATTATTATTTTTTTTTTTTTTTAAGAAATTGGCTACCTAGTTACACTTCCCCGGCAACGGCGCCAAAATTTTTGGTCAATTTTGTGTGTCCTAAATTGCTACATTAATTTATCAATCCGGGATTCGTAAGCTGATGAAGTGTGGCGCACTATATGTGCAAGATAACCTATCTGTTACTTTTTGTCGTTTTTGGATTTTTATGAAATTCTAAAAGACAAGTATGGAGACAAATATTCAAGACAATGATGTCCTTCTAATGATTTTCCAAACTTCAAAATAATTTTAAAACACACAATGACAAAATTAATTCTTCAAATAAAATGAAATTGCATCACTATTCTAGTCAAACAACAGTGAACTACTGATCATGAAACTCATTATCCTTGCTGCTGTCCAAATACAAAAGAAACTATGCTTAAATAAATCCAAGAATTGCAACAAAGTAAATCTAAATCAAATTACATCAACTTATATTCTGATCCCTCGCCATTAGTCCAGCTATGGCTTTCGGAGGTAACCATAAACAACTTGAGCAACCCGATATCTAATTTGCAGAAAAAGAAACTAATATCAAACTACACACTCATACTTCAATCCCTCACCATCAGTCCAGCTGTGGCTTTCGGAGGTAACTGAAAATGACATGAGCAATTTAATATATCTAACTTGCATAAAGTAAACTAATATCAAACTACACACTCATACTTCAATCCCTCACCATTAGTCCAGCTATGGCTTTCGGAGGTAACTGAAAATGACATGAGCAATTTAATATATCTAACTTGCATAAAAGTAAACTAATATCAAACTACACACTCATACTTCAATCCCTCGCCATTAGTCCAGCTATGGCTTTCGGAGGTAACTGAAAATGACATGAGCAATTTAATATATCTAAATCTAACTACTGAAGAAAATGTGCAAGACTGAAATAAACAAACAGTGCTGGAATTAAACAAAAACTAAGAAAAGTAAATTAGCAGAAGGACAATATTGATTTCATGTCATTAGTCATTATAAAAAGATGTGCAAGTGCCCGGGCTGCCTATTGTAATCTGAAACAAGAACACTGATCAATTAACCACAACATAAAACATGAAAGATTATGGACAGAAGTAAAATGTAAAGCATGAAAGATTATGAACAGAGATGAAGCATAAATACCATGAAAGATGTAATGTATAAACACGTGAATGACTTATGGCACAATGAACTTAAAGAAATAAAACAAGAAACTATACAGTAATGCACAAAACCTTAGCGTGTGCAGGGGCCCTCTGCACCAGCCTCGGGCAACAGCCTTCAAATACGAATTACGCTTGGAAACAAAGTCTTCTTATATATTAAAATGCAGTCATAACAGAGAAATGATATTACAGCACAGTGGCAACGCAATTACATTACAGAGCTATATGGAGGCTAACTATTATGCGTATGAAAACGCGTTATTTATAACAAAGGTGATATAACTAATTCCCTAAAGTTTGTGCTGATAGAGACACATGAACCATCACGTCCAGAGATCCAGCATCATGGCCGCGGTGAGGAGTAAATCTATGAAGAGTGGATGTTGGATTCGGCTTATGGAGTCGTGTACAGGTGTTGATGTGTCTCCCGTAAATTAGAAACGGTCATACAAATCTTCACGTGATGAGAAACAGATTCCTGTCACTGTGGGACTCTACCGTTGACTTCCACTTGGCCACCTTTGACCACAACCTCCTTAGGTGAATTTGCCCGAGCCAATAGGACACGATCCATGTCCACATCATTTCTGACTTGCCCATGTGGCTCGAATTGCCTGAAGACACCTGCAACATAGACTTTCACAAAATGGCTGCGGAAAGTTGCAGCAGCTGCGGAAAGTGGCAAGATTCCGCAGCTAAATGAGCAAAAATCTAAATCAAACAGCAAACACAAAACATAGTTAAAAACCATTTTGGATGCTCTTTTACAATTAATATGCAATGATATTGACGACTTAGAAGGTTAAGGTGAATGAAAAAGGTCTAGAAAGGTGTATAGGAAAGATGCAGATTTGAGACTCAACAATGACATCGCTGTCAATCTCCTCCTCAAAGGTGGATTTGTTGTCTCATGCTCACTTTCAATGCTAAACATAATGTCCTGCATTGGATTATTTAGGACAAAGCTCATCCTATCCTCCACAAGTCCACACCCCAACCCCAAATGTTGTGTGCAACTCACTAATGACTCATTAGGATGATTTTTTATCCCTCCCTTGAACAAATCAAGGCTGCACAATGCAGTGAAAGTCTGCTGCTCCAAATCAGCACTATGTTTTATTCATGATCATGCAAAAGAAGATTTCCACAACCCCTCATAGGATTTGTTGAAATAAAAAAAAGTGGAAATTCATGCATACCTTGGTGAAGCTTTGGGAACATCTTGTATGGTTGCAAGGGTTCCTCCTTCAAATGTGTTGGCTTCCCTAATAGTTGAGGATGATGGCTGCTCTTCCATAGTTGTACCAACACTGGTACATATCTCCTCAAGTGGTGGTGAAGGCTCCTCCCCTTCTGATTTCTTCGTATCAAATCTTCTTATCACCCTTTGAGTGAAATCTACAAAAGTAGACACTTTTTCATGACTCACATGGCTGAACCACCAAATGCTTGCCTTATCCTCAAGGCGCAGTGCTGAGATCTCAATAGCCTCTCTTTCTACCACTAGATATACTAGGAAGAATGCATCTAGCTTCATCACCCAAGCCTTTGCTGTACATGTGGATGATCCATCAAAAGTAGAAAATAGAAATCTATTTCCCCTCATCCTCATGTTCAAAGGGAAGAGATGGAATTCCTAAACAAGAATACCTTAGTGCTAAACAACACCAGAAATCTTAGCTAAACAGCTGAAGAAAGCAAAAGTCTAAGTAGACATATCAAAATATCATTCATAAGCTAACCCCATATGGCTGCCATCCTCTTCCTTATAAAAAATGTGAGCCTTATCACCTTGGGTCCCACTTATTAGGGTTTCCACCATCACACACTCAATATCCCACCAAAACTACATTGTACCTTCATCAATGCCACTCCTCCATAACAACGTTGTTTGATTTGGTCAAGGTTGACCTCTTCAACCTGCTTCAACCCTTTTCACACCTAAGGGTCTTCAATACAACTCTCATATAGTTGTTAAAACTGATCCTCATTCATATTGAATTGTTTTTATTGATGATCCACTCCTCCCACATTAATGTTTTTGACTTGGTCAAACTTGAATTTTTCCACATCCATTATGCCTTTTTCACACATGAGAGTGCTAGATCCAGTTATTATTATGATCCCTTTTCACATCAAGAGGGATTTTATGCTTATTCAATATAAGTATGGGTCTCTTTCCCCATTTATTCATCTACTAGGTGCTAAAAGAAAAAATCAATATTCCTATTAGCTGCATGCTAATTTAGGAATATTACAACTTCTCAAGGGAATGCGTAGTGTACCATTGACCAACATGACTAGACCTGACAAAAAAAATTCTAAAGAAGAAGCCCGCCAAAAATTGACCCATGAAAGAAAAGGAAAGAGAGACACTCAGATTTCCTCTCATTAGAGGAAGCATTTGTGTAGGATGTAGAGAAGAGCATAACACTATGGAATAGAAAAACAAGAGGCCTAACACTTTTGGAGGATGCAATTAGAGAGAGTATAAAAGTAGAAAGGAAAAAAAAAGGAAAGGGAATTATTTGGGGAGATAAGAAGAGACATGAGAGGAGGCTCTTGTATGAAATGGGAAGAAAAATTCGTGCATGAATCATAACCATGAGATGTCTGCGAGTGAGATTAGTGTGTGAGTCATTTTCCTATGCCAAAGTGTCAAATGGATTTCTAATGAATTGTTGATGTGAGGTGTCGAGGAACTCTTGGCTGAGTGAAGGGCTATCCTTATGTTGTGCAGGCCCCATAGTGGCCACCTTGTGAATGGGAATGGACCTTTTCTCTACAAATTGAAAGACACTATATAGAAATTTGAGTGGATGAAGGAGAGTGGCCTTCATCCTTACACCACTAGTAGCCTAGGATATGTATCCTCTGGGGTGTTTGTTGTGTAGAGTAATTGAGAAACCACCTATACCAACTACGCATAACTTTGGGCCTGGTGTGCACTTAAAGGAACTGATGAGTTAACTTAATCAAGGGGAATGGACTTCATGACTCCATCCTATATTTTTGAGAAAAAGTTCCCTTGTCACTTCTTGGTCTGGCTTAGGGGTGGCCAACAACAAGAAATATCGTAATGTAGGTAAGCCTATGGTGGGTTGGAACATCACTCACCCTTCATTAGTTGTAGGCAACATAGGATCTCAATTAGATAAGCACCCTTGTGGACTTCATCCATGTAATGTAAACTATGTTAATGAAAAAAACAATTAATTCTTAAATGTATTATGATTATGTGCTTATGTACTTAATGGGAAATATAGCCTATATGATGTTTATTTATGATGTGACATAATACATCTTGCTGGAATGGTTGTATAATACTCATGTGCCCCCTATTCAATATTTAATATATTTATGTGTTGTTCCTTTCATGTAATGGACAAGAAGTAAATGACACATTAAGCATGGGACTAAAAGGATTCTAGTCCCAACCATGGGTAGTGTTCATATTTTGTCATCGAATATACTGGAGAAGCTCCAAAATGGCTAAAGTAGCCAAGGAGTCTTGTAATTAATGTGTATATGCGTGGATAGAAGCCTTGATTCAAAAAGGGATACTCAAGGGGAAGAGTATTCTTAGAACATATAATCGAAGAGATGAAAGAGTTCACTAAATAACATTGGAGTTGTTGCAAGATGGATCAAGGTTTAAATTAGCCATAATGCACACTAGTGTAGATTGTTGGCCAATTGGAAGGTTTTTCGTAGTAGGAAATGAGGGGCAGGGAGATCTCAAAACTTTTCAATAATACCTCTTTGGATTTTGGGATAGGCTAATGATTCTCTCTACAAACCATCCTTACTTAAGAGGGAATTTTGGGTTTAATACTTTTTTTTTAAGGTGAAACAAAATTTGGGGATGAAGTCCACTAGCATGGCATTCTATATAAATTTCAGGTTTGAAGGCCTTGGAATTAGCACCTTATCATATGGCTAGAACAAGGTTATGACCTAGAGTCAATTTTAAGGAGCCTTATCTGAATGCCAAAACCCAAGTAGAAATCAAAATAAATTCCTTTGGGACACCCTAGTATGGTGCATTCTAGTCGATCAACCTAACCTAATGGAAAAATATTTGTTTATCAGGCATGTCAGTAGATGACACTAGAGTATCTCTTCCATGATTTTATTATTTATAAGAACATATTCTTGGGTATGTTCTATCTTCTTTACATTATTATCCATGTATGTACCCCATTTAATAATGAGGGAGCTTTCCCCATTGTATAACTATCAATGTGAGGGTTCTAAATGGGTGGCCACAATTTTATGGATCTCCCTGGTAGAGTGTTTCGAGGGAAACACCATTGAAGTTAAATTTTTAATTTTTTCTTATAAAATATTATAATTTCGTAGTCAATTTGGATCATTCATCATTAGGTCATAGATATTATGGTAGAAGTTATGTTAGATTTTTTTACCGTAGAAGAAACCATGTTTTAAGAGGGGAATGTATAACAGATAGGTAATAATTGATAGATATAGAAAAAATAGTATAACTTTCTTGGATTTGGGTTTCCAATGTAAAATTTCTATGGAAATTGTGTGTGTGTGTGTGTGCTATTGAATATTTTATGTTTTATATTGAGAATATATTTGTAGAAATTATTTGTGCAGGGTTAAAACCTACATTTGGTATCAGATTAGTTTTGGCTTCAAGGGGATGCCTTTGTGGCTAAGGGGTTTTGCTTGGGCCTGTGGTAGACCCTATTATAGTGGGAGATATATGAAATATTCTTATGGTGAAAGGAAATGGTGATTAATTCAAAGATGGAGATCGAGATATTATATGGGAATTTTTTTGAGATGTGGAAGCTCAAGATGGAATGTTTTTTGGTAGAAAAATATTAGTTGATCACAATGGATCTGAGTACTAAATAAACACCAATGTGGACAGGATATTGGACCAAGTTGGAGCGAAAGGAAAAAAGAAATTTTTTTTTGTGTCTCTCAAATTCAGTGTTGTTGAATGTTTCAGGAGAAGTTACAACAAAGGCATTGTGGGACAAATTAGGGACTCTGTATTAGTCTAAGTTCCCAGTGAAAAAATTGTTCCTGCAAAAGAAGTTGTATAATCTATTGATGAATAATTGAGCTTCGATGGATAAGCATTTGAATGCCTTCAATACAGTGGTAATTTATCTATTATATGTTAATATTAATATTTCAAATGACGATAAGTGCATCAATTTATTGTGTTATGTACCCGATTCGTGGGATTTTCTAGTTGTTTCCATGGGTAGTAATGAAAATACATTAATTTTTGATGATATAGTCTCATCCTTGTTTTTAAATGATATGAGATAGGAAAACGTGTAAATTCAAATTGGAGATGCCTTGTATATAATAGGATGCTTCCAAAATAGAAATAAAAATAAGTCCTAAAGTGGGAGATCTAAATCTCTAGGAAAATTTGTAAATTTATGTTCAAAATGTGGAAAATAAGGATATTACAAAGAAGATTATAGATACAAAACTACTAAGAAAGGGAAGGGATCTGGTGATGCTCCTTATATGGAAGAAAAACCCTCCTTAGATGGAGGGGATGTGTACTTAGCTTCTTCACGTACATATACAGATCATGAGGCATGGTTGGTTGAATCAAGTGCATCCTTTCATATGACTCTCCACAGGGAGTGATTTTGTGAGAATGAAAGATAGGATGGTTCTAATTTTTTCTTACAAGATTGATCTGAAATTGGATTGTATTTGTTATGCTATGAAAAGTATCCAAACAGATATAATTTAGTATGCAAATGGCTCTCCTTAAGTTGTAGGTTAAACAAATCTTTATGGTTTTGTTATTCAAGTTTCTGTGTGAGGATTGATTAAATAATTTTATTGTTTAACATTGTATAGCAGCAATAAAAAACAAATAAAATCACAAACACATTACTCAGCTATTTTTTGAGCAGTTCACCCCTCCTGGGCTACGTTTGCTGGTCCAAGCCTCCCAAATGGCATGTCCCTCTTGTATTAATTTTTCTCAAAATAAAAATACAAGTGTAAATATGCCTCAATAGGCAAAAATGACTCTAAATATAGTTTCAAAAGATATGAAATAGCTAAAAATTCCTTTTCATTTACACTAAACAGTGAAATATTACCCAAAATAGTGCCTTGTCCATGATGGCCCTAATGGCTCCTTCATCTTCCTCGAAGTAAAACGTGCTGAATATCACCTCTGGTCAACTTGAAACTTGTTTCAAACTGTTTATAAGGTTGAAGATACCCAAAATTGACTAAAATTTCATCCAATTTGGTTCAATAATGAGGAAGTTATGGCTTCTGCAAGAAAAATGCCCAATGTCCCCCCAAAACCCCACTAAAAGTGGAGTAACTTCAGCTAATAGCGCCAATTTAGCAATTGCGCTGAAATTTTTGGAACTGCCCCTAAATCTGGCGGGCAAAAAACTATAGCATTAAATGTTTGTAGAGGCGGTCACATGCGAATCCGCCGGAACCGCTGAATAAAATGCTAACGAAACCGCAACATTTAACTCTTGTAAGTGGTCACATTTAAGTGTTCGGTTAACCATTAACTGTTTAAACCACTGAATTAATAGTTGACTAGGCAATGTTTGAAGGCCCATGGTTTTGGGCGGTGATCATATGGTCGGGGGCTAGCTCTTAGGAGCTGGCCTCCCCAACCCCCGCCACATAAAAACTTAAACAATATATACACACAACCCCCTATGCATGTTAAGATCTAAACCATAGGCCGGCTGGTCGTGCATATACGCTTGCGGGCAGGAGACCCGGTTTCGAATCCTACTAATACACAAAAAATTTAATAGACCATTTCTCCTTGGCCTGGGGCCACGTGGCAGCCTCCGGTCTTGCCATGTGGCAGCCCCTGATTGGTCCACCCCAAACGAATTGAAACCAATAAAAAATCAGACTCTGCCACTTGTCAAACATATATTCGCCCTCCAAGGAATATTTCAGGGAATATTTTGAGGAATATTCCTGGAATATTCTTTTTAAAAATTTTCCAACATTATAAAATTCAAACTTGGTCAACTGAATTTTGGAGTTTACTAGAGATTTCAAACCTCAATAACTTTTGCATAAGACCTCAGTTTTGAGAACCATTTGTTGAGCCAGAATCACAACGACGAGACCTTTCCGATCGTTCATATTTGACACTCTTTCGAGCACTTCGAATTTTGAGTTATTTCTTAACTTGGACATGATCTCCTGATCAGAGATGACTAGACAAACACAATCATAGGAAGAGGAAAATTCAAGTTGAAGCTTATGTGTGGAAGGATTAGAACACTCCTTAGTGTTCTACACATCTCAGGATTTCACATAAATTTGATTTCAGTAAGCGCAAGTGTAGAAACCATGTTCAAAAAGGGTACATGTAGGATGGTTCAAGGGGAAATGGTATTGCTAAGGGGGATTCATATTGAAAATTTGTATAAGCTATTAGGAAATATTTTTAGTGATGGGTGCAATATTTTCGTTGTTATTGAGAGTGGAGCAGAAGAAGGGAAAAATCTTATAGTCTCCGGGGAAAAGACTATGTTGTGGCATATGAGAGAGAAGGGCCTTCTAGTATTATATGGTTATGGTATGGTAGAAGATATGTAAATTTTCTCTCTAGATTTTAATTTCTATGAACATTATTTATATGTGAAGTAAAATTGAATGAGATTTTCCTCTAGTGCTAAAAGAGTAGAGGGAATACCACAACTAGTGCATAATGATGTGTTTGGACTTGTGTCAATTCCATCAGTGGGTAAATATATTTACTATGTCTAAAGGAATACATGGATATATTTTTCCAGGAGGAAATATGAAGTTTTTGATAAATTTAAAGAGTTTAAGGCTCTAGTAGAAAATTAAATAGAGAAGAAAATAAAGGCATCGAGGACAAATAATGGTGGATAATTTTGCAGGAAGAAATTTGAAGAGTTTTGTAAGAAGTGTGGTATAGCATGACAGAATAATACTCCATACACACCTCAACAGAATGGAGTTTCATAAAGGATGAACAAGATGTTGATTGGAAAATAAAGGATCTTGATTAGTGTTGTGAGGTTAGGACTAGAATTCTAGGCAGAGGCAGTGGATATTGCATGTTACCTTGTAAAATAAATCACCCTGATTAGTGTTGGATGATAAGATTCCACATGAGGTATGTATTGGTAAGAAGTCCTCTCTCACATGTCTTAGGGTGTTTTTTTGTGATGCATATGTACATGTTCCAAAGGAAAACATAATTAAGTTGGATAGTAAATCTAAAAGGTGCATCTTATTAGTTATAAAGGTGGTTTGAAAGGTTATAATATTTGGAACCCAGAAACTAAGAAGGTTGTGTATAGTCGAGATGTGGTATTTAAAGAAGTGAAATATGATATCAAACATTAAGTCCTACCAAGGGAGAAATAACTAGAAAATATATAGTTTGAACTGAAGGATAATGAATCAAACTCTACAAAAGAATAGGAATTAGAAGAAGAAGAACCACATACTTTGTTTTTGAGGAGGTTAGTTTGAGAAATAAGGAAACAAGAAAGGTATACTCCACTTGATTTCTGTTTAGTTTTCATTTCTTTATTAACTATGATCTTAGAACCATTAAGGAGGAAATGGATTTAAAGGATGGAAAAGTTTGGAAAAAATCCATAGTTGAAGAATTTCTAGCCTTGGACAAGAATGAGGCTTGGTATTTAGTGGAATTTCCAATTGGAAGAAACCGATTGAAAAAAAATGGGTGTTTAAGAAGAAGTTGAATGCAAAAGGAAAAGTGAAGAAATAAAAAGCTTGATTAGTAGAAAAAGGTTGTTCCTAGGTCTACAGAATTGATTTTGGTCACATTTTCTCTCCTATTGCCAAGTTAGTTTATATTAGATTTATTTTATCTATTGATTATTCCTTTGATTTTGAGGTAGAACAGATGAACATGAAGACAAAATTTCTAAATGGGGATTTGGAAGAATAGATTTACATGAAGCAACCAAAATAATTTGCAGTGAAGGTAAATAAAGTGCTAGTATGCAGGTTGAAAAAGTCCCTATAGGGGTTAAAGCAATCACCAGGGATGTGGTATCAAAATTTTGTACATATATATTAGGGTTTGCATTCACAAGGAGAAAAGCAGTTCAATGTGTATATTTTAAATAAGTTGGATATATTCTTATTTATTTTGTCTTTTATGTGGATGATATGTTACTAATTGGAAATGATGGGGAAATTTTGCATGATGCGCTGACTCAATTGTCCTCTAAATTTGAGATGAAGGATATTGATGCTATAAATTTAATTTTGGACATGGAAATTAAAAGAGATCAGGAAAAGAGGTAGATTTTGTTAAATGAGAGGAAGTATGTCGAGATAATATTTCAAAGGTTTAATATGCAAGAAAGAGAATCGATAGAGGTCCCTATTCATATAGGTGTAAATTTATCTATATATCAATGTATCAAGACACAAGAAGAGGAATAGAACATGTCTTGAGTTCCATATGAAAATGTAGTTGGAAGTTTGATGTATGTTGTTAGGCCTCTGTTTTGTCTCATTTTATATCACCTTTTACTCGAAATCCCTCATTCTTTTGTTTAGTTTGAATGGCTATTGTCGCGATTTTATGCATTTTTGGAGACAATAGAGTAAGTATTTACTATTTTTCATGATTCCCTTGTTTTAACGAGATTTAAACATTAAAACCATCATTAATAATAGTTTGTGTGTTTGCAGGTTTAAAACTGGGTTGATTATATTTTCATGCATATGCCAACAGGCCTTGATCCTGCATTTACCTCCCTCTACTATGCAAAAGATTCCTATACCAATTGGGATTTATGCACCAATTTACTATGAGATTCCCGCACTTTGAAGCATTCATGCACCACACATCAATTTCCTGCTCCAGTTTACTATGGGCTGCCTATAGAGTGAAGAGTTCCTGCACCATGCATCAAGCTCTTGTACCACACATCAATTCCTGCACTGCACTCACGTTCCTGCACTGGAGTCAATGAATGTGTAGACTGTAGAAATTATATAAAAAATATGTATACCAATGGATTCAATCCGATCATGTGATATGCTAAAGAAATATACTGAATCATTCTACAAATTAATTTGCGGAATTTAAACACGATCACACAATAACATCAAGTAAGAGAAAGAAGAAAATCAATCCACAACATAGATATTTTTCCTGGGGAAATCTTGCCGCTCAAAACCCCTCTATCTTTGTTGTATAATGAACCAACGAATCATGAAACCATACTGTTAGCCACCTATAAAATTGGTTATAGAAAAAGGTGGCTAAAACTTTTTTGGAACCTTCAAGGAACAAATTTTATTGCAAAAAGTGTTATCTCTTGAAGACTCTTGAAGGCCTCATGCCTCTGTCCAAAATCTTCCCTACTGTACCCATTTTACACTCTGAAATTCTACTAATTTCATGAGAAATAACTGCTGCAAAACCCCTTTTTCCCCTCCTATATTAAAAACTAACCTTCATTTTGCCTCCCTGAAAAACATTGAAAATTTTCATAAAAAATACCGTTTTATGTTGCATTTTTCCCTCTGCTCTTCTTTTGACCTTCGCGAGCATATCTACACCGTTGGTTGATGCCATCCAATGGCCGCGCTCCTTCCCACACCCTCTAAAGCAATAAAACCAAATAACGCGGGATTTTGTAATGCCGTTTTGTATTGTGCGGGTGTTTGAATGAAATTCCATTTTATGAGTTAGGTTCTATACTTCGTGATCGGCTATCGATCACTGGAAGGATCGATAGTGCTCCAGTATGGTACTGTAATGTTGTTGCCCGTAGAAGCTGTGAACCTTGTCCAAAGGAAGGAACTTTCTTATAGAAGAAATAAATCAGGAATGAGTTAATGGAGCTACAGTTCCGAGAGTTGAACTTGAGTTTAGTGAACCAGAGTGAAAAGGAGGAAGGGGGTTAACCCCACGGTCAATCACTGTACAAAACCGGAGCAGTTTTGATCGCATCGCCTTTGTGGGGTAAGTTGTATTTCTGATTCGAGCGCGACACATGCTAGGAGATGACATGTGGCCTCAAGCGGTTTGGAGATACCGCCCTCCCGGCGCGTTAAATGTCGACTGTGGGCTCAGCCCGATATTGATGTCCGTCGTCCGATCTGAGGCTGGCTCATTGAACGGTGATTGCACTCAAAATGAGCTTGGGGGATAAACTAAGGTATGGCGTGACCCATGGCCCATAATCAATCACCCTAGTCCCCACGGCCATGACAACAGTTAGCCGTCCCACAGAACCGGTGGTCCCCAATGCCTAGTCAGCATACACATCAGCACCCACGCAGCAAAAACTGATTGGAGCAGGTCTTGTTTGGTTGCTTGCATGGTCAAGAAACCCGGACCCGATACACTTTAGGGCGGATTTGATAAATATTTCAGGTCACAAACACCTTGATGTCAGCAGGCCCCAATCCGGACCCGAGGAACTTTATATGGCGGATTTAATAAACATTTTAGGTCACAAACACCATCACGTCAACAGGCACCTTTTGTGACCCGAAATGGTTATACAACTTGGTTTTATCGGAGTTTTGAAGTCTGGGGTATGTTATTTGGTAAAGGGTTTTTTAAATAGTTTTTTCCATTATACTAAGGAAGGGGCCGAAGGCTGGGGTTTCAATTCTTGCGCCTTCGATCCTTTAAAATGAAGCCATCTGTGGGTTAAATTTTCACGTCTCATCAAGGATTCAAAGGCATTGATGCCTCACGATCCTTGCGTAGCATTGCACACCAACAAGACACAGTAAATAAATCACAAACAAAGTGTATCAGTGTCCAAGACAGAACGCACCAGAATGGAAGATTGAAGACAAATTTATGAGGATTACGGCCAAGATTGATTATCAAAAGCCTAATCCTCCCAATTAAGACACAGTTAAAAGAAAATCATAAGTGTTTTATCAGACAGGAAAGCCTCCACCGCCACATCTGAGGCAAATTGATTCCTCCCAGCTACCACAGTGCCACTTGTGCCTCAAAGCATTCAAAAAGAGGCCGAAGTTATTGATTAAGATCAGATATTTTCCTCAACGCAGCCAGAGAGTTAATTCTGCAAATAAACTTAATGAAAAAACATCAGCAGAGTTACTTTAACATAACAGAGATCCTCAAAAGTCAATAAGAGCTCCCACCGAGCTTAATCTTAAATGAAAAACATTAATACAGTCAGAAACATCTGTAAACTTCTTCATCGAGCCCCCAAAAGGCCGAGAAGCCATTAAGACTGTATTAATTATCTTTGGAGATCTTTTATCAGATCTCACCTCCTCATTCCTCTATAAATACTACTGGAAAAGATGAGAGAAGGGTTGGTTGCTGAATTTTGAAATATACTTGAGCTTGAGACTTCTACTTGTAAATAGTGTTCACTGTCTCTTGAAGCTCTGCTTGTGATAGATAAGTTAGTCTGGGAAGTGTAGATGATTGTTAAGCTAGAGCATTGGACTTAAAGCTGTAACTGGTTTGGAGCATCAATACAAGCTGATTTATGGGATCCTGGTCTATGTCGACGGTGATGTTATTTCTTATTGTAAATTGCTATTTTGTTTCTGTTTTCACTGTGTTCATATTATCTTATAAAGAACAACATGCATAGAGTTAGGACCTACTGTATATCAGTACCCTTCTCTGACTGAAAATCTTTATCTAAATGTTTTCTTCCAATTTGTGTTATTGAGGAATGATCTAATTCAGTTCAAGCATAGGAATGTTGGTGTTCCATCGTCCTACTGTCTGAGCTAGTTGTTATTCTTAAATTTTATTTTCAGTATATGTTAAGTAGAGATGAACTAAGGAAGATATGGTGTGCCCTGGTTCTAGTTTTATCCCAAAAGACTGTCTGAAAGTTTCCCTTGGAATGTGTTAAAAGCTGGCTAGTTTGAAAGTACTTACTAGATCTTAGGCCATTCTTTGTTATCTTTGTGTTTGTCTTGAAAGTTACCAAGTAGAGCAGAGCTAGGGGAGGATTTGTGGTGAGCCCGACCCACTAGTTTCTTCTCCAATAGTTGCCTTCAAGTTTCCCTTTGTTTTAAAATGTTTTCTATTGAAAATGCATCAAAAGAAAGCTAGTTTAGAAGTACTTACCTGATCTTAGATTACTTTTATGTCTTTCTTAAGTGTTTGTCAAAGGCTGGCTAGTTTCAAAGTACTTACCAGATCCTAGGCTACTCTTTGGTCATCATTTGTTTAATTCCCCTTCTTTTTGTATCATTTCATTCCATAAATCCAACTTCAAAGAGATCCTTAGACATAGATGACTTGCCCCATGGACCACTCTTGCCCCTTGCTATTTCAATTAAACCCTATTATGACTCCATAGCCCAATGGACCTAAACCTGCAATTATCTATCTTTTTGGCCAAAGCTTGTTCTGATTGCTTGCAACTTCACACCTTTGAAACTCTTTGCACTTAGAACTTTCCACCTCAAACAATAATCATGCTCAACCATCCAAAAACAAAACAAACCCTCGGCCTTCATAACTAGTCTAATATCATTACCCAAAAATTCAAAGACAAATTCATATTTGCACTTATTGGAGAGATCCCTCTCCAGATTCAAGAGGGCTAGATCCTAGAATCCCAAAGTGGTTGAAATAATGTTGTTTCTCTGATTGGACTTTTCCAATCTTGCTAATTACAGATCCCTAACATTTCTGGCGACTCCATTGGGGATCGAACCCAGAATCTTTGGTTCCTCTTAAAATTTCATACAAACATTGTTTAGTGAGTAAAAAGAAGCCTTTTCAAGCACTACCAAGAAATGGTAATCATGATGAAGCTTGTTTGAATCAGTGACAAACTAGGGAAAACCTAGGATTCTCATAAGAGTTTGTCTAACCTTGAAAGATGAGCTGGCTTAGCCATAAGAGTAGACTGTATTTGTCTCATAACCGTAGCTAAGTTTTGGAATAGATTTAGGACACTCTTAACAACCAATAGGACTAAAAAATAACTCAGAAAAATCCAAATTTTTTTTAGATTGGTATACAATAAACATGGTAGTGGACCATAAAACCTTTTACCTCTGAAAAAGAGCTAACAACTTCCACTTGGCGACTCCACAATCCTGAACAGACCTTAAGAATCCACTGGGAAGAACCCTTATCATTATGGTATCATTTGAACTCAGTTAGAGGACTAAAGGATTAAAATTTGTGCAGACAGATTAGTTGACCTTTTAAAGATTGTCATATATGGTTGAACTTCTCTTGATTATTTGGTTCTGAAAAACACAGCATTGTGGCTCCTAGAAAGATTCACACTAGAGCTTATCTTGACCCTGATCCACCTGAGATAGTTGATAACCCAGAAAGCATCCTTAGGAAGTCTCCTAGGATTAAATTATCAACTGTTTTCAGATCACCTTTGAGAGCTAATTTAGTTCATGAAAATCTTTCAGCTCTACAACAATCACAAGTTGACTTAGTAAATCCCTTTAGAACTAGGTCATTTGATGATATAACTCAGCTAGATTCTGAGTCTTCACTTTCATCTCCTGAAACAAGTGAACATCCTGGTGTTATCACTCAGATTTTCCTTGAAGTTTTTGGAAGAGGAAAGGGGTCCGAGGTAACCACAAACCAACCTTCAGGTATAGAATCTAGCCAATCTGTACCTAGAGAGGGCTCTCTCTATAAAATTTAGCTTTGTTTTTGGAAAATATTAGGCTAGTTATAAAGTCCAGGGGTTTTGATTTTGTTTGGGTTGATGGATTTCTTTAGCTGAGAATAAGATCAAGTAGTTTCAGTCCATTGGGCTAATGGAGTCAAAGGATTGGCTGCACTAGCTTAAGTTTTTTAACAAAAGATGGTTTATCAGGGAAAGATAATCAAACTAGAAACAATTATAAATCTAAAGTGAATGGAATGGAATTCAAACGGATGAAAGGCAACGAAGAATATTTCAACACATTCAAGAGAAGAGAAATAGATTGATTATCAATAAAGAGCAGTTAAATATTCTTTACGAAATAACCAAAGATATATGAACTAGACAAACAGGAGCAATTGAGAATTCACTGTTTAAACCATTTTAGAGGAAAACATTTAGAATAATAATGACTGAAATCAGATTAAACCTAAGTACTTTCTGATTTAATCTTTTTTCGTTAAATATCAAGATAATGAAACACAGATGATATTTTAAACAAATATAAAACTTCAAAACGGGGGATAGAGATGACTTATTGATCCTTCATTTGACACATGAATCCTGAGAAAATACTTCTGCCTCAATTCCTTGTCCAGTTTTTCCACGAAAAATTTCTCCAAAGCTCTTTATTCCAAAATATTCAATGTTACATCAAATTATAAGAATCCACACAAAATACTTCCAAAAGTGAAGTATTTATACAAATTCTAAACTAAAATATCTTGAAAAAATATCAAGATTAGTTCACAAATCTCTCCAACTATTTTACATAAATAGAACTTAAGTAAAGGAAACTAAAAATAATGCATCTATTTGGCACTATTTTTGGTGGATAGGTGATGACAAAGAGAAGAATTCGAATTTGATCCAACTCTTAGTTGATGATGAGGCATCCAAGTCACTAACTGCTTCCTTTTTTTGTGAATTCTGCTCCAACAATTCTGCAAACTTGGGGTCCAATGATATCTTTTTATTTCTCAATCCGTAATAGATATGTAAAAAGTGAAAGAGGTTATTGTAGATAAATATGTTGGTGAGACAAAAATATTTCATTTTTGTAAAATTCCTCTCCGGCTGTGCACAATAGGCTCTGCAAAAATATGTGTAAAACAGAGTTTTACAAAGTCTGAAAAATAGCCTGTAAAGATGTGCATGTATCTCTCAGTCTGAAATCACTGTGAAAAAAATGAGATAGGTTTTTGTAGATGGGTCTCTTAGGAACAAAAACCTCCTTAATTTTTGTATGATGTACTTTGGATTGGCCACAATCCTCTCTGCAAAATGATGACTTAACTGGAATTTTCTGCAAAAAGTGTTTTCCAACATTGTTTAATATTTCCAAAACCATAATAGCTGTTAGAAAAGTGAGAGAGGTTTTTGTAGATGGTCCTCTTAAGAACATAAAAATCCTTCAGTTTTTCAAAATTCATCTTGGATTGATCACAATAGTTTCTGCAAAACAATGACTAAAACATGCAATTTCTGCAAAAATGTTCCTTCTTTTTGTATTTTTCATCTTTTCACTTTTTTGTTCTTTTAACTGTTTTACTTTCACTTTAAAAAAACTTCAATGTTGGTGAAAGTATTTTAATTTAGTTTTACCATTTTACTGCCTCTGTAATTACTTTTACAGTTTACCTTTGACTGCTTTCTAACTTCATTTTAACTTTCACTCTGACTTTTACGTGATACACTTTAACCATGAACTTGTATGTTCTTTTTTGTAACTGTCTTCCCTGCTGTTTATCTTCATGCTAGCTGATTTACTTGACTAGGTCTTCAATCTGATACTCTTTAATCCTGATACTCTTTGACTGTTCTTTACTGTGTCCTTTTACCTTCAATGTGTAGTTTAGGTTTTTACTGTCTGTTTCAACAGTAAATCGTTTAATATCCTATTTCCTTTGCTTGTCTTTCAACTGTATGTTTTATCTTCCATCTCTGTTTGAATAGATTTGATAACAATCTTGGAGTAAACAAGTCTTATGACTAGTATTAAGACTGTTTATCCAAGGATGTGGTCTTCTGATCACCTGTAAAACAAAACAAATTGTTAAGAAAGCATTGGTTTGTAGGGGAGGTCGAAAATGTTTCATTTGATTTTGAGAGGTCTGTGGAGTGAATCTAGAATGATTTTTGGGAGGTAAACCATGCTCGAATTGGTTAACAGAGGCTTCAGGTGGCGCAGCTAGGTTACAAAGGGTTGTACTGCATAATCAGGTGAAAATGAGCAACGCTAGGGTGTTTGTGTTTAAACTGGTAAACGGTTGATATTGGCGGATAAGCTTTGAATGAACAGTGATTTGAACAAGTACTGGTTATGGCGGAAGAACACTGGAATACTTGACTTCAATTCTCTTCAGCAAGGTAACGGTCGGCAGGCTTCGACAGTTGATTTTTGAAATTGGTTGCATGGAATACTAGTGAGTGCACGAGATAATGAAAACGACACGGGAAGATTTGTTTTATTCACAAAGTCAAAAGGTTGGCGGGTTTTTAATGATGATGTCAGCAAGTAGGGTGGATTCGTCACAGAGGGTAGGCGGTTTCCCCCGCACCGCTTTTGAGGGAGGGCAGTATTGAGTGGATGGGCAACAATTCCATAGAGTGAATGACACGTGGCATGGCACTGTTTGAAAACCACCGGATTTTCGCGCGTTATTGTTCGGATCAGGATGGTCAGCGAAATTATCAATAGCCGTTGATCTTGGAGCGGCTGATCGAATGGTGGTCGAGGCGTGAAGTTGACGGGGATTTAATAGGAGGGCCCGACGCAATCTATTATTAATTAATCACATCGGGAGCGATTTGATTGGGGAGTTAGGCTCTTAATTAATCGTGGGGATTAATTAATTCCTCTCTATGACGAAGGGTCGGGTTAAACTTGTAAACTGGGTTTTAACCAAGGTTAAGATTTACGAATGTATATCGGGAATTTATTTTTTAACCTTGGTTAAAAGGAGACGGGAAAGGAAATATGGTGTATTTTTTGCGTTTTAAACACATGAAATATGCTTAACTCATTTTTTGAATATTTTTATTATATAGTAATTAAATCAAAATGATTTAATTACCATAGGGGGCGGGAATAATATAACGATATACTTTAACCAAAGGGGGTCTAAAGTGGGTTTTTTATTTAAACAAGTGGGGGATTAAATACTTTGGTTAAAATTATAATACATGGGTTTTTTGGGATATTATATAAAGGAGTTATATAAAATAGGAGAAGGTCATTTCTATAAGGAGTTAATACATAGAATTAGTGTTAATATGACAAATAAGCTAGAGCGCTAAGTGTAAAACATTATAATAATGTATTTAACTTATGCTTGCATGAAAGGGTATTTATGGAATATTGCATGATTTTCCTAAGTAAAATGGGATTTTTCTTAGGAAAAGATTTTTTAGAAATGCATGAGTGTGATGGTGAATAATTTGAAGTACTTAGGTTTTTTCCAATTATTGGGCCGAGGGTCCGGTCCCTCCAAAAGTCAAGGAAATGCCTTGAGCCCCTCTAATCTTTAAATACCTTAATACTTAAGGGAAATTAGTGAAATGTTTAGGGAAAAAAATGAAGGGAAGTTAATGGTTTTGACTTTGCTTTGCTTTGATTTCTTCCAATGGAGTGTCTGCCTTTGCATTTGTGATGAAAACAGAAGATTTAACACATCTAGAGCCATCATCCATCACATGTAATTCTGCAACATCATCTACCTACCCTACCTACTTTACTCTACCATTTTTTCTTATTTATTAGGGTGCACTTAGACTGGCAAACCCTTATCACACTTTTCTTTTTCTTTTACATCTGAAAATCTATCTAGTTCTAACCTTATTACATCCAAGGGCTCAGATTAAACTGTTGAACTCCTTTTATTTACTCTACCTATCTACTTATCTGCCAAGATTAAATAGTTTGGTCAGATTTTATTCTCTATCTCTAAAACATAAAATTAAAATATGAACAAGCCAAGTTTAAGTTGTTTGACTATCCATCAATTGTGGCATTAGATACAAGTTGCACACAATTTGTTTATTACATAAGAGAAAAAAGTAGTGGCATTTAGACTTGCACACTTTCGTTGGCCTTTCTTTTGGTGGGGTTCATTTTCTTTTACTTTTTTGGCCATTATTATTGTTTTACCCTTTTATTTTTCTTTTAGGGCATACCCTCTTTACATTTTTAAAATTTTTTGATTCTTTTAGAATATGGAAAACCTTTGCAACAAGAAAAGGTATGAAAATATTACATAGCTCATCAAGTCAATCATGAAATATGACTCCTATTGGTATAGGATACTAACACCTGGTAGTAGAGAAACAACGCCTCTTGATTTACATTTCCTTCACAATTTAGGTGTCTCTCATCCAAGATCAGCTCAGCAATCTATCCCTGTTCCATCCACACCCCTTCATCCTCCATTCACTGTCCAAACCACTCCACTTCAGCCCACTTTTCCTTTTGTTAATCCACCTCTTGTGAATCCACCCCCACCACATATCATGGCAGCATGGTATGCTCCCTTAGTCCTTCCTGTACCATTAGTCAATCTTGCGCAAGACTATCAGTCCAAAATTCCATTATATGATGCTAGTAATGCTACTACTGCATTACAACATGTGGATAAGATGAATGACTATTTTGACAGAAATGAAATTGATGATGATTCTGTCAAGCTTAGATTGTTTGCTCAGAGTCTGGGGGGAGAAGTAAGAAAATGGTTCAAAGGCTTAAACCCCCCATAGTATCAATGATATCCAAGCCTTCCATCAGACATTCTTAAACAAATGGGAAGTAAAGAAGAATCCTCTCCAAGTCCTTTCTGATTACAAGAACCTCCATAGAAACTTGGGGGAAAGTGTACAAGCTTATTGTACTAGATTTAACAGTGTATATAATGCACTTTCACCAGATCTAAAACCTCCACAAGGCTCAGCTTTAAACAAGTTTCTTGAAGGATTTGACCCTGAAATGGCCTATCAGCTGAGAGAAAGAGATCCTGCAACTCTTGAAGAGATGCAAAAAGGTGCTCTTACTGTGGAAGTCAACCTGATGGAGAAGAGAGCAAGAATGAAAAATGAAAAGAGAGTGTCCTTTAGAGAGGAATCTACACCCTCTACTTCCAACTCAAAGATGGAGAGAATGATGGAGGAGATGATAAAGAAAATGAGCATCCTTGAGAGAGCACAAGCCAGTCAAAACCAAACTGCTCCTCAAAACAGAAACCAAAACTAGAATCAAAATTTTAGAAGGAACCAACCTCCAAACAGATCTAGGGAATATGATCAACAGATCACTCCTCCCTTTCATCAAAACTATGTAAGTGAGGTTGAGGAAACAGATGAGATAATAGAGGAAGATGATATCAACATGCTGGGGGTAGATAATGATGACTTTGAAGTCCATTATGATAGAAAACAAGGTGTTTATACACCTTATGATGACAAAAGAGATGATGATGAAAGTTATTATCAAGACATGGAAAATGTCATCATAGAGTCTCAAAGAGAATATGACCTTAGAAGAAAAACCAGTCAACAAAATCCCAACACCAAAACCTCTGACAAACCTTCACAAAACAACACTCCAACCAACCCTAAAGTTGTCAAACAGAAGGAAAAAACAGTGGCTGTTAATTCTGATAAAGGTAGAGAGAAAGGCACTCAAAACAATGAAAAACAGAGTGTGGACATTAGTAGTACTAACACTTCAGCTAGTGCTCCTGTTAAAACCATTTTGTCAAATGTAAATAGAACAAATCAGCAAGCTGATGTTGTTGATAGACTAGCAGCTAGTAAGGCTGAAACAAGTTTTTCAAAGAACCAAATTCCTTTCAGCCTAGAGCAGGAAATTTCAAAGATCAAAATATCTGTTCCCCTGACTGAGTTAGCTGCCCAGAATGTATATAGGACCCAAATTTTGAAGGCTTTAAATATTGAGGATAATAACGACACAATCAATATTAATGATGACCAGCCATAGCTCATTTTTGGTCCTAAGATTGAAGGTAGATATTAAGAGGGATCTATTCCTCCCTTTTATGTAAGTTTAAATGTTCATGACAAGATTTTACATAATGCTATGCATGATTCAGGGGCCTCTCATAATTTAATGCCTAAAGCTGTAATGGAGAGCCTTGGTCTAAAAATCACCAGACCTTACAAAGACCTTTACTCCTTTGACTCAAGCAGAGTAAAATGTTTAGGATTAATTAAGGACCTCTGTGTTAACTTAGCTCAAATTCCAGCCAAATGTTTAGTCATGGATATTGTTGTGGCTGATGTGCCCCTAAAGTATGGAATGCTATTATATAGGTCTTGGGGAGCTAAGTTACAAGGAACTATGCAGATGGACATGACCTATGCGACCATCCTTGTTTTCAATCAGACAAGAAGACTTTACAGGGAGTCTCATATGCAATATATGGTGACTAGCCAAGACAGACCACATAACTCTCCCCTTTATTCAGTAAACACAGGCCTGGATTCATTTATCATTTTCAATGATGAAACTTTCAGTGAACAAGTGACCTTGTCTGATTTAATGACAGATAGAGAGGAGGAAGAAGATAATGTAGGAGTGTCAGAACAGTTTGCTGAACCTGTAAAATATAGCAAAAAAAACACAGGTCTTGAGCTACAAATCATGTGTCCTTCGCTTTTAAACATTGAGAGTCAAGAAAGCAGTCCTCAACCCAATAAAAAATTTGAGAAGTTAAAACAAGTTCAACAGTGTGCTGACCTCCAAGAACAATTCGATAGCACACTTATTAAAGAGCATAGTAACCCAAATGATAAACTCGAGACTAGTCCTCTATGGAGTATGCACTTCGATGGGTATTGCAGTAAGACCAATGCTGGTGCAGGTGTCTGGATCTACAACACTGAAAACAACCACACAGAAAGCATTTCCTACAAATTAAACTTTCAGTGTTCCAATAACATAGCGGAATATGAGTCCCTGCTTCTAGGTTTGCATTTGTTGAAAAAGTTAGGAGCCAAGAGAATCAATGTGTATGGGGATTCAGAGTTAGTCATTAGGCAAGTCAATGGGGAGTATAACGCAAATCATCCCAGACTTAGGGCCTATCGAAATGATGTCATGGACCTTTTAAAAACTTTTGAGGAATACCAGATAATTTTTGTCTTGAGGAAAAGAAATATTGCGGCACACAACTTAGCCTTTGCAGCTAGAACATGCTTAACGCCATATGAAACCAAAGACTGCACAACTCAAATAAAATTCATACCAGCCGTATCTGATGATGAAAAATACTGGCAAGTGTTCGACGGGGACAAAAAAATAGAAGACTTCATGCAATTCATAAATGAATTCGAACTACACAGTTTAGACTCAGATTATGATACAGGCTGCAGTGAAGAAAATTTTCTTGATGAAGAAGAACCGTCTCCTAAATTTGTTAATATTAATCTACTGTCAAGCAAACTTCAAAACAAAACAGAACTGACTGCAGAATTAGAAACAGAAGAGTTAGAAACCCTGTAGTCCAAAGATGAAAGTTTGCCTAAGGGTATGGCACCTTTAGAAGAGTTGTTTGATGTTAACAATGTGGCTAGGAAGCCAAAATTGGAACCTGTAGAGACTGAAGTGGAAGAGTGCAATATAGGCAGTGAACTTAAACCGAAAATGATTAAACTATCTAAGACTTTACCAGCTCACATTAAACTCAAATACATAGAGCTGTTTAAATAATTTTCTAATGTTTTTGCGTGGAATTACGAAGATCTAAAATCCTATGACATTGAAATAATACAACACAAAATTCCTCTCAAAGAAAACCAAAAACCATTCAAGAAGAAACTGCACAGAATAAACCCTGTCCAACTGCCTCTAGTTGAGAAGGAAATTAGGAAAATGTATGAAGCTGGTATTATTGTCCCTATTAGATATTCTGAGTGGGTGTCTAATCTGGTGTCAGTTAGGAAGAAAACTGGAGAGATCAGGCTTTGTATAGACTTTAGAGACTTAAACAAAGCTTCCTTAAAAGAAAAATACCCTTTACCTAAGATGGATCACATTTTACAAAGGGTGGTAGGGTCTAGAAGAATTCCTTTTCTTGATGGCTACTCAGGGTACAATCAGATCTTAGTTCACCTTGCTGATCAATTAAAGACAACCTTTACTACACCATGGGGCACTTTCATGTATGTGAAAATTCCCTTTGGTCTAATGAATGCTGGAGCAAATTTTCAGAGAGCCATGGACATAGCATTCTCGGAGGAACTAGGCTTCTTCATCATTATATACCTTGATGATGTCACTGTGTTTTCAAAAACAGATGAAGAGCACTTAGAACATTTAAGAATAGTTTTCGAGAAATACAGAAAGTTTGGGATATATTTAAACCCTAAGAAGACACTATTTGGGCTCCAAGAAGGTAAACTTCTTGGGCACATCATTTCAGAAGAGGGCATTAAGATAGATCCCAAAAGGATTGAGGCCATATTGCAAATCTCTCATCCTCAAAACATCAAGGAGTTGCAATCTTTCATTGGAAAGATTAACATTTTGAGAAGGTTCATCCCCAACTTGGCTGAGCTCCTTAGGAATATAACAAACATGTTGAAGAAGGAGCAAGGGGTAAAATGGACCTTGGAAGCAAAGAAGTCCTTTGAGCTGGTGAAGCAAGCGTTAACCAAAACACCGGTTCTAATAAGTCCCGATTTTTCAAAATATTTTTATATTTTTTCGTTTTCATTAGAACATACCATAGCTGCCGTCCTTTTATAGAAAATCCACAAGGACAAGAGTAGCCTATTGCATTCTTTAACAATGCTTTGAGAGATGCTCCTTTGAAGTACAAAATTATGGAAAAGCAAGCCTTTGCTTTGGTTAAGGCTTTGAAAGACTTCAGAGTATACATCCTTCACTCACACATAATTTCCTTTGTCCCATATTCAGTTGTGAAAGACATTCTAACACAGGACCCAGATGGTAAGAGAGGTAAGTGGATTGCTGTTATTCTTGAATATGATTTAGAGATAAAACCCACTAAACTTATCAAAGGCCAAGGTCTAGCTAGATTAATGGCTGAATCAAATTTTGAAGTTCTTGATATAAATATGATTGATGCTTTGGATGACCAAGAAGGATTCTCGACTCCCATTGTTGAAGACCATTTCATGAATTCCTCTTGGTATGCTGATACTATTTATGTTTTTCTTAATTTAAATACACCTCTCGGTTTAACAAAAACAAAGGCAAGGTTCCTAAAGCTAAAAGCTGTAAACTATTGCATTATAGATAGATGTATTTATTGGAAAAATGCAAGTGGTGTATTGCTTAAATGTTTTCCTGAGTATGATGCAGAGATGGTTAAGCACAAGTTCCATGCAGGAGAGTGTGGAGGTAATTTGTACTGGAAGACAAAAACCAACAAAATTTTGAGGGTTGGTTTCTAATGGCCTACTCTATTTCCTGATATACACAAGATGATCATTGCTTGTCATAAATGTCAACTTTTTGAAGGCAAAAGAAAGCTACTACCCCTACCTCTGCATCCAATCACTGTTGAAGCTCCTTTTCAACAATGGGGACTTGACTTCATAGGAGAAATCCATCCACCATCTTCTGCTCAGCATAGATGGATTCTCACTGCCACAGACTATTTCACTAAGTGGATAGAAGCCATACCTTGTAGGCAGGACAATAATTCTGTTATTATAAAATTCATGGAGACTAACATTCTCTCCAGATTTGGTTGTCCTACCAAGATCATCACTAATAATGCAACAACATTTGGATCGAAGAAGATGGTTGAATTCTATCTCATATATCAGATAACATTGGGGCATTCCATGACCTATTACCCTCAAGGTAATGGACTTGCAGAATCCTCAAACAAGAGTTTAGTGAACATAATCAAGAAACTGTTGGAGGAAAACAAAAAGTCTTGGCACACAAAGCTAGTTCATGCACTTTGGGCTGACAGATTGACTATGAAGAAATCTATTGGTATGTCACCTTTCCAACTTGTATATGGTACTGATGCAATTTTTCCAACTAGCCTTGGTGTACCAGTCATGAATTTGATTCAAGAGTTGCAAACTGAAGATAATGACATGATCAGAAGAATAAATCAGACCATTCATCTTCAACAAACCAGAGAGGAGGTTTATAACAAAGCATTGCAGAAGCAGGACAACATTAAAAATCTTTTTGACAAAAGAACAAAGGCCAGCAATTTCAATATTGGGGACAAAGTTTTGAATTGGGACTCAAGGAGGGAAGACAAGGGCAAGCATGGAAAATTCGACAACTTATGGCTTGGCCCTTACTCTATCCATTCAGCTGCTGGTAATAATGCCTATTTCTTGCAAGATTTGAATGGAGCAGAATTGTTTGGGGGTCCTGTCAATGGCAGGATGCTTAAGCATTACTTCTCTTGATCCATGTTATGTTCTGAAAGCCTTTTATCTTTTTCTCATTATAAATACTTCACCCATCATTGCATTCAAAGTTATAAAAATAAAAAATACAAAAACAAAGAAAGAAAGAAAAGAGGGCAGATTGTAAAAATAAGAAAGGTACAGCCCCATACCAAAAAGAGAAACAAGTCTGAAAGTGTGCAAGCTCAAATGCCACTCCTAAAGAACACACTTCTAGTTAGTCAAACAACCTAATCTTGACTAATTATTTTTAAATTTTCTGCTGATAGAATAGTGAATTCGATTTGCCAAACTGTTTAATCTTGGCTTATCAGTAGATAGTTTAGGATATAAATTAAAGGTTCAAACATGCTCAAAATCTGAACCTAAGTTTCCAAAGAAAATGACTCAAATATGTTTCAAATTTTGAGTAAAAAAAGATGTAAATCTGGTTCCAATTTGCTCAAAATCTGAACCAGAGGACAAGCAAAGAACAACTCAAGTAAGAATCAAAACAGAGCTGTAAAAGAGATGAAGGAAATGCTTTGAAATTTCAGATCCTAAGCCTTCCATTTTGTTTTAATTTTCAGCAAAATAAGATCTATGTGCAGCTTGTTTTTTATGCCATAGATCAGCAACAAGTTAGACTATTCAATCCTGACTTGTATGCTTTTAAATTTCTATTGTAGAATTTAGTGAATAAAATCTATTGGACAGTTTAATCCCAACAGATGGTAGTTTAGGTAGAGAATCATATGAACTCAACTGTTTAATTTGAGTTCATGGAGAAATAAGGAGTAGAAATAGACTAGACTTCCTGCTTTTAAAAGAATAAAATGTTGTAAAAGAGTTTGCCAATCCAAGTGCACTCTAAAGAAGAAAAAATGTTAGTTCTGTAGGATTGGGTAGGTAGAAAGCTTGTTGATGAAATATCCATTTTTTTTATTGCTGCTAATATGTTTTCAGAGCAAAAGAAGATCATTCAAGGAAAGAAAGGCAGCCCAATGGATGAGGCACTGATCAGCCTCCTAGAGAATGCAAGTCTGAAGTTCTTGATGCCTTCAAGAAGGCACCATCCCCAAGTGGAGCCACTGTTAGCCACCTATAAAATTGGTTATAGCAAAAGGTGGCTAAAACTTTTTTGGAGCCTTCAAGGAACAAATTTTATTGCAAAAAGTGTTATCTCTTGAAGACTCTTGAAGGACTCATGCCTTTGTCCAAAATCTTCCCTATTGTGCCCATTTTACACTCTGAAATTCTGCTGATTTCATGAGAAAGGACTGCTACAAAACCCCTTTTTCCCCTCCTACATTAAAAACTAACCTTCATTTTTCCTCCCTGAAAAACATTGAAAATTTTCATAAAAAATACCGTTTTATGTTGCATTTTTCCCTCTGCTCTTCTTTTGACCTCCACGAGCAGATCTACACTGTTGGTTGATGCCATCCAACGACCGCGCTCCTTCCCACACCCTCTGAAGTAGTAAAACCAAATAACGCAGGATTTTGTAATGTTGTTTTGTATTGTGCAGGTGTTTGAATGAAATTCCGTTTTATGAGTTAGGTTCTATACTTCTTGATCGGCTATCGATCACTGGAAGGATCGATAGCACTCCAGTATGGTACTGTAATGTTTTTTCCTGTAGAAGCTGCGAACCTTGTCCAAAGGAAGGAACCTGCTTATAGAAGAAATAAATCGGGAATGAGTTAATGGAGCTACAATTTTGAGAGTTGAACCTGAGTTTAGTGAACTGGAGTGAAAAGGAGGAAGGGGGTTAACCCCACGGTCAATCACTGTACAAAACCGGAGCAGTTTTGATTGCACCGCCTTTGTGGGGTAAGCTCTATTTCCGATTCAAGTGCGACACATGCTAGGAGCTGACACGTGGCCTCAAGCGGTTTGGAGATACCGCCCTCCCCACTCGTTAAATGTCGACTGTGGGCTCAGCGCGATATTGATGTCCGTCGTCCGATCTGAGGCTGGCTCATCGAACGGTGATCGCACTCAAAAGGAGCTCGGGGGATAAAATAAGGTATGGCATGACCCATGGCCCACAATCAATTTTCCTGGTCCCCACGGCCACGACAGCAGTCAGCAGTCCCACAGAACCGGTGGTCCCCAACGCCTAGTCAGCATACACATCGGCACCCACGCGGCAACAACTGATTGGAGCAGGTCTTGTTTGGTTGCTCGCATGGTCAAGAAACCTGAACCCGATATGCTTTAGGGCAGATTTGATAATTATTTCAGGTCACAAACACGTCAGCAGGCCCCAAGCAGGACCCGGGGAACTTTATATGGCGGATTTAATAAACATTTTGGGTCACAAACACCATGACGTCAGCAGGCACCTTTTGTGACCCGAAATGGTTATACAGCTTGGTTTTATCGGAGTTTTGAAGTTTGGGGTATGTTATTTGGTAAAGGGTGTTTTAAATGGTTTTTTCCATTATACTAAAGAAGGGGCCGAAGGCTGGGGTTTCAATTCTCACGCCTTCGATCCTTTACAAGGAAGCCATCCGTGGGTTAAATTTTCACATCTCATCAATGCTTCAAAGGCATTGATGCCTCACGATCCCTGCGCAACACTGCACACCAACAAGACACAGTAAATAAATCACAAACAAAGAGTATCAATGTCCAAGATAGAACGCACCAGAATGGAATATTGAAGACAAATTTATGAGGATTACGACTAAGATTGATTATCAAAAGCCTAATCCTCCAAATTAAGACATAGTTAAAAGAAAATCATAAGTGTTTTATTAGATAGGAAAGCCTCCACCACCACATCTGAGGCTAATTGATTCCTCCCAGCTACCACAATGCCACCTGTGCCTCAAAGCATTCAAACAGAGGCCGAAGTTATTGATTAAGATCAGATATTTGCCTCAGCGCAGCCAGAGAGTTAATTCTGCAAATAAACTTAATGACAAAACATTAGCAGAGTTACTTTAACATAACAAAGAGCCTCAAAAGTCAATAAGAGCTCCCACCGAGCTTAATCTTAAATGAAAAACATTAATACAGTCAGAAATATCTGTAAACTTCTTCATCGAGCCCCCCAAAGGCCGAGAAGCCATTAATATTGTATTAATTATCTTTGGAGATCTTTTATCAGATCTCACCTCCTCATTCTTCTATAAATACTACTGGAAAAGATGAGAGAAGGGTTGGTTGCTGAATTTTGAAATATACTTGAGCTTGAGACTTCTACTTGTAAATAGTGTTCATTGGATCTTGAAGCTCTGCTTGTGATAGATAAGTTAGTCTGGGAAGTGTAGATGATTGCTAAGCTAGAGCATTGGACTTAAAGTTGTAACTGGTTTGGAGCATCAATACAAGCTAATTTATGGGATCCTGGTCTATGTCGACGGTGATGTTATTTCTTATTGTAAATTGTTATTTTGTTTCTGTTTTCAATGTGTTCGTATTCTCTTATAAATAACATCATGCATAGAGTTAGGACCTACTGTATATCAGTACCCTTCTCTGACTGGAAATCTTTATCTAAATGTTTTCTTCTGATTTGTGTTATTGAGGAATGATCTAATTCAGTTCAAGCATAGGAATGTTGGCATTCCCTCGTCCTACTCTCTGAGCTAGTTTTTATTCTTAAATGTTATTTTCAGTATATGTTAAGTAGAGATTAACTAAGGAAGATATGGTGTGCCCTGGTCCTAGTTTTATCCCAAAAGACTGTCTGAAAGTTTCCCTTTGAATGTGTTAAAATTTGGCTAGTTTGAAAGTACTTACCAGATCTTAGGCCATTCTTTGTTATCTTTGTGTTTGTCTTGAAAGTTACCAACTAGAGAAGATCTAGGAGAGGATTTGTGGTGAGCCCGACCCACTAGTTTCTTCTCCAACAGTTGCCTTCAAGTTTCCCTTTGTTTTAAAATGTTTTCTATTGAAAGTGCATAAAAAACAGGCTAGTTTAGAAGTACTTACTTGATCTTAGATTACTTTTATGTCTTTCTTAAGTGTTTGTCAAAGGCTGGCTAGTTTCAAAGTACTTACTAGATCCTAGGCTACTCTTTGTTCTTCATTTGTTTAATTCCCCTTCTTTTTGTATCATTTCATTCCATAAATCCAACTTCAAAGAGATCCTTAGACATAGATGACTTGCCCCATGGACCACTCTTGCCCCTTGCTGTTTCAATTAAACCTTATTATGACTCCATAGCCCAATGGACCTACACCTGCAATTATCTATCTTTTTGGCCAAAGCTTGTTCTGATTGCTTGCAACTTCACACCTTTGAAACTATTTGCACTTAGAACTTTCCACCTCAAACAATAATCATGCTCAACCATCCAAAAAAAAAAAAAACTCTCGGCTTTCATAACTAGCCTAATATCATTACCCAAAACTTCAAAGACAAATCCATCTTTGCACTTATTGGAGAGATCCCTCTCCGGATTTAAGAGGGCTAGATCCTAGAATCCCAAAGTGGTTGAAATAATGTTGTTTATGTGATTGGACTTTGCCAATATTTCTAATTACAAATCCGTAACAAAAACAATGCACTCTTCTCACAAGAGTGTGTTGCACTATCCTGACTGTCTCACACTGATCCAGACAAAATTGGTCCAACACTTAGCAAATTCTCAGCCTATCTTCAGCCTGCCTTGCTCACACAATCCCTAGGAAATTAAATCCTATTTAATAGGATAATTAGCCTTCCTTGACTACACAATATGTCATGGTCATCCTATGGTGTTTTTAATTGCGCTCGAGCAATTTTCTATAAATACAACTGATAGATAACTTCCCTTTAACCTTTGTCTCAACTAGGTCTTCATCATAACTGACATGCATGCATCTATTAATAGTAAATCATCAGCCACTTGATATATCATTGCATGTGAATTAAATCTGATTTAATTCACTTGACCTCTCACTAGTGCAATAATCAGTTACAACTAGTTAGACTAAATTTAACTCACTTAATTGAGTTAACTGATTTCTCATGCATTAAACTAATACACTAATTGAAACTTGGACTCTAAATAAAATAGAATCACTCTATATGCCTCACCAAGCACCCTCAACTCAAATTTCATGAGCTAACTGAGTCTATCACACTCAGTTAAGTATTACAAGTGATTATGAGATAAGATTACAATTTATTGTCTAATTTATTTAAGGGATAAATAAATTTGACACACATTTATTCTAATTTAATTAAGAAATAATTAAATCAAAATCGTCCATGGTAGCCATTTATGGATGCCATTTTCTGGATGCCAATTTCACTGTTTCTTGTTGCAAATTTATACACTCCCTCTCAACAGGAAAGGAATCAATTTTTCCTGATCCGGTACTTTTGGAATGTTCTTGCATGCAACACTTCTCTAGTGTTGTTCGCACATGCAACTATCCTGAAACTGAATAGCCTCCAAACAACTGAATCATTATAATGCATTTGTCATCAGATTCTTCTAACTACTGGATCCTACTGCACATATCTACTGGACTCTCTGTGCTGCTGACATCTGCATCCATGCAGTCTGCACTGCTGTCAACTCTAATTTACTCTCCAATATCTGACACATGTCACTCTGATTCTGTCTTCCTAACATTTGACTACATCAATATAACCAATCCTTCCTGCTACTGTTGTAATGTGGGCTCCTCATAGCCAGGTTTGATCCATGAGACACACCATCTCAATGAATCCTGCCCAAATTTCTTCTTGGAATTAATTTTGCACGTCACCCCACCTCACACCTCACACCTGTAGGTATAACTGCATGAACTCACTCTGCCCTTCTGGCTCGAAATTTCCCCCTCCTAGAGGTCTCTACTTGAGTGGACTCTTCCACTTAGTCTCCTCTCTTCTTCTCCAATTGTGGTTGCTCCACAAAATTCTGAGACTGCTTCTAAGGCTACATGTTGAGAGATAATTTCTCCCTCTCAACCACCAAGTCACTAACCAATGCTTTGCTCCTCAAATCCTTGCATGCATCCTCAACATCGATAGCATACAAGTTCTTGACTCTTGAATCGATCTTCTTCACCTATCCAATGACTATGTGTTTAAGGAAAAAAATTCTTTTCTAAGCATCACTTCATAACCACGGTCTTCTAATACCACTACGGAGACAAGATTCTTCATTAGGCTTGGAAAATACAAAAAATTTGCTAGTCTGAGATGAGATCCATTCTACCTCTGAAAGGTAACTGTACCTATGTCGATAGCGCTATACTCTCGTCATCTCCAAACTCTATGCTCTGCTGGAGGTCCTTCTCCTTCAAGTCACTGAAGATATCTCTATCCCCTGTCATATGGAACGAGGCACCGCTGTCTAAATACCACATGCATCCCATTAAACTATTGGCCATGCATGAAATGAGAGTAAAATCAAGCTCGAAATGTGAAGCCAATTCTTCACCTGCTGCAACTGCAGGCTCCTTCTTGCTTGCCTTCTTCTGTGGAAAATTTGTAGCATAGTGCCCATGCTCGTGACAGTGAAAACATCTGAACTTGGAAAAGTATTTCTTTCCCACTTCCTCTTGGGATTTATTTCCCTTGTCCTTATTTTCCTTGATGGCCAAGGTAAAATCTTCCTCGTCATTAGTCTTGGATGAGGATGCATCCCTGGTATTCTGCCTAAATTATTCTTGTACCAAATCCGACCAAAGTCACTCCCAATATGGTAACTTCTCCCTCCCATTCACCGAGTCCTGGTAACTATGCCAGCTCTTCGGAAGGCCTAGAAGTTCTAGGCTCACCAAGTCATCATTTGCTACGGTCACACCAACACTTCCAAGCTCATCTCAACATTGAGTGAACTTCGCCAAGTATGTTGGTACCATCTTGCCCTCCTCCTTCTTGATTTTCCTGAGCTTTTCCTTCAGCGGAAACTTCCTTTGGTCGTTGTTGTTCTAAAACAGATCTGTCAATGCCTTCCACATAGAATATGGAGTCGCCTTTCCAGGGAGACTCGAGAAAATGTGATCTCGAACTCCCTCTAATAAGACCCTCCTTTCCCTTGCTACCTTCTTTTGCCAAGCATCAAGAAAAGCAATGTTTGCTGCTGCGAGCTTGGGGATATCATTATCAATGAATTATTTCAACTTGTTGTCCTCTAGAACTGCCTCCATTCTATCTTTCCATGCAATAATTAGAATTGCCCTCGAGTGCATATTCCAATCTTAATCCATTGAAAGCCATCTTGATCCACTTGTCGCACCAACGAAAGTATCTACAAGTTTGAATAATGTTCAACACAAACTCAATTTCTTATCCACTATTGTGATTCCTGGTGCTCTGATACCATGTAGAAATTATGTATACAATATGTATACCAATGGATTCAATATGATCATGTGATATGCTAAAGAAATATACTGAATCCTTCTACAAACTAATTTGTAGAAATTAAACACGATCGCACAATCACACTAAGTAAGAGAAAGAAGCAAATCAATCCACAACACATATATTTTTCCTGGGGAAAGCTTGCTGCTCAAAACCCCTCTATCTCTATTGTATAATGAACCAAGGAATCATGAAACACTACAATGCACTCTTCTCACGAGAATCTGTTGCACTATCTTGACTGTCTCACACTGATCCAGACAAAATTGGTCCAACACTTAGCCAATTCTCAGCCTGTCTTCAGCCTACCTTGCTCATGCAATCCCTAGGAAGTTAATTCCTATTTAATAGGATAATTAGCCTTCCTTGACTATGCAATACATCATGGGCATCCTATGGTGTATATAATTGCGCCCGGGAAATTTTCTATAAATACAATTGATAGATAACTTCCCTTTAACCTCTGTCTCAACTGGGTCTTCATTAGAACTGACATGCATGCATCTATTAATAGTAAATCATCAGTCAATTGAAATATCATTGCATGTGAATTAAATCTGATTTAATTCACTTGACCTCTCACTAGTGCAACAATCAGTTACAACTAGTTAGACTAGCTTTAACTCACTTAAGTGAGTTAACTGGTTTCTCGTGCATTAAACTAATAAACTAAATGAAACTTGGACTCTAAAACAAATAGAATCACTCTACATGCCTCACCAACCACCCTCAACTCGAATTTCATGAGCTGACTGAGTCCATCACACTCAATTAACTATTACTAGTGATTATGAGATAAGATTATAATTTATTGTCCAATTTATTTAATGGATAAATGAATTTGACACATTTCTTCTAATTTAATTAAGAAATAATTAAATCAAAAGCCTCCATGGTAGCCATTTCTAGATGCTAATTTCACAGTTTCTTGTTGCAAATTTCAATATAGACTACTTTAATTATTGAAATCCAGTCGATATTACTTAGTTGACTGTTTGAATAGAAGTTCGAGGATATTTTGGGAAGTAATTATTGGTCAAAATCACACTTAGTTCATCATCAAGATCGGACCAAGAAAAGAGGATCCATTTACCAAAAGATACCCTCATATACTAGATTCATCTCCTCTATTCGACATTCAGTTACACCATAACCAAATACAATTTTATCCATGGAAAGTTGTTATGATTTGTACCTTATGTATTTTGATTGGCTTGTTAATAGCTCGATTTGTAATGTCAATATCTATATAAACTTAGAGATCACCTGGAGCCAGGCACGACGGGGACAACGAAGAAGGGGAGGAGACAGTCCCAATGTAGCATTACGCAAGTATATTTAATTTGTGGATCACTACCTCTGTTTGATGGAGTTTGATCTTTGCCTACACCATGTAAACACTGAAATTTCAAAGATTAATCAAGGAATTTCAAGTTATGTTCTGTTAAATTATTCTGTGATTTGTGATTATAATCCTTGTGTGAACTATATCATTGACAGAGGGCGTGAGCTAGTTGGGTTGGCCTCCATATCAGATCGACACCACTCTGAATTGTTCATGATTAGTTTGGATTCTGGTTTGCTGAGTGAGTGCGTTTAATTTACCATTTACTATATGGCGTGGTAGACCTGTAGGGTCTTTTAAAGCGATTTTCATTCTGATCTATTTTTACTTTACTTGTGGAAATTGTCAACTGGTATAAAATGCATTTGTATGAGAAATTATAGGTCATTTATCTATCATTCTTCCTTTGAATTATGCGTATTCAAGATGTGTGATATTCAAAGTATTTGGTGTGATTTGGATTGCTCGTTCTCATATACTTTGAGACTTTTCTTCTCTAGGTGATGACCATGCATATTTTGATTTGGCTAGAACTTGAGTTTTTATAAATCACACTAATGACAATGATGAAGGATACGCAGGCTATCTGTTGTCAAGTTGCAGGGGCTGGTGCACTTTTTGTCCATCGAAATTATTTTATGTTCTGAATATTCACATTGGTCTCAAAACATGTTTGAGAATTTGACATGCTTGCACTATTTATCATTATTAGGAAGACCTCTATGATTTTGAAGCCTGCAGTAATGCATACACTTTTTCGATAAATGGTAAAACGTGAATTGACATATTTCTCTTTTGAATTTCCATTTGATGTGTTTTCTCCCTTGTGACATTTATTTCAAAGAAATGATAATTGCTACAGTATGAGCGAGAGTGTTTTCTGTTTCGACCTTGTCCACGAAATATGCTTACATGGTGAACATATTTAATAATGATTAATGATGCTTTTAGTAAATCAAATCTTAATTTCTTAAAGGATTTTTTTTACATAGAGATAGACGAGGTAGAATTAGTGCAGACTTGTTATGATGTTTTTTTGTGCTTCTCTTATTTTTATTTTCACAAAGAATGGTTTTGAATTGATCTTGATTATTTCAGCATTTACAGTCTTCCTTTTCAATGTTGCTTAGGCATTGCTTGGTTTCCACTCAAACAATAGTTAGGATTTACATTTTTGTTTTCCAATAATTATGATTTCCTTTCACAATTGCTAATAGTTCATGTTTTCCTTTTATTTTTCAATTGTTTGATCAAAGCTTGCTTTCAATTGTCATGATTGGTGTTTTCTCAAGTTTCCTTTGAAGTGTAGGATTCAATTTAATTTGTTGAGATTGATGCGCAAGTTAGACTAGAGTTTTATTTGCAGGTTGTTGGGGGCTCTCTTTGGTGTTTCCAGTGCTGTGCCTCAAAGTTCACAAACTCCTGGATTGACAATTAAATGTTGGTCCATTATTATGCCCTATACTACTCCCATCATATGCAATGGTTTGTACTAGATCAAACATTATACATGTAGTGGGAGTATTGAGAAGGTATATGTCAAAACCAAGGAAGAAGCATTGGATAGTAGCAAAAAGGGTTTTTAGGTATCTACATAGCCCTACTAATTATAGATTGTGTTACCAAGGAATACCAAGATTGGATAGAGTGGTGGACATACATGGCTTTGTTGATCTAGACTGGGATGGAGATCTGGATCTACAAGTGAGTATGCATTTAACCTATTTGGAGGAGCACCCAATTGGATGAGCAAGAGACAATCTACAGTGGCACTCTCAAGTACAGAAGCTGAATACATGGTAGTTACTCATGCAAACAAGGAATCATTTTGGTTACAGAGATTGTGATTAGGTATTGGGTTGGTACAAAAAGTTGTAAGGATAGATTGTGATAGTCAAAGTGCAATTTTCCTAGCAAAGATCTCTACTTATCATTTGAGGAAAAAACATATTGATGTCCAATATCACTTTGTGAGAGATATGGTTGAAGAGAAGAAGGTGATGTTGGTAAAGGTCGAAACTTTGAAGAATGTTGTAAATTCGTTGACAAAATTGTTGAGCATTGGGAATTTCTCTTGGTGTAGCAAAACAATGGGCGTTACTTCCCTGAATTGTTGATTATGTACTCTTGTGACCACTTGTATGCAAATAAAACAACGGATAATGTTGGGTATGTTTTATATTTTGTGCATGTTTAGTCATTTTTGGACCCCAATTCCTAACAAGGGGGATTTCCCCCATATATAACTATCACCATGGGGGGTCCAAGGGTGAGGGGGGGTGGGCACTTTTATAGAGAATCCCCTTAGAGTGAATTTTTGGGGACAATGCCCCTGAAGCAATTATTTTGGAAAATTTTCCTTGTAAAATATTGTAATTACATAGTCAATTTAGACCATTCATCATTAGGTTGCAAATCTAACATCAAAAGTACGACTAAATAGTAATTGAGAGATATAGAAAAATCAATCTGGTTTTCTTGTTTTTGGGTTTCTAGGGTAAAATCTTTATGCAAATTGTATGTGTGTGATATTGAATCTTTTATGTTTTATGTTGAAAATATGTCTGCATGAATTATAAGTGCAGAGTTAAAATCTACACACATCACATTGATCTATATTCTATTCAAATATTGGGCTCTTTTGCATGGATAACATGTTTTCCTTCTTTCTTCGTTCCTCTTACTCCTCCATTCTTCACTCTTCCTTTTCATTTCCTCTTCTTCTTCTTTGATCACCCCTTCTTCCTCCAATTATTCTTTTCCTCCTCCTCCCTCTTCCCGTTATTCACCTCCCCATCTTCGTCTCCTTTCTTCTTCCACTTCGTCATCCTCTTCCATTTTCTCTTACCTCTTCTCTTCTATTATCTTGTCCCCTTTTCACTCCCCTTTTACCAAAAGTATTATTTTTACATACGATAGAGTTAAATTACCAAACCCATATACATTAACTACAAAATCATGTTTGAAGACATGTTATTAATGTTTAAGAATGGAATCTAATTTAAAGTGATAGATTAAGTGCCTCTTGAAATAGATGCAAAACCCCCTTTTTTGGAAAATAAAAAAACTAATAAATTTCATGCAAAGATATCAAAGGTGAATGTAAGACACCAAAAAAAATCTCTAACTACAAATTGTCTTATATCTATCTCCATAAAAAACAAACCTATCATGCGTGCTCGAAAAGATTCAAAAACATTGTCCCATAAATTTGTTATATATCTCCCTCTCTTTACCACTAGTCTAATCTTATGTACTAGTGGTCTATAGTGTCACACACTAACCCTCTCTTTACCACATGGTCTAATCTTATGTACTAGTGGTCTATAGTGTATATCACACTTTATCCAACCCTCTAAAGGATCACATGATTATTATAATGATATGAATATGAACCATGCAACTATAGAGAGCTACGTCCCACAAAAGAAGGTTCCCATGGAGAATTCTATTTTCGTTATTTTTCCGTGTAGAGTTGTATTTCTGTTTACCGTGTCAAATGAAAATTGGCTTACATGAGTTTTGTTGGTTTACTAAGAAACATATGAAGTTTGTCTACGTGTCAAATGAAAAACGGTTTATGTGTCGATCGACTTTATATGTTGCAATCGTGTACAGGCCATAATCAACGTAGTTTAGCGTGTATATTGACACTTGGCTTTGTGAATTAAAATATTATCCCTTCCTCCCTCCATTATCCAATCAGAATGCCATTAAGTCCCCTCCATGTGGACACTACATGATAGCGTTAAACATCTCCAGTCACGTGTCGCCATCTTCTTAACTATCCTTATAATATCTTAGTGGACTCATTTCGGTCTGATGACGTGTCGTTTCGAGCGACCACGTCCTCATCCTTTAGCGTTAATTATCGCTCCAGAATGATGTTCATTGATGATAATTTTATGAAAGTGCCTATGAAAGATTATGTTGACATGGAATAAGATTGTCTTTAGAGGGAACTTTGCGCATGTAGGTGGCTTTATGGATATTTCAACATTTGGAATATTTTTTTTATTTAGCAATTTGTGAAAATTGATTTATCGTTTGTAACAAATGGAATATCACTCTGACATCAATATCAATTTAAAGTTAGGAATGGTGAAGTTTTTTGGTCACTCCAGTGTTTGTTGGCATTACGGGATGTTTGGAAATTTCTCGATTTTCCTTTGAATTTACCATAAACATAATCATATATTTGGAAATTTCTCGATTTTCCTTTGAATTTACCATAAACATAATCATACTTTAAAACCATATAATTTTTGGGCATTTTTTATCATATAATTTTACATGTGGAATTATCCTTAATTCATGGAATTATTCTGAACAAATTTAACTTACCATAAATGTATATATATAGTTAGTTTATAAACACATAACAAATTTAAACATAAATACATAATATAACGGCATCAAAACACATATAAATATGATTTGTATCTTTTATGAAATCTTTAATTAGCTCCAAACCTTAGACGTTCCTCCTAACTATAGAATCTATTTCTCTATCCCTCTCAGCAATAGGTCACCATGAGCTAAGGCTATGATTACACTAGGGTAAATGCTTACAAAAACTAAGTATGGTCTCACAAACAATACAAGTGCTTTCTAGCCAAGGTACCAAATTCCAGCACCAATTCCAACCTATAGATTTTCATTCCCCATCAACCTACACAATCGAAGAGAGTGTACACTCTTCTCTACACCCCTCAGGTTATCTCACTTCCCTTCAATGGCTCCAACATAGGTTGACCAAGAACTCTCAAAATTTGATGTCTCAAGGAAGTCCAGCTATGCTTAAGTGTCTCCAAGCACCCTCCAGGATTCACACCTAAGGAAATCACACAAACAATTTTCACTCTAGGGCTCTAGCCTTGATCAAGGAAACTCAATGGAATTGTGAACTAAAACCCCATTAGAATTCATCTAGAAGTCGACCGATTCATGGATAAGTAGGCTTACATAGCTTTTCTAACTCACCTTCAACTTAGATCAATAGGCTAGTAAGTATAATGTCAATGGAACTAGCAACATGAAGGTCATGGCAAAGTAAAAAAGCAGAATGGTTCAATTTCCATTAGACACCATGTTCAAATGTTCATGACCTTACCTTGACACTTACACCCATGTAAAAAGTTTTCCCCACCTTGGAAATTTAAGATAAAAAACATGAATATAGTATAGGGAATTTATATCATAGTGTATTTTAACATTAGTCCCCTTTACCTTTTTGGACTTCGAATATATTCTAGTAGGAAATATATCTCATGGGTTTATAACTTAGGCTAGGAGTAAAGATAATAGTTTCCTAGTTTATCCTTGCTCATCCGTTTAGCCTCCACACTTTTCCCTCTCGTGGAGTCGTCACCCCATACTATTTTCATCCCTTGGCCTGCAACCATGATGTTATTTTATCAATTAACACATATTCACAATTTTTCATAGCTAGGCTTACTAGCCTTTCAATATATAAGAACTTTAGTCTTTCATCTTTATAATAACTCTAACTCAAAACATACCGACTTTCCAACATAAGTATCATATGTACATGTACATTTATAATGAGGTGATAAAGACAAGGTGTTACATTCCCCTCTCCCTTATTCATGCACAGCCGTATTTGCATCTATATCCACATGTACAATCAGAATTCTTCAATAATTGTTTTGATTTTTTTTATCAAATATGTGCGATTGAAGGATTTGGAAGTCTTCTCCATGCTTCACATTTACGAATATTCCAAATAGACATGGTCATCATCATACCTATAAGTAAACCACAATAAAAAAATATTAGCACATGCAATTAACAAATTAATGTACACTTTGATAATAGTTTAACTAATAAAAAATATTTGAAAATATCACTTTTAGCTCAAAAGTATTTCTAAAAATCAAAACCAAAAACATTAGGCTTTGTGGCACTTGACTAATAGCTAAGTGAAATTGTTTCCAACAATGGTTGAGAATTCCTTGAATTCACATATCACTTTATTAAAAACTACAAACAAATGAGCCTTTGAGTTCCAATAATTACTCAACATAAGGCGTATTAAAGTAGTCATTGCTAACTTGGGTAACAATCATACCTCTAACAAACTTTTATCTCCATTCAACAACTATAATGATTATGGTTGAAGAAAAATATCTAACATATAACAATGTTTTGTTATTAAGTTGGATTCAAGTGCCTAACATGTAATATTTGATGCTAACATTTCACTTCTTGAAAGGAATTGACATCCAATTTAATTAGCTCAACACGGTCAAGCACAAAATATGAGTCAAGTTCTTTTCCTGAATTAATTAGAAAGACATCCTTATGCTTCTCAACATGGTTGTGCTTATGGTAATTTTTGAGGGAAATTGAGAAATTTCCCAATACCCCACCATCTAAGTAGGCATCGAGGTGGTCAAGTATGTTATGTAACATTCCCAAACACTAATCTGAGACACCCCAAACACCAATTTGAGACACATTATGACAATTTTGTCTCTGTCCAGTCCGTAATTTAAAAATTTCTTAATCTCACTCATTGATGCTTTAATACCATAATTCTAATGTACCCTATCATATGATGTAATTACATATGCATTATAACATGTAAGTCAATAGAAAACCCATACAAACATATATACATGCAAATATGAAATTATTTATCTAACATATAACAACTTATACACATAAATACACAACATACAAAGCATATAAAACATTTACAATATCTCAATAATATTGAATAATACTTTACACCAACAAATTGCTAACATTAGATGTTCCTCCCAACTATAGTTACTATTGCACATGTCTTTTACAATAGCCAGGTATTTTACAGTAGGTCACCCTTGTGCTAGGACTATGAACCCATAAGGAAGAAAAAAAACTCTATTCTTCGGCTCAACCCAATTTCCCACTAGTCCCACAATCTGACCACTCACACAACCATCCCAAATGACCAACTCTCTTTTCCAAATTATTCTACACTATCCAAAGTGGGGAATCCACTTCTCTACAATGCAGTCCCTTAGGCCATCCCACCACTTTCTTGGTTTTCAACACAAATTGTTGAGGCTCGGTTTGATATTGGATATACAAGGATTTTCACTTATAAATATCGTCACATGACATAAATAAAATGACAATAAAATATATATCATATTGAGTCATTATTATCATATATATCTATATATATAAAATAACAACATTTATATCATTTAAAAAAAATAATATGTCTAGCATTTATAAACTAACTTGTAATCTAAAAAACCATAACTTAAAAACATTTAAACTGCAAATCACACTTTGCCTAAACTATACTAACCATCCCTTAACATAATTACACTTTAGCCTAAACTATACTAACCAACCCTTAACATAACTATAGCATTTTAACATGACTATAGTTTTATAGTTTTTTATTTCCTCCCTAACTACCACAAATTTCAAACCTTAATCATTTTATAAAATAAATTCCTCGAAATCAAATTATATTAACAAAATTTATGATACTATAATTAATACATTATACTTCTAATATATAACCTAACAACGACTTATAAATGTGTTTTTGGAATGGATGTTGTGCAAATACTCGTATGTCTGATCTTGAGTTATCTTTGCGTAATCATATAGATTTGCTCAATTTTATAAATATAGATTCCATTTTGATATTTCGATTCTGTTAAAATAATTCAAATTTTGTAAATGAAAGTAATATATAGATTTAATTTAATTAAAAATTAATTTAAAAACTATATTTATTTGAAGTTATATTTTGCGATTTTAATTATTTTTGAATGTAAAATTAGTAGATATTTTAATTTAAATAATATATTTTTATAAATTTTAGTAATCAAATTAGTTATATTAAGGCGAGTTTTTTATTTTATAAACAAAAAAATCTCATACACCAACTTGATATTTGACTTAACCATAATTATTATTATTATTATTAAAAACAATTTCAAATAAAATTAAGTGTTTTAATAAAATTCATACACACACACACACATATATATATGACATAAATATTTTTTTCTAAATTTTTATTGTGTCTAGAGGTCGTATGTAGCCTAGTATGGAAGAGATGTTGTAATGTCTTATTATGTTACGTAAAATTTTTGACTTAATCAAATAAAAATAAAATAACAACTCATGGTTTTTCCATATATATATCTTAGCTTTGGATCTATGAATCTCAGAGAGAGATCAAATCTCTCAAGGTACAAAAATTTCCTCAAGCTTTGCAATAAAAAAAAAGGTTTACACCTTGCCATATTTGATCTCTCTGAATGCTTGATAAATCTTGTATTAAGATGGATATATATATATATATATATATATATATATATATATATATATATATATATATATATATATATATATATATATATATATATATATATATATATTTCAATGATAAACATATTTAAAAATATATACAAAATATAATTTGTTAAATTTTTATTTTATTGTGTTGAGTGGTACTCAATGACTTGGTTGGGGAGGGGTTCTAAGTTCAATTATTACATTAAAATTAAATTAAAAAAAATGTTGATTCAATTCTAGAAAATAATAAAAATAATAAGTCAATTCAATTCAATTAGTTATATTGCAAATTTGCTTATATTAATAAAGTTATGAACAAATTTTTGGAGAAAAAAAATCATAAAAGGCAAATCACATTAAAATAATAATAATAATAATAATGATTGCTACTTTAATTAATAAACGTATGAAAACTTTTATATATATATATAACAATAACAATATATTTATATTAGCAAAATGTTCCTAAGCACTTAGGAGATACAACATTTTTTCCTTGAGGTATAGAGAGATAGAAAATTTGAAGGCTAATGTGAGATGGCCCTTAAAATATCTACTTTTTTCATGAACTATACAATAATTATGTTTATCTAGATGCAACTAAAAGAAATTATCTATAAAATAACCACATATTGAAGCCATACAATAACAAAAAGCATACAAAATTAATTGTTATCCATTTATGATTATGATATTGCATTATGGGGCTACCTAGTTGAGATCGGGGAATTCCTGCTAATCAGGGTTGATAGAATTGATGGAAGTAGTTTGCTTGCCTACATTGTCAAATTATCCTTGCTTTGCCTCCATAATGGACTGAAGTTGAGTGTCTAGATGTTGGAGGTCAATTTGAGATCATGCAATTGTTTCTATTGAGAGGAGAGAATTTCTATTAATGTGTTTGTTTAAACTGATAGCCTATCAATCTTCCTATTTTTCAAAGCTAGCTCCAATCTAAATGCTTCCTCAATTATCTGCATATCTGATACAACCTTTTTTCTTCCATTTATCATCCATTTCTCCTGTTGATTCTAACCTTACTACCCACCAAATTCCTCTACTAATTATACAAGTCTTGCTGGTGTGGCTCCTTAAATTCTTGTTTCCCTATAATGACCGTATGCCTGTTATATTTCTATTGAGATTCCTATGGATTATTGTTTCTTTGCTCTCCTGTTTAATGATACTAGTGGTAACACACTTTAAGCATCCTTTAATGGGAAATTTCCTCCATTGTTGATTCCCCTTAACAACTCGTTGATCCATGATTATCCCATAGAGAGAGCATGTGGGAATGACAACTTGGTTAATCTTAGGTGGGAATTATGTAATCATTTTGCAGGGGGAGAGAATGAGTGGGCTCCTTCGGACTTGATATGGGTCAATTTTTATCTCATGTGGTCGACACCACATAAGTTGTTATGTAATGTGATGATATGATTGCTTCTATTATTTAGTCACTTATCCAATCATTGCATATAACAACCATATTTTTCTTACCAAAATTATTGAATTTATTTTATGTTTATTATGGAATTGGAGATTCCCTTTGAGTTCTATTTATTGAAAATATTTCAGGGGCTAGTTGAATAACTTGATTTGATAATTTGTCTAAGGCACAATTCAAATATTTGACAACATATTTGACTAGGAAATTTCACAATGAAGCTAGTAGATTTGTGATTCTTTTATGATAAATGTGAGAGTTTCCCTTATATAGTATTGGTGCCAATATAAAGGTGCCTAATTTTATTGTTCGAGTCTCCTATTATAATTAGGGATCTAGTAAAAAATTGCACAAGTAGGATTAGGGCTTAGAGAAAAGCATACATCTCCACTCGGTTATTAGATTATTCACCCAAAATCCATGCATACACATATTCTATTTTTCCTCTACACTTGTAAAGAACACCCCCCGACCACCACTAAATCTATCAAGCTTCAAGAGGAATCAAATCTCTCAAGGTGCAAGTCTTTCCTCAAATTTTACACTCAAAAAGAGGTTTGCATCTTGACAGATATGATTCATCTCTGCACTCATAGATCTAGAGTTAAAATGGATCTATTTTTGGCATTTATTTTGTGTTGTAGTTATTGATGGTTGTCATTAATGTCAACCTAGGCATGTATTGTATATGATTGTGTTGCAGGTGGCTTGAGTGTGTATTTGTATGAAAAATGGTTTTGGAGCAGCTTAGCTTGTGTGTGGTTATGACAGATGGGTGAGCGCCTAAATAATGTGCAGATGTTATGATTATTTTTCTTGGCTTGTTAGTTGCAGGCTGATTTGATAGCTGTGCAAATGCTAGAAGAGTTATGGAGTACGCGGGAAAAGGTCTGGGCTAAGAAGACTTTTGTTTTTCCCTATACTCATCCACAACCACATGGAGCTAATCTTATGTGTGCAGTTGTAGGCCCTTAATTGCACTAATTCCGTCTTATGGGTGTGGTTGCAGCCTAGTTTTCCATGTTTTGTGTGTGTAGTTGCAGATTTAAGTATGTGTTAGACATTACCTTGGTCTTTCCCCTGGTATTGAACACGGGTACAAAAATACTTTGATATTTTCCCATGGTATGGGTTCGAGGTTGATTATTATATATACTTGTGCATGGGTATCATTTTGGATTATTTATGGAGTGAGAGCATGCCACCGTGTTTTGTCTAGCATGTTGTATATTTGTAGTTGTGCTAAGTAGGGTGTTTATCATATTACATATTTAGATCAGTGAGGTTGTTAGGTTGCTCATGTTGAGTGTATTTGATAGCCTAGTTTGAAAATGCATGAAAGATGGTTTGCATGGTGGTGTTAAAGGCGTTGAGACTTCATAGCAGATAGTTTGTAGAGAAGGTGGGGGCCTTCTAGCCATCAAATCAAAACGGGAAGAAAATTTCTCAAAAGTCCAGTAGTGTTGGGCGAAGCTCGTTTGGTCATGGTGGCTTCTAGCAAATGAGTTTTCGTAGAGTCATGAGAGAAGAGTATTTCTATATGTTTTTGTTATATGTATGTCATAGTAGTTGAGTCTTCCAGCTAGTGGGTGCTAGCTCTTCCATGTAAAAATTTGTTCAACACTTGATATATTTTAAAAAAAAGAGAGAATCCATACAGGTAGATTAGTTATCAAGATAGAGGAATAACCTGTTTGGGTTATTAAAATACTTGGAACAGGTTATTCCTCTATCTTGATAAGTTAATATACTATTTGAGCAAAAAAAACAACGGGTGGTTTTTTTCTCTAGAGGGGGTTTTCCACCAGATACATCTGTGTCCTCTTACGTGCATGCTTTCATATTGCTTATGGTGTTTTATGCTATATATATAATGGTTCTATATGTTTTTAGACATTAATTCATGTTTGTTTCATAAGTTTTATTGATGGGTTATTTATTCTTGAGCTTTGGTAAAAAGAGACAAATATATAAATCATAGTCACTATCGATTCACCACCCCCATCCCTGCCCTCAGTAGTGAGGACATTTATAACCACTATGATGGTTTTTAAATTACTCTTTTATTCTAAAGTATATGTGTTAGAGGTTTGGAAGACACGAACGTATATACCTATACTATCAAGATTTTAAAAGTAAGAGTTTGGATATGTGGGTGCACAATTAAACCATAAACATATAAATGAGCAGACTATATGCATTGTTCACTTACATTAAAATATTGAGAACATCAACCAATTCAAGTAAACCCCATTGTTATTTTCATTGCATCTCTCTTTCACGTTGCATAGATATTTTTTCGAGTCGAGTTGATGTGATGCTGATAATGAATGTCCACTTGTCAGTGTGGAATAAACACTACAATATGCAATAAGAATTACCATATCAATATCGAGTTTATATTTTATATATTTTCATTTTCATTTTCATTTTAATTTAATTTATTTATTTCTATATTTAGGTTAAGTTGAGGTTAGGGCCAATTTATCGATTAGTCTAACCATAGAATGTTTTCACTAAGAATGTGCAAGGCTTCGTAAATCTTGGATACACCTTGCAATAATTTGTATCGCCCATAATTGAATTTTACCCTCAAACCATTCCCATGAGATTTGAACCTAAGACTTAATGAGGACTAAACCCCATAGAAACTAAGTGGTCTACACCTAATGGATAAAATTACTACCTTATACATATCCATTTTATAAGAAATATATGTTTTCACACCATTAGATGTAAAGTACAACATGTGATATTATTTAAATGCCTCGTTTTTTGTAATTCATATTTCTTATACATATCCATTTTTAAGCTATAGGAATTGGGAAAAGGGGACCTTTGAATAATATCATCTACTATACTTTGCATCCAGTGGTTTGAAATTTTTTATTTAAAATTGGTCTACACTAATGTGGTTAATCAAATAGAAAATTTATGGTAATTGTGTCGTAAGACGTTTCTTTACTTTGAGCTTTATGTTTGATTGCAACGAGTAAGTTGTCCAACATTTTCTAAATTAATATTAGATGACCATCAATGCACTTTTGGCCTTTCAATATTTTTTTGCTAGTTACCAATGGTACATTATCGCTAGTTTCCAATGGTACCCATCACCACGACATGATTTATGATTCCTTTCAATCAATTATTTGCATCCCTGTCCCATAGAACAATCTCTTTCAATTATATCCATATATCCATAATGGAGTGAAAGATTGTTTTCGTCTTATCTGTGAAATTAGCTTTGATCCTCTCAAGTATTAGGATATTCACAATTAATCCATGGAGCTTCATGTGGAGTTCATCATGGACTAGGAAAAAGGTGTAGTTTCATACCAAATTAATGATAAATTTAGGGAATTTGGATTGACAAAATCTCTTGTAATTTTGCATCACAAAATTATTGAAATGGGGATCCATTGAGAAAATAAGCTCATCTCCAAATAAATTAGCACTAGATATATTTAAATTATCCTTGCAACCTATTTTTTTACATCAATAAGATTCAAGAAAAAAAATACAAATATAAAACGAGTAGAGGGTGAGACACTAGGAAGATCTCTTAGCTCCAATGTTGGGACAGTAGGAATATAATCAAACAAAATCATTTGCTAATTAGTAGTAGGTTATCTCTAATCATAAGTAAAAGGAAAAATGGTTCAGGGATATGTAGTTGTTAGTAAGTATATGAAGCATATACGTAGACATATTACCTATTCCTATATAAAGAGAGTGATGGTGAATCTCAAGTAGATTAAATGACTAACATCTCTAAATTATCAATCAATTATTAAATGATTGGCATCTCTAAATTATAATTATGATTAAAAAATAAACCATGTGATTCCAATATTTTCCCAACTCCTTCCTCCTACAAGCATTTCATGGCACCTCTCTTGTCAATTCTTAGATCAATAGTAGCTCATCCATCTTATGATCTAAAGCTCAACCTTTGCCTGTTAGTAAATATCTAGAGAAAATCCCACAATGATCTCTACACCTCTTGCGATCCAATTTCATACATCATTGCCAACAATACACCTCACCAAAACACAACATACATAGATATAAATTCCCAAGTATTTAACTTTATATCTATCATCGCATAATGAGTAGTGAAATTGCAAATATGTAGAACTTTGAGAATCAGGTCTCTTAGTGTGTACAAATGAACAACCTTGATGATCTAGAACGTGAGTTGGGATGAATAGTCTAGACCAGAATTGGTCATCACATGGCCATCGGCGACCTAGTGCATCCCATCTAGTACCACTGTAAATGACTTGCTTGCTCACATGCATTTCAACATAAACATGGATAACATAAAAACAAAAAATCATGAGCATGTGTACAATGTGGTGCCCACTTATAATGATCATGGTCATGGTGAGTGGTGATGAATTGGCGAGGAGGAGGGGAAATCCATTTCTATGTCAAAAAACATTCTTGTCAACGCAATCATTGATGTTTTCGAAAAATTCCATCAATGTCACTTGGTTTTATAAGGATTTCTTGTCCAATGGAAATGGTCTCATAGCCCCACTTTATCCAATAGAAATGGTCTCCAAATCCAACAAGAACTTTGTCAAAAATTAGAGTTCCACCTTGCCATTGGGAACTTTACCCAAGGAGTTTTGGCCCATTTTAAGATGGCCCAAATTATTAGATTTTTTAAAAAATGAGTAGTGGAGAAGAAAATTTGCCTACTCAAAAAATTTGTCTTCGTTAAAAATGAGACAATTTGAATGTCCCTTATCAAATGGTTTAGCCTCATTCTAAGCATTTGTTACAAACCATGTCCAAAGCAAACCACCGTTTGTTGCTTTGCTAATGTACCTTGCAGTAAAATGCAAGCTAAAAAATTAACTTCCTTAGCAAAGTTGTAAACCTCTTATATGCTTTACTATGCCTATATGTGTCCCAATCTCCTCCCTTACATTTATTACAACATCTAATATCCACACACTAACAAAAACTCGAAATATCACCTCCATCGCTTCTCCCCAGCCTATTAAGAAGTCATTACACTATACGTTTTAAGACTTTTTCAATCTTAGAAAATTGTCCACATAATTTCACTCGTAGAAATTGTTTATATTACCAAGAAAAAATAGCTCATTAATGACAAGAAGATGCAATTTCACACCATTCCAATCTCCAACTCAATTTAGAATAGAAAAATCTTTTCACATGCACCTTTTACATTAGAGGGAAAATTTGCTGATGTGATATAGTGTGAAGACTACTTGAACACAATACATCCCTATGCTATCATCACGGTGACGTTCTTGAGGAAGGGCGGCCCCTCTTGTGTGGTGAATCAATAGTTAACATAAAAGGGCAATCAATAGTTAACATAGGTTGTTCAAAAGATATTTGGAGGTCACATTTGGAAATGTTGGAGTGATGGGCACTCCACGCCTTTAATTGGATGACGGAGGCACGAGATAACGTTGGATAATGAAGGAACGAGATAACCCCTGGGCACACACGGAGAGAAGTGTCAAACAATATATATTCCTCGTTGCCCAACATAAAGACAATCAATTTGCAATCTTAATATTTTAATTGCCACGACGACTAAGTGCCAAATATCTCAGCCCACAACCTTTTGGGACACAATTGTGTAGACACATAGCTTCATATTGCTATCATGATAATGATGCTTCATAGTGATTTTTTTTTTCCATGGAGTATGAAGTTGATGGTTTTAATGACGGAATCTACAAACAGACTTTGCGTATGTGTACATTCCTTGTACTTACCTTCATCCCCATTGTTATTAGGCTTCCATATAATCGTTATGTTGTTTGAATGCGACTTTATTTGAAAGGTCCATTCATGACAAGTAGCATGGCCACTCAACCACCACCACATGTGGGGCATGCACATGCTATTGTTTTGTTTTTCTATGCACATGAATTTGTTTGTCCTTTTACGTATCAACATGTTTCAAATATTTTTAATAGATAAATGGTTAGTGGGTCCTTCAAATCCAATCTTTCTCTTCTAAGATCACTTGAGTTAGACCCACATGAACACCAAGGACTTTTCGAAAGGTTGGATTTTTTTTAAGAGAAAATCAATAAAAAAAATATTCGTAATAACTTGGCTCATGTTTTTTTAATTTTAAATGTAATTGTAATATTGGCCTCGGGAAACTACAACGGATTGAAACTTTGTTTTAACATTTTTTATTTATTAATTTATATAGATGGAGTGAGGGACAACCTACGAATCTGATTCTAAGAGATGTTGCTTGTTTTGATTGCATACATTGAAAATCTATAACCAGCTGAATTAAATGTTGGAGCCATTTGCAACTGAGTATAGTCATGACCTAACATATTTTTATGAGATATGATTGCGGTGAATTGGAGTTCAATAACAATAATTAATGTATATTAGACTGAAAGTAGTGGAAGAGGAAGGCAGTGCCCAATCACATTCTCCTTTCGCAAATCAAGGAGATAGCCAAAGAGGGACCTTCCAAAAGCACAAAAACATGGTTTGAAGTGACAGTCAGATGACCCTTTGAGGTAAAATGCACTGAAGAGCTAAGGTGGTTCTCTCTCAGTTGTACCAGGGGATGCAAGAGAAATTCTACTTATACACACAATAGGAATTCAGGGTTCAATTATTTGATTGGAATTCAGTTGCTCAACATTTCACTATGTAAAATCCCAATGGTTGGTTTTGAGACAAAGTTATTCTCTCAATTGTCTATTTTCACAATTGGTTGACTTGTGCTCCTTCTATTCTAACCTTTGTTCTTGGGACTGATCACTAGACGTGTGTGGGAAATGGGTTTTTCTTTTCCTTCTGAACTCTAGAGTGTGGGAATTCATATCTCCTGGAGGACTAAAGGCTTCAAGGGTGGTTGAGATAGTGTGGGGCTTTGAGGCATGAATTGAATGTCCTTGCAGTGCTAGAGTTGACTTAGAGACTGGTGCTATGTGATCTTCAACCTCTACCCTATGTTTCTGAGTGTTAACTACTTTGACTGTGTTTGAGACCACCGAAATCCTTGTGTAAGCCACATGTTTCTAGTGTGCAGTTTAGTGCTTGAATTCAACCACTAAGTTATTTACCTTTGGTCGATGAACCACTTAGTGCTTGCAATTTGGCTGATGAACCACTTAGTGCTTCCCAGTTGGTTGATGAATCACTAATTTCTTTCCAATCAGTTAATTAAACTAATCGGCACTTGATATTGGCTTATGAACCACTTATTGCTTGAATACCAACAAATGAACCACAAAGTGCTTGGAAATTGGATGTTAAACACCTACATAGTGGATTTGATCCTTAAAAACTAAGCAACACCCCTACCCCCTTGGAATTTGGGTGAAGCTCTGTGTTTCAATACTCAGAGAGTAAGCAGGTCATTGGGGTTCTTATTTTCAGAGAGTATTTGATGAACCACCTAGATAAAGGAATCCATGTCCTGAGTGTCTAACCAAACCATAGGTGTGAAATTACACATGAACACACATTCCCTCAAACTATGGATCTGGCTCAGAGGTGGTCAGTTGCAAGAGAGATTGCAGTGTAGTTGGCCTATGGTTGGGTGGAGAGTGGAAGTCCCTTCTTTAGTTTCCAATTGTTCCAATACAACTAGATAAGTATAATCACTTACACATATTTCAATTATGGATGATGATTATGCTTGTCATGTTACTGGTTGATTAATGGTTCAATACTACTCATGAAAGGTTGCATGAATTCAATTCATATTCATAGTTGACAAGTTGTCTTATATGCCTCTATGGTAATATTGACCTATTGGAACTATGTGATTGTTACCATCTTCATGAATTTCAGGATCATGTACATGATTATAGTTGATTTTTTGAAGTTCAGTCAACTAACTTGTTATCTTTTAAGCTCTTAGTTATCTTATATGTTTATGAGTTGGAAAACTCACTGCCATAACCTTGAATGCAGGTTATCATGCATGCTATGAATTTAATTTATATGTTATGTGTCAAATGAGTATATGGTTAGAGATGATGGTCACTTAATCTATGTATGATGTGGTGGCTCTATGGGTTTATGCCCACTTATATATTACTGTAACTAAGAATTGTAATAAATTGTAACACCATAATATTTATTGTTTTAACATGATGTAAAACCCTCTTGAATTACTCCTTGCTAATTAATGAAGAATTCCCATCTCATCAAAAAAATTAGCTGACCTATAACAAACCTTAGAGATGGATTGCATTGAAAATTTCATCTTGTATAGTGTTGAAGTTGGGTGATGTAGTTGTAGGAGTCACGTCTTTCATTTATTTTGGATCACATGTAATTTAGGCCTTGCAGGTTCCCCTTTTGTTCAATTTGGATAAGGTTCAATGTTTGTGAGAGCTTATGCTCATGCATTGGAAATCATTCTAAAAAAATTGTGTTTTGGGTAGAAGCCCTTTTCTAATGAAATTGATCTGAAAGGGACCATATTAGTTTGTTGTGCTAAGTGTCTTTTCAGTTATAAAACATGTACAATGTCTCCATTTGTTTGCTTAAGGGATGAGTAATTTAACCATGAAAAATAGATGAATTTGTGAGTTTTAAGCATTTAAATAAGCCTAAATAACATTGAACAGAAGTGTATGACAGAGAAATAACATCACACATAATATTTACACAGTAGGCATGATGAAGCAGCTCACCCCTCCTGGGCTACATCTGTTGGTCCAGCTCCCAATGGCATGTCCCTCTTTGTCGTTATGCTCAAAATTGCAAAAAAATATGTTTACAAGCCTCCAATGACTATTTTCTCCACACCAATGGTTCTAGAATGCTCAAATTAGTCTAGGTAGACTCTTATTTCACCCAAATTGGTCGAAAATTGACCTCCCTGTCCATTTTCCCAATGACTCCTACAAATGCTCCACTAAATGTGGAGAACTGCAGTTTAACTACAGTCAAAATAGAAAAACCTGCCTAAATTTAGGGCAGTGCTAAAAGTACGCCATTACTAACTGATGGCATTCAATTTTATGGTTAGGGATGGGGGTGGCCACATGCCAACCCCCTTAAACCTCGCAGTTAAAGTTTAAACTCCGAAACAAAAAGTGGAATGGAACCCAGAGTGAAGTCGGAGTTCTGAAATTGTTGCAATACATACCATGTAACTCGCGTGCATGTGACAACATTTAAGGTTATCCGTCGGGGTTAGGTTTTATGGAACCGTAGCATTTTTATGTCATAGTTTTCTATTCGCCATGTGATATAGCTTGTAGCCACCAAGGTTATGGAACCATAGAATTTTGATGTCACGTTAACTATGGTATCATGTGAACAACTAAATGGGCCGCTAGTGGGTTGGGACCGCCGACGGTTCCCCCCCAAACTTGCCAACCTTAAAACGTTAAATAGATACGAAGAGCCTATAGGGTAAGAAACACTTTGTAGTAGAGTTGGTCGAAGGCTTGCAGGCACGCATGGAGGTCATGGGTCGAACTGCCCTGAACCCAACAAAAAATTTGATCCACCGTATAGGGGACACGTGGCCACCTGCGGGCTGGCGACGTGTCACTTAGCCATTGGTCCTTCAAATCACATACAACCAAATCTGAAATTCTTGAATGCGCCACGTGGTGAAACCTTACTAGTCTAGAGAAAAAAAAATATTCCCAAAATATTCCATTTTTGCTGACTGTACCTGCATGCTGACTGGGCATCCCAGTCACTCCTGTCACAAAATTTTCGTTGTTTTGGAAATAAATCAGAACGCGATATCTCCCTCACACGACATTGATTTTTTGAACCGTTCATGGCAATAGAATGGAAATGACGAGATCTACCCAGTCGCTCAGGTTCAGTACAATTTCAAGCACTTTCAATTTTGAGAAAAATACATGATATCCTGATCAGAAATTCTTTGAAAATTTCTCCGATTTTCCCTTCTTCCCTCACCCTAATGTTTTGCAGAAAATTTGGTGATCCAAGAATTTATGGGTTTCGAGGGTCAACAACCTTTTGAAGAGGTTAGATCACCACAAGGCTATATTTTTCCTTTTTAGAGTTGATGGCATCCGAGAATTTGGGGTCTAGGGATATAAATTTTAGGGTCCCTTGTCCAAAACCCAAATATGTCACGGGATCGAATAAATCTTTCACAAGAAAACTATATTTTCGGTTAGATATGAATTGATCAAATTAACACCATGCTAAACTATATATGGCATCCAAGGATTTGGTAGCGATAAGGACCTTTACTATACATGAAGGCCTAGATTCATCTGGTACCATATTACATTATGGCGAAGTTAGAGATCCGAGGATCCAATTCTGGTGAGGCTACACATCTCTTTAGAATCCCGGATATGCCATATCCCAGATATCATATGGTGGGTTGGATTTATATCAAGGGTGGATTACACTCAATGATTATTGGATTCAGATATCCAAGGGGTCCAGGGGTGGTGAAGGGTGATACAATGTTGAAACACTAGATTGGGTGCGAGCTAGATATAATGGAAAAGTGTCACAAAAAATAATAATTGGAGGAGGATCAGGTGGACCTTGGACCCTATGTTGACATGGAAGTGCCATGTGGGCTTGAAAAGGACCATGCAGAGGCCATGTAGAAACCCAATTATGTGTTGAATATTGCAACAAGAAAGAGTGAAAGTGGCATCCAAAAACATCATTCCTTGATCCTAGTGAAAAATAATCACCTAAACTAGGTGGGGCCCACACAGGCTATTTTTAGTTGTATGTCTATTTTTAGAATGGTGAGCATAAATTAGCAGGATGATGATTCTAGATGGTTGAGAAAATTCTATCTTTGGATGAAATTCTATTTTTAGAAGATGGGCGAAGTCTATTTATAGATTGCTAATCTAAAAATAGAATGCATGTCGATTATTATTAGCCCTTAATAATAATCAGACAATAAATAGTAACTTATTCTCTTGGAGCACTTTATTTCAGTGAACAGATGTGGCACATTAGTGAGCTGAAGGAATTACGCAATTCCTAGGGTGGTTGGTGACTCATGCATCGAGGACTTAGTTATAACTAATTGTGGCCATTTGTAATAGAGTTAGAAGAGTAGTTATGTGAGTTGTTATTTAGTTTAACTCAGTTCAGTGAGTTAAACTCAGTTGTGCTAGTTGTAACTGAACATACACTAGTGATAGATGAGTGAATTAATTAGTTAATTAATTCAAGAGTAGTGTCTTACTTGCAACATAATAAATATAGTAGTTAACTACTTGCATGTCAGATCCAGTGGAGACCTAGTGGAGAGATAGGTGAAAGGGTGATATGGACTATCAGTTGTGATAATATTGATGCATTCAATGCATCTACACACACATTGGAGATGCTTATGAGGATTTCACAGTCAAGGCAAGGGAATGTTGAATTCTTTCAAGGATCTTCTTCAGCAAGGATTGCGTAGTGGAGGCAGGTTGTTAGGAGGCAAGAAATTGGTGCATAGATATGCAAATTTCTACATGAGAGTGTGTGATGATTGTTGATTGTATTGAGAGATCTATGAGCTGAGCTTTGCATGAGATTTTTACATGTTCCATTGATATACATAATATATGATAGTTGGGGTTTTTAGCTTTAAGCTTTCCCGGTAACAACATCTTGTTATGTGCGATTGATTTTGCTTCTATGTGTTTTTCAATTGGAGATTTAATTTCCGCAAAGAATTAAGTGGAAGGATTCTATATTTAACATAAGGTTAATTTGTTAGATCAGGAGAATCCAAAAATACATTATTGTGTTTATAAATTTCTACATGGTATCAGAGCAGTGTTAATCACTGGAGATTGAAATATTGAAGTGGTGCTGAGTTTTGTGCTGGTGGAACAATTCGAATTTGCTGCAAGAATTTCTTGGTGCGACAATTGAGTAAACATTGAAATGGCTTTTAGTGGGTTGTGGTTGGAGTATGAACTCGAGGGAAACGCGAACTACAGAGCATGGAAGGATAGGATGGAGGCGGTGCTTGAAGATAATGGCTTGAAGGAGTTCATCGATAGCGATGTTCCTAAGCCCACTTCGGTGGATGCTGCAGTACATGACACATGGCAAAAGAAAGTAGCAAGGGTGAGGAGGATTTTGTTGGAAGGTGTGAAATAACATATTGTGTCAAGCCTTCATGGGAAAGCCACACCATTTTCAATGTGGAAGGCTTTGAAAGATCTTTTCCAAAGCAGCAACGACCATAGGAAATTGGCGCTGAAGGATAAACTCAGAAAAATCAAGATGGAGAAGAACGACACTATTCCAGTATACTTGAATTTTTTTTTCCAATGCAGGGATGATCTTGGGAGTGTAGGATTAAATGTTGCGGATGATGACTTGGTGAGCTTGGCTCTCCTTGGGCTTCTGAAGAGTTGGCACAGTTATCAAGACTCTATCAATGGATGGAAGAAACTGTCGGATTGGGAGTGACTGTGGTCTGATCTAGTGCAGGAGGAGATAAATCAGACCACCAGGGATGGCTCTTCATCAATGCATGATGATGAAGAGGATTGTGCTTTGGCTGCTGTTACACTAAAAATTGTCACCTTGAAATTTTGCTAATTGTATGAGCTCATTATCCCTCATACTTCTCCCTTTGCAAGTCTAACATATCAGTTCCTCATGTCAAGCCTTGAAAATCAGAGAAATGTTCCTAAAAATCTCCTAAACTTTGGTATCGCACTTTCTCGCTATCTTTCCTGTGGTCCCGCACCTAATGTTCAGCTCTCCTGTGTACCTAAACACACTTTATCTGTGTTAAAGGTGCGGACCCCTGTAAGATAAAAAAGGCACAAGTAAATTCCAAAAATCTCAATAAAAGTAAATTCTGGAAGCTTCTAGAATGGATCTTGCGGTGGCAGAACCGCTCTTGTGAGGTTAATGTATCCCTTACCTTATGGAGCTAACCTCTTGATGTGAGGAGCTTATCCCTTTGAATGAGGATTCTATCCCTTCATATTTGGAACATAAAACCTCTTCTTTTCTACTATAAAAAGAGGCATTGGGTAGCCTCAAAGGGTTAAGTTGTTGGAGATTGAGTTCAAGCTTTTAGAATATTTGAAGTTAAGTGCTGTTGATATTTAGACTCAGTTAACTAAGACTTTTGTGAGGAGGGATTGCATACCTCTATTTGTCTTGGTTGGAGGAGTGCAGAGCTTATCAAAGTAAAGGAGACTCCTGCTTCGAACCCTGGAAAGTCCTGTGCAACATCAAGGCTCAGGTTGTAAGGATTTTCTTCTTTTGAAATTAATACAAATATACTCATTTTTCTCAATAAGCTTTCAATCAATGGTTTATTTCATAGATTCCTTGATCACTATGATAAGCATGGTTTATGATGATTTATATACAGGTGCTATGTAATATTTTGCTTGTTTGTGACTGCAGGTTTACAAGCAATATTCCTTCAAGCGTGCGAGGGATAACGATAACTTCAAACAAGCACTGGACAAACGGTAAGTCTTTAACACCTATCTAGAGCTTTTCATAGATCATATATGCTTAGAGAAATATTAGTCTATTTGGCTGTTTGTTGCTAGATACTTTTAGTACTAGGGAGATCGGTCTTGTCTGCAAGACGGATTAATCCACACAACAAATTGGTGACCATACTGGGGAAAGAACTTGTTGTTTTTGGTTCTCTTTTATTTTGATTTGAGGACAAGTTTTTCCAGTTTTTTGATTGATGGATATCTGGCTGGGTAGCTTAGGTTTTCTCTATTTTTGAAAATTTTGAAATCTTTTATGTTTTTCTTGAACTTTTCTGGGGACCACACTTTGTTCTTTTGCACAGTGCGGGTAGTTTCGCACTTTCCTTGAGTTAACAGTGCGGGACCGTACCTGTTACTTCTAGGATCCTACGGACCCTGTTAAAATTTTGAAAAACTCCAGATTTCTTTTTTCCAGTTTAGTTTAGATTTAATTTAGGATTCTTAGCATCTACCTAGATCTATATTTTTCTGTCAAAAATCTCTTGTTTCTAAGTTTCTTTTAGCAATTCTTCATCTCATCAATCTCCATTAAGTTAATTGGGTATTTTGAGTCTCTTTTTTGAGAAATTCTTAATTTGATTTCCTTTGGTCATTACTTAGAGGTTTGTCTCAGTTTTTTCACAATTTTCCATCTTTTTGCTTTTGTTTTTGCAAAAAAAATTTCCCCCTCATTTGCCGGGGGGGGGGTAAATTGTGTATGAGTGTTAATCGCCTTTGAGTGTTTTTTTTATCTTTGGAACTCTCACCCGATTTTCTTGACTTGCACTTGGTTGGTTCTTAGATTACATTAGAATCATCTTGTGTTTGAGAATTCTCTCATTTTCAGAATATGAATGAAAAATGTGCATAGATTACATTTGCATACTTTTCATGTGAATTTTGCATAGATTACAACTGCATAGTTTACATTCTGAAAAATTAATTGTAGATTTAGATCAATTTTATTTGATTTGAATTTAGATGTTTTTATGCTTATTTTAAAAACACAAAAATAAAAAATTGTTTTGGGATTGATTCACATTATTTTTTCTTGATGAAATTAGTGCATTAGAGAATTTGTTTTATTTTCTCTTAGTGATCAATTTTTGCATTGTTGGAAGTGAATGGAAACTCTTTCCTTACTTTAGTTAGGATTCATCGAATTAAAAAGATTACATTATCATATTCGATTGCATTCAGTTTTGGTTCGGGTCATAACACCATTGGTTTCAAATCCATTTACCCTTTTGAGTAATAACAGCCTAAATAACACAGCGCTTAATAAAACTCATCTAGTAATTTTTGCATTTTTAGGGCTCTTTCCACCAATCTAGCTCAGGATTAGTACTTTGGAATAGATTGTAGTTAACTTTCCAAAACTACAAAAGCAAACAAGTAGATAAATCTTGTGGTAGGAAATAAATCCAATTGTAATTTATATAATATGGGAAGCTTCTCTTAAAGAAGTCAATCACAAGATCATGTCCGAACCTTTGAAACAATCAATTCTGTTTCATTGGGGAAGATAGAAGATTTTGTGCGCATTACAAACGGTAAACCTCGGATTAACCATTGTCGAGGAGCCTGGGGTCACTTGTCGGTAAAACTCGGATTGACCATGTCGAGGAGCCTTCAAGGGGATTGAGCTTTGTTACTCTGCCCTTGTGCGTGGAATTGGATCGTAGACTGTTCCCCTAGTTGTATTTGTTACTGTTGGTAACCTTAGTGTCCATAAGCTTAAGGTTATTTCCTAAGGTGACGGTGATGGAAAGATCTCACTGTACCTGGAGCAGACGTCGACCAGACTCACTTGGACTCTCTAGGGGGTTTTCTTCACTCGAGATGGTTTTGTGAAGAAACTTGTGCCAGTCTGTTTCATTAAGCAGGTTTTCGGGGTAACTGTTCCAACTGCCCTTTCTGTATTAAATTCTATGATGTTGGATTTCATCACCAACTAGTGTTTTTAGTACGGGAAGTTACTATTTGTGTGTGGTTTGACTCCTAGATTTGATAGCGCGTGTTAATTTTTTTGTTTTTACTTTTAGAGACCATAGGTGTGAATTGTGAATTTTAATTGTTAGGTGTGAATTGTGAATTTTAATTGTTAGGTGTGAATTGTGAATTGTGAATTTTAGTTTTAAATTGTTAATAAAATTCACTGAAGTTGAATATAATGGCAACTGTTTCGTAATTTACCAACCAAGGAACCCCTCTTAACAAGAATCCTAGTACTTTTCCTTGTTTTGGAAATGTTGGTCCTCCTTATATGGCTACATTGTCATTACCTAGATTTACAATAGGTTTACCGATATGGTTATTTTCAACTTCGTTGGCCCCGAATACTCCAATTGTTCCACCTCAACCGGATGCTTCACCTCAACAGAGTTCACCATCTCAACATCACCAACCTTCTGTTGACCCTTTACCTTCTTCGCCTAATATTTCTTCCTCCATTTCTTCATCTTCACTTGGTAAAAGCCTTGACGCTAGTAACCAGGTGGCTAAGAAGAAGAAGAAAGGGAAGAAGAAGAAGAAGAAGAAGCAAGATAAGAAAGAAGTCAACCAACCAACCATGGTTGTAAGTGTTAGTTGTGTTGAGGAAACCTCCAACATGCATTGTAAACCCAAATACCCTTGCAGGCTTTGTAAGGGTGACCACTTCCTTATCAATTGTCCTGGTATTCCAAAGGTCTTGGAAGTATGGTCAGAAAAATCTCATCAACTTTTCGTTGATCCATCAACCAATGATAGTCAGGTTCCTGGGAAAAAGGGTAAAGTTAGGTTTCCTTGTAAGTTATGCAAAGGGAGTCATCAAACTCACATTTTCCCTCACATGGATGAAGCCTCAAAATTGTTGGAAAATCTTACTATTCCACAGCAAGAATTTCCAACTAGTTACCGTAAACTTTCTCCCAACCTACCGTCAACTGACGGAGTGATTGACCTAATTTCAAGTACAGTCGATCCCACTCTTCCATTGGAGATTGAAACTCATATCACTTAGGTTGATGATCCTTTAGTTGATCAAGTGGTCGATTCGATTTCACATTCGGTCGATCCCATTCTCCCTATAGAGAGTGAACTTCATACCACTCAGGTTCTTCTTGTTACATTAGATTCTTCTACGCTAGGGGGCATTTCACCTGTTTCTACAGAACCCCCTCCAAGTACTGAGGTCTTTTCCTTTGATTGGAATAGACTGACAGAACCTCGTCTTCCTTCCTCCATTCCTTTCCAAATCATTGTGAAGTTGGGTGGTAGGGACATACACCGCACACAGGTAGATGAAGGTGCTTCTGTTAGTATTTTATCCTCAACTGCTTGGAAATATTTGGGTTCCCCTCAGCTTATGCCTATTACGCAGAATCTGAAAGCTTTTAACAAAACCATTAGTGAACCTTTAGGGATCCTTCCTAAGTTTTCTATTACTTTGGAAGGAAAAACTGTTTGTATTGATCTTATGGTAGTTCGAGGTCCCTTGGATTTCAATTTACTCCTTGGGCGAGACTATGTTTATGCAATGAAAGCTATCATATCGACACTCTTTCGCGTGATGTCTTTCCCTCACAATGGAAATATTGTGACTGTGGACCAACTTTCATTCCCTAGTCTTGATTCGACTATCAACAATCCGACATCCCCGAAATTTCATCATACGCAAGTGGTATCTACCCCGCCACGGGTTAATTATGTGGCAACTAGTCCCATGTTTTCAGTTATCGATGCAAGCGAGCCTCTCACTGTTTGCTCGTCTTCTTTTGACTTAGATCCGGTAATTGACATGGAAAAATCTATGGGATTATTTGAACATGATGTTCTTATCCCTTTTGAGTCCCTTGACATGTGTTCCTTCAAGAGAACTATTCTTCCTTCTGATGAAGACCTCTTGGAAGCCATGATCAAGGTGTGTCCATTGACATGTGTTTCTTCTATTTGGAAGCCATGATCAAGTTTCCGAGGATAGTTCCTTTTACTGTGTCAACCTCATTAAAAAAAGAATCAGTGAGTGTGAGGATAGTTCCTTTTACTGTGTCAACCTCATTAAAAAATGAATTAGTGTCCGAAGATAGTTCCTTTTACTGTGTCAACCTCATTAAAAAATGAATCAGTGAGTGTGAGGATAGTTCCTTTTACTGTGTCAACCGCATTAAAAAATGAATCAGTGAGTCTGAGGATAGTTTCTTTTACTGTGTCAACCTCGTTAAAAAATGAATCAGTGTTTCGAGGAGAGTTCCTTTTACTGTGTCAACCTTGTTAAAAAATGAATCAGTCGGCGATGAGGATAGTTATTTTCCTGTGTCAACCTCATTAAAAAATGAATCAGTAGGTAGATTGTAGAGAATAGATTGATAGATTAGAAACATGTAGGAGGATAGTTCCTGTTACTGAGTCAACCTCATTAAAAAATGAATCAGGTATGAGGACAGTTCTTTTCCTGTGTCAACCTCATTAAAAAATGAATCAGTAAGTTATGTAGATAGATTAGAAATAAGTAGTTTATGAGGATGGTTCCTGTTACTGAGTCAACCTCATTAAAAAATGAATTAGGTATGAGGACAGTTCTTTTCCTGTGTCAACCTCGTTAAAAAATGAATCAGTTGGTTCAAGGATGGTTCTTGTTACTGAGTCAACCTCGTTAAAAAATGAATCAGGTATGAGGACAGTTCTTTTCCTGTGTCAACCTCGTTAAAAAATGAATCAGTTGGTCATAGGATAGTTTTTGTTACTGATTCAACCTTGTTAAAAAATGAATCAGGTATGAGGACAGTTCTTTTCTTGTGTCAACCTCATTAAAAAATGAATAAGTAGGTTATGTAGGTAGATTGTAGAGAGTAGATACGAGGATAATTTCTTTTATTGTGTCAATGCCATTAAAAAATGAAACACAAGAGGAAAGTTCCTTTTACTGTGTCAACCTCGTTAAAAAATGAAACACGTTGCCATGAGCATAGTTCTTTTCCTGTGTCAAGCTCGTTAAAAAATGAAACAAATCTTCCCCTAAGTGAGTCGAGTCTTTGACTAGATCTCGTAAATGTTAAGTCATATATTTAGGTTAGCTATTTCGATTTTTTGCATAGTTTTACTTACAGTTTTAGGTCGAGTCTTTCATATGATCTCGTAAATGAACCTTCATTCCATCCAACTATTAATTACCAACAGTATACTTAGTTGAACGAAATGAAGCTGGGGGGGCATGCGCTCTAGCAGTTACGCTTAGGGGGCATCAAGCACAGTTTTCTCTCTGTTTCAAGCTTGTGTAAAAATGAAACCACTCCGAAGCATAGTTTTTCTCTGTTTCAAGCTTTTGTAAAAATGAAACCTATCTTGAGTCAATTTCGGTTATTTTCAAGACTCGTTAAACTCATGAAAATCCTGAGATTATTTTGCTATTTTTCATTCTCGTAAAACACATGAAAATGCCGAGTTATTTCCGTCTTTTCCTACTCGTAAATTAAATTGAAAGTCGGCCACATGAGTACTTTTTTATCCCTTTTTTAACTTGTTAAAACTTACGAAAAAAGAGAAAACAAGAGTATATTTTTATCCCTTTTTCGAACTCGTTAAAATTTACAGAAAAAACGAAACTACTGAGTATACTTTTATCACTTTTTCGGACTCTTGAAACTTATGAAAAAGAAAAACCATGGAGTCCTCTTTTAAGCCCTTTTCGGACTCTCTAAACATGAAAAGATTGCCGAGTATTTGACTATTTGAACTCGTTAAAGGAAATGAAAAGTCATACCTTCAGTATAATTTTACCCCTTTTTCGGACGGAAATGGACTATTTACGAAAAAGGTATCACGTTGACTAGTGGGTGATGGATAGATATTAAATTGTACATCACAGATGATGATGTAGTATGGGAGATGTTAGTTTTCATGAACCAAGAGATTGAAATAGTTATCCTATCTTTGGACTCATTAAAATTTAATAGTAAGGACACATTCAATTTCGAACGAGGCAGACCACTCCTTCTTAGGGTTCGAATATTAAACTAAGTTGGACTCATCCAAAGGATGAGCTTATAAACAAGCAAATGTTATCCTCCTCAAGCTTGTAAAAAATAAAGAGGTACTTGCCAGAAATGGTGGGGGGAAAGAGAGAAAAGTGGACTTGTTTGTTGTATTTTGAATTTTCGAAAATCCAGTTAACCGCTCTTGAACACGACACTTTCATTCACCTGGGTTGGGAAATCCTTTGCCTAACAGTTAATCAAACCTCATTTGAAAGTCTTCATTTGGTTTCTGGTTATTAGCTTTGGGTCAATTGTCACCAAGCCATCTGTAGTGTCGTTATGTGTTCAAGAGGATAGTTCAAATAAACCATTCATCTACAAAATATCAGTCATCCATTTTTGACCATCCCTGAGTCAGTCCTTGCCAATATATTTTCAAAACTTGATCTATGATTTCGTGTTGTGGGCTTGCTTACAACTGATCACTTTCTATCGACGACAACTCATTATCTAGGAAGTTGATCTAGATATCGTCAGTATCTTGAAATCTGCATGCCTCAATGGCAGGTTTCTCGCTTTCGACGATAGGTTGCATCATTGACCTTCGATCAAATGATTCCGTGACGTGTTCAACTTCAACTCATTCATTCACATTTCATGGATTGTATTGGGTACTTTGAGAGCCATTTTCATTACTGGTGGTTACTCTCACACTTGTTAATAGTTTACGTCATTGACTGGTAATCAAGTGGTTTCTACCATGTTCGACTTCGACACATTCATTCGCATGGATAGAATCGTACTAGTTCGAGATGCGGAAATCAAGACCCTGGATCTAGTTTCTACCATCCAGGCTGCGAGGAATTTTGTTATCATTTATACAGTGGACTATTTATAAACAGATGGCTGCGTCCATACTGTGTCTACACATGTCTATACTGTGATGTACTCAAAATAATTCATGTATTAGAACAGTTTGAATTAGTTAGTTTTGATCTGAGCATAGGAATGCCTACCTTAGCGATGATATATATATATTTTGCATTGAGTTTTTTTACAGGTTCCGACTGGGGTGACCACAGGATGATCCTTGAAATGATAAAGTACTGCACTCTTCATATATGACAGACTTCAGCATCATCTATTCCAGACTTTGCACTTTAGGGGGCAATCTGTTACACTAAAAATTTTCACCTTGACATTCTGCTAACTATATGAGCTCATTATCACTCATACTTCTCCCTTTGCAAGTCTAACATATCAGTTCCTCATGTCAAGCCTTGAAAATCAGAGAAATGTTCCTAAAAATATCCTAAACTTTGGTATCGCACTTTATCGCTATCTTTCCTGTGGTCCTGCACCTAATGTTCAGCTCTCCTGCGTACCTGAACGCACTTTATCTGTGTTAAAGGTGCGGACCCGTGTAAGATCAAAAAGGTGCAAGTCAATTCCAAAAATCTCAATAAAAGTAAATTCTGGAAGCTTCTAGAATGGATCTTGCGGTGGTAGAACCACTCTTGTGAGGTTCATGTATCCCTTACCTTATGGAGCTAACCCCTTGATGTGAGGAGCTTATCCCTTTGAAGGAGGATTCTATCCCTTCATATTTGGAACAAAAAACCTGTTCTTTTCTACTATAAAAAGAGGCATTGGGTAGCCTCAAAGGGTTAAGTTGTTGGAGATTGATTTCAAGCTTTTAGAATATTTGAAGTTAAGTGCTGTTGAGATTTAGACTCAGTTAACTAAGACTTTTGTGAGGAGAGATTGCATACCTCTATTTTTCTTGGTTGGAGGAGTGCAGAGCTTATCAAAGTAAAGGAGACTCCTGCTTCAGACCCCAGAAAGTCCTGTGCAACATTAAGGCTCAGGTTGTAAGGATTTTCTTCTTTTGAAATTAATACAAATATACTCATTTTTCTTAATAAGCTTTCAATCAATGGTTTATTTCATAGATTCCTTGATCACTATGATAAGCATGGTTTATGATGATTTCTATACAGGTGCTATGTAATATTTTTCTTGTTTGTGACTGTAGGTTTACAAGCAATAATCCTTCAAGCGCGAGGGATAACGATAACTTCAAACAAGCACTGGACAAACGGTAAGTCTTTTACACCTATCTAGAGATTTTCATAGATCATATATTCTTAGAGAAAGATTAGTCTATTTGGCTGTTTGTTGCTAGATACTTTTAGTACTAGGGAGATCGGTCTTGTCCGCAAGATGGATTAGTCCACACAACATCTGCCAAGGCAAAGAAGAAGAAGGGGAAGAAATTCCATTCTAGATCTGAGGGCAGTGAAGATGGCAAGGAACACAACATGTCCAAAGTGAAGTGTTTTCACTATCACGAGTTTGGACATATTGCCACAAATTGTCCACATAAGAAGAAGAACAAGATGGTTTCTGGAGCTGCAACTGGTAAGGCCCTTGCCTCACAATTTGAGCTTGACTTCTCATTGATCGCATGCATGGTGTCTAGTGCATTGTGATCGGGGTGGTACTTTGATAGTGGTGCTTCCTTTGACATGACGGGAGATGATAAAATTTTCAGTGATTTGGTGGAGAAAGATCTCCAGATGCATGTTGAGTTGGGCGACTGTTGTGGAGGTAAATCCCCTTTGCGGACAGAGGCGATCCCTACTAGCCCAGACCGGGTCTAGCAACAATTGTCACACGCTATAGTGTAGGTTCCTAATTGCAAATAAACCAAATAGTGATGAAGGCTTACCCAGAATACAATGTTGTCGCTTGTAGAGAAAGTAGCACTCCTATTCCTTAGCTCTGGCAGATCACAATCCTCACGATCTCCGTGACCGGACACCTGCACACGCAAGAAACGTAACAAACGCAAGCGTAAAACCCAGTATATGCAACTATATGTCAGTCAGAGAAGACATAACTCATCATCATAATCAACAACAGGAGTGGAACTGTAACCAATAGTCGCTTATCATTAATCAATCAAAGGAGGATACAACCTAGCTCTGACGCTGAATTCTCCTTTGGAGGGTCACCAGCGGAACACGTCTCGAACAATCCTGTCGGGAATGGGACAAACCTCTCTCTTCAGATGTCTCGACAATAATATCCTTGATTGGATTTGGCCTTAAGGGAATGAATCAAGGCCCTTGTAGCATAAGGCTTTGATGGCTCTTGGGAACTTGGAGACTAGCTTGCAAAGGTAAATGGCAAGCTTACATAGATGGTGGAAGAGGAGTTGGGATCCCTACAATCATGGGATTGGTCCTATCCTCAAGGAAGCTTCCATGAGAGGTGGAAAACTACTTCCTCTACATGGAAATCCGGAGCCAAACGTCCCAAATCAATTTAGAGACCAGTTCAGGAGTTGGTTGGAGTCAATCTTCCGCCATTTATTTTTAAAAAAACATTCCTTAAAATGGCGCCAATTGGCACACCCTCTTTGAAGGATTTCCCCCATTGGCGCAGGTACTGAACTGGCTTCCCGCGCCAATGCAAAAAGGGGTGTTTTTAGGGTTTTTTTACAAGGAGTTGTCTTCAGGGCAATGAAAGCTCATGTTCAGAGGAATGTCATGAAAGTGGTTCCAAGTTATGTCACTGCTCACAGGTCACGGAATGAGCCACTGATCAGCGAGGTAGAGGTGTAGGGACGGTGACATGGTATTATTATAACAGATGCCCCTAAAGCCACGAGACGGCGAAGAGAGAGGGGTGAAATGCTTTACGAAAAATCAAGCACGCTCGCCGTCGAGAAAACATAGTAGAAATACAGCGATATCTCCCGGATACATGATATATATACGTAGGCAGGCGCGATACATCCATAATAAGTATACAATAATCCAGATCCAATGCATGGGTGCATCCATCCAATGAGGATCGAAAAATAGACTCAGGTATGGTTGCATCCATCCAATTAATGAGTCATGTAGCTAATCATAATAATCCACAAAATCACAGCCTGGATTATAACAGACAGGAGTCCGGGGTCTTGCGCTCCATCTCGACCCGTACAAAGCACAAGTTCAAGCATGTGAATATGTGAGTTGAAGTTGAACATGCAAGAACATCGCCTGATTACTAGCCAATGATGAAAGCTGTTAACAGACGCGAGAGTTACCACCAATGATGAAAATGGTCCTCAAGGTAATATAGGTACAATCTACGGCATGTGAATCAATGAGGCATCAAAACACCGTAGAATCACTCGATCGGAGGCCAATGGAAAACCTCCGTCGAACGTGAAACACACACAATCAGGAAACAAAATATATACCACCCCCCCCCCCACTCCCCGGCCCCCGTTGATGAGAATACGGAGAGGAAAGTTAAGTGCGAGGAGGGTCGCTTCTCTTGAACATATCGGCCACGCTAATGGATTTGGCGATATTTTGAGATCAAAGAAGAAGGTCATGATGACACGAACGAGCGGATAGAGATTAAAAACCTCACCCGAACCCTTAATACACAATTGAAAAATGAGATGAGATATCCCCAACTCGACACGAATGCAGACAAGTGCCATGTTCAAGAGCGACATACTGCCGACATGACAATGATGTTGGTTCCATTTTCCCCACCATTTCTGGCGAGTACCTCTTTATTTTTACACAAGCTTGAAGAGGATACCATATGCTTGCTATATAAGTCCATCCTAGTACATTTAACGAGCCCTAGGAAGGAGGAACTCGGATACCGTCATTACGACTGAATCCAATGTCATCAGGGTTTAACAAGTCTGACAAAGGAAGAACTCGACGTCTTTTCATGTTTAGAGAGTTTGAAAAGACAGCAGAAAAGTAAACTCCAACGGTCCCTTTTCGTAAATAGTCCCCCAGACCCGAGAAGGTAGAAAACAAAGTATGAGAGAACCTCCTAGTCACGATAGGCTAGGGTATTCCTTTTTCGTAAATAATCTATCCCAGCCCGAAAAAGGGGTAAACGTATACTGGGTAGATGTCGTTTCGTGGCCACTTTAACGAGATCGAAAAGACAAGGGCCTCGGCAATATTTTCATGTTTAGAGAGTCAAAAAAGAGCTGAAAGATGACTCCAACATGACTTTTTTCATGTATTTACCGAGTCCGAAAAAGTATAAAATACAACTCGTTCATCGTTTAAGTTGCGTAAAAACCTGTTGCTGCACATAAAGGCAAGTTTAAAATCCATTTTTGACAAAAATATATTAAAAAATGACTTTTAAAAACCAATTATATTTAAAAAATTTATAAATAAGTCTCAAATGGTAAAAACAAAAATACTTTTACTATTTACCTCATTGGAGAGCAATAGTGGTCCATTTGTGCACAAACTTCTGACGATGAATGCGACTGATCCGGGCTACCATTCAGATCCTTGTTTGTTCTAGGTAAGGGGCGCTTCCTTGAACTCCATTTCGATCCATTTTTTAGAGATTTCCATTACGGATTAGACTTCTATGGAAAATTTTTAAAATTTTAGGGTTCTGCCCATTGGCGCGAGTATCGGGCACAGCCCCACGCCAATGGCATTTTTCTTACAAAGGGGCCGTGCCAACTGGCGCGACTGTTAGGGAAACAGTTGCGCCAACGGTGGAACTCAATTTTCCGCTTTAAAATTTCGAATTGTGAATGATCCAAATGAAATTTCAAGCATAACAGAGATCTAATCGAGGCTTTTGATCATGTTGATGCAGGTTACTCAGGCATAATGGTTATCGAATGGAAGGAGAGAGAGCATGGGGAAGAGGATGAACTGGCTATGGAGAATGAAGCTTGTATGAATGCACTTAAGAACTGTGGACTCAAAAAGTTCTTCCTGACGCCCTGCTTACGAGCTCAACTGGAGCTACTACAATACTTGGTCAGTATATGGGATGAAAATGAAGAAGTGTTCAAGCTTCGGGAACAAGTGTTGGAACTTGAGGTTTCCGACGTATATTTCATAATCGAACTATCGTGCAGAGGTCCAGTGCCCATCTTGATAGGCAACAGACCTTGTGGTGAAAATATGGAACAAGTAATGGCGAGGGTGTGCCCAAGGGCACGGACCAGATTAGGAAGTGGGAAGGTGGACATCCACACTATTGAGGATCTAGCACTCAGAGTAGTGCTACACACCATTACACGAGCTGTAGGATCGCAAGCTCCACACGAGGCAACCAAAGCCCAACTCATATTATCCTCTGAGTGTATGAGTCCTACACTGTTTGATTGGGCTACAGCAGTGAAAACCAATATCAAGAGGCAGCTGACGAGATGCAAGCAAGTCAAACTAAAATTTTTTGGCTACGGTTCCATTTTGGTGTCGTTCATCCTGAAACGACTACCTATCTTCCAGGGCCAAGGGGCCATAGTTGCTGAGTCGATACCACGAGAGCCGAGGATGTCTCACTGGGCAGCACTTATGCCCAGGTCAGGAGGAGGCCAACAGATGTCCTGGAGGCCTGAGTTTTTTGGATGGTTACGACGTCAGTTGATCGTGGTCGAGGACTGGCCCTACGCTGGGACCGATTTCACCGGAGATCCTGATCTTCCGTTCCCGGAGGGGGAGGATTGGGATGAGGAGTTGGGTATGATACTCTCTTTTTGTTTTTTATGTTTTATGATTTTTTGGTAATACATGTCCATTCTAACAATAGTTTTATATGTATGCAAATGTCGGCCCAGAGAGACCTACCGGTATGTCTCCTATTGCACGGAGAACTCAGCCCGCAGCTGATCCTCAGGCAGAGGGTGCTGAGGGAGGAGAGTTGATCCAGAATCTTGAGGGGATTTCCCAGGGGATTCTAGACTACGCCCGGCTAGCAGAAGTCCCAATGGCGTATCAGAGACATACGGTGGGAGTGCCTAGTCGCCTCCACCGACTTTTGAGACACTTAGTGCGTGTGGTAGCATGTTACCATGAGCACCATGTGGATTAGACACCTAGGGCTTCTTTCATGCATGTATTTTTTGAGAGACATGTCGTCTTCGGATGTATTAAGATGAACATGTATATTTTTGATTTTATGTGATGCACATTATGTAAACATTTTGACACACACACACACACATATATATATATATATATATATATATATATATATATACATACCTATTTCTGGATGGATCTTTTTACATGTGATGATGTTTTATCTATAAATTGCACAAATGTCTATCTAGAACCAGATTAGCTACTGCATCTGTTAGTGTATTCATATGTCTGGGTATGTGTTGATATGTAATATAGTCAAAATTTATTTCCAGCAGACGAATACGTAGATACAGACATAAAATGGATGTATTTCTTACTGAATAATGTCCGTTAAGTTGTAATACTACAAGTTGCGAGTCTAGATACACAAGTAACTCACGAATGCCGAGGTCCACAGCCTCGGTTAATAATTCCAATATAGCACTATATTCCGCGATATTATTTGTAGCAGGACCCAGACACACACCTTGCAGGTTAACCAACTCACCAGCAGGATCATAAATTACCCAGGCCGCCGAAGACAGATTCCTGGTACTGTGAGAGACACCATCCGTGAAACCAACAAACGGAGTAATAGACATCTGCACAATCAAGAAGACCCGATCAGCAGAAGGATGCTTACATGCACACCACACCACACATGCACACAAATGAATATACACACCTATGTACACACACCACACCAAAAATGACTTCAAGCGTAGTATTTTTTAAGGTACAACCCATTTCTAGGCTGCGCCAACAGAACTCCTTCATAATCAATGAGCTCATAAGCCCCATTCTTCAATACTCATTTTACTATGTAGGGCCCATGCCACATGGGTTGGAGCTTTCCTGCCCCGAGTTTGTCGTGCGCTTGGTCGTATAGGAGGACAAGGTCCCCTTCGACAAAGGAAAGTGGAGAGACTGATTGATCAAAGTGCGCTTTGACCTGCTTTTTCTGTGCCTCAATGACTAAGGCAGCCAAGTGGTGGGTTTCATCCAACCATTCCAAATACAAGAGACGCTCTTCTTCAAGAGAAGTGTTGGGTAAAATTTCCACAGCCAATTTTAAGGAAGGAATTTCGCACTCAACCAGAAGAGTTGCTTCCAGACCATACACCAATTGGAAAGGTGTGAATCCGGTCACACTCTTTGATGACGTCCGGTATGCCCATAGAGCTGAGAACAATTGGAGGTGCCAATTGGACTTATGAATTCTAACTATTCGTTGAAGCATTGTGACCAAAAATTTGTTCACAGCCTCAACCTGGCCATTTTCCTGGGGGTAATATGGCGTTGAGCTATCGTTTCATAAGCCCAATCTTGATGTCAGCTCGGCCATCATGTAATCTCGAAAGTGAGTACCATGATCGGTAACAATGGCCTGAGGGACCCCGAAACGTGCAATAATATGGTTGAAAATGAACTGGGCAGCTGTCTTACCGTCGGCGGCTAGTGTAGGCATTGCTTCGGCCCACTTAGTAAAGTAGTCGACAGCGACGATTATATATGCATGCCCCCCAACTAAATGAGGGTTACATGACATGAAATCTACGCCCCATTTTGCAAAAGGGCCGACATTAATGACAGGATGCAATGGGAGAGGTGGCGCGCGCATCTTGTGCTGAAAAACCTGGCACGAATGACATTTACGGACTGCGAAAATACAGTCTTTAAAGATTGACGGCCAGAAATAACCTGCACGCAGAATCTTCTAGGCGGTGGCATATCCAGACATGTGACCACCATAGGCACCACTGTGATAGTCATTTAAGACTTGTTCAGCCTCTTCCAGTGTCAAGCACCGATGGAGCACTGAATCTACTCCAACCCGGTATAATGTATCTCCTACAATGCGGTAGGGTTGAGACTGATGCTGAATCCGATGTCAGGCATATTTGGTCAACTCAGAGCAGAAAGTTGACACCTAAAGGTACACAATAATATCACCATACCACGGGTCACGGGTGCTGATAAGTAAGAGGGTTTCATCTGGGATATGATCTTCAGAGTGAGAGGGTGTGGAGTCTGTCGGGAGGGAGCAAATTAGATCCGCAAAAACCAGTGATTTGGTCGACTTAGTAGTGGTAAACTCTAAGTCGAACTCCTAAAGGATAACGATCCATTTCGAGTATTTCCCCCCCAGTAATTTTTGAGATATAATGTATGTCATGGGGTTGCAATCCGAAACCACGGTTGTTGTACGCAGCAGGATGTAGTGGAAAAAACGCTGTATAGCTTGTACGGCTGCTAAAGCTAGCTTCTCGACATGAGCATAACGTGTCTCTATGTCAAGAAGGTTCCGTGATAGATAATAGACAACATGTTCATTGCCATCATCGTCATCCTGCACCAGAACCATAGCTATAGTGCTAAATGCCGTGGCCAAATAAAGAGTGAAATCATGGTGATAATTTGGAGGTCGAAGCAACGAAGCATTAACGAGTAACGTCTTAAGCTTCTCAAAGGATTGTTGAGAAATGTCATCCCAATGAAAGGGAACGTTCTACTTTAAAAGACGTGTGAATCCTTTGGCCACTTCCGCGTAGTTCGGTATAAAGCGTCGAAGGAAATTAGCTTTTCCCTGTAGACTCTGCAATTGATATAACGAGGAGGGTGATGGGAGATTGAAAATGGCCTTGACCTTTAGGGGGTCGAGGTGAATCCCATCCTTGGAGACTATAAACCCCAAAAGACGGCCATAATCCACGCAAAAGATGCATTTATGAGGGTTAAGTCGGATATTGTAGCGTCGACAGCGAAGGAAAATCTGGCGGAGGTGTTCTGGGTGGTCCTCCCATCGAGCTGAGTGAGCTGGCAGATTGTCCAGATAAGGCTGAATGATATGGCGTATGTCGTGGAATGCATAAGACATCGCACGCTGGAAAGTAGCGCTGACATTCTTCAAGCCGAACGGGAGCTTTTTATAAGCGAAAGTACCCCACAGATAGATGAATGCAGTCTTGTGTTGATCAACAGGTAGAATATTTATCTGATTATACCCGGAAAAGACGTCCATTAGGGAATAAATCTCACTCCCAGCACATTCGTCAATGATTTGATCTATGAAGGGAGTAGGATAGTTGTCCTTAGGACAGGCGCGATTAATATCACGATAATCAACGCAGACCCTTATAGTGCCCCATTTCTTATCCACATGGACAATATTTGAAACCCGTTCTGTGAGGGGAATTGGGTAAATGAAGCTCGCGTTCAGAAGTTTTTCAACTTCTGCTTTAATGGCAACGGCTTTCCGAGGATGCACCGGGCGTAGGCATTGGCACACGGGTTTCGCACCAGGATAGGTAGGAATCTCGTGCACTACTATGCTGGGATCAATCCCAGGCATTTCCTCATAGGACCAAGTGAACACGTCTCTGAATTCTCGAAAAAGATCAGTATAAACTCGTATCTCATCAGGAGAACAAGTTACTCCCACATGTATGTTCTCAACTATCCCCGGTTTAACGGAGATTTCAATCGGAATAGTTTGAGTAATGTTGCTCAGGTTTCCCTCTGAGAAGATCTCATGTGTCAATATAGGCATCTGGAGAGGTTGAGTGGGAACCTGAGATGCAAAATTCTCTAGACAATCTGACATTTCCCCCAGGCTAGGCATGAAGGAGGAACGATGATGCGTATCACTCCAAGGCAACTCCTCAAGAGACATGGTTTCAAAAATGGCTTCATCAGAAGGAAAAGTCTCTTTAAGAGGATTAGACGAGTCGGCCTCGCTGAGCCAGGGGGATTGAGAGTAGACATCTAAATCCATGCTCAAAGGAGCATGCTGAGGAGGGGGAGGATTAGATGCAGCAACAATTTCACAATAATTAATCTCTACTAGAGTTAAAGGCATCGATTCTCCAAAATCAGACACCTGCTCAGGCGAAGGGATGAGCCATGGGTCGTCAGACCTAGAGATCATATTAACTTGAGCGGTGTGTAGTGGTGGCGCGGGAAAAATACCCATGAGGACGGGGTCCTTGAAGAGATCAGGTCCTACACTGTTAGGGGGATTTGGGATCTGATCCACGTAAGGAACGTTTTTCTCGGAGGTGGAGGTGAAGAAAGACAACTGATCCACCGTAACGATTTTTCCCTCATGAGGGAACTTAAGAAGTCGAAAGAGGGTGGATGGCATGCATAGCATGGCGTGAGTCCAACTGCGGCCGAGAAGTATATTGTAGTTAAGCTTGGTGTTAACCACTTCTACTTCTACGTTGACCGTCTTCCCCTGTAAAGTAATCGATAGACTCTCGAGAACACCCAGGGGTTTCGATTCTAGACCATCGAATGCCTCTAAGGCATTGGGAGAGGATGAAAGGGTTGGAGAGCCATGGCCTTCCAGCAGGCGGATGACATGACACAGGTAGAAGTACCTTCATCCACAACGGCCCTATGGATGTTAAGACCATTGATCCTGACTTGAATAACAAGAGCGATCTGATGTGGGAGTTGGGGGGTGAAGTTTTCTAAGTCGAAGGTGAGAAGATTAGAATCAGTGGGATCGATCCCACCAATTGTAGACAATAAATATTTCTATTGTGAAGGGAAACTTTGAAGAACTTCCAATGCAGACATAGCAGAAGGCGCCTGTGCCAAATCCTCAACAATACTGTAGTGCTGAGTGGCACGGGAATTTGGGTTGTAGGAAGATCTTCGTAGAACACCTTTAGAAGGTGGCATCACAACAGGTTCAGCAGTAGGCTTCTCAATTTCCAACGAACCAGAGACAGGTGGGGGAGGTGGGCCATCCACAACTTCCTTCATAGAACACCTTTAGAAGGTGGCCTCACAACAGGTTCAACAGTAGGCTTCTCAATTTCCAACGAACCAGAGATAGGTGGGGGAGGTGGGCCATCCAAAACTTCCTTCCCAGCTGACTGGTGTGATCCAGCATAATCCTTTGAATGCGTAGCAATGGAGATAGGTGCAGCACCATTCATCATAAAGACTTGGGACCCAAATGGTGTAGATGGTGAAGGCTGTTCAACCATCTGGGTCTGCTGAGATGGGAACGATTATTTTAGAACTGCTTGAGTCCCTTTGGAGCCTTTTAGAAGTTGACTAATTTTGGATCGTCGGGGACAATCCTTGGTATAGTGATCTCCTTCACAAATAAGGCAGGGGTAATTCGGTTTACGTTGAGAACCATCCTCAGTCCAAGGTTTGGAAGACTTTGGCTTCAGAGCGTTGGATTTGGATTTACCTTTGCCCTTCTTCTTCCTTTTGGAGGCCTTTTCCATAGGATTGGCCTGAACGGCATTAACCTCCACAGTTTTTCCAGAATATGGAGGGGCGGGAAGAGCAGAATTATTGGAAGAATTAGACTTCTGCTTCCCATTCGAAGATTTTCAAGAATTCTAAGATACGAAACCAATAACACCATCCACCGCAGGGGTAGGTGGAGCTTTAGAGGTTCCTGGGCGTGGAGCATCAGTCAAAATATCATACAGCGTGCTAGACTGAGAGTATACCAGATCAAGATACTGAGCATGCGCTATGGCTTGTTCTTTAGTCACACATGCCCCCATAGAAATATCTTGGGTGATTTTGTTAACAAAGGAAGTGGTGAACCAATGAGTTAGTAGCTGATCAGGTATATCAAACTTGATCAGTTTATGATGATGTCACCACTCATGAATGTGATCCGAGATGTGGGTGGATTTATCCTGCTTCAATGAATTCAGGAGTTGTGTGTCGGCTTCATAGCGAACCGGTAACTGAAAGTGAGTTAGAAAAGCCATGGCTAACGTATTGAAATCTTGAAAGATGCCACGGGGTAATTCGATATACCACTTGGCAGCAGCACCAATAAGAGTACGTTGGAAGAGATGTAGACTAATTGAATCGTCCACCCAAGATTTAGACGACCACCAAAGATGGTAAGTCATCACGTGAGCTTGGGGGTCCTCTCCAGCTTTACCCTCAAATTTTGGGCAATCGCCGGGTACCTTGGTCGGAACCGGAGGCCAATAAGGATTGTGCAGAATCGAATCATTAGTTAATTTCGAAAAATCCGGTAATTCCAAGGTAGCCAAGAATGGAAATTGTGGATTGAATGGCATGCCTAGCCCTCGATAAGGACCAGTACCTGTACTCCACGTTGGTTGAGAATATCCTTGCCCCCATGGGTTCTGTTCAGTAGGATTCTGACCATAGGGGGTATAGGGAGTATAACCAGTCTGATTTGGTTGCTGGTAACTAGTGTACAGGGCTTGATAACTGGAGTATGGACCTTGATTATATGTCAGCCCCGTATGAGCAGTATGTTGATTTAGCTGTTGAGCATAGGTGTAGCTAGGTTGTTGAGAGTAATAGTGAGAACCTTGGGGCTGGCTAAAATTCGGTCGGTGTTGACCATGAGAGTAATAACCACCTTGAGGTTGAGTGGGCTACTGATAGGTGGGACCCTGCTAAGCCTGATAATTAGAGTGCAGAAGTTGATTTGGCTACGGCATGGAATAAGTCAGCTATTGGGCAGGGTTGACAGGATGTGCAGGTTGGCCTGGTTGGACAGGCTGACCTGGTTGAACGGGCTACCCTGGTTGAACAGGTTGACCCGGATAAATAGGTTGTGCCGGTTGTGCAGGTTGGCCTAGCTATTGAGGAGCACCAGGTTGTGTTGGATTGGCCGGTTGGCCTGGTGGAGGAACACTAGGTTGTGCCGGATTGGCCGGTTGGCCTGGTGGAGGAATGGAGCCAGGTGGTGGCTGATAACTGGTTTGACCTACAATAGGACCATAAGATGGTCCTGGTTGATGTGTAACATTGGGTCCAAGAGGATATTGAGGTTGCATGGGTTGAGAAGGTTGGACTTGCCCCCCAGGACCATATACCGGTCCAGGTTGGTACCCAGGTTGACCTGTGAGTCCTTGAGGTTGCCCAGGTGGGACTCTAGGAAGAGGTTGCACGAGTTGACCTGAAGGGTTATAATACTGTACTTGCAGACCGTAGAATGGCCCTTGCTGGCCCGGAGGGTAGCCCTGTATGGGTTGTCCCTGCGGGTCATAAGGATAGCCAGGCTGGCCCGAAGGTTGGCCTTGAAAAGGTTGTCCTTGCGGGTTATAAGGCTATCCAGCCTGGTTATACGGTAAACCCTGAGCATGAAGTTGAGCCTCAGGAGTGGGTAAATGCAAAGGGTTTCTGTGCTCATCGTACTGATATGGAAAGACATACACGGGTGTACCATCCTGTGCATAGTGCAAAAAATACAAGCAGTTGGGATCTTGAGAGGACTGTCTGACCTCAGGGTTCGATTGTTGTAGGGACAATCGATACTCCTCTGGAGAAATGTTCTCCAGCATAGCGGATGATATATAGACATCTTCGGGAAGGGATGTGGTCCTTACGGACTGAGTGGTAATAGCAAATGTAGATGCAACCACACAAACAGTGGGTCTGACAGGTATAGAAGTGACTTGAGGGGATGACGTGACAGGTGTTCATGGGGACATCTCCAACGAAGGAACAACCAGCCTCATAGAAGGAGATGATACTCCCATAGAGGCAGCAGCGGCAATAATTTGACCCAAGGATCTATACCCTGCTGGTAATGAGGGACCGGGTGATGACATAACAGATGGTTCAGGGTTTTCTTCTGGAAATAACTGTCGAGGGAATAACTGGTAATCTTCACCAGACGTGGGGATTTCCTCACTAGGAGAATCACTCATATTTGAACCTGCCGCTAGATCTCGTAACAAATGGCGAGGACTAGGAGGAATAACAACAGCTATAAAAGGTGAACCCGATGTAAGAGGAGGGAAATCTTCCCCTACTCCAAATCGAGACCAAGGGTCGGAAAAGGGCCAATTGAACTCAACTGGTCCTTCAAAGGGAAGCTCAGAAAGAACTGTCCTTCATCGGGAACCTCGGAAACAATGGGCTGCTAAGGTTCGGCAGAGGATTGAGAAACCTCTGATGAATCGTCCGTATATGGACTACCAGTAAACGAAACGGATGGTTCCGCCACTGTGACAAAAATGACAAAAGATCAAGCACAACACACATGGGCTGAAAAAGAGTCAAGACACACAATCAAACAACAAACAAGTAAAATCTAAAAGGGCGTGTGATCGCGGGTGATTAATTTTACCACATTAAAACTTAGAATCTTCACCGTTTCATGTTTTAAGAGTCGAGAAATGGATCAAAGGTGACTCTATCTCTTTCAGTTTTGAGACAAGCGTGAAAGGACAAGCGCTTGGTGATCCTTTCAAATTTAAAGAGTCAGAAAAGATCAAATGACTACTCAGGAATACTAGGCAAAGGGTGTACCAAATAACCATGAACTGCAATATACACCTTGGTTTCAGAATGAAAGAGAAATCAACCAAGGACTTAACGTACATGCAGGAAATCTCCCCGAATGCCGTGTCTGGTGTATCATGGGTATAGGGTGGCAGACTCAGCTTCCTATGGATAAAGGATAGAAACTTAGTGGGGTCTTCCTTTATATACTCGATGGTACGAGGAGCACAAGTCCGTACTAGTGCTGTCTAAAGCCAAGAGGCGAACGACAGCTACTAGGTTTATAGACGCCGGAACACGTCTCTAGCCTAGACCACTAAATGTTGCGTTAATGTTTCAATGCTGCCTTAGTGTAAATTGAATAAATTTTAATGTTTATCTTCAATTACATTTCAGTTTTCAGGCCCTAGCAAGTGTTATGTCTCGAAATCTCCTAAATGCACACTATATGCCACAGTATATCATTTCATTCGATGAAAGATAATTACAAGAGAGTTAAGAGCTTTTCACACAATAATAAAATGATCAGAGAACAACCAGCAAAGTCTCTAATGCAGCTAATGGAAACCAAAAAACTTTTCTCTCAAAGTCACTAATCACTAATAACACTGAAAAGATTTTAATTTGCACTAACTACTCGAAAGCAAAAGAGAGTTTTTGTATTTTCAATGTTTAGTAACAAAGTGCACTAAACAAAATGAAAACTAATGACAAGAGCAATTTGAGAAGTGATGAGGAAAGAGCAAAACAAACAAATCTCACTCAATGCAAACACACAATCAGATCTCCAAATTGAAAAAAAGGTTCCTCAAAACCAAAAGAATCCCAAAGACTCAAAATGGACCATGTAATCTAGGCCCAAAGCAAGACAAAGAAAAACTCGAATGAAGAAGAGAACAATCACTCAAATAACGCAATAAAATGATAAACAACTGCCAAATGATTGCAGAGGAGAAATCAAAAGGTTGACTGAACAAATGGAAACTAAAAATTCCCAAGGGAGGCTCGACACACAAGAGCACCTAGATGCCCTAGGGCTAGAATGCGAAATCGATGGAAATAGGCAAACAACCAAAGGACGAAGGTCACAGCTAGTCAAACAAGGCTCCAGAACACTCAAGTAGTCAAAACAAAAAGACCAAACACACTGATCAAGCTCAGGAAGCTCAGAATAGAGAAAACCCTAGTACCTCACAGGATTGGCGCAACTGTGAGGCTGAAACTAGCGTCAGAAACGAATTGGCGTGGGTAATACACAAGCAACCTGTGCCAATGGGCATGACTGTTAGGCTGTAAAGCGTGCTAGTCAAGTTTGCTATGGAAAAATAAAAATGGGCAACCCAACAAGTAGACCAGTGATGATCAAGCTGACCAAAAGCCAAAATCACAAAGAGAGCTAGCCAAAAGAGCTGATCAAGCAAGTAGAATCGAGAAACAATCGAAAAGACAAGACATTAGTCCAAGTGTTTAGTTCATAAACTAAATCAGAGATTTATTGAAGCATCTTTGATCTACTTCACTAATGCAGAGCAATAGCGTTTCGAAGGCTATCTGGCTAACTTCAGGCTCCGTCTGTAGCTTACAAATCAGAACAACAACAAGCTAGACGTGTTGACAATGGCAACAAGAAACAGTGAAGGAGGCCTCCTAAAACATCTTTCCTGATCCTAGTTGGAAAGTGATCACCTAAACTAGGTGGGGACCACACATGTGATTTTTGTCAAAAAGTCTATTTTTAGACTATGTCTATTTTTTAGACATATGGAGCATGGTCTAGGAGTTGTGGGATGCTATTATTGGATGATTGGTCAAGTTGGTAAAAATAGATGGACATCTATTTTTAGACATATAGGTCGAAGTCTATTTTTAGACTTCCTGTCTAAAAATAGAACAGTCAAATATTATTAGCCCTTAATAATATTTAGACTATAAACATTATCTTATCCTCTTGGAGCACTTCAGTTTGATGCTTGGATGTGGCACATGCAGCTAACAGAAGGAAATACGCTTTTCCTAAGGGTTAGTTGAGCTATTGCATGGTTGAATTTAGTTAGAACTCATGTGGCAGAGTTTGGTGGAGTTGATGAGACAGTTGATGGAGTTGTGTTCGGTTTAACTTAGTTGAACTAGTTGTATTTAGTTTAACTGGATAATACATTAGAGATGAGTGGTGTGAATTAATTATTATTTAATTCACTAATTATTAACTCATTATTCAGCTAAAATAACACATCAGTTAACTCAGTGCATGTATAGTTCAGTGCAGACTAGTGCAAGAGATAGGTGAAAGAGCCGGAAGTTGTACATTAGTTGTGCATGAGATTTGCACAATCAGTGGGATGAGTATGCCAATGATGATTTCGTTGTTCAAGAAAGAGGAATTTGAATTGGTTCAGCCTATTCTCTCCTTTTGGATTGCGTAGTAGAGGCAGGCAGCTAGTGGAGGAGTTTTGAACCCGTGATCGGTTCAAACTGAGCTAGTTTTGTGTGTAGATTTTGGAGACAGTACTGAGTACTTGTGAGGAGTATTGTATTGTGTAAATTTACATGTTTCTCATCCATTATATGATACATATAGCTGGGGGTTTTCAGCTATAAGCTTTCCCCATACATGCTGCGTTCTATGTGTGTGAATTGATGTTCTGCCGCTTGTTTTATTTTCCGCATGTGATGATTAATTTGTAGAAGAGATTATGTGTTGTGCACCAAATTGAATTTGTGTATGATCAGGTTAATCTCGGTGGATAAATATTCATTATTCAGCAAATTTCACAAAGACGATCTCTGGCAGTCGCCCACGATTTGTTGTTGAGGTAGATCCCCTCTGGCCAGGCCAGGCAATCCCTACTAGCCAGACCCGGGTCTAGCAACAATCGTCACCGCTATGATGCGGAGTTCCCCCTGAGCCCACCAAATAAACCAACTAACGATAGAAGGTTCCCCGGAATCCTGTATTATCGCTTGTAAGTACGGCCTCTCTCTTGTTGCTGCCAGCACACGGCGGAATCCACCGTCCCTCTAGTCTCGGGAGACGGACATGAACCACGAGAAACTTCTACTCGTCTGAAAAATCCAGTATATGCAAATATATGTCAGTCAGAGAAGACATAACTCATCATCATAATCAACAACAAGAGTGGAACCATAACCAATAGTCGCTTATCATTAATCAATCAAAGGAGAATATAACCATAGCCCTGACGCTGAATTCTCCTTCGGAGGGTCGCCAGTGGAACACGTCTCGAAAAGCCTGTGGGGATGGGACAAACCTCTCTCTTCAGATGTCTCGACAATAATATCCTTGCTTGGATTTGGCCTTAAGGAATGAATCAAGGCTCTTGCATCATAAGGCTCTGATGGCTCTTGGGAACTTGGAACCCCTAGCTTCACCCAAAGTAAACTTATATATAGATGGTGGAAGAGGAGTTGGGATCTCGATGTGGGATTGGCCTATCTGAGAAGCTTCCATGAGAGGTGGAAAACTCCTTCCACTCTACGCCAAATCCAAAGCCAAACGTCCCAACTCAATTTAGAGACAGTGAGTTCGAGTTGGTTATAGGTCAGTAATTTCTTTGTACCAAAAAAGCACTAGCGCATTCTGGTACCCACGGTGCAGCTGCGAGACGGACGCCGATTGGCGCACCTCTTGAAGGATTTCCCCCATTGGCGTAGGTCTTGAACTAGCTCGGCAGTGCAGGGTGTTAGGGGTTTTTACAAGTTTCTTGGGGTAGTAAGTCATGTTCAGAGGAATGTCATGAAAGTGGTTCCAAGTTATGTCACTGCTCACAGGTCACGGAATGAGCCCTCCAATTGTGCGGGATGGGGAATTGCAGGGACGATGACAAACTGCTGTGTAACAGCGACGATGGATGATACAGTGCGACTGAAATTGGTACCATTACCTTTCATAGGGCGTTAGGTAAAATCTTTCATTTAAAATATGTTGTGCATGTTCTAGGTTTAAAGAATAATTTAATCTCAGTCGCAATGTTAGAGGATAGAGGCTATGATTTTGTCTTTAGTGAAGGAAAAAATTTCCTGTGACACAAAGCAACAGGGCAAGCCAAGAAGGTTGGGATTCAAGTTAAGAATCTCTACAAACTTGAAGTAGATGGGATTTCTACGGAGCTTCCTACTATTGGGAAGTGTGAGGAAGACATGCAATTGAAGCTTGAGAGGGAGCAGGATTTTCATGCAGGTAAGAGTGAACCTCGGGAGGTGGAGCAGCCACAAGATGAGGATCATGGAGTGGGAGAAACCACTCATGCAGAGAAATTTCATTCTAGATGGGTAGAGGGAGTGCATGCAACTATACCACTTCCGGTGTGGATTTCATGAATTGAATCTGGGTATGAGGCGCCCACAGAGAAGTAGTAGCATGATCATTTGGATTGATGCAGTTAGATCAAAGTGATAGTGTCGGATGCTGGAGCGTGAATCAGATTTGATAGCAAGTGCAGAGTGCATGGATGCAGAGTTCAACAACGCAGTGGTTCCAGAAGACATGTGCATTTGGTACCAGCAGAAGTCAGAAGACTTTGATGACATATGCATTATACTTATTCAGTTGTTTGGAGGATATTTAGTTTTAGAAGTGTTGCATACGAAAGTATTGCAGGGCAAATGCATGGAGTTTCATGTTGCATGAAAAAAAAATCCTTTCTTGTTGAGAGGTAGTGTTGAAGATTGCAACAAGAAATAGTGAAAGTGGCATTTGGAAACATCATTCCTTGATCCTCGTGAAAAATAATCACCTAAACTAGGTGGGGCCCACACAAGTTATTTTTAGGTGTATGTCTATTTTTAGAATGGTGAGCATATTCTAAAATTAGTAGGATGCTGATTCTAGATGGTTGAGAAAATTCTATCTTTGGATGAATTTCTATTTTTAGAAGATGGGCGAAGTCTATTTATAGATCGCTAATCTAAAAATAGAATGCATGTCAATTATTATTAGCCCTTAATAATAATCAAACAATAAATAGTAAATTATTCTCTTGGAGCACTTTATTTCAGTGAACAGATGTGGCACATCAGTGGGTTGAAGTTATTACACAATTCCTAGGGTGGTTGGTGACTCATGCATGGAGGACTTAGTTATAACTGATTGTAGTAAGTTGTATTAGAGTTGGAAGAGTAGTTATGTGAGTTGTTATTTAGTTTAACTCAGTTTAGTGAGTTAAACTCAATTGTGCTAGTTTTAACTAAACATACACTAGTGATAGACGAGCGAACTAATTAGTTAATTAATTCACAAGTAGTGTCTTACTTGCAACTGAAGAAATATAGCAGTTAACTACTTGCATGTCAGATCTAGTGGAGACCTAGTGGAGAGATAGGTGAAAGGGTGATCTGGAATATAATTTGTGACTATAGTGATGAATTCAATGCATCTACACACACATTGGAGATGCTTATGAGGATTGCACAGTCAAGGCAAGGTAAGGTCGAATTCATTCAGGGATCTTCTTCAGTAGGGATTGCGCAGTGGAGGCAGGCTGTGAGGAGGCAAGAAATTGGTGCATAGATATGCAAATTTCTGCATGACAGTGTGTGACGATTGTTGATTGTACTGAGAGCTCTATGAGCTGAGCTTTGTATGAGATTGTTACATGCTCCATTGATATATATAATATATGATAGTTGGGGTTTTTTAGCTTTAAGCTTTCCTGGTAAAAACATCTATTTATGTGCGATTGATTTTGCTTCATATGTGTTTTTCAATTGGTGATTTAATTTCCTCAAAGAATTAGGTGGAAGGATTTTGTATTCAACATAAGATTAATTTGTTAGATTGGGAGAATCCGGAAATATATTACTGTGTTTATAAATTTCTACATTATGATGTGGACTCCTATTTCGTTGACATAGTAGTACCAAGTGAACCATGCGTGGATGCCATGTAACTACACACTGATGACATCAACCCAAGTCATGCTGACATGTCAGTTCCATCTATTATGGATTCCATGTGGTAGATCAATGTTGATGTGGCCTAATATGATTCATTAAATTTCAGATGGGCATAAATTTCAATCCGAGAGCCAGATTGAGATGAAATTTATATCACTAGAAAGATATCGACGAGTTGAATGTGACGGTGGATTTTATTTTTGAGTTTTGACAACGTTAGAAAAAGATGATTTTGTCACCCCATATTCATAAAAAAACTTTGATATTTATTCAAATCTCAGGTAACACCTCCCACAACCCAATATATTACAAGGGGGTAGGAGGAAGTGTTATAGAGTGGTATCAAAGCTTAGGTTCAACATTGGACTTGAAAATGCTCATAGAAAAAATTCAATATAACATTTTAGTTATTGCATATGTCAAATTTCTTTAGATGTATAACTAATGTGGTTGTTAAACTTGCTATAATGCTTACATGTATTTTATTCTATGTGACTAACATGGATTTTTATTTTGTGAACAATTTCAGACCATGGAAATAAGTTACTATATCCATGTAAAAATTAATTAACAAATGTGTGTGTGTGTGTAACAACACATAAGAAATCAAAAAATCTATCTAGAAATAAAAGCATGATAAATATAATGGTGTAGTACAACATAAATAGATCCTAACATAATCAATAAGAGGAATCATTTGGGGAGGGGCGAGAGGAGAATTCCCCTGACTAGATGGACACTCTCAAGAGTTTGATGGCTGAATTGAGAGGTTGTAAAGCATATAATGAAAATATTATTAGAGAAGAAGAGAAGAAATTAGATGTGAATGTAATGATTTTTTAGAGTTTATTATATTTTCAAAGGAAAAAAAAACAGAAGCTTGGTGAAATCTATCTAGGAAAACAAAAAACCAAGAAAATTCCATCAGAAGTATGTAAACATGGATTGGAGACTAATACGAAAGAAGGAAGTAAGTCAAGGAAAAGACATAGACAAATGATCGAAGATATAATGAGGGAAAATGCCCCACTAAACACTCCAAAAAGAGAGTCTAGTAGCCATGACTAATTGTCAAGTGTTGCCACCAGAAGACATTGTCAACAAAGAAAGGGTGAAAAAATATTAATGTCAGAGGAGTTCAAGAAAGAAAAGCCCCCACCTTTGATTGAGAAAATAATAAGGCTAAAGCGGCAGAAGCCTAGATTCTGGGAATGAAGAAATAATTCAAAGTACAAGACTACTCTAAAATCATGAAGGCCAAAGTGGCCATTTTTATCTTGAACAGAAAAGTTGATATTTGGCGGGAGGATTTGAGAAATGTTAAGGGAACTAGAGAGAAGGAGTTGTTATGGAGAAAAATTGAAAAATATTTTTGTGAGAAGAACCTATCTGAGAGTTACTATGACAATAAAGTTAAAGAGTTCCATGAGCATAAGCTAGGGTATCTTACTGTGGATGAATACACCAATTTATTATTATAACTATTACAATATGTTTCATACATCATAAATGAGAAAGTGAAGATTCAAAGGTACCTTATTTGGTTACCGCAACCTTACTGAGACATCATTGAGTTTGATGAGCCAAGAACATTAGAAGGCACCATCCAAAAAAATAATTACTTCTATGATCAGTCTAAGCATAAGGCTGAGAAATGGATAGAATAGAAGAAGAAGGAAAATACCATTCCTAAAGGAAATGGATCAAAAACCTTCGGGAATAGGTGAATGGGGAAAAAAATTAATTTTACCACTCCCACCAAAGGTAAATTCCAATGAACTTTTCCTATTTCCAATAGAGAATGACCCACTAAAATAGTGAGAGAAGAGAATGAGGGGATCAATAGAGGACCATTCCAATGTTTGGAATGTAGAGGGATCCACCTATGGAGGGATTGTCCTCATGAAAAACAAAATAATGATAAAAGGTTGTACAATGTGCAAGAATCAACAACAATAAATGGTGTGGCTTAGAATGTGCCTCAAATTTATGTGGTGTTGGATAGATGAAAATAAGTTCATTAAGCTTCAATTATAAAAATGGAAGGTATGGTCATTAACTAACTAATTTTGAATTTACTTGATTTAGGTTTTAAATTAAGATATATCAACCCAAAAATTATAGAAGCTTGTGTCTTGCAAAAGAAATCACATGCCAAGTCTTGGCTAGTCCAACTAGCCACTAGATCCAAGAAGAGAGTGACAAAGCTAGTGGAATCATGCCACTTATAACTAGACAACATGCCCATAACAAAAAATCTCAACATACTTCTATTGGGTTTATATGAAATTTTAAATGGCATGGACTAGATGACAACCCACATAACCAAAGTGGATTTTTAAAATAAATCACTAGATTGCCTCAGTGATGAAAGAAAAGGAGAGATACTATAGGGGAAGGAAAAACCTATCTCAGTCAAGCATATTTCAGTGCTGCAAGTGAATAAATGCGTCCATAAGGGTGTTCCTTGTTTATGATCCAAGTAACTAGTGTGATAAAGGGTAGCAAACTTGGGCTTGAGGATCACGCTATCTTGAAGCAACACGGCGATGTATTTCTAAAAGAAACATTAGGATTTTCACTCATGAGAGACATCCACTTCTCCATTGAATTGATTCCTAGATTAGTACCAGTTTCTAAGAACCCATATTGTGTGAGAACTCTAGAGCTAGTAGAATTAAAGATAAAACTAAAAGAGATGCTAGAAAAAGGGTATTTCAGACCCAATAATTCAGCCTAGGGAGCCTCGATGCTATTTTTAAAGAATAATAATGGTATGTACTATGACCGTGTATTGATTATTGATAGTTTAATATAACTACAATGAAGAAAAAATACCCATTTCCAAAATTGACGATTTATTTGACAAACTAAGAGGAACCACAATATTTTCAAAAATAGATTTAATATCTAGCTATCACCAAGTTAGAATTAAGGATGAAGATATTCATAAGACAACATTCAAAATGAGATACAAGAACTACAAGTTCATGGTGGTACTATTTCGACTTACAAATGAACCAACAACATTTATGTGCTTGATGAATAATTTCCTCAGCTATGTTGTAGCTGCTACAACAGTACCCCAAAATTTTGGGTATATCCAAATTTTGGGTCCCCCCCTTATGCTCACTCAACCCATTAGAGTTTCAATCAGTTTCATGACTAGTTTCTCTCCTCCCCAGCTCTGTCAAACCCTGATGTTGTCCCCATGCCCCCTAAGGTTGTTAAGGTTTGATCAGATAGCCATTTTCAAGAGTTATCTTCCCAGCAACATGCATTTTCTGAGGATATGTTCGCACCATTAGCCATATTATGCATTTTTCGTTGTATCATCAAGCGCTTTTAGAGGTAGCAAGATTTCTCTTCTGCCCACATTTTTCGAAACCATAAATCCTTATGATGAGAGTCTTTAGCGTATGTATCCCTCGCCGTTAGCTCACCTTGCTCTCAATAAGTCAATAGGTGATACATATCATCCCTTCGTAACGAGAAGATAACTATATATTGCATCAATTACGATGATCGAGTTTGTTTTGGGGTCCAACTGGAAAACTGATAGTGGTATGGAAAAATAAATTGAACATGTATGTGTGTTTTCTTGTCATGCTTCTTGGTTTAATGTTAAATGCATGCCGGGTTACATATATCTTCACTATCTTACAGCCACTTTATTCCACCCAGAGTCGACAAGAGAAGTGCACTCAAGACACTTGCACAACTAAAAAGTTCTATCCCTAGTACACATGCGGTGGAAGAATGGAACCGTGAAGGTCTCACATGAAGTAAATTCATTTCTAAAAACTCAAGCCTGGAGCGAGTTGCCCTTGGTATATGTTTAAGATAATACCATGGAGGGGCCAATATCACAAGAATAGGTTGAAAGTGATAGCGAAAGGGTGGAACGTCTAAAACCTAAACCATGGATTACGAAGGGGAGTTTTGAGGCTGGTGACATCACGTATGCTGCCACCTTATAAAAAATAATCTGAGGGGTGCACTATATGTCAGGAATTTGGTTGAAGCATCGTCCATCAGTTTAAAATAATTTTTAGACCTCCCGTGAGCCCATGCAAGCAATTCGGTGTAAATATGTCGAAATCCACTTTAAGGAAAATGCATGTCCAGTTTTTTCAAAGGCAAACCACATCGGTACACAAGGGCTGTCAACACATACACATGTGAAAGGCTAAGAGGCAATACCATATTGAGTGTATGGGAGATCTGTAATTCCATTTTCATAGAGGCAAGCAGTCGAGACATGAAGCCTCTCGCCGCATTGAAAGATCGCGAAGAGAAACTTTGTCATGACACTAGCAACATGACAAAGTTACGCGTTGTATCCGATGAACTCCTACGACCATCTGGAAAGCTCGGCCTTGGGTGATATGAATAGCACACATATCGTGTAGAGTGTCACCACTAAGGCATTGGTGGTTTTGGAAGCCATGATGGGCTGTGAAAATAAGTTGAAAGTTGGTTTCAAGTGCCTCACGTTGGGCAAGTCTTCGCCATTCCTTGTGCTTTGATCCTAGTTAAAGAATGCGGCGGACAAAGGAACTGCATTTCATTTTCTACAATTAGAAAAATATTTGCCACTTGGAGGATCACCTCTGCAGATCCACTATTAATTTGGGACAAATGTCGCAGGTCGCAAAAGTCAGGATTTTGAATACGCATCACAGAAGGCACGACTGTTGTCTCAACACGACCAGTCGTTGAGTCAAAAATGTTATGAGCCATCCATTATTGTGACCTTGTGACTAGCAGAGAGGTCGTACTCTCCCTCGAGTCACTGAGTCGTAGATACTGTAGAGCAGACTAGAAATGTGATTTTGTGACTGACAGGAGGTCGCACTCTCCCTTGACTTGCTGAGTCGTAGATATCAAGGAGCATGCCAATGTTGTGATTTTGCGACCACCAGGAGGTCGCAATGTCCCTCGAGTCACTGGGTCGTGTTACAAGGCCTCAACCTAAATCCCAAATTCTTCCAATATGCAACTCAACAACCTCTAATGAGTCGCATTGCCGCTTAGGTCACACCATCTCACAATAGAGAGAGAAAAGGGGGCAGCTAGACTTGCAACCTATTTTAGTAGTTTCAGTGCATGCTCCTGATATTTATGACGTGAATATTTCCTCTGTTGAAGTTTGGGAAAGGGAATACAATGATTGTTGCTACCTTGATGCTAAAACAATAAACACATTAATATACTGATTCATGATTGTGAAATTGCAAGAAATGGCTAGGGATTCATTTATATATAATAGTTATTTCTTATATTTGATGAAAGTACATTGGCTTCAATGTTTGATTGATTATTATGCCTCTGTGCAAGGTTGAAGCTTTTAGGACAAATCCTAGGCACTTAGGCGAACGCTCAAGCCGAGTTGGTAGCTAAAGCGATCCAAGGGGCTAATGTTGCAAATGGAAACTATGGCAATATAATCAGTTTCAAAGTGAAAAGAAGGAATAAATACTTTGATCTATGTAGAAAGGCTAAGGCTCATCATGGAGATTGCATGGTGGAATTATCCTATGGCGAGAAAGGCGGGTTCTCAAGACATCAAGGACCTCGTAATAAGCTCAAAGACACATCTAGCACTCGGTCATTTGTGCAAGAAAAGGAATTTATTTTTTGCTAGGTCTGAGCCCACTAAAAGAGAAGTGAAGAAGGGAAAAAAATCAAGGTCGCAGGTTGCAGATGACCTCAGGTCATAGGTTGCAAATAACCACAGGTTGTAAGTCGTAGATGGCTCCAGGTTGCAGGTCGTAGATTGCTCAAGGTCGCAGGTCACAGGTCGCAGGTCACATATAACCCTGGGTCATAGGTCGCAAATGGCCCAAGTCTCAAGCCAGCCCAATAGTTGGGAAGACCAAGAGTCATCTCAGCCTATATGTACAACTTCGAGAAAGGATGCAAGGACTTTTAGCTCGACAATTGAAGCCAGTATGATAGAGGAATTGTTACTTGAGAGCTAAAGGCACTCAGATCTTGGTACCAAGTGTAGAGAGAGGTAGCGAGGCTAGGGTTTTTTGTATCGTGCATTGAGATGAATAGCCATGTTCCACTATTGGGTTTTGACGAGTTGTAAACATGTATTTGACGTTGCAGCAACGTTAATAATATATTCTCTTTTTCGGCACTAGTTTATGTGCTTGTTTCTGGTGATAATACTAGTTATCTAAGATTTCACTATGTTGTATGGATGCTTTCATGCATGCAATTGATTATCAAATAATTCACAGTGGTTGCATGTACGTTTGCTCTTGAATCAGTGTCTATCTGTTCCTTGCCACGTCGGTGATCTATTGTGAACTACTTTGCAGTTAACTTCTGGTGTGTTTTCTTTCATGTATGTTTTACTAGTTTTTTAGCTCACTGATCCTATTCACAGCATACGCCCTTTTTATTTTTATGCTTAGACTTTCTTGTATATTTTTTTATGGTTTGTCAATATTGGGCTGATTTTGCTTCACTGATTGGTCATTTCACCTTTTCCTTTGCTCCATCATCTTCTCCTCTGACAACCAAGAGTGAAAACACTTATGGTGGTAGCTGGGCCCACATACTGGATGGGGCTCCTATCCCAAATGGTGTGAGTTCTAATTGGGACCTTTCACCGGTGAGACCCCCTTGTTGTCGGCAGTACAATTTTTCCCATCAACAAAATTGGTGCTAGAAGGAGGGCCAGATGACAAGCTGAGCCCTTAGAGCTTGCAGTTAGTCTCATATCTGTAATGGCTCATCCCCAAATCATTCTCCCTAGATGTTTGTCGGATTTATCTGGTTCTCAATTCTCAATCCCCGATGAACCTCTGTATCACTTGTCCCAGTTAAAATTCGATGGTGAGAAAGGACTTTCCATAATCGAACACCTTTCATATTTCTATGAATTTTGTGAGTGTTACGAAATTGACGATGAGGATTTGGTTTATGTGATTTTCTCCCTCACTCTCGAAGGTCACGTTAAGCAATGGTGCCGCACATTGCCGGAAGTTTCCATCCATTCATTCGAGCAGCTCGCTAGTGAATTACAAAAATATTTTCACAGGTATGATTTTCAAAATGTATTAATAAGGTTAAATGAGATCATAATGGAACCTTAAGAATCTCTAGAGGATTTTTCTATAAGATTTGTTAATTTTTGTATTGAGTTCCCTGAAAGGGATGTTGATTGGACATATGTTATTGAATATTTTCGACAAGTGGTTTTAATTTCCCTAGAACACTTTCAATCGACAACAAATCCTAATCCCAGTTTTTGTGCTAATAATCCTCAAGTTGCCAATTTTTCAGACTTTGTCCCTAATATTCCCTTGTCTATCTCTCCGAGTCCAAAATGCATTTAGGCCTCCAAGAAGAGTATTACTATTTGTGACATTACTTTTTCTCCTTCGGAATTTTTGTGTGATGGAGTGTTGGTCACAAAAGTTCTGTGTGATAATGGAAGTGGACACCAAAATAAAACCTATTGTACCACCCCTGAATCTTTCACGCACTCTTTCAAACCAGAGCTTGGAAAACATATTGGACTGACATCTCCCCCTACTAATGAAACCTATCTCGAGTCCACTAAGAATTTATCTGGATACATTTCTAAATCTTATTCGCATACTGAAAATAAATTGAGTCTTGTCCCGGATAAAGTTGATTTCCTCAAAAAATCATTGGACCGTCATAAGCATGCAGGATCATTGTTCTCTCCAGATGAAACTGATGTGCGAGATGAAAGTCCTTGTACGGTTGATAGCCCCACACCTGAATCGTTTCATCCATTATTCTCTAATTCATTTCATGAGTCTACCGCACCAGTATTTTCTTCAAGTCATTCGAAATTTTCTTGTACTGGTGTTGACGACAATCATAAGCACGCGGGTGGTGTTTCACAATCACATTACAAAATTGATGGATCTCTTATTTCTGATATTTTTTATATGAAATATTTAAAAAACCAAAGGAGTGACTTCCTGTCTCAACAACCTCAAGATTTTTCTCTTACTGATTCACCCACATAACCCTGGAGGAGTCTAGTATACCAGATACCCAAATTGATGGCTCCAATAATCACTACTTATCTGAAATTTTTTTCACTCACACCTCCGAGAATCGTGATTCGTATGTATCTGTTGACCATATGAAGCCACTGAAATTTGATGATCCAATTTGTGATGATTCAAGGATCCATCAAGAAATTGAAGAAATTCAACTTCTGCTGGCTATTACCTCATGTTATTATGATCATGATGAGACCCCTGAAGCAAACCAAACTAGGGTTTCTCGAATTAGGGTTTCTAAAATGATGGTTCCCACGTATCACACTCCTCTCAACATAACCACGTCGGATGTTAGCTCATCTGGGCACATCTTCCATTCGAGTGATGCTTCTCTGAGCACATATTTATGTCCCCTAACAACTGTTATGCAACAACCGATATACCCTAATTTATTCACTGGAAGGAAAACACCGTCCATTATCTCTAATATTTTTGGTTGTTGCCTAGCTAATACCAACTACACTCAGGCACAAGCGTGTGATGTTTGGAAAACCTCTCTACTGCTTGAAAATCTTTTGGTCAATTCACCCCATCCTGGGAAATCTAAAAAATCTGATACATTGGATTGCTAATTTTTTAGTTCGCAAACATTTGGCCAAATTAATATTAATCCCACTGACAATTGTCCAATCACCACAAACAATGATCACATCCATTCACCAGTTGATCTCACGAAACCATCAAAGTTTGGAAGCCCCCTGCTCAAAGGTCTAGAGTTTGTCTAGGACAGTGAGGCATTTTAGCCTCCACTGAAGGTTACTTTGGATCCTCACATCCTCGATGAAACCAAGGGAAAACTTCGAACTAGGGTTTTCAAAATTAGGGTTTATGCTAGTGGATTCGCAAGCATCTCAAATTCGCCTGGCGGATGCCTATTTTTTCTGTTTTATCAAATTGATCATCCTAAAATTCATGATGAGATTCCCAATTGGTTTAACAAATCCTATCCGATGAATATACCTACAAATAGGCAATGTCTTTCCCCACTTCCGTCAGACCTAGGGTTGTGCCTGGATGGATGTGTGCCATGTATAGATGATTTTAGGTTTCAAGTACATTTTTCTATGAATTAGGATGAAAGTGAAATTCATCTTGAACAATCCATTCTAGCACATTCTCTGGTAAGTATCCATGACCTTCTTGTTGTTGCACATGCTCTGCATGTAAGACTTGTTGTTGGTGCACAATTTTGTATGTTGGCTCTAATTGCGAACATTGTTGTTCTTGCAAGATGAGAACTAATGCGGTGGCTGCACTGGAAAGCTGATTTCACATAACCCAACCACCTCTTTGGTTAAACTAGGGTTTTAGGTTTAGGCTAGCTAGGATCTATTAATAAAAGTTTGTTAGTTCAAGTTGTTAATTAGGTTTACTTGCGAAAGTTTTGCTTTATGGTTTAGATTTATGTTCGTTGTCTTCTCTTATGGTCAGTAGATTTACACATTATAATTTTCCATTTATTTTGCACTCATTTCTCTTTCAATTTTCTTATTGCTTCATAATGTTCAGATAATCACTGCATGTGCTTTGCCTTGTTTTTTCCACCTCCAACTAGTTGATATTTCTCACACATGGCATTTTATTGTATCATAAGCCTCATCTGTTGCATCACATTGTACACATTATTCCTCGCATCATTTGCACTGGTTGTTGAGATAGCTGTGAAAGTTTCCGTACATTTCATACCATTGCATGAGCCCTCATTGAACCCAGGGCCTTGAAACCCTTGGTGCTCAGAATAGCCTTATTACTCCCCCTTGCATGGGTTTGAAGCTGGATGGATTGCTTTTACCTCTTTGCACGCATCAAAATCCTGATGATCTTTCTTACTTGTTTCACCCTGATTACTGAAACCCTAACTACATTATTTGTGTGAGGTTGCAGTGGTTACCTCAAGAGGCAGCTTCTCTCAGAACAGGTCATAAAAGTCACATTCTCAACATAATTCCTATGAGTTTAAATTCATTAGCCAGGGAGATACGAGCTATTTTCTTTTGGGGAACCCTAACGAGTTTGAATGGCCTATATCCGTAACCTGAGCCTTGTGCCCAGCATAGTCTCGAGCATCTTAATGATCTATTTTTCACGTTTTGCCTGTGGGTGGTAGATGGGATGTGAAGGCTTGGCAAACCCAAATCAGAATATATTTTAGTTTCTATTAAACAATAAACAACCTCTATTTCCCGTAAAATAAGTCAGTATCCCTCATCTTCCCATGCAAAATAAGTGCCAAGAGCACATGAAAATAAGTGCTACAAGCACATGAAACAAATAAGGGTAAAGGATTGAGAAAGGCTTCCTACATAGAGAGGTAATGCAATGACTTCACCGGGGTATTGACCAAGCTCGCTAGCAATGGAGCAATGTTTGTGATTTCTTGAGGTGACTTCGTCGGGGTACTGTCAAGGCCTGCTGGCAGCGGAGCAACACCAAAAAGTTATTTTAAAAAATATGAATATAATAAGCCCATTTCCTTGCTCTTCACATCATCAAAAAACTGCTAGCATCCGTGAGCTTCTGCTTTGACGTGTTCTAATTAACGAGACCTAGCTGAGGCATAAGGATTGGGAATATCTGTAAAGGTCAAAGTAATACAAAGGGTACCCAAAAAACTTGTTCAATATTCCCTTGCATCAGTATCTGGACTCAGACTATTGTTGGGATGTTGACAGAGATGCTGGATTCTACCAGTGGTTCGCCATTTGTTGTAGCTAATACAACAACACCCCAAAATTCTAGGTATATCCAAATTTCGGGTCCCCCCCTTATGCTCACTCAACCCATTAGGGTTTCAAATAGTTTCACGACCAGTTTATCTCCTCCCTGACTCTGTCAAACCCTGATGTTATCCCCATGCCCCCCTAAGGTTGTTAAGGTTTGATCAGATAGCCATTGTCAAGAGTTATCTTCCCATCAACATGAATTTTCTGAGGATATGTTTGCACCATTGGCCATATTATGCATTTTTTGTTGTATCATCAAGCGCTCTTAGAGGTAGTAAGATTTCTCTTATGCCCGCATTTCTCGAAACCATAAATCCTTATGATGAGGGTCTCAAGCATATGTATCACTCACCATTAGTTTACCTTGCTCTCGCGAATTCAATAGGTGATACATATCATCCCTTCGTAAGGAGAAGATAACTATATATTAAATCAATTACGATGATTGAGTTTGTTTTGGGGCCTAACTGGAAAACTGGTAGTGGTATGGAAAAATAAATTGAACATGTATGTGTGCATTCTTGTCATGTTCTTGGTTTAATGTTAAACACATGTCGGGTTACAGATATATTCACGAACTTGCAGCCACTTTATTCCATGTACAGTCGACAAGAGAAGTGCACTTAAGACACTTGCGCAACTGAAAGGTTCTATCCCTAGTACACATGCGGTGGAAGAATGGATCCGTGAAGGTCTCACATGAAGTAAATTCCTTTCTACAAACTCGAGACTTGAGCGAGCTGCCCTTGGTATATGTTTAAGCTAATATCGTGGAGGGGCTGATATCACAAGAATAGGTTGAAAGTGATAGCGAAAGGGTGGAACGTGTAAAACCTAAACCATGGGATTACGAAGGGGAGTTTTGAGGCTGTTGACAACATGTATGCTGCCACCTTATAAACAATGATATGAGGGGTGCGCTATATGTCAGAAATTTGGTTGAAGCATCATCCATTAGTTTAAAATAATTTTTAGACCTCCCGTGAACCCATGCAAGCAATTCGGCGTAAATCTGTCGAAATCCACGTTAAGGAAAATGCATGTCCAGTTTTTTCAAAGGGCAACCACATCGATACACAAGGGTTGTTAACACATACATGAGTGAAATTATGAGAGGTGATACCATATTAAGTGTATGGGATATCTGCAATGCCATTGTCATAGAGGCATGCAGTCGAGACATGAAGCCTCTCACCGCACTGAAAGACCGCGAAGAGAAACTTTGTCATGACATTGGCAACATGACAAAGTTACGCACTATATCTGATGAACTCCTATGACTGTCTGACAAGCTCGGCCTCGCATGATATTAATAGCACACATATTGTGTAGAGTGTCACCATTGAGGCACTGGTGGTTTCAAAAGCCATGATGGGCCGTGAAAATAAGTTGAAAGTTGGTTTCAAGTGCCTCACGTTGGGAAAGTCTTCACCATTCCTTGTGCTTCGATCCTGGTTGAAGAATGTACTGGAAAAAGGAACTGAAATTCATTTTTTATATTTGGAAAAATAGTCACCACTTGGAGGACCACCTCTGCAGATGCTCTATTAATTTGGGACAAATGTCGCAAGTTGCAAAAGTCGGGATTTTAAATATGCGTCACAAAAGGCACAACTGTTGTCTCAATGTGACCAGTCACTGAGACACAGATGTTATGAGCCATCCATAATTGCAACCTTGTGACTAGCAGAGAGGTAAAAATCTCCCTTGAGTCACTGAGTCATAGATACTAGCAATGCGATTTTGCGACTGACAGGAGTTTGCACTCTCCCTTGAGTCGTTGAGTCGCAGATATCAAGGAGCAGGCCAGCGTTGCAATTTTGCGACCACTAGGAGGTCGCAGTCTCCCTCGAGTCGCTAGGTCATGTTACAAGGCCTCAACCCAAATCCCAAATTCTTCCGATATGCAACTCAACGACTTCTAATGAGTTGCATTGCCACTTAGGTCGCACCATCTCGTAATAGAGAGAGAAAAGGGCGCAGCTAGACTTGCGAACTCTTTTAGTGGTGTCAGTGCATGCTCCTGATATTTATGACGTGAAGATTTCCTTTTTTGAATTTTGGGAAAGGGAATACAACGATTTTTGCTACCTTGATTCTAAAACAGTAAACACATTCATATACTGATTCATGATTGTGAAATTGCAAGAAATGGCTAGGGATTCATTTATATATAATATTTATTTCTTGCATTCGATGAAAGTACATTGGCTTCAGTGTTTGATTGATTCTTATGCCTCTGTGAAAGGTTGAAGCTTCTATGACAAATCCTCGACACTTAGGCGAACACTCAAGCCAAGTTGGTAGCTAAAGCGACCCAAGGGGCTGATGTTGCAAATGGAAACTATGGCAGTATAATCAGTTTCAAAGCAAAAAGGAGGAAGAGATACTTTGATATGTGCAGAAAGTCTAAGGCTCATCATGGAGATTGCATGGTGGAAGTTTCCTATGGTGAGAAAGGTGGGTTCTCAAGACACCGAGGACCTCGTAATAAGCTCAAAGACACATCTAGCACTCAGTCATTTGCGCAAGAAAAGGCATTTCTTCTTCGCTAGGTCTAAGCCCACCAGAAGAGAAGTGCAGAAGGGACAAAACTCAAGGTCGCAGGTCACATGTCACAGATTGCTCAAGGTCGCAGGTCGCAAGTAACCCCAGGTCACATATTGCATATGGCCTCAGGTCGCAGGTCACATATAAGCCTCGGTCGCAGGTCGCAAATGGCCCAAGTCGCAAGCCAACCCAATAGTCGGGAAGACCAAGAGTCAAGGGCAACTCAAGGGTCATCTTAGCCTATATGTACAACTTCGAGAAAGGATGTAAGGACTTTTAGCTCAGAAATTGAAGCTAGTTTGATAGAGGAATTATTGCTTGAGAGCTAAAGGCACTCAACTCTTGGTACCAAGTAGAGAGAGAGGTAGAGAGGCTAGGGTTTTTTGTATCGTGCATTGAGGTGAATATCCCATCTTCCACTATTGGGTTTTGATGAGTTGTAAACATGTATTTGAAATTGCAGTAGTATTAATAATATATTCTCTTTTCCGGCATTGGTTTACGTGCTTGTTTGTGGTGATAGTACTAGCTATCTAATATTTCACTATGTTGTACGGATGCTTTCATGCATGCAATTGATTATAAACTAATTCATAGTGGTTGCATGTACATTTTCTCTTGAATCAATGTTTATCTATTCCTTGCCACGTTGGTGATCTATTGTGAACTACTTTGTAGTTAACTTCCGGCGTGTTTTCTTTCATGTATGTTTGACTAGTTTTTCAGCTCACTGATCCCAGTCACGACATACCCCCTTTTTATTTTTATACTTAGACTTGCTTGTATCTTAGTTTATGGTTTGTCAACCTTGGGCTAATTTTGCTTCACTAATTGGTAATTTCACCTTTGCCTCTGCTCCATCATCTTCTCCTCTAAAAACCAAGAGTGGAAACACTTATGGTGACAGTCGGGCCCACATACCGGATGGGGCTCTTATCACAAATGGTGTGAGGTCTAATTGGGAACTTTCACTGGTGAGACCCCCTTGTTATCGGAAATACAATTTTGCTTGTCAACAAGCTAATACTTGGGAAAGTTTGTGCTGGTGTTTGTGGATGATATACCAATTTACTAAAAAACTAGAGAAGAGCATGAAGAGAAATTGAAAGCAATACTGCTATTAATGAGTGATTTTTTTTTTTATGCCAAACTCGAAAAATGTGAATTATTTAAGTCATAAGTTCAATACCTGGGACATCTAATCTCAAGGGAAGGTGCTATTGTAGATCCTGAAAATATCAAGGCCATAATGGTGTGGCCTACTCCTCATAATGTTATGGAAGTTATATCTTTCATGGAATTAGCCAGATAATATCAACTATTCATTCGAGATTCCTCAAATATTGGAGATACAATCATGAACTTGCAGAGAAAAGGGGTTAAATTCCATTGGACATCAAAATTTTCAACTATCTTTGAATAGCTCAAGCATTTTCTCATTTATGCACCTATCTTGATAACAATTGATCCAGAAAAGGATTCCTTAGTTTGTACATATGCTTGCAAGGAAGGACTAGGTGGAGTTGTAATGCAAGAAGGGCATGTGATCTATTATGAATCAAAAAAATTAAATGAACATGAAAAGAAGTATGTCACCCATGGCTTGGAACTCACAACAATTGTGCATGCACTAAAAATGTGGAGGCACTACTTGCTTGGAACAAATTTTGTGTTGATGTCAGATCATGGAAGGATGCGATTCTTATTTGATTTTCCCAAGTTAAATGAAAGACAAAACAAATGGTTAGCTATCATAAATTAATTTGGCTTCAATATAAAGCTTATCAAGTGTAAGGGGAACATAGTAGCAGATGCACTTAGAAAAAGTATACAAATAGCTCACTTGGAAATTATGAGTACTTGTGAAGTTGGCATGAAAGAAGCATTACAACACAATGAAAATTTTCAACATGTGAAGGAATATTACAACAAGAAATTTTAATGATTTAATTCAACCACTAAGTGATTTCCTTTGGCTGATGAACCACTTAGTTTTTCTAGTTTGGCTAACGAACCACTTAGAGCTTTCTGATTTCCTAATCAACCACTAAGTGCTTTTCATACGATTAATTAAACCACTCGGTGCTTTCTATTGACTTATGAACCACTTAGTGCTTACCTTTCAACTAATGAACCACTAAGTGATCTATAATTGGCTGGTAAACCACATACATAGTGGATTCAATCCTCAGAAACTAAGCAACAACAACCTACCCTGGATTTTGGGTGAATCCCTATGTCTTGAAACTTAGAGAGTAAGCGGGTCACCTAGATAATGGAATCTATGTTCTGAGTGTTTGACAAAACCATTAGCCTGAAACTTCTCTTGTGCAAGCATTCCCTTAGACTTTGGATCTGGCTCAGGGAATATCAACTACAAGAGAGATGACAGTGTAGTTGGCATATGATTGGGTAGAGAGTGCAATTCCCTTCTTCATCTTATAGTTATTCTAATACAATCAGATATTTATAATGAAATGAAAATTTAAATTATGGATGATTTATATGATTTTCATGCTATTGGTTGATTTATGGTTCAGTACTACTCATGAAAGGTTTCTTGAATTCATTGTATATTCATGGTTGACAAGTTGTCTTATATGTATCTACAGGAATATTGACCTGCTGCAACTATGTGATTGTTACCATCTTCATGAATTTCAACATCACATACATGATTATCAATGATTGTTTTAAGTTCACTCAGTTAACCTATGACCTTATAAGTTATCAATTATGTCATATGTTTATGCATTAGTTAGCTCACTAACATAACCTTGAATGTAGGTTATCACACATGTTATGAATTTAATTTATATTTTGTGTGTTAAATGACTATATAGTTAGAGGAAATGGTCACTTATCCCTAAGGGATATATTATTTGGTCAAGTTCCTTTTTCTCAGTACCTCTCCTATCAGGAGGTCAAATCTCCTCGACACCCTTGGGGTTAGGCCTTGCTAGTTTGGTCGGCGGGTAGATATATTTGGGTTGATATACATCGATTTTCCTATGGATGTAGTGGCCACTCAGTGTCTATGAACCACCATAAAAGAAAATAATATCTAGTTAGAGCTTATGGTCACTTAATTTATGAATGATGTGGTGATTCTATGAGTTTATTCCCACAAATATTGTTTTAACTAAGAATCGTATTTAGTTGTAAAACCCTGAGATCTATTATTTTAACATGATCTATAACCCTCTTGAATTATAAAAAAAATTTTTACAACTCCTTTCTAATGACTAAAGAAATCCCATCTCGTTGAAAATATTAACTAACTTGAAAGAGACCTCAGAGATGGACTTACTTGCATATTTTATCTCGTGTAGTGTTGAAGTTGGGTGATGTAGATGTAGGAGCCATGTCTTTATTTTATTCTAGACTTGATGTAATTTAGGCCTTTTTGGTACACATTTATTCAATCTAGAGAAGACCCAGTGTAGATGAGAAATTATTCTTAGGCCTAGGAAATCATTCTTAGAAATTTGGTGTTATGGGAAAAAGCCCTTGTATGATGAAATCCTTGGAAAAATTCCCTAATTTTTCCCTTTTCCATTGCCTTAGTGTTACTGCAAAAAATCTAGTGATATAGGCATCTGGGGGTTGCAAGGGTCAACATACCTATGAGGATGTCATATTTTTCCTTTTTAGAGTTGATGGCATCTGGGCATTCAAGCTCTATGGATAGCAAGTCTAAGTTCCCTTGTTTGCTTCCCAGATATGTTGTGGGACCAAATAACTCTTTTATAATCCGATTTTATCCTAGATGGATATGACTTGGCCAGATTAACATCGTGCAAAAACAAATAAAACATCTAAGGATCTAATGGCGTAAGAACCTTCACTATACATGAAGGTCCATATGCATCCAAGACCAAATTACATTGTGGCAAAGATAGAGGTTTTGGGATCTAAGTGTGGCGAGGGTGCACACCACTTTGGAGGCTCATATATTCCATATCTTGTATACCATGTGGTGGGCCAGATTTTGGTTAAATATAGGTTACACATAATGATCATTGGATCTAGAGATCCATGGGGTTTGGGGATTCTGAAGGGTGACATAACGTTAAAATGAAAATTGGGCATGAGTTGGATATAATGGAAATGTACCACAAAAACACAATGGGGGAGGATCTGGTGGACCTTGTGCCCTATGTTGATGTGGCAGTTCCATGTGGTATTGAGAAGGGCCACATGGAGGCAATGTAGAAACCTAGTGATGATGTGGATTCATATTGTGTTGATGTGGTAGTACCACATGGATTCCATGTGTCACACTAATGACATGGAGTTGTGTCATACTAACATGGTAGTGTCACATGTCATGAAAGCCACATGGTGGCTCAATGCCAACATGGCCTAATATGATTGGATAAACTTCAAATGGGCATAATTTTCAAATTGGAAGTCAGATTGAGATAAAATTTATATCATCGAAAAGATCTTGATGAGATGAACACGATGGTGGTATTTTTTTTTAGTTTTGACAGCATTGGAAAGGAATATTTTTTTTACCCCATATTCATAACAAACCTTGGATATTGGGTAAAATTAGTAGGTAACACCTCCCACAACTTGAGATAGTACAAGGCGAAGGGATTGTTACACTTTTCCACATAGATGATAATTGATAACATGAGATATGTATATTTATTAATTAAATTTTGAAGATAAACATAATTTACATGTTACAAAAATTTTCATGACCAATGAGTTATAGACCAGACGGTTTCTATGGGTTTAGTCCGTGTTGGGTCTCAAGTTCAAACCTTATAGAGAGGGGTTGAGGATGGAAGCTATTTTGGGAAAATTAAAACAATCCCAAGGGGAATCCAAGTTCGATCGTGATTCACAAAATCCTAGTGATAAGAATCCCATTGTGTTTTGATCATTCTTCTTCCATTCAATATGTAGGCTAGCCTTGGCTTAGGCTTAGCCTAGTCATGAAAAGAAAATATATGTTACAATAATCTACATGTTAACTTAGTAGGAAATAATATATTGAGGTATAATCATAATGAGTTTAGTTCAATTATAATTAATTATATAAGTTGAGTTTAATTCAAGTGGCATGGGAAAAATGTTATTATTCTTGTGGTTGTTGATGATTATGATTAACACCCACTAAAATAAAAATTTTCTCCACTTGGGTTCAATTCCTATATAAAATATACTAAGCCTATAATAAATATTAAAATCAAAATTCTCCCCACCTAATTCAATTTCCATAATAAACATGTTAAACTTATAATAAATATTTGGTGTACTAACTTTAGTTCTTATTTATAAATGATCATTAAAAACGCACAAACATATATATATATATATATATATATATATATATATATATATATATATATATATAATGAAATAACTAATATTAAAATATTATATATCATATTTTAATTTAAATTAGAATATACTATTTACTATAATAAATAATTGAAATAAGTAAATTATAAAAATAAATAAATAAGACAAATTTTATAAAATATCACATTTTGTTATACATATTTATTTATTTATTTTTTTATTTTTTTTAGGTTTTAACCCTATAAAAAAATTTCCTACAAACAAATTCTTAAAATAGAAAAATATATAATGACCAGAACATAAAAAATATACACAAAGATTTTATCCTAGAATGAAAATCAGGAAAACTAGATTTATTTTTCATTATATTACTTTCAATGTCACAGTACATTATGTACATGCCGAAAAATTCATAACCTCAATATATTAATCCTGTATTAGAACATAATCATAGTCCCCTTTATCGAATTTACAAAATACCATGGGAAAAAAACATCATGCCCAAAACCATGGGTAGGTTTGCCCACCATCCTTGGGTCCGCATTAAAAGACAATTCTTGGGCGGTACCCCAGACCCTGTGCAGGGGGGCTACTGCCACCCTTGCGACCTCCCTGTTGCGCCTGATACAATGTAACACCGCCCGCTCCCGGTCATGGAAAGAATATAACACATACCCAAAATTCTCCCAATTGTTGTTTTCTTTCCACACAGGGGGCCACATGAGTGTACAGTTATTGGTCCTGAGTTGCAACACCCATTTTTTATCTACACAAAGAAGTCTTCTCAATGCTCACATACATTGTCAATGCATCTACAACATTCTTCAAAGTGTTCACCTTTACCAGCAACACCTTTTTTCCTTCAACCACATCCTCCATTAAGTGATTTTTAACATGAATGTGCTTTGTCTTCTAATTATAAGTAGGGTTCTTTGCCAATATAATTTCACTTTGGCTGTCATAAACTATCCTTATGACTCATTTTACCAAACCCATACTTGAACACAATATCTTAAACCAAAATAATTCCTTACTTGCATAAGTGGTTTCCATATATTCAACCTCTATAGTTGAAAGTACCCGGACTATAGACTGTTTCTTGCTCATCCAACTAGCTGCTCCTCCAAATAATGTAAACACATACCCACATGTAGATCTTCTCTAATTTGGGTCTCCAGCATAGTCTACATCAATAAAGCCACATATGTCCAACACTCTATCCAATCCTGACCTTCCTTGGTAGCACAAACCATAATCAATAGTGCCACACAAATATCTAAGAAATCACTTCACTGCTATCTAATGCTCCTTCCCTGGTTTTGGACATAAACCTACTCAATACTCCCAATTCATGTGCAATTTCTGGTATGGTATAGACCATTGCATACATTAGGCTACCAACTATACTTGCATATGGAACATGGGACATGTCATCTTCCTCTTCCTATTTTTTAGGAAACTATTCAACAGATAAGTTTGCACCTACAGAAATAAGAACCTTCATTGATTCACTATATTTTATATTAACCCTCTGCAATATTGTCTCGACATACTTCCTATGGTTAAAAAATATCTTCCTCTTTTGTGTGTAGAATTTTCCGTATTTAACGCATCCATTTTTATTAGAATCCGGATGCATTAAATCTAAAAAATTCTACACACAACATAGATCATAGAAGCCTCAAATCAACAATATTCCTCTTTATCTGACCATGTTTACTTTCCATTCCCAAACTATAGTTTTCAACACCAAGATCCTTCAAGTCGAATTTGGAGGACGATTGGGTTTTCAAATCTTGGATAATTTCTTTGTCATTTACAAGAAACAACATATAATACACATACAAAAGCAAATAAATAACATGGTCACCAATTAATTTAAAATACACACAGTGTTCCGCTTTGTTCCTTGTGAATTCAAGTCCCTATATATATGTATCAAATTTTTAATAGCACATCCTTGGTGACTTCTTTAACCCATATAAATACTTTTTTAACTTGTATACCAATTCTTGCTTACGATTCATTACAAATCCTTTTGGTTTCTTCATGTACATCTCTTATTCTAGATCCCGTGAAGAAATGTTGTCTTCAAATCCATCTGTTCTACCTAAAAATCAAAAGCGGAAACAACATATAAAATTAATTTAATAGAAGCTAACTTGGAAACAAGAGAAAAATATCACCAAAATTAATTCCTGACACCTGGGAATAACCTTTTGCTACCAAATGAACTTTTTATTTATCCACCTTTCCTTTTGCATTCATATTATCCTTAAACACCCATTAGTTTCCAATGGGTTTTCTTCTAGCCGACAATTCCACCAAATCCCAAGCCTCATTTTTATCCAAGGCTTCCATTTCGTCAACCATGGCCTTCTTCTAGTGTTTTCCATCCTCTGAATCCACCACCTCCTTGAAATTTATATGATCATCATCATTAACATATAAAGAAAAATTTGAACATAAAGTAGATGGTCTATACCTATCTGGTTTCCTTCTCTCTTGAACTGATCTCCTCAAAACTAGAGTGTGTAGCTCTTCCTCTTTTGATTCTTGTTCTGTTGTAGAGTCTGATTCTTCCTCCTTCAATTCAAACTCTATCTTCTTTGGTTCCACTTGTAGGAATTCATATTTAATAACATCTTTCACCTATTGAAACACTACATCTTGGATATACACCACCTTCCTTGTTTCTGGGTTCAAATTCTTATAACCTTTTAAACTATCCTTATACTCAATAAAAATGCACCTTTCAAATTTACTATCCAACTTAGTTCTTTTCTCCTTTGCAACATGTACATATGCATCACAACCAAATACCTTAAAATGTGAGAGAGAGGATTTCTTACCAGTCCACACCCCATGTGGAGTCTTATCCTCCAACGCTGATGAAGGTGATATGTTAAAAAGGTAACATGTTGTATGATTGGAAAATTTTAGGGGCTAATATTCGTAGGTGGGATAATTTTCCATGATTTTTCCAAAAAAAAGATTCGCCAATTTCCATTTTTTATAAAAATGATTCGATCAAATTTTACAATATAAAATTATTTTACCTTAAAAATGATCAAAATATTATAGTGAGTATATATAAAATCACTATAAATTTGATTAATTTTATAAACACACCACTAAGTTTTTATAGTTTCCATATTAGGGACTAGTGAGATTCACCAATTATTTTAAACTTTAATAAAAATTTTCATCCTTAAAATTATCCCATCAGTATCCATTTCCTCTGCCCATAATTCTTCTCCTAACCCAACACCACTGAGCATGCTTCTTGCCTTTTCCATCAATGTCTTGTTCATTTTATGTAACTCCACTTTGTTGAGGTTTGTATGGATTAGCCTTTTATTGTTTTATACCAAACTTCTTACATAACTCTTCGATTTCCTTCTTGCAAAACTCTCCACCATTATTTGTCCTTAACACCTTAATCGTTTGATTTCCACCAAAGCCTTCAATTATTTAAACCTATCAAAGACTTCATATTTCTTCTCGAGTAAATATATCTATGTATTCCTTGAGAATTCATCTAGAAATGAGACATAATATATAGACTGACAATGATGGAACTGACATAGGTCCAAAATTATCACTATGTATAAGCTCTAATATCCCTTTTTCCCTCTTAGCACTAGAGGGGAAACTCATTCGATTCTCCTTCCCATATAAACAATGTTAAAAAAAAAGCGAAATCTAGAGAGAAATTATACATACCTTCTACCATGCCATTACCATGTAGTATTCAAAGGCCGTTCTCTCCAATATATCCAAGTCTTTAATGCCACATCATAGTATTTTATCAAAAAACAACTAGATTTTATCCTCCACTTTTAGGAACCACAATATTGTTGCATCCATTAATAACTGTGCTACACATAATATTTTATAGAGTTATGATCCAAACTCCCTACATCAATATTAGTGCTCCTTGAACCATTTTGGAGGTATCATTCTTGAAAATTGTTCTTACACCTGCATCATCCATCTTTCTTACATAAATTATATTTATGGATCATGTAGGAATGTGAAAAATACTAGGACATGTTCGAACGCTTCAACCTTGCAACTCCAGCTTGAATTTTTTCTCTCCTATGATTCTAGTCTTCCAATCACCCCCTAATAAGAAATTACCACCATCAAATTTATCATACTCACAGAACCACTCCCTATAGGGAGTCATATGAAAGGATGCACCCAACTCAATCAACCATGCCTCATGATCTACATGTGTACTTGAAGAAGAAGCCAAGAAAAGGCCCCACCTTCATCTAAGGTGGCTTTCACCTCTGCATAAGAAGCATCATCAAAACCATTTCCTTTCTTAGGAGTTTTATACGTACATTCTTTTTTATAGTTGCATTATTTTTTGCATTTCTAACATACCTTTACAAATTTTCCTAGAGATTTAGATCTCCCTCTAGATTTAGATCTCCAACTTGAGGACTTATTTCTATTTCTATTATGGTATTTCTAGATCTCCATATTTTTCGATCTCATCTCCTTTGACAGCAAGGATGATACTATTTCATCAAACTTCAAGGTATTTTTATTGTTACCTATAGCAACAACCAAAATATCCCACAAATATGGTAAATAACATAATATAATAATGCACTTATATTCGTATGAAATTTTAATATCAACAGATTAAAACTGACTTACCATAGTATTGAATCCATTTATATGCTCTATAACCAAGTCTCCATCCTTCATCCTCAGGTTATACAACTTTTTTTGCAAGAATAGTTTTTTCATCACAGACATACATTGATACAAAGTCCCTAAATTGTCCCAGATCCTTTGTCGTAGCTTCCCCCGATACATTCAAAAATATCTAATTTGAGAGACATAATCGTATTGTGCTCTTCGCCTTCCGATATAACTCCGCCCAATCATTTATTGATATTATTTTTGGTGTCGTACCTAGATTTAAAGTGATCTGCTAATCTCTGTCCACAAACAAATATTCCATATTGAGCTTCCACAAATTAAAACTCTATCCATTGAATTTATTGATCTCTATCTTTCCAAAATTTTCCATCTCCTTTCACCGCAGGAATCAATCCTACATATCTCCCACTGTAACTGGGTCTACCATAGGCTAGAGAAGAACCTCTCAGTTGTAATGGTGTCCTATTGAAGTTGAAATATCTATGATACTAGATGCAGGTTTTAAACCTGTGTAGAAATATCTAAATAGATTCAATTGATCTTGTAATGTACTAAAACAAAATAATGAATCAATTCTAAAAATTTTAGAAACCAATTACGATCGCAAAATCACATAAACAAGTAAAAGAAATAATTTCAATCACACAACACAAATATGTACCTGGGGAAAGCCTCAGCTAAAAATCCTGCTATCTATATATTACATTAAGTCAAGAACATGGAACAATACAATGCAATTTATCTTCTGGAGAAACCTCTTCACTCTGTTGACTATCTCACTTTGATCTAAGAAAGTTTGGTCCAATATTAAACCACTTCCTTACCTCTTCATGAACAACCTTTATCAAACATTTCTGGGCTAATTGAGCTGCTATTAATTAGGAAATTCTCATCAATAGATTTTGCAATACATCCAAGGCATTCTGATGGCCTCATGCATGACATGTACAATTTTCTAATTATACAATTGATATTTCTCTTGCCTTTAACTCCAATCTAAACTGGGCATTCCTTAGAACTGACATGCAACAAATATTTATAGTGAATTACAAGTTATCTGATTGATCACCGGATGTGAATTAAATCATATTTAATTCACTGGACCTATCACTATCTCATCTCTCAGTTAGAACTAGTTAAACTGATTTTAACTCAAATAATTAAGTTAACTAATCACAACTCAAAATAAATTGCAACTGGACCCCCTAAAACCTAGGGAGAACTCTATATTAACTCTAATTAACCGAGCTAATGAAGTCTTACTTTCTCAGTTAATTTGCACAAGCTATCATGTGACATGGACTTAAAATTTACTTCTAATTTAATTAAGGGAAAATTAAATTAGAAGCCCCCTTGGGGTGTCATTCTTGTGCCAATTTCAACACTCCCTCTCAAAAATAAAGGGATTGTATACTACCCCAATCCTGCCTCTATGGAACTAATATTTTCTTCTTGACAGTGCCTTCATCAAGATGTATGCATCCTACTCCTCCCTAGGAATGCACTCTAATGAAATAATCTGCCTCTTCACATAATCTCTAAGATGGTGACACTGGATATCAATATGCTTGGACCTGTCATGAAAAAATAGATTAATTGAGAGTTTGATGCAACTCTGGTTATCACAATAAATCATTGTCAGATCCATTTGTCAACCAAACAAACTAACAAGTATCTTCCTCATCCATATGGCCTCACATGCTGCGTGACTAGCCTCCATGTACTCTGCCTCTACTGAACTAAGTGAAACTGATATCTGCTTCCTGTTGTACTAGGAAATCATTGTTGATCCTATGATAAAGATGCCCCCTGATGTGCTCATATTTTCGGATGGAATCTCTGCCAAATCTACATCAGTGAAGCCTTGAAGCTTCACTCCCTCTGTCTTCATGTACCATAGCCCATACTCTATAGTGCCTTTGAGATATCTCAACACATGATTTCTCGCCTTCCAAAAGAGTGTTGAAGTTTGCCACAAGAAATAGTGAAATTGGCATCTAGAAACAACAAGCATCACCTACACTAAGTGTGGTACCAAGATGTCCAAGCGGAACCTACACTAAGTGTGGGACCATAGGTCTTAATAGCACCTACACTGGTGTCGGCTTAATTTGGTGCATGTCTATTTTAGTTATCCCTTAATTAAGATGGAAAATAAAATTTAATCTAATCTCAAAATAAATTGTAATAGTTAACTGAGTGTGATAAAATTAGTTAGCTCATGAATTTCGAGTAAGAGGTAGTTGGTGAAGCATGGAGAGTAATTCTATTTGTAACAGAGTTCGAAGTGTAGTGGTGCATTAGTTAAGGGAGGTTGTAATTAGTCTAACTCAGCTAAGTGAGTTAAACTCAGTTGTGCTAGTTGTAACTGTTTGATACACTAGTGAGAGATCAAGTGAATTAAATATTATTTAATTCACAATCAGTGATCTCACATGCAACTGTGGATTTACTATTATTTGCATGCATGTCAGATCCAGTGGAGACCCAGTTGAGTTCTAGGTGAAAGGGAAGTTGACTCTCAGTTGTAGGTTTATTGGGTTGCACACATGCAACCAAACACCCATTGGAGTGCCCATGATAATTACGCAGTCAAGGAAGTCCAAAATTCCTATATTTTAGGGATTTCATTCATTAGGGATTGTGCAAGCAAGGCAGGTTGTCTGGAGGCAGTAAATTGGCTAAGTATTGGTCAATTTTTGTATGACAGTGTGAGGCAATTAGTTGAGTACTGGAGGGCTCTTGTGAGAAGAGTTGTATGTAATTGTTTCATGATTCCTTATGTAATATACAATAGAATATAGTGGGCTTTTGAGCAGCAAGCTTTCCCTAGGAAATTATCTGTGTTGTGGCTTGATTGATTCTTCTTTGCTTCATGTGATCAGCAATTGTGTTTTTAATTCTGTAATTGATTTTTAGAAGTGATTCAGTATTTAAATTTATTACATTGTTAGATTAGATTGAATCCATGATATACATGAATTTTGTATAATTTCTACATGGTATCGGAGCTATGTTATAAATTTTCTACATGGTATGAAAGTAGGAATTATTTGGGTGCACGAGTTTGCAGAGAATATCTGAAAATTTTGATGCAAATTTTTCAAAAACAAATAGAATATTTGGATTCCTTGTGAAAAAATACCCAAATTGAAAAAATAAATCAGTTGAATCGGAGCTCAGATGAGGGAGATATCGTAGATTTAAAATCAACTCTTTTGTTAGAAAATTTTGCGATGACGGGACAATTACAATGTTTGCGAGAAAGAATTGGAAAGTATAAGAAAGCCACACAATTGACCCTTGAGAGGGAGCTTGATTTTCATGCAGATGAGGAACTCTTGGTTCCAAACGATGAACATCAGGATGTGGAGCAACCACAAGATGAGGATCATGGAGTGGCAGATAATACTCATGTAGAGAAATTTCGAGCTAGATGGGCAAAGGGAGTGCATGCAACTACACCTTCATGTGTGAGGTGGGGCGACATGAAAGATTAATCCTGTTATTCATCAGTATTTTTTATTATCTAAAGATGACTAAATTTCAGTCCTAGATTTCTAAAAAAAAATTCATGAATATTGTGAGTTTTAGAAATCTTACTGCTTTCATTATCCTTAAAACAAAATTTTCACTATTTTTACTACTCTGCCATTCCCTGTTTAAATTATCACTCCTAAAAATCCCCTCCTGGGCTTATGCCACTCATCTAGTTTCTTTTTTTCCCACCTATCATCCCAACGCTCTGTTTTGCCTTTACCCCACTACTTCACTTTCATCTAGGGTTATCAATCAACCTATCCTTTCCCATGTTCATCAGGTTCCTCAAACCTGGATGGTCTCAAAAATACTTCTATGAGATCTTTAGATCAATCAATTACATCCATTTATATATATTCAAATACACCCATTGGCCAAAAAGCTCTGTTTTTACACTGTTAAGATCCCAAGCCTAATTTCAGTCAAGGACCAAGTTAGAACCCTACCACTAGATCATTATCTTTTCCTTAGCTTGTAGAATCTTCATTGGTATTTCAAGCTCTATTCTTATTATACTAAGACCTATTTCAAATGAAAAATAAGAGAAACACATGATTTCCCATGAAAAAGAAGAGGATCTCCAAAGAAGGCTATTTTGTCAATTTCAAAGTTGTGCAAAAAGTAACCGTGATTGACATTTCTGCACGAATGTCATGAACTAAATCAAGAAAGGAAATTGATAGGGTAACTGATGAGTTTCTAAAAGAAAGCAGGGAGCACAGAGTCTAAAAGAGAGATCAAGTTTTTTATGCTTGATTGGGTCAACAGTATTCCAAACAAAAAAATCAATGCAACAAGATACATAAAAGAAGGTTAAGCTCTCATCTATGCCATTTACATTTAGTGGTAAAGGATAGAAGAACATGGTATAAGCTCCAAGGTAGATATAAAAGGTTTTGAAGGTACTAACACTGTGTAAAATTCTAAAGTTTTCAAAGTGAGTTTAGCATGTTCAAAGGTCAGAGGGACAAATAAGTTTGTTCACCTATCAAAGTAAAAACTTTCGAAGACATAAGCCAACCAAAGAAGGTGAGCCTTGTCACTCAAACAAAACCTGCAGAACAGGGAGGTTAAGAGTATCAATGGACAAGTGTCAAATCATAAACTCAAACACCTGAAAAACAAAAGGGATAAAGAAATATCAGTGAAACGTTAAAAGGTTTAACAACATTAGCAAAGTGGGTTTTCTTATTTCAATTTATTTTCCTCAGCTATAAAGGCCCCTTTCCCCTCTTCAGTTACTCATTTTGTCTTAAAAGATCATTAAAGGCAGTCAAAGAAGAAATTTTTAAATTTTGGCAAAGTTTAGGCAAGATTTCCCTGTGCTACATGCCCGGAATCCTACGCTATGCTCCTGGAGGCGTTTCGCCATGTAAAAGCTAACTGTGCGCTGTGAATTTGTGATAGAGTGCTACGCATTCACTCTATGTAGACCTGGCAGCCCGACAAAATCGGCATGCAGAGCTCACCTAACAGGCCCGGGTGCTACACGTTCAACACAGAAATGGCATGCAGAGCTCACCCGACAGGCCTGGGCGCTAGACATTCAACCTGGCAGCCCGTGTGGAGCCCGACAGGCTCTTATGCTACTCTTTCACCCTACACAAAACAATCATTCAGACTTACCCAGCCAGAGACTCGACAAAACTGGTGTGCAGCCCTGTCGAGGACGTGTTCAGCCACCCAACTAGCCTGTGTTACGCGTTTGGCCAGGAGGGTCGATGCATCAGTAAAAGACCAAAATTTGCTCAAAAAATCTAGAAAATCACGTCCAAGGGTTTCCTAACACCTCTGAGGGGTAAGTAAAAACAACACCACCTCATTTTCAAAGTTCTTGTCATTGAATTAAAGGAATAAACCCTAGAATTTTCAATCATTTTCACAAAGCATAATTAGGGTTTTGACCTTCAAAGCAACAAAAAAATAAAATGTCAAGGGAAGGTAATAGTGACAGTGGTGAGGGAGGCAAAGGGCCTAGAAGATAGCAATGCAAGGGTGGAAGAGTAAATAGATTTGAGCCACTGAACACCAAGGAGTTGATGGCCTCTCCTATGACAATTTCCTTTTTTCAGAATGTGGGTTGTTTTGACTTCTGTGTGTTAGCCATCAGTAAATTTTTGTCATGAAAAATGATGGCTAAAATAGGTCTTGAGCCTTCAAGAGATTATTTTCATAGAAAATTTCTCAATCTTGAAGCCTTCTGATGCTGCCTAAAATCAAAAAGTGATTTTCACTGCTTTTTCATTGAAAAAATCCACCAATAAACCATACTGATATCCAAAGAGACTATTTTTTAGGCCATTTTCCATCATTTTCTAAACCTGTTTCACTCATTGTTTTCCCTATTTACCCTTCATTTTCCCCTAAAAATCCCCTTTTCTCCTTCTCATTTTCCCTTCATTATCCTAAAAAACCTTCAAAAATGCCTTTTCAACTCATAAAAAATTCCTTTTAAACTCATAAAAAATCCTATTTTATGGTTTGTTAGGGTCTCGTGATTTGGTTGATTGGCAAGACAAATGACAGGGTAACATCAAACCAATCTTTGGAGCCCAAGGACCTAGCCTTCTTGGACTCAGAGAGGGTTATCTCTATTTGTATAAGGGATATCTATGTGTTTTGCTTCTCATGTTTCTGATTTTAGGCTAGTTATGAAGTAGGTTTTTGGTTTTACTTTTAGGTTTTTGAGGGAGGAACTGATCAAAGACTAAGATAGATAACAATATTGTTAGATTAACTAGGCTATGGGGTCGAGAAGGTCGAGAAAGCTTCAGATGGTGATACAAGGTATGTTTAAGGGCTGATTTGATCAAGGTAAAATGGATCTTAAGGTAAAATGAAGTGGGATGGACACTAAATTTGTGAAGAACAAAGGCTTTCAAGCATAATAGGGAAATAAATGACATGGTATGATAGCCTGCCCCATCAATAAAATATTTTCCTTCTCTAACTTTAGGAAATTGCTATCATACTTTGGGGAAAGACAATTAAGACAAACAAATAACTCAAATAACTATAAGGAAATGCCTAAACATAGTATTTCAAGCTATCAGGCACTTCGAAGTAAGATTGCAGAGTTTTAGGCAAAGGGCAAGATCAGTACAAGACCTCTTTGGTTCAAATAGGACAATCAAACAATCAAAGAAAGGTTTCAGAGGTGGAGCTATGACTAGCCATGAGTAAGCAGAGCATACCATGAATCATACTTAGCATGCATAAAACCATAAATGAAACAAGAAAACAATTTCTTTAGTGATCAAAGAGCAATCAAGATTTCTTTGATATGACTAAGAAGGAAGAAAACATAGAAGCTATAATGAAACAGAAAATCTGAGGTGCCTCCAAGGGCATGTCTCACATCTATTCTCTACTGTCTTATAGCAAGCAAGAACATGAAATATGTATGAAAACTAAGAAGCATAACAGAGAGAGACACTATACCATTTTACCAAGTCAAGGAATCCAACAACAGTCCTCTTTCATCATCCAAAACATTCAAGAAACTATCCAATGCATGAGACAAGTATTTCTTCCAAGCTTGTATAACCATATATTTCTCTATATCATCAAGTTCAGCCTTATTTACAATGAAGTCTCTTGGAATATATAGGCCAAGATGAGGGAAAACCTCCTAGTGCAACTACCAAGCTCATTGGCCCATCAAAAATTTCTGATTTTGTCCTTGAGGCTTTGCAAAGCCCAAGGCACAAAATATCTATAAAAATATCTTAAAAATTCTAAAAAAGGAAATTAAATTGACTTTTCCTAACTAACCATGACAAAAACAGGCTAAACGCACATTAGGAAAAGCCACTTCAGAAAAGTGCATTTTTCACAAAAATACTTAAGAAATATATTAGCAGAAAATCCCCTGTCTTGTGGGAAAATTTTGGAGGTCTTCCCGATGTCGAAATAAGGCCCGTGATGGCTCGTTGGAAAGCTCTAGATGTCTATTTTCTGAAAATTCTTTGTTTTCTCCAAAATTATTAATATAACCCTATAAAAAGTTTACCTATGTGGAAAAACGTAGAAAATAGCATTTGCTGATAGCGGCGGGGCAGAGTGTTGAAAAAGTGATTATTTTCGCCACTTTGGGGGACAAAATCATCTTCAATTTATCTGAAAATCGCTGAGTAGATTCCCATGAAATTATGGCATCCAATGATACCATTTTCATTCTTTGAGGATGTATCAAAAATAAATGGCGATGCCCATGATTTTTAGCAACAAGCCCAAAAATGTCAAAAAACCAAAACTTGTCGAATTTTTCCCAATTTTGGTGAGCATGGCCCTCAAGGGTTTTCAGAAGCATGCTGAGAAAAAGAGGCCAAAATTTGGAGCCTTGATGTGTCTTTATTCATTTTTGGTGCTGGGAGCCTCTTTGGAGCCTCTTTGAGCTTTTCTTGTGTGGCTTTCAATTTCCGCCGGGTGAATTGATTAAGCTTCTTATAGTGCCTAGTCATCCTTCATTGAAGGTCCAAATCTCTATTGGCCTTTTCCAAATTCTTCTCCAAGTGGTCATTCACCCTTTCAAGCCATGCCTCTCTATTGTTTTCTATCTCTTGGGTGAAGAAGGTAGTAAGAGGAAAAGATTGAAAAAGGGCAGTCTCTTGTTCTTTTTGTTTCTCCAAAGCTCTTATGAGCCCCATAGTCCTTGGCCTCTTTCTCCTTGGCTGATCTTCTTCTTCACTATCGTTGAACTCACCCATGAGTTCTTTCAACTTAATTTGCACTTTGGAGGCCTCTTTTTAATATTTGATAGCCCGTATCTCATACACAACCATGTGGACACTCATCTGCTTGTTTTGTGTTTGCAGAAAGTGAATGAGGTTTTTAGACCTCTCTAGATCCGCTCTTAGATCATGAATTTGATCTTCTCTATTTATCAAGAGAGACTCTAGGATTCTGGCCTCATTGTCGCTATCATCACTATTTATCTGAATTATGTCAAAGTCCCCCTCTTTCTCATGGCTACTTTCTTCCTTCTCCTTTCCCTTGCTTTGGGTGGCCTTATTGGTTTTCCTCCTCTTTGGTAATTCAAAAATGGATTGCTTGGGAAAATTCCCTTTGCTTTGGAGGGCCCTAGTAACATTTGGAGTTAAAGTTTGAGGCACTCTCTTTCTTGATGTTCGGGGCTTTGTCGCCTTTGGAGAAGAAAGCATGGCCCCTTGCCTAGGAGAGGCAGCTAGCACATGCTCTATTTGCTCTTTGACCTTGCTACTCCCCTCATCATGTTTACTGCTATGAAGGCTACCAATATCCTCATCAAATTGTTCCATTTCTTCATTATTTCCCCCTTCACTATTTTGCTTTTCTTCATGGTACTCTTCTTCATCACTGTGCTGCCTTTCATCACTGTGTTTTTCTTCACTTTGCTCCTTTTGACTTGGATCCTCTTCACTATTTTTTTCTTTGTCACTATGTTGCCTTTCCTCACTGTGTTCTTCTTCACTTTGCTCCTTTTGACTTGGATCCTCTTCACTATTTTGTTCTTTGTCACTATGCTGCCTTTCCTCACTATGTTCTTCTTCATCATTATGTTGTTTTTCATCACTGTGTTGCTCTTCCTCATTATGCTCTTCTTCTTGATCAATCATGGGAGATTTTAGATTCTTAGGAGTAGGTTTACTAGAAGAAGGAGAAAGAGGATGAGTGGAAGGTGAAGGAGATGCATGGGATGAAGAAACAGTGGTGAAGTCAGGATGTGAAATGAAAGTGTCCCAAGAGATTCCCTTCTTCTCAAGTTGATGAAGAATGACAATCTTGATGAGGGAATGATGGAAAAGACAAGCTGGCTACTGAGAGGAAGGTTTCTTTTGAATAGTGGAAGCCATATTTTCAATACTTCTATGGAGGAAAAAGGGGATGTTTAGCAATTGGGTCCTCATGAAGTGCATGATTAGCCAGACATGGTAAGCATAGACCCAAGAAAACCTTCCGTCACATGTGAAATATTTCATGATTATATTCATGAGGGGAGCATAGCTAGTCAAAAAATATGAAAAAGGAAAAATGGATGGGCATGCATCCCGATGCTCTGGTTTCAAAAAGGGTTTGTACTGTTCTGAGTCTAGGTAGCTTTGATTAAACCATTTTTCTTTGACATATGGGATTTTGGTAGCTCTGGAAATGGATCTAGGAGAAAACTTGAAATCTAAGCCTGCCAGCTGAACATGTTTCCCTTGCAGTCTTAAAGAACATAGATGTGTCAAGGGAAGATAACTTTTCACCTCCTGAACCCTTTGAAAAAAATCCAAACATCCAATTTCATTAAAGTTAAAAAGAACTAAAGGATGGGCATTTACTTCCTCAGTTTAAAAGGGTTTGTTATTGCCTAAATCTATCTCAGGCTAAAGGAAGGCAGAGTTCAGGGTAACATCAAACCACGCTCAGTCTAGTAGCTAGCCATACCAGAACAGGAGAGGGCTCTCTCCGGGTCAATCTCAGCAAAAATAATCAATAGGGCTTGAGATGACTTGAAATAAAAGCTAATTTTAGGCTAGGTATATAAGTAAAGGAGTTTGATTGTGTTTTGGGGGTTTTTGTTGGATCAAAGGGAAAGGCAGTTTTGGGTGCGGGGATAAGGCCTAGTTTTTGCAGAGTTCTGATTGGGGCAAGGAAGGCAAATGTTTTGATTCTTTAGATTGAATGAATGGATGGATCAAACTGGTGAGGAGCTGAAGAGGGTAAGAGGGTCTCAAGAATCCTCCTCAAACAGATGAAAACATGAAAAATTATACAAAACTAAAGGCAGAGTAGAGCAATCCAATGAATTCCACCTTAACACTGATTTGTTTAATCTAAGAAGAAAGGAGAAGGGAAATGATACACATAAACATCAGTGAACTTAAAATTACATAGAGAAAAACACCATTGAAACATAGAGCCACATGGATCCCAAAGAGTGCTGCAAACCCTGGTCTATTCCTTTGCCAAAAATTCAAAGATGAAATGTACAATGAAGTGCCAAACAATCCCAAGTGTCCAAACTTGAAAATGACTGAGAAAATACATGATATATGCAAGCCTAACTCATTCCCATGCCTCTAGGGGTTGAGATCATCATTCTAGGAGTTGTTTCAACCATATCTAAACTAGGAACTGAAAAATAGGCAATGAAACAACTTGCCTCTATATGCTAGGAAACTGATCCATTCACTTACATTTCACCCTTTGGTGTATGAATCTTCTAGAATGAGTAAAAATGTGCCAAAATTACATCATGGTCATGAAATTACATCAAGTTACATCAAAATTTACATGAAAAAGTGAAACTGGCCAAAACTAGGCGAAATTCTGAGGTGCTGAGTGAGAAATAGGCCAAATTCCTCTATGCGCCACGCCTGAAATCTCTATGCGTAGCACAAGTTTGGAGCTGATTTTTAGGCCCTTCCCGAAGTCAAAATTGAGTACAGGATAGCTCATTGGAAAGCCCCGCCTGTCTACTTTCCAACCCAAGTGGAATTTCTGGATTTGGTTGCCATTTTCCCCTCCAAAAATCAAATCTCCCAACACTGCTTCCTGTGTGTGCAAAAAGTGGTAGAAAGGCCATTTTTAGGGTGTTTTTGACCCTTTAGGCAACCCATAACTTGATGAAATCCTTAGGTAATCCATAGGCATGCATACATTTTGATGAAAAATCCATAAATGCAAATTTTTTGACCTAAAGAGCTTCCAATTATAAGTGCGCGCCAAGTGGCGCTACGCGTCGGGCAGGAAAATCTGTTTTGTGACCAAAAACTTCAAAATTGACAAAATTTTTCCCAAATTTCTTGAAATTTGGGCTGAAGGTCCCTGATCAAGTGCTATTCTTAGCCAAATAAGCTTCGGCCAAAATTTGGAGTCTATCATGCCTTTTGCGACACTTCAGTGCCCTCCTTAGCCTCGCCTTCAGGATCTTGATCCTCGCTTTGCAAACATGATTGCACGCCCAATAGTGGTTCTTCATGTGCCTGAGCATATTATTCTCCTTGTTTGCCTTCTCCAATAGCTTCTCAAGATGAATGTTGACCCTCTCAAGCCAAGTCTCTCTATCAGCCTCAATCTCATGCTCAATGGGTGTCATCTCGAATGGGCTTCTTTGGGCAGCTTGCCGGTTCTCATGGATGTTTTGCAACTCCATGATCGTCTGCTGATCCTCAAAATATTTGTTCCGCTGCTCCAGATAGTTTATGATCCATTGAGCTCTCTACAATTTGTCAGTCAATGTGTCGATCTTGGCCTTATGCTCTTGAATGATCTCCCTCAATTTTGAGCTTGGAGAGCTCAAATCCTCATCAATCAATATGAAATCAGTATCCTGGCCTCCCAAAGGGCCCTCATCTGTTGTGTAACTAGCTCCAAAAATAGAAGAAAAGAGATATCAACGCCTTAGAAATGAGCCACTTCGAGGGGGAAACCTCCAATACATTACATAAATGAACAATTCTTGGATGATACAAATGAACAAAACCTCCTTCTATATATAGGAGTCCATGGGGCCACAATATAATCCTAGTGCACCACAATGTAATCCTAGCTGACCTAACAATAATAATGTAAGGGCACAATAATAACAATATGGGGGTTACCGGGGTAGAAAAATAACGATAAGGGGGGTTAGACTAACATAATAAGGGACTACACTATTAATATAGGGGCTTAACATGGCCCTATCCTTCAAACAAGTGTTGTACTCAATGCTTGATTATTTCTTGATGCTTCTGTATAAAATTCTCATCGTCCCATGTGGAATCTTCTACAGGAAAGTTCTTCCACTTGATGAGATAATTTGAAATTGATTGTACTTGTCGAGTTCTTGTTTCTGTGACTGCTTTAGAACTTCTTTCGATGTTATATTGATCTTCCGGTCGTTTCATTTGATTTTGCACCAAAATTAGGTTATCCTTTGAGAGTTGGAGAAATTGTTGTTGATGCTCATTGTGATATTCCACTACTTTATCATCCATAATAGATTTTATTTGATCCTTCAAACCATCCAAATTAGCCTCCATTTTTGCTTTTAAACCATCTATGTCATCTTCGATTGCTCTTCGTAAGATCGAAATTTGTTGCACTTGGTACCGTAATTTTGATATCTCATATTGCAATTCTTCCTCCTCATGTGTCATAGTATAGCTTTTTGAGGGCTTAATGAGTATGGAATTATTTTTAGGGGCCATTTTAGAATCCAATATTGATATCTATTCTACAATATGCCCTTGGAATCAATTCAACTTGATTATTCAAACAAGACTTATGCAATTCGGAAAAAAATACACACCTTTTACTTGTTTTGAGGAGCTCGATATTGAAATTGAATTATCTCTGTAATTGAAAATCTTCGATATCTAAAGTTCAGCCCTGTATTATCCCTCTGAAGCTTCTTTAAAATGCCACAGGTATGACCTGATTTGGATTCTCCAAGACAAAGTTGTGTCCAATCTCCCACAATGACCTAATTCTGGACTGGTTCAGTAGAGAGAACTTGTACGACTTCCCACGTGTCATTGTTTTGTCCTTTGTATCTAAAATTGATAGCCAAGAAACTAGAATCCATGTAATTGCGACCAATTTTTACGGAACTCCAATCCAATTCCCAGAGAGAGAGTTATTGAAATTTTCCCACGTTCACCTCTTTGAGATGAAATTCAGGAGCTTGAAAAAGCACTACCTTCCACAGATCATATCTCCAAAAATATTGTGAACCAAGCTTTGAAATTTTTTGAAAAATTTCTTCCAGATTTTAAATTTGCACCATAAGAATTTCAGATTCTGAACCTTCGTAGAAAAGAAGTTATAGCGCAAATGCCACGATTACCTGTTTAGGATCCTGAAAAAGACCTAACTTCCACAGATCATATCTCCGAAAATATTGCGAACCAAGCTCTGAAATTTTTAGGCAATATTCATCAGGATTTATTCTTCGTACCATAAAAATTTCAGCTTCTGAAACTTTGTATAAAAAAAGTTATAGCGAAAATTCCACGATGACCTGTTTGGAGCAGCGAAACCCTAGAATCCAAAGCTCTGATACCAAATGTTGTGTAACTAGCTCCAAAAATAGAAGAAAAGAGATATCAACGCCTTAGAAATGAGCCATTTTGAGGGGGAAACCTCCAATACATTACATAAATGAACAATTATTGGATGATACAAATGAACAAAACCTCCTTCTATATATAGGATTCCATGGGGCCACAATATAATCCTAGTGCACCACAATGTAATCCTAGCCGACCTAACAATAATAATGTAAGGGCACAATAATAACAATATGGGGGTTACCGGGGTACAAAAATAATGATAAGGGGGGTTAGAATAACATAATAAGGGACTACACTATTAATATAGGGGCTTAACATCATCCTACATAGGCCTCTTACCTCTGTCTTGTACCTATACGTGTGCTTCCAATGACGGCAACGAGACCCCTTCCACCCCGGGTGGAGATAGTACTCGTCGGGTTGCTGCAAATAATGCTCTGGTGCCTCTCTGATAAGTAACAAACACTGGAATACTGCTAGGCTCTGTCTCATGACCTTCAGGCTAATGTGAAGGTTCACCTGCATCATGAACAATCTCCGAAGGAGGCTGAGGGGTTGTGAAGAAGTCATGGGAAATGAAATATTCCCATGCAATGCCCTGCAATCCAAGCTGAAGTACAACAACGATCTTGATGAGAGCATAGTGATAAATACTGTTGTACTGCTGCTCGGGAGTTTTCTTCTGCATAAGAGTGGTCATTCTCTCAATGTTTCGGCACATGAAATACGGAATGTTCATCATCCTCACTCTCGTGAAATGTATCAATAACCTGATGTGGTAGGCATAGAGGCGTGAAAACTGGCCCTCACAACTGAAGTATCTGATAATGAGTCTCATCAAAGGTGCATAGGATTCCTTCAGGAACCGGAATGGGAATACCCTGCTGAGCTGTCTCACATAGCTAGGCCTGATGTATGGTTCATAATGCACTCTTTCCACCTGCTGTCTTTTGTTCTACTCTTCACCTACATTTGGTATTCCTGTTGCTTGAGAAATGGCTTCTGGTGTCAAGGTGAAATTTACACCAGCAAGAGTTACCTAACCATCATGCAAATATAAAACAAACAAACGAGCCAACTCCTGATGATGCTGAATCCGAGCAATCATCTCACAGTACTGATAGCATGACTGCTCTCGAAAAAATGCCATGGCAAGTGGGTAGGCCTGCAACTGAGTCAATGAGGTGGGCTCTTCTCTCACATGTTTGCCACCTTTACGAGGCCTTCTCGGTGCATGTAGCTCAGTGGTAGAATCACTGTCTTGTTCATATGACGAATCAGTGTATGTCCCCATGGTGTTACAAGTCTATGCCAAGTGTATGTTGATTTGTCTGAGATGAAAATAAGAATTTGGTACCTTTTGTTTTAATGCTAAATATGTCAAAGTCAAATGAGGGACTGTGGGAAATAGGGCAGTGGGAAAAATGGAGTTTTTCCAAGTGAATTTAAAGTGTGAGGACAGTCACTTGACTGTGTTTGGGAATTTGGGATTTAGGGATTTTTGCAAATGATATGGGGAAGGGAAAAATGATGGGAAATGATTTGGGATATAAGGGAATAGGAGAGGGATTATAATGATAATATGACAGTGAGGGGAGGAGTAAGCAATATGGGAAATGAATTTGGAGTATTTTGGCACCAAAATCAAACTTTAAAATTCCAATTCAAACCCTAAAGGAGCAATTTTTCACAAAAGGATAGGGTTTATATTTTAAACATTCAAACTCTCATAGTCCACTTTCAAACAATACCAAACTTTGTTTAATAGCAATTGCAAGATCGGTCGAACTTACTCGGAGCAAATGGGACAAAAAGATTTGGAATTTGTTTGGAGGTAGTGATAAAATTTTGTGTGTCGGCCTTGTGCGCCGCGACCCTCCTGTGCCCCGCGCATGTTGTATTTTTCACGGTGGAAAATGGTTGTATGCGTCATGACTTTCCAGTGCGCCGCAACCACCTCCCAACACACCGCGACTGTAAACTCTTCAACAGTTCAGCCTCTAAACTCAATTTCGCTCTTCTCCATGATTTTTCTCTGCTCTTTGATAATCCTTACGTGCAAATGAAATGTTTAAACACCAAAATATCTTTTATGGCCATGGAATTTGATTTTTGTTTTGAAATAACCCACTTTCTTATGTTTGAATTTTGACACTCTGCACTTTTTAATATAAACTTTGTTTTTTTTTTGTTTCCACTTTTATTTTTGGCTGAATGATGAAACTCTTGTCTATTTTTTGTAGGGATAGCTGGCATGGAATTTTTCAAAGGCGACCATGGCTGCGCTTGAAGATCTTCACAACTGAGAAAACTTTTGAAAATTACATGGCATTTATTACAAAAGACAAAATTGACGATTTTTCTTCAAAACAGAGTTTTGAAGAAGAATCATGATTAAGCATTATGACGATGAAATTTTTCACTGAAAACCTTATTTGAAACTTTCTCATGTGCCTGCTGGCATTATTGGACACTTTGAAGACTAAATTAACGAAACCCTAAACCTAATGAGACTTAAAAACCCTAAAAAGACTCTTTGCCCACCAAAAGACCAAACATTGACTGTCATTGTCTGGAAATGATTTTGATGGACTTTAATGAACAAACCTAAGCCAAAAGGTACAAGAGATTAGGGATATGAGTGAAAATACCCTTCCGTCAGATGATCCATGCTCCTAATGGAATGCAGCTGACTGAACTAAATGAGACACCTAAAATGAAATGCAAGAAAAGAGATTTTGATCTCTGACGGAGGGATGAAGAGACCGACTCTAACAGGGTTCATACCTTTTGTGAGGGCCACTTCTTTTGTCTTGCCTAGGAGGCATTTTGCTTTGGATACTCTTTGCTGGCTGACCAAGACAAGCTGTTTCAAATGGTCTTTGAAATCGTTTCCCAACACCACACCTTGTCCTCCTTGTAAGTCACTTTGCTTCTTTGATGTTGGCAAACAAATATTTGTTAAATGATAACCAAAAACAATTTATCACTGTGCTTGGGAAAAGATCTTGAAAATATGTGTTTGTGGTTCTTTGTTGGAGAAGGGTTTCTTGTGTTTTGGAACAAAAAATCCTCCCCTCAAGCACTGCCTTTTTGCTATTCACTGCTCTTTACAAAGTAAACAAGACACCTTTCAGCAGACTTGAAGACCTTGAAAACAGACTCTGCCCTTTTTGAATTCTGGGGGCTACACAAATCTCACTATCTCACAACACAGAAAGGAAATCTTTATATTGACCAAGCATTCATCCCTTTTACCACTGTCTATATGATCATTTTAAAAATGTTTTGAGACCTCTGCAACCTCTGTTTATCTGTCTAGCAGCTGTGTATAGTTTTAGCTTTTTAATAACACAAACAGAGCTTTCAAATTTGGCCTAACAAACCTCCCATCCTTCAATGTTTTATCATTTAATTTCCATGAAAAAGAGACCCTTTTTAATTTCACAAAAAACCTATCTCCTTTAATCACCATGTTTGAGCAAAAGGTTTTAAACAAGATATGTTTGTGGTTTTTTGCTTGAAGTGGAATTTCCCTTTGTTTTGGCACAAACACTCTTTCCTTCATACACTGCTCTTTGTCACCACTGTTTTAGAAAGGTAATTAGGTCTCTTTCGAAACTGATACAACACCTTCCCTTATCACTGTGTTAATGTTTGATACCCACAGTCAACAAAACCTTTTGATTTTCGACCAAAGGCCCAATCTTCTAATCACTGTTTCTCTCTTGAAAACACAGCAAGAAAACACCCCTTTTTAACCTCAAAATTTATCAAGGAGTGAGGAAAATACCTTGAAAAACGTTTATGGATCTTGTTGATCATTTGAAACAGCTCTCAAAGAGTCTTTGGAAGCCAGGAGGATGAGCGACACGTTTGCAACTGAGAGCACCGTGTAGAGAAATGGTTTTCGGGTCATTTTTGAGTGCCCGGTGACTGAAGACACAGGCGCACTACGTAGTAGTTAAAATGCTTTGCTCGGGTGATAACAGGTGCGCCGCGCACATCTACAGGCGTGCCACGCAGCGTTCTGAGCCCAAAAAACTTGAAGAAATGCCCGAAATCTCTTTTTTTCTCCAGTGAGCAGCTAATGGACATTTGCTTTGGCTTTTTGAAATTGCTAATGGGGCCTTTCAAATGGTCTCCTCCCTCTTTTAAAAGTCAAACAAGCTAAAATAACTTTGTAGTTACTTTGTGAGGGTTTGGATTTTGAAAAATGCCTTTTGTCATATCAAAACATAAATCACTATTCTCAGTAATATATCACTTTTTAAAATACCAAAAAGACCATTTTCTTAACTTTCCTCTTCGTATGGAATATGGAGAGGCTATTGTTAAAGACTGAGGCTATTCTATCTTTCAAAAGGAAAACTGCTTCAAGAACCATGTCAAAGACTGCTGATGCATCCTCTGCCTATCTCATGGAAGGAGGTGATTGACCATTTTATAAATTACTTTGATAATTCAACTCTCTGGTGTTTGATGATCTATTATGCCCATTGTTGAAGTTTTTCAAACACTGTTAGGCACCTTATATTGAAATTTTCTTTCGACTGTGGATAAAACCTCATTTTCACTCATCAAAGTTTTACCTATTTCTGTTCATCAAGGAGGAGGCTTTTTAAAAAACCTCAATGCAATCATATACAACAACAGAGTTTGTTCATATGTACATAAAGAGGTCTTGTCTGTGACTGTGGTATGCCTTGTTTCTTTAAATGTTGTCTTGAATTTGAATCATTTTGTCATACCCTTCCTGTCATTTTGATGAGCCTGTTCCAAGTTTTGGACATTCTAGCCTCTGGTTAGAATTTGAAGGAGGATTTTATAGATAAAGAGAAAATACTTTATTTGGACACCCTTGTATCACTGTTTTGATGATGTCACAAATGGCTTCAAACCATGAACCTTCAGTTGCTTCCTACTTATTTTCAACCTTGTTTTTTAAACAGTGAACTCCTTTAAAAGCTACTTGAAACACTACTGTTGTATCAGTTGTTTCATCCTTTGGAGGAAGTGGTGTAAACAAGTCTTTAGGCCATTTGAAACACTGTTATTCTTGTGCTCTTTGAATGAGGCTATACCTCTATTCCTGACCCTCTGCTTTTTAAATGAAGGAGGCCCTTATCATGTTCCTAACCATCTGATTTTAAATGAAGGAGGTTAACCTAATATTTCCAAAGCATCTACTCTTTATACTGGAGGAGGTTTACAACAAGTGACCCAACCATCTGCTCATGTTTGGAAGAGGTTAACACAGTCATGAAATTTCATCCCTTTCTCAGGTTGTGTCATTTTTCCTTGTAACACATATCTCTGCTTGGTATATCACAATAAGTAATAAAGTGAAATTTGACAATATGCTATAATAGGCATGTTCTGAGATATGTATCCTGTGGTCAGAATATCCTTGTGAATATTTTAAACCGGGAGCGACATGATTTGTATTTGTATAGTATTTTTTGGCTAGTCATTACTTACTAACCTTTCTTGACTGCGTTTGTAGAGGTTTATTGAATTTTCTCTCTGACTGGTATTCTTATCCGAGGCTCAAAACAACATGAGAAGCAATTGTCTTCATATGTTTAGTTTGATGATGTCTTCTGGAATACTTGTGCATATTTGCTTTTGAAAGAGACACTGTAGATCAACATTATATCAGCTTGGATTTTGAAACATGTACTACTGAGACATCAATACCTTTTAGTGGCACGACCTATGGGTGTATCAAGCTTTGTTTCTTGCAGATTAAGCGCTAATTCAGGGTTGGCTGGTATTGAACAAAAGATTTTGGCTCAGGATGTTTTTTGCCAAGGAAGGGATTCCCTAAAGCGCCACTACCTAACTTAGGGGAGATTTTTGACAAATTTTGAGTATTTTCTTTTGGGTAGGATTAGATCTCAAAATGACCTATGACCAGAGGTAGGGTGGCTGAAATTTTATCAACACTTGGATAATGAATGACCTGGGAGGAGGATAAATGAAAACATATAACTTTTTAGATTATGACAACTCATGGACAGGATTATATGACTGAAACTAGATAGGACCTGACAACTAGGTTTTTCTCATCATAGGTTGACTGGAAAAAGTAGGAGGACAAAAATTTTTTAGGGGTGTTTTCTAGATGTCATTTTTGACAAATTGGAGATCAGCTTCTAGAAAAATTGGCTTTAAAAACTAGTCATCATTAATAGGTGAAAAATACTGATGACTGACAGTGGCTCCATTTGGGGAGGGCAGCTCCTTTTCAGGAGGTGTCCAGAATTTTAGATCTTTGATTTTTGAAGACCAGTGCCTTTATCCATTGGCACAAATTTCTTTCTTCCTTGATGCTATTTCTGAAAATTGACAGCATGATTAGCATCAAAGTCATTTCTACCTACCCTGATACATTTCCTAAAATTTTTTCTTCTTTCGTGTGCATTTAGACTAGCAACCCTTTGGCATGATATTTTTAATAAAAGAAAATATCTTTTTCTACACTTATATCTTCCAGGAGTTCAGATTAAACTGATGAACTCCTTTGTTTCTCTACCTATGCTAGATCGAATGTCAAGATTAAGCTGTTTGACAGGATTTTATTCACTATTCTAGAACATGAAATTGAAAAATGATCAAATCAGGATTAGACGGTCTAATTTGTCATGTGTTTGTGGCATAAAAGACAAGCTGCACACAAATATTATTTTTCATGAAAATGAGATCTAGAAAAATCAGGGCTAGGATACATAGTTTGTTTTTCATCCCTGTTTTCCTCTTTGGTTCTGTTTTGAGCATGTGGAACTAATATCTTTTCCTAATCTGCTTCTATTGACAAGTCAAGCTTACACATTTTGACTATCATCTCTTTCACTAACTTATCAAAAATCAATTTAAAACATGTTCAGTTATGATTAGGCTAGATAAATAAACAAGACATCTTTTGAGCACTAGTAGCAGCATTTAGACTTGCGCGCTTTCAGAATGACTATTTTTTGAACATGGGGCTTTTCTGCTGTTTCTCAAACTACCCTCTTTTCTACTTTTCTTGTTATTTTTGTGTTTTCTATTTTTCTCAAAACAAACTGAAAGAAATATGCTCATGGGGCTGAGCTTATTTTGCATGCCTATCTATTCTACTCTAACCTATATATGATAGACATTTATTTGGTGAACTCTTCTTTCCAATATAACCAGTCAAGTAGATGATTGTATGGTTGATATTGGTTCAGCTCTTTGATGATGTTGAATAAATCAAAAGGCCACTTCCACCTCACTTGTTTTCGGACAGTAGTGCTTAAGTTTTTTCTCATACTTTGCAGCAAACTGTTCATGGTAGAACCCACTACTCCCTCAGATTTCTCAAGGAAAACACCAAATGGATCTTGGAATAATACCTGATCTAGAGGATTTGATATATAAGCTTCATTCAAGACTACTCTTTGTTCCACTTAGCTGTGTTTGGGACTCTCTTGGGAAAGAAACTTTTCCCCTCCCTCATGATCACTTGGACTGTCAGACTCATTATATATTGCAGTGTAGTCCTCTTGCCCAGCTGATGTATCCTGATTAAGTGGATTACAAACTGTGTGAAGGTCATTATTTTGATGAATAGGGATACTCTTTGGCAACAAATATTCTTGAGAAAGAAGAGGAACAACTTTCTTGTGATAATCAATTTTCAAGCTTTCATTGGCAATTTGTAATTGAATGGAAATTGGTGGTTGCAAATCATGAGTTAAAGAGGATTCTATGTCCAAAATGACTTCCTCAATCATTTCTAGAGAATGCTTCTCATTGACAACATGCTCAATAATTTCACCATCTTCCTCAACCTTGTCATCGAAGCTGAAAGGTTCCAAAATCTCAAGGCTTTATTTATCATTTCTATAGGTGCCCTGTATTGGCTGCTTACTTTTTTCAACCTGATGATAGTGAAATTTGTCCCATAAATCAACTGCTGACTGCTCTACAAGGTTAGTTTATGTTTGGATATCATAATCATCAACATACTGATTGAACCTTGGAGAATTATCAAAATAAGTAATGTCACCAGCCATGCATATTGGACTATCAGATTTCTTTTCTTTGAATTGATCTATAAATCTATTTTCCACTGTGTGATAATTAAGATCAAGAGGAAAATTAAAAGAGGCTGACTGTATGTTTATGAGCCGATCTATCTCCTCTTTAGTTAAATTATCCTGAGAAAATTGATTTATAGGATGAATTTCTTTTTGGGCCTCACCTAAGAGAGATGTTGAATCATCACTTGTTCTTTTAGAGAAATCTTGTGGGTTCTCTTTCATTTCTTGATTGGTTTCCTCTTCAACTAATTTTTCTTGATGCTCGGGGTAATAAGCATGGGATTCATGAGTTGTCTCTGATAGGATTTTAGGAGGCCAATTTTCTCGTATGAATTTAAATGACTTAAAGCATAAGGGTAGAGATCCTACAGGTTTTTATTTTTATTCCATTTCAGTTTTGAATTTATCCTTAATCAACTCTTCTTGATGTTCGGGACAATAAGCATGGGATTCATGAATTTCCTCTAATAGATTCTCAGGAGGCCAATTTTCTCGTATAATCTGAAATGGCTCAAAGCACAAAGGTAAAGATCCTAAAGGTTTTTTTTTTCTTCCATTTCAGATTTAATTTCATTCTCAATCAACGCTTCTTGGCTATCAAGATATTTATCTTGAGTATGAAAAGTATGAACCTCCTCTAAAATATCCTCAGGATGCCAATTTCCTAAGTCTTCATCAATGTTTACAAGGTGTTGTATGAGGTCTTCAGATTGATCACAACAATTTTCAGCCAATGATAGAGATGGAAAATGCCCTATATAGTGTTTAAAAAATACTTTATGTAAATCCTTCAAAGAAAACAAGATGCCAGGTTCTAGCCCTTCTTACCAATTTCTCACCTTATCTTCTAATGTTCCCATAAACATTTTCATGAGGCAGTCCTCGTGCCATTCAACCTTTAACCTCCATATGTGTATATGAAATTTTATGAGGTGTAACAAGGGGTCATCAACCTTTTCATCTCGAAATACAGGTAGGTTTTTAATCCAATTTGTTTCAGGCATTTTGTGTGGGAATCTAGGGATATGTTCTCTACTCATCAGAGCCTATCTCCTTTGTGTCCTTGGATCCATATTTGTTAATAAGAAAGTATCACTGTGTCTTTTCAACCAGTCTAAATTTCTCTACCAGTGGAGTCTCTTAGTCTAATGAAGGTTGTGGAGTCGCCTGGTGGAAGATTTGAACTATGCTATCCACCATCAGCATGATTGGGATTTCTTAATGCATTCCCCGGAGATTTTATAAGGACTAGTGGAGTAATAGGCCTACTGGAGGCTAATGGAGTCACCAGGTGGTTGTTTTTAGTTGTTTTTAGAGATATGTGTATGGTCCACCACCAATACTGATAAAAAGCCAATCTAGGGATGTATTTTCGGGTTTTCTGAGTTTCATGTAGCCTTAAGGTTTGTAAGTGTGTCCCATAGTTGGGTCATCATTTTTCTAGGATGGTGAGACAACTAGATTCTACTCTTTGATGATACTTCTGGGTTAAGATATTTTTGAAGTTCTAAGGTATACTTAGTTTGTCACTAACTTATAAGGTCCCACCGTGATCGCCATTATGTTAGTGAGCGGTGGGATATGTCAACCAGATAGTATTCCTAAAGGCTGCTAAAATGTTTAGGGAAGTCTAAGTTTTTTTATTACTCAGAGTCCCACCGTGATCGCCATTATGTTAGGGTCCTGTGATTTGGTTGATTGGCAAGCCAAGTGATAGGGTAACATCAAACCAATCTTTGGAGCCCAAGGACCTAGCCTTCCTGGACTCAAAGAGGGCTCTCTCTATTTGTATAAGGGATATCTATGTGTTTTGCTTCTTATGTTTCTGATTTTAGGCTATTTATGAAGTAGGTTTTTGTTTTTACTTTTAGGTTTTTGAGGGAGGAACTGATCAAAGACTAAGATAGATAAAAATATTGTTAGATCAACTGGGCTATGGGGTCGAAAAGGTCGAGAAAGCTTCAGATGGTGATACAAGGTATGTTGAAGGGCCGATTTGATCAAGGTAAAATGGATCTCAAGGTAAAATGAAGTTGGATGGACACTAAATTTCTGAAGAACAAAGGCTTTCAAGAATAAATAGTTCAATAGCTGACATAAACATGGTATGGCTAACCATTAATCATGATGAATGTAACTACAAACTGATAAATGCATAGAAATAAACATTCAAGAAATACATAGAGATATATGACTCTTTAACTTTAGGAAATTGCTATCAGACTTTGGGGAAAGACAATTAAGAAAAAAAAATAACTCAAAGCACTATGAGGAAATTCCTAAACATAGTATTTCAAGTTATCGGGCACTTCGAAGTAAGATTGCAGAGTTTTAGGAAAAGGGAAAGATTAGTACAAGACCCCTTTGGTTCAACTAGGACAATAAAAAAAATCAAAGAAAGGTTTCAGAGGTGGAGCTATGACTAGCCATGAGTAAGCGGGGCATACCGTGAATCATAATTAGCATGCATAAAACCATAAATGAAACAAGCAAACAATTTCTTCAGTGATCATAGAGCAATCAAGATTTCTTTGATATGACTAAGAAGGAAGAAAACATAGAAGCTATAATGAAACAAGAAATCTGAGGTGCCTCCAAGGGCATGTCTCACATCTATTCTCTACTATTTTATAGCAAGCAAGAACATGAAATATGTATGAAAAATAAGAAGCATAACAGAGAGGGACACTATACCATTTTACCAAGTCAAGGAATCCAACAACAGTCCTCTTTCATCATCCAAAACATTCAAGAAACTATCCAATGCATGAGACAAGTATTTCTTCCAAGCTTGTATAACCATATATTGCTCTATATCATCAAGTTCAGCCTTATTTACAATGAATTTTCTTGGAATATATAGGCAAAGATGAGGGAAAACCTCCTAGTGCAACTAGCAAGCTCATTGGCCCATCAAAAATATCTGATTTTGTCCTTGAGGCTTTGCAAAGCCTAAGGCACAAAATATCTATAAAAATATCTTAAAAATGCTAAAAAAGGAAATTAAATTGAATTTTCCTAACTAACAATGACCAAAAAAGGCTAAACGCACATTACGAAAAGCCACTTTAGAAAAGTGCATTTTTTACAAAAATACTTAAGAAATATATTAGCTGAAAATCCCCTGTCTTGTGGGCAACTTTTGAAGGCCTTCCCGATGTCGAAAAGAGGCTCGTGATGGCTCGTTGGAAAGATCTAGATGTATATTTTTGAAAATTCTTTGTTTTCTTCAAAATGATCAATATAACCCTGTGAAAAACTGACTTATGTGGAAAAACCCAGAAAATAGCATTTGGTGATATGCGGGGTAGAGTGTTGAAAAAGTGACTGGTTTTCACCACTTTGGGGGACCAAATCATCTTCAATTGACCTTAAAATAGTTGAGTATATGCCCCTGAAATTATGGCATCCAATGATACCATTTTCATCCTTTGAGGATGTCTTAAAAAGAAATGGCGATGCCCATGATTTTTAGCAAAAAGCCCAAAAATGTCAAAAAACCAAAACTTGTCGAATTTTGCCCAATTTTGGTGAGCATGACCCTTAAGGGTTTTCAGAAGCATGCTGAGAATAAGAGGCCAAAATTTGGAGCCTTGATGTGTCTTTCTTCATTTTTGGTGCCAAGCACCTCTTTTGAACCTCTTTGAGCTTTTTTTGTGTGGCTTTCAATTTCCGCCGGGCGAATTGATTAAGCTTCTTATAGTGCCCGGTCATCCTTCTTTGAAGGTCCAAATCTCTATTGGCCTTTCCAAAATTCTTCTCTAAGTGGTCATTCAACCTTTCAAGCCATGTATCTCTATTTTTTTCTATCTCTTGGGTGAATAAGGTAGTAAGAGGAAAAGAATGAAAAAGGGCAACCTCTTCCTCTTTTTGTTTCTCCAAAGCTCTTCTGAGTCCCATGGTCCTTGGCCTCTTTCTCCTTGGCTGATCTTCTTCTTCACTATAATTGAACTCGCCCATGAGTTCTTTCAACTTAATTTGTGCTTTGGAGGCCTATTTTTTATATTTGATAGCCCGTGTCTCATACACCGCCATGTGGACACTCATATGCTTGTTTTGTGTTTGCAGAAAGTGAATGAGGTTTTTAGACCTCTCTAGATCTGCTCTTAGATCATGAATTTGATCTTCTCTATTTATCAAGAGAGACTCTAGGATTCTAGCCTCATTTTCACTATCATCACTATTTATCTGAATTATGTCAAAGTCCCTCTCTTTCTCATGGCTACTTTCTTCCTTCTCCTTTCCCTTGCTTTGGGTGGCCTTCTTGGTCTTCCTCCTCTTTGGTAATTCAACAATGGATTACTTGGGAAAATTCTCTTTGCTTCGGAGGGCTCTAGTAACATTTGGAGTTACAATTTGAGGCACTAACTTTCTTGATGTTCGGGGCTTTATCACCTTTGGAGAAGAAAGCATGGCCCCTTGCCTAGGAGAGGTATCTAGCACATGCTCTATTTGCTCTTTGCCCTTGCTACTCCCCTCATCATGTTTACTGCTGTGAAGGCTACCAATATCCTCATCAAACTGTTCCATTTCTTGATCATTTCCCCCTTCACTGTTTTGATTTTCTTCATGGTGCTCTTCTTCATCACTGTGCTGCCTTTCATCACTGTGTTTTTCTTCACTTTTCTCCTTTTGACTTGGATCCTCTTCACTATTTTGTTATTTGTCACTATGCTTCGTTTCCTCACTGTGTTCTTCTTCATCATTATGATGTTTTTCCTCACTGTGTTGTTCTTCCTCATTATGCTCTTCTTCTTGATCAATCATGGGAGATTTTAGATTCTTAGGAGTAGGTTTACTAGAAGAAGGAGAAAGAGGATGAGTGGAAGGTGAAGGAGATTCATGGGATGAATAAACAGTGGTGAAGTCGGGATGTGAAATGAAAGTGTCCCAAGAGATTCCCTTCTTCTCAATTTGATGAAGAATGACAATCTTGATGAGGGAATGATGGAAAAGACAAGCTAGCTGCTGAGAGGAAGGTCTCTTTTGAATAGTGGAAGCCATATTTTCAATACTTTTATGGAGGAAAAAGGGGAGGTTTAGCAATTGGGTCCTCGTGAAGTGCATGAGTAGATGAACATTGTAAGCATAGACCCGGGAAAACCTTCCCTCGCATGTGAAATATTTCATGATTATCTTCATGAGGGGAGCATAGCTGGTAAAAAAATATGAAAAAGGAAAAATGGATGGGCATGCATCCCGATGCTCTAGTTTCAAAAAGGGTTTGTATTTTTCTGAGTCTAGGTAGCTCTTCTTAAACCATTTTTATCTGAAATATGGGATTTTGGTAGCTCTGGAAATGGATCTAGGAGAAAACTTGAAATCTAAGCCTGCCAGCTAAACATGTTTCCCTTAAAGTCTTAAAGCTCATAGATGTGTCAAGGGAAGATAAATTTTCACCTCCTGAAGCCTTTGACAAAAATACAAACATCTAACTTCATGAAAGTTAAAAAGAATTGAAGGATGGGCATTTACTTCCTCAGTTGAAAAAGGTTAATACCTTTTGTGAGGGCCACTTCTGCTGTCTTGCCTAGGAGGCATTTTTCTTTGGATACTCTTTTTTGGCTGACCAAGACAAGATGTTTCAAATGGTCTTTGAAATGGTTTCCCAGCACCACACCTTGTCCTCCTTGTAAGTCACTGTGCTTCTTTGATGTTGGAAAACAAATATTTGTCAAATGATAACCAAAAACACTTTATCATTGTGCTTGGGCAAAGATCTTGAAAAGATGTGTTTGTGGTTCTTTGTTGGAGAAGGTTTTCTTGTGTTTTGGCACACAAAATCCTCCCCTCAAGAACTGCCCTTTTGCTATTCACTTCTCTTTACAAAGTAAACAAGACACCTTTCAGTTGACTTGAAGACCTTGAAAACAGACTCTGCCCTTTTTGAATTCTAGGGGCTGCAAAAATCTCACTATCTCACAACATAGAAAGGAACTCTTTATATTGACCAAGCCTTCATCCCTTTTACAACTATCTAGATGATCATTTTAAAAATGTTTTGAGACCTCTGCAGCCTCTTTTTAACTGTCTAGCAACTGTGTATAGTTTTAGCTTTTTAATAGCACAAACAGAGCTTTCAAATTTGGCCTAACAAACCTCCCTTCCTTCACTGTTTTATCATTTAATTTCCATGAAAAAGAGACCCTTTTTAATTTGAAAAACAACCTATCTCCTTTAATCACTGTGTTTGAGAAAAAGGTTTTACACAAGATATGTTTGTGGTTTTTTTCTTGAAGTGGAATTTCCCTTTGTTTTGGCACAAACACTCTTTCCTTCATACACTGCTCTTTGTCACCACTGTTTTTGAAAGGTAATTAGGGATTTTTTGAAACTGATACAACACCTTCCCTTATTATTGTGTTAATTTTTGATACACATAGTCAACAAAACATTTTAATTTTCGACCAAAGGCCCAATCTTCTAATCACTGTTTCTCCATTGAAAACACAGCAAAAAAAACCCCTTTTTAACCTCAAAATTTATCAAGGAGTGAGGAAAATACCCTGAAAAATGTTTATGGATCTTATTGATCATTTGAAACAACTCTCAAAGAGTCATTGGAAGCCTGGAGGATGAGCGACACGCTTGAAACCAAGAGCGCCGCACAGAGAAATGGTTTTCAGGTCCGTTTCGGGCGCCCTGTGACCGAAGACACAGGCGCACCGCACACCGCTACAGGTGCGCCGCACAATAGTTCAAATTATTTTCTCGGGTGCTCACAGGCATGCTGTGCACATCTACAGGCATGCCACGCAACGTTCTGAGCCCAAAAAACTTGAAGAAATTCCCGAAATCGCTTTTTCTCTCCAGTGAGCAGCTAATGGAAGTTCACTTTGGCTTTTTGAAATTGAAAATGGGGCCTTTCAAACGGCCTCCTCCCTCTTTTAAAATTCAAACAAGCTAAAATACCTTTGTAGTTACTTTGTGAGGGTTTTGATTTTGGAAAAGGCTTTTTGTCATATCAAAACATAAATCACTGTTCTCAGTAGTATATCACTTTTTAAAATACCAAAAAGACCATTTTCTTAACTGTCCTCTTTGTATGGAATATGCAGAGGCTATTGTTAAAGACTAAGGCTATTCTATCTTTTAAAAGGAAAACTGCTTCAATAACCATGTCAAAGACTTCTGATGCATCCTCTGCCTATCTCATGGAAGGAGGTGATTGACCATTTTAGAAATTACTTTGATAATTCAACTCTCTGGTGTTTGATGATCTATTATGCCCATTGTTGAAGTTTGTCAAACACTGTTAGGCACCTTATATTGAAATTTTCTTTCGACTATGGATAAAAACTCATTTGCACTCACCAATATTTTACCTATATCTGTTCATCAAGGAGGAGGATTTTTAAAAACCCTCAATGCAATCATATACAACAACAGAGTTTGTTCATATGTACATAAAGAGGTCTTGTCTATGACTGTGGTATACCTTGTTTCTTTGAATGTTGTCTTGAATTTGAATCATTTTTTCATACCCTTCCTGTCATTTTGATGAGCTTGTTCCAAGTTTTGGACATTCTAGCCTCTGGTTACTCTTCGAAGGATGCTTTTATAGATAAATAAAAAAGACTTTCTTTGGATACCAATGTATCATTGTTTTGATGATGTCACAAATGGCTTCAAACCATGAACCTTCAGTTGCTTCCCACTAATTTTCAACCTTGTTTTTTAAACAGTGAACTCCTTTAAAAACTACTTGAAACACTACTGTTGTATCAGTTGTTTCATCCTTTGGAGGAAGTGGTGTAAACAAGTCTTTAGGCCATTTGAAACACTGTTAGTCTTGTGCTCTTTGAATGAGGCTATACCACTGTTCCTGACCCTCTGCTTTTTAAATGAAGGAGGCCCTTATCATGTTCCTAACCATCTACTTTTAAATGAAGGAGGTTAACCTAATATTTCCAAACCATCTACTCTTTATATTGGAGGAGGTTTAAAACAAGTGACCCAACCTTCTGCTCATGTTTGGAGGAGGTTAACACAGTCATGACATTTCATCCCTTTCTTAGGCTGTGTCATTTTTCCTTGTAACACATATCTCTGCTTGGTATATCACAATAAGTAATAAAGTGAAATTTTAAAATATGTTATAATAGGCATGTTCTGAGATATGTATCCTGTGGTTAGAATATCCTTGTGAATCTTTTAAACCGGGAGCCACATGATTTTTATTTGTACAGTATTTGCTGGCTAGTCATTACTTATTAACCTTTCTCGACTGTGTTTGCAGAAGTTTATTGAATTTTCTCTCTGACTGGTATTCTTATCCGAGGCTCAAAACAACATGAGAAGCAATTGTCTTCATATGTTTAGTTTGATGATGTCTTCTGGAATACTTGTGCATCTTTGATTTTTAAAGAGACACTGAAACACTGTAGATCAACATCATATCAGCTTGGCTTTTGAAACATGTACTATTGAGAGATCAAGACCTTTTAATGGCACGACCTATGGGTGTATCAAGATTTGTTTCTTGTAGATTAAGCGCTAATTCAGGGTTGGCTGGTTTGAACAAAATATTTTGGCTCAGGATGTTTTTTGCCAAGGAAGGGATTCCCTAAAGCGCCACTACCTAACTTAGGGGAAATTTTTGACAGATTTTGAGTATTTTCTTTTCAGTAGGATTAGATCTCAAAATGACCCATGACCAGAGGTAGGGTGGCTGACATTTTATCAACACTTGGATAATGAATGACCTGGGAGGAGGATAAATGATAGCATATAACTTTTTATATTATGACAGCTCATGGATAGGATTATATGACTGAAACCAAATAGGACCTAACAATTAGGTTTTTCTCATCATAGGGTGACTGGAAAAAGGTAGGAGGACAAAAATTGTTTAGGGGTGTTTTCTAGATGTCAGTTTTGACAAATTGGAGATCAGCTTCTAGAAAAATTGGCTTTAGAAACTAGTCATCATTAACAGGTGAAAAATACTGATGACTAACATGGTTTTAAATTACCCATTTTTCCTTATCGAAACCTTAAAAACACCCCAAAAAAGCCTTATTTTAGGCGTTTTTCACTCATATTAAATTTTTGGCGTTTTAGCCCCTTCCGGCTTAGCCCCCAGCTTTTTCTCCGTCATGTGACCAAGCCCTGAACCAGGCGCTTAAACCTTTCGTTCTCAACCCCGCTTCCCTTAGCCCCAGTTCTTCATTCTCCCATAGAAATGTGATTTTTTCTTACCCCAAGCCCCCATCGCATCGGAATTTCCTTTGAAAACCCGCATTTTTTTTATATATATCTTCCCACCTCGATAAAAATACAATGACGAGATCTACACCGTAGATCCATAGGATCCAACGGCCCCGATCAAACCCGACATCCCAACCCTGCCGGGGTGTACCATCCACTACGCAAAGCATCCACCAATATCTGGATGCCACCTGGCTCCCACTAAAACCCTTGCCCACGCACCTTTCCCATCGCACTCCTCTCCCCACCGTTGGATCTGCCCCGCCTCATCCAACGATCAACATTGTGCTTCGCGTAACTTTCTTCTCTTACAGTTGTTTTGAAAAGTTCCCTTAAGAGTATGTCAAAATAAGGCTAGTTTAAAAGTACTTACCTGATCTTAAGCTACTTTTTATGTTTATCATGAATGTTTTCCTTTAAGAATATGCTAAAAGCATGCTAGATTCAAAGTTCTTACTTTATCTTAAGCTATTCTTTGTTTTTAAATGTTTTCCCTTAAAAGTATATCAAAAGCAAGCTAGTTTAAAAGTACTTACCTGATCTTAGGTTACTTTTGTGTCTTTCCTTTAAGTGCATGCCAAAATCAGGCTAGTTTAAAAGTACTTACTTGATCTTAGGCTGTCCTTTTTTTTTTATTGTGTGTTTGTTTCTTTCACAACACTTTTTATGTTTCCATATCACAAAATCAATCTAAAGAATCGTTTGACATACATGACTTGCCCCATGGACCACTTTTGAAACTTGTTGTGCAATTAATTCCTTTTGTGACTCCATAGCCCAATGGAATGATACTATTTTTTACCTATCATATCAGCTGAACCATTATTTCAACCTACTCACACCTTTACCCTTCAAAAGAATTCCTTCATTTTGATGATATTATACCCAACCAAAACTAAAAAAAACCCTTGTAATTCATAACTAGCCTAATATCATATCATAAGCCACAAATAAATTTCTTTAAAAAAACCCATCAAGAGAGATCCCTCTCTGAATCTAGGAGGGCTAGATCCTAGGATTCCAAAGTGGTTTTGATGTTGGCTCTGCAGCGTTTGTTCTTGCCAATCTTGCAAACTACGAAGACCTAACAGAGTGGAAACCATACTAGGGAGATTACTGAGTAATAGATAACTTCACAACTCAACTAACCCCTATTTCTAAATGAAACAAGTGTCACCAAGACTAGTTATTATTGATTGTTGATGGTGAACAACAATCAAACCTTGAAAACAAGTAAAAATCCTTCACCTGGAGACTCCATTGGTATTTAATAGGCTTTCTGACCCCACTGGTTTTTCCTAAGACTCCACTAAGAAAATTTTATCATAACATCAGTCAAACTCAATTAAGAAGACTTTGAGGATTGAGTTTTCTTTAAAAAATATTAGTTAGCCTTTAAAAGACTATCATACTTGGCCAAACTTTTCTCATCATTTGGTTTAAAAACACCACATAGTGGCTTCTAGAAGAATTTATGCTAGAGCCTTTCCTGACCCAAATCCTCCTGAGATAGTTGATAATCCAGAAAGTATCCTTAGGAAATCTCCTAAATCCAAAATTTCAAATGTTGTCAGGCCAATTTATAGAGCTAATTTTGTCCCTGAAAATATCTCAGATCTACAAGGTTGACAAGTTGACTTAAGAAACCCTTCCAGAACTAAGTCACTTAGTGATATTGATCAAATAGACTTTGAGCCTTCACACTCACCCCAACATAGTGGTGAACATACTCATAGTAGAGAAACCACTCCACCTGACCTTCATTTCATTCGTAACTTTGGTTTTTCTCATCCTAGATCTGCTCAACAGTCTCTTGCTGGTCCAATTACCTCTGTTATCCATTCACCCACTATTCAAACTACTCCATTCCATCCTCCTTCTCCTTTCATAAACCCTCCACTTGTAAACCCCCCATTTTTTCCACAACCTCCTATCATGGCAGCATGGTATGCTCCTCTTGTCCTTCCTTTATCTCTAGCTAATTTTCCATAGGACTATCAGTCCAAGATCCCATTATATGATGCTAGTGGTTCCATTACTACTCAAATACATGTGGAAAATATGAATGAATATTTTGATAGAAATGAGATTGATGATGAGACCATTAAACTAAAATTATTTTCTCAAAGTTTAGGGGGAGAAGCAAGAAAATGGTTCAAAGGCTTAAACCCTCAGATTATTAATGATCTCCAAGATTTCCATCAAATATTCATAAAAAATGTCAAGTTAGGAAGAACCCTCTCCAAATACTTTCAGATTACAATAACCTCAAAAGAAATTGTGGGGAAAGTGTTCAAGATTATTGCACTAGATTTAATAGTGTTTATAACGCACTTCCCCCCGATTTGAAACCTCCACAAGGATCAAATTTGGCCAAATTCCTTGAAGGATTTGATCCTAAAATGGCCTATCAGCTAAGAGAAAGGGATCCCTTAACTTTAGAAGACATGCAGAAGGGAGCTCTTAGTGTGGAAACAAATCTGATTGAGAAAAGAGCTAGAATGAGGATTGAGAAGAAGGTATCATATAGGGATGAAGCAGCACCTTCCACATCTAACTCAAAACTGGAAAGGATGATGGAGAAGATGATGGAGAGAATGAGCATATATGAGAGATCTCTATCTAGGGAAAATCAATCAACCTCTCAAAACAGAAATCAATCCCAAAACCAAAATCAAAACTTTAGGAGAAATCAACCTCAGAACAGACAAAGAGATGTTGATTAGCAGATCAAACCTCCTTTCCAAGAAAATTATGTTAATGAGGATGAAGAAACAAATTAAAAAATAGAGGATGAGCACATGAACATGTTGGGAGTAAGCAATGTAGATTCTGATTTCATTTATGAAAGAAAATAAGGTATATATACACCCTATGATGATAGAAGACAAGAAAATGAATACTATGAACCAAAATTTGAAAATGCCATCATAGGATCACCTAAAAAATATGATCTAAGAAGTAAAAAGAAGCAGGAAACTCCCAAGAAGAAAAACTTTGAAAATTTGCTAAAAAAAACCCTGTAAATACTTCTAAAAAAACAGTAGAAAATCATCAAATTTTTTTGATCCAAATAAGGGGAAAAACACCCAAACCAATGAAAAATACAGTGATGACCCTAGCAGCACTAGTATTTCAGCTAATGCTCCTGAAAAAACCATTTTAACTGCTGTGAATAGTAGAAATCAGCAAGCTGATTTTGCTGATGAATCAGTGACTAAGAAGGTTGAATAAAACTTTTTGAAAAATCATATTCCCTTTAGCCTAGAGAGTGAAATTGCCAAAATTAAAATTTTTGTCCCACTCACTGAGTTAGTCACTAAAAATGTATATAGATGTCAAGTTTTGAAAGCTCTAAACATAGAATAAATTCATGATACTGTTAACTTGAATGATTATACACTAGAGCTTCTATTTGGTCCTAAAATTGAAGGAAATTTCAAGAAGGTACTACCCCTCCATTTTACATCAGTTTGAACATTCATGATAGTATTTTGCACAATGCCATGCTTGATTCAGGGGCATCACATAATCTCATGCCTAAAGTAATTATGGTAATACTAGGCCTTGAGGTAACCAGACCTTATAAAGGTTTATATTCCTTTGATTCAAGAAGAGTAAGATGCCTAGGCCTTATAAAAGTTCTTTGTGTTAACTTAGCTCAAATTCCAGCCAAAAGCTTAGTAATGGACATTGTAGTGGCTGATATACCCCCCAAATATGGAATTCTTCTTTCAAGATCATGGGGTGCTAAGTTACAAGGCACTATGCAGATGGATATGACTTATGCCAACATCCCTGTCTTCAGTCAACCTAGAAGACTCTATAGGGAAACACATATGAAATACACGGTGAGTAACCAAGAAAGACCAGAAAACTCTCCTCTTTATTCCATACACACTAACCTTGACTCATTCATTCTTTACAATGATGATATTCCTAATGAACAAGAGTTAGTCAATGAAACATCACCCAATATGATTTTCCCTTCACATCCAAACATAGGGGCAACCATAGAAGAAGAGGAAAGTGAGGAGAAAACCAAAAGACAGTTTGCTAATTCAGAAAATTACAGCAAACACATTACAAGTCTTGAGGTCCAAAACAGTCATAAAAATAGTGGAGATCATGAAAATCAAAGAATAAGACCTCAAAACATTGAAAATATTGAGGAAGAAAACAAAATTTAGCATAGTGAAAACCCACAGGAACAACACAGTGACATATTAGACAAACAAAATAGAGAGGACAACAATGAAATAAATGAAAAATCTAAAAACAATCCTCTTTGGAGTATGAATTTTGATGGATCTTGCTCTAAAACTGGTGCAGGAGAAGGCATATGGGTGCATAACACTGAAAAAAATCATGCCGAGGGTCATTCCTATAGATTGGACTTCCAATGTACAAACAACATAGCAGAGTATGAAGCTCTCCTTTTAGGCCTGCATTTATTGAAGAAATTAGGGTCCAAAAGAATAAAAGTTCATGGGGATTCAGAATTGATAGTTAGGCAAGTAAATTGGGAATACACTGCTAAACATCCCAGACTTAGAGCCTATAGATATGATGCCATGGACTTGTTAAAAACATTTGATGAATTCAAACTTACCTTTGTCCCAAGGAACCAAAATATTATGGCTAATGGATTAGCCTTTGCTGCTAGAACTTGTCTTACACCTTATGAAACCAAGCAATGCACCACCCAAGTCAAATATAGACCAGATGTCTCGGATAATAAAAATTACTGGCAAGTTTTTGATGGAGACAAATAAATAGAAGACTTCCTAGAGTCCAAAAATGAATTTGAAATACCAAAATTAGATTTAGATTATGAACAAGACTGTCCTACTGAAGAAAACCCACTTTTTGAAGAAGAAAAGTCTCATGAGATTGTTGAAATAAATCTGTTAACCCATGAACCCAAGCTTACGACATAAAATAACACATATTTACAAAATGAAGACTTAGAAATGCTGCAATTTAAAGATCATAGCTTGCCAAAAGGACTGGTCCCACTAGAAGAATTGTTTGACTTGAATGATGCTGCCAAGAAGCCAAAAATTGAACCTATTGAAACTGAAGTGAAAGAATGCGACATAGGCAGTGAGGAAAAGCCCAAAATGATCAAACTATCTAAAACACTGCTAGCTTACATTAAACTGAAATACATTGAGCTTTTTAAAAAAATTTCTAATGTGTTTGCATGGAGTTATGAAGATCTGAAATCATATAATACAGAAATAATCCAGCATAAGATACCCCTAAAAAAAAACCAGAAGCCTTTCAAACAAAAATTGCGTAGAATTAACCCTGTTCAATTACCTCTGGTAGAGAAAGAAATTAGAAAAATGTATGATGCTAGAATTATAGTACCTTTTAGATACTCATAGTGGGTGTCTAATCTTGTATCTGTTAAGAAGAAAACAGGAGAAATAAGGCTTTGCTTGACTTTATAAACTTAAACAAAGCCTCATTAAAATAAAATTATCCCTTACCCAAAATGGATCATATTTTATAAAGGGTAGTTGGTTCCAGAAGAATAAGCCTCATTAAAATAAAATTATCCCTTACCCAAAATGGATCATATTTTATAAAGGGCAGTTGGTTCCAAAAGAATTTCTTTGCTAGATGGCTTCTCAGGTTACATTCAAATATTGGTACATCCTAATGATCAACTTAAAACAACCTTTACTACACCTTGGGGTACTTTCATGTATTTGAAAATTCCCTTTGGTTTAATTAATGCTGGTGCCACATTTCAGAGAGCCATGGATATTGTATTTTCAAAAGAAATAGGTTACTTCATAGTGATTTACTTGGATTACATTACTATCTACTCTAAAAACAGATGAAGAACACCTAATACACTTGAGAAAAGTCTTTGAAAAATGCAGAAAATATGGATTGTCCTTAAATCCAAAGAAAACATTGTTTGGTCTCCAAGAAAGTAAAATTCTTGGGAATATCATATCAGAAGAGGGAATAAGGATAGATCCAAAGAGGATTGATTGTATATTGCAAATCAACCATCCTAGAAACATCAAGGAACTTCAATCTTTCATTGGAAAGATTAATTTCTTGAGAAGGTTCATACCTAATCTAGCTGAACTCCTTAGAAACATGACAAACATGCTTAAAAGAGAAGAAGGAGTTAAATGTACCTTAGAAGCAAAGAAATCATTTGAGTTGGTAAAACAAGCCCTTACCAAAACACCAGTTCTCATTAGTCCTAATTTTACAAAGGATTTCTTCATTTTTTCATTTGCATCAGAACACATAGTAGTTGTTGTCCTACTACAGAAAAACTTGAATGGAAAAGAGTAGCCAATTGCATTTTTCAGCAAGGCATTAAGAGATGCACCTATGAAGTACAATATAATGGAAAAACAAGCCTTTTCTTTGGTCAAAGCCTTAAAAGACTTCAGAGTTTACATTTTACATTCCCACATTATAGAATTTGTGCCTCATTCAGTTGTAAAAGACATATTGAACCAAGATCCAGATGGAAAAAGAGGAGTGGATTGCTGTAATTTTAGAATATTATTTGGAAATAAAACCCACTAAGCTCATAAAAGGTTAAGGACTAGCAAAAATTATGGTTGAATCCAAATTTCAAGCTCTTGATATAAACATGTTTAATGCATTAGATGAACAGAAGGAGTTTTCAACTCCAATTATTGAAGATCATTTTCTGAATTCATCTTGGTATGCTGATATTTTGTATGTTTTTTTCAATCTTAATGTCCCTCCTGGTTTTTCAAAAACTAAGGTAAGATTCTTAAAATTGAAAGCTGTAAATTACTGCATTTTGGATAAATGTTTATATTGGAAAAATGCTAGTGGATTATTGCTTAAATGTTTGCCGGAGAATGATGAAGATAAGATCAAGCATGAGTTTCATGAAGGAGAATGTGGAGGCCACCTCTACTGGAAGTCAACTGCTAACAAAATCCTTAGAGCTGGCTATTACTGGCCCACCCTCTTTCAAGATGTCCACAAAATGATTAATGCCTGTCACAAATGCCAAAGTTTTGAAGGAAAAAGAAATCTGCTTCCCTTACCTCTGCAACCAATCATTGTTGAAGCTCCTTTTCAATAGTGGGGTCTAGACTTCATTGGGAAAATCCATCCTGCCTCATCTACCCAACATAGATGTATCCTCATAGCAACAGAATATTTTACCAAGTGGATAGAAGCCATCCCCTCTGGGAATGCCACAGATTCAGTGATCATTTCATTCCTTGAAAACCATATACTGTCTAGATTTGGTTGTCCTAGGAAGATCATAACTGATAATGCTGCTGCATTTGGGTCTAAAAAGATGGTATAATTCTTTCATAAATATCAGATTATATTGGGTCATTCTACAGCTTATTACCCTCAAGTAAATGGGTTGGAAGAATCATCAAATAAAAGTTTGGTAAACATTATCAAGAAGTTGCTGGAAGATGAAAAGAAATCATGGCACAGTAAGCTAGTGCATGAATTATGGGCAGACAGATTGACAGTTAAAAATTCAATTGGGATGTCTCCTTATCAGCTAGTTTATGGAACTGATGCAATATTTCCAACCAGTTTAGGAGTGCCAGTCATGAAGCTGATCCAAGAAGTACAGATTGAAGATGATGATATGACCAGAAGAATAAACCAGAATATACATTTACAACAAACCAGAGAGGAAGTATACATCAGAGCACAACAACTACAAGAAAACATCAAGAAGCTGTTTGAAAAAATAAATAAGGCAAGTGATTTTAAAATTGGTGATAAAGTTTTAAAATGGGATTCAAAGAGAGAAGATAAGGGCAAACATGGAAATTTTGATAATTTATGGCAAGGCCCTTATATTATTCAATTTGCTGTTGGAAACAATGCATTCCTTTTACAAGAGTTAGATGGAGTTGAATATTTTGGAGGTCCTGTCAATGGCAAGATGCTCAAAAATTACTTCTGTTAGCTGATATTTTAGTTTCAGAGCTTTTTGTTTCATTATATATAACACTGCTTTTTGAATTTGAAAAAATAGAAATACAAAAACAATAGAAAATAGAAAAAGAGGGCAGAAATAAAAGAAGAAAGGTATAACCCCATACCAAAAAAAAAATAAAAGAGAAATTTGAAAGTGTGCAAGCTTAAATGCCACTACCAAAAGAGCACTATTATTTAGTCATATAGCCTAATCATGACTAGATAGATTTCAATTTAGTGCTGATAGGTTAGTGAATCAGATTTTCCAAACTGTTTAATATTGGCTTATCAGTAGAGTAGATTAGGATAGAAAGAAATGGCTCTAATCAGACTAAAATAGGAGAAAAAGAAAAAGAAAGAATGGTTCAAACATGTTTAAAATTTGAACCAAGAAAGACTAGAAAAAGAATAGCTCTAAAAAAATCAAAACCAGAGCTGAAAGAAAGATTGAAGGATGTTTTTGATTTTCAGATCTTAAGCCTTCACAATTTTGTTTTAAAATTTCTGCAAATAAATGCTATGTGCAGCTTGTACATACAACCATAGACACCATGGAAAATCAGACAGTCTAATCCTAATTTGACTGTGTTTAAATTTCTCTTTTAGAAAATAGAGAATAAAATTTGCGAGACAATTTAATCTTGGAAAATAGTAGTTTAGGTAGAGAATTAATGATTTCAACAGTTTAATCTGAACTCATGGAAGAAATAAGGGTAGATTTAGATTATTTTCCTTCTTTCAATAAAAGAATAAAATGTTGATGTCAAAAGGTTTGCAAGTCCAACTGCACCTTATGAAGAAAAAATGGTAGGAAAGTAGGCTGTGTAGGTAGAATGTTTGGGAGAAATTTCTTTGCTGATATGAAATATTGATCATCTTTTCTAAGCAGCATGATCAGAGAATAAAGGTTGTCAATGTATAAGGCATAGGTCTACATCCCAGAGCTCAATTTCTAAAGTTCTTGACACCTCCAAGGAGCTGCCATCCCCAAGTGGAGCCACTGATAGGCATCAGTAAATTTTTTTCATGACAAATGATGGCTAAAACAGGTCTTAAGCCTTCAAGAGATTATTTTCATAGAAAATTGCTCATTCTTGAAGCCTTCTGATGCTTCCTAAACTCAAAAAGTGATTTTCACTGCTTTTTCATTGAAAAAATCCTCTAAGAAACCATGATGATATCCAAAGAGACTGTTTTTAGGCCATTTTCCATCATTTTCTAAACCTGTTTCACTCATTGTTTGCCCTATTTACCCTTCATTTTCCCCTGAAAAATCCCCTTTTATCCTTCTGATTTTCCCTTCATTATCCTAAAAACCCTTCAAAAATGCCATTTTAACTCATAAAAAATTCCTTTTAAACTCATAAAAAAATATTTTTTTTATGGTTTAAATTACCCATTTTTCCTTATCAGAACCTTAAAAACACCCCAAAAAAGCCTCATTTTAGGCCTTTTTCACTCATATTAAAGTTTTGGGTTTTTAGCCCCTTTCAGCTTAGACCCCAGCTTTCTCTCCATCATGTGACCAAGCCCTACAATCGGGCACTTAAACCTTTCGTTCTTAGCCCCGCTTTCGTTAGCCCCGGTTCTTCGTTCTCCCACAGAACCACAATTTTTCCTTAACCCAAGCCCCCATCACATCGGAATTTCCTTTGAAAACCCACATTTTTTTATATATATATCTTCCCACCCCAATAACAATACCCCGACGAGATCTACATCATAGATCCATAGGATCCAATGGCCCCGATCAAACTCGACATCCAAACCTCGCCGGGGCCTACCACCCACTACGAAAAGCATCCACCAATATCTGGCTTCCACCTGGCTCCCACTAATACCCTCACCCATGCACCTTTCCCATCGTGCTCCTCTCCCCACCGTTGGATCTGCCCCGCCTCATCCAACGGTCAGCATTGTGCTTCGCGTAACTTTTGCCGCCGGGGTTTAATGACCCAAAATCACGTGAGACCACTAGTTTTTAAAAAGCCACACATCCCATTTTGATTGAATCACCTTCCCTTCGGGTAAAACCACTTACCACTCATATGCTGCGCAAAAACCGCCGACGGTTTTCGCAAAGCCACTTTGCCTATTTTCGCACCTATATTCAAATTTAACCCTGTTTTCACAGGTTTTTTGCCTCTCCACCATGAAAGCTCTTCTTCCACCCGCATACCCCACTCCTCCGCCTCAAAAGCATTATTTTCCGACCTAGCAGGGTTTTATAACATATTTTTTGGTTTTTTGCAGGTTTAATGGCAGTTTGTAAAGTGGAAACCATCCACACACTTTAGTAAAGGGATAGGGCCTGTTAGTGCTCGAATCTACCTTAGGCTGAAATAAGGTAAAACTCAAGGCAACATCAAACCAAGCTCAGCCTCGTAGCTAGCCCTATGAGGATAGGAGAGGGCTCTCTCCAGTCAATCTCGATAAAATGAGCGATAAGGTGCGAGATGAATTAAAATGGGAACTGATTTTAGGCTAGTAAATAGATAGGAAGGGGTATTTTGATAAATGACTGGGTTTCTAGGTAGTATGGGGAAAAAGGACAACATGAGCAGGGAAATTAAATGAAAAACACAGATTATCTCATGAGGCAAGATAGGCAAGAGCTTAAGCATCCAAATTGAAATTTTATGGAGTGGAAGGATTGTTAAGGAAGCTGAAAATGGCATTTATGAATGAATCCTTTCAGATAGAAGAAGAAACACAAAACATGAACGCTTCTCCACGGAAGAGCAATACATTAGATTCCACCCTTCTTACTCAGAAGCATTCAAATTGAAATGATTATTAATGAACTATGAAACATAACAGGATACATATGAAAACAAAAAGAAGAAACACATGCTAAGTCGTTACCACATGGATCTTATGAAACAGAGCTGCAACTTTCATTAATTCTCTGTCAAAAAACTGTACAGTGAAGATCTGTATTTCTCCTCCACACACCTCTCCCAGAACTCTCCCTTACAAGTCATTTACAATATAATAAATAGGACCAATTTTCTAGAATGTAGATCGACAGATAGAGGAGCTGTTACAACAGCTCAAGAACTGAAAACTAAATATAGAGTACAAAAGCCAAATAATCTTCACAAGAAAGATCTACGTTATACTTAAAAGCTGTTTGATAACCCAGAAGGAGGGAACACCTGTAGCGTAGTCTTTCCAAATCATAACTGAAGACGCAAATAGACTACCCACTCCTATTTCTCTGTCGCGGTAAGTATTTTTGTTTAATTTTGGCTTTGCGATCTTTGACTTTTCACCTTCCCTTTGCTATTCGAATAAAACTAATTTTTAAAATAAAAATAGTTTTAAATTTTGCCTTTGATGACGGGGAACAGAGTTCCACCAATCCCAAATTGACACTCCTTAGACAGCTGTAGTTTCCTCATCGACTTCTTCAGCATCTGTCCGATACAAAACCTATGAAAGAGAATGCGCCAATATCCACCTTCAACTGTCTCTACATATGGTTCTCACTTTGACTTGGATTCACCAAACACCACGCCAATTAAACCTGTTTTAATCTCATGAAAACAAAAGTACTACTCCTTAAAGTCATTTGCTATCTTTATTAGAAAAACTACAACAGTGTTCAATGCTCCACTGGTTTCAACAAAGCATCATGTGCTGCTAGAGCTTCAAATTGGTTTTCAGCTGTAATAAATGATAGCTGTGTTTTTTTAGCAACAACTGCAGCAATTTTAATGTCAAACCCTTTTTTAGTATTAAGACCAGTTCCAACGACAGTCCCTCCTTGCGCAAGATGGTATATATGAGGTAATGTTTTTATAACATGACCTACGTGATATTTTACCTGTGCTACATAACCAATAAACTCTTGATCCAGAGTTAACGGAGTCACATCTTGGGTATGCATACGCCCAATTTTCACGATAAATGGGAGTAGAGAGACGTGAAACACGTGTCGAACACCATCGCTCCAGAAGTAGCCCTTCCTCTTCTTTCAGACTTCGGAACTTCATCGCCTGTCACGTCTTTGGAAGCAGAGGCCACCGCTTGAATGCCTTTGCGGAGTTTTGTGAGCCCGAAATCCTCCAATCGTTGTTTTCGATTTCTCGTAAGAATTAGGTATCCCATTGCTGCAGCTTGAGAATGAGAAGTAACAGGTTCTTTGAAGGACTCTTATAGGGAAATGCTGGCAATTTGGTTCTCAATAACCTTTCTGCCCCTCCCAAGCAGACAACCAATTGATTTTTCGGAACTAGTAAGCGAGCAGTTTCTTGTTTAGCGAAATCATCATTTTTATCATCAGATCCTATGCCCTCTTCAACATTTCTTCCAAACACGTCCTAAAATCAATGAAAAAGACTTTAAACTTACTTGGAGCAAGAAAAATGGTTTGATCTTGAAAAATCACAAAACTTTGATGAATTCCGAGCTGGAGGGCTCAACGTGCCGTGCGCATGCCCAACGCGCCACGTTGGTTTGGTGCGCCACGCCAGTTATAAATAACACTGTCAATTTTCGCCCAGTGCGCCGCACGCATTCTATGCGCCGTGCCTCTCTCCTGTGCACCGCGCTGAACTCTGTCACATAGTCTACCCCGAACTTTCAGAAGGAAATCCCGATACTCATTCTCAAAAGATCAAAAGCTACTTGAAAAGCCATCAAAGCCCCATCTTTATCCTTGGACTCCAACAAGTTTTTTCAAAATATTTGCAACACTTCCAGGCTCATCTAAGAACATAAGACACTCACAGATACTCAGATAGTCAGGTGAGGGAAAACTTTGATAAATTTCAACAAAGAGATGAAGAACCTCAGATCTGTACTTTCTTATATGAACCAATATTTGAGGGACATTGATGTAATAAGACAGCATTCCAGAAACATTGTCACTCTTCACAATTGCCTCTAGTCTAGGTTTCATCTGAAGTGTCCCTTCATTTGATTCTACTGCTTTGTTTCGGAAAGCTGCATATTCATCTATGGCTTTGAAAAGTAAAGCGAGCACATAATCCGAATCCTCCGAAACATTGAACAAGCTTCCAACACCTAATGCATAGGATAAGGAATAATTAAGCTCCCCGAGGTAATACAAAACCTTTAAAACAGCCAACGCTGCAAGTTGCCTTTGATCAAAGGCTTCATCTTCATATAAGCTTTCTCTGAGATTTGAGCAGCCTTTTGGCACTTTGACATGGAAACTCTGTTTTACAATTTCCTTCTCTGACCTTTTTAGCTGAAATGATGGTTTTTCTGTTGATTGTTTTGCAGGAATAGGAGCTGCTGAAACTTGGCAAGATGGCCAGGGCTACCTGAAGAACTGTAAATCTTGAAAAACCTTATCAATCATGTATTAAACAAACTTAATGATTTCCTCTTCAAAACTCTATTTTGAAGAATAAATGTCCTTCAGCATTATTAATGATGAGAATTTTGAAATGATAACTTATTGAACCTCCTTCTAGCCTGCAGGCGTTATTTAACAATTCTGAAGACCAAACCCTAGACTCAAGAATTAAAATGACTCTTTTTGACCAAAATGGCATTTAATGACTGCAAATGACGAAAAATGAACCTTGGTGAATTTGACTTTGACAGAGGACTGACAAGACCGAGTCTAACAGGGCCGAGGGTGACGATCCTCGTGGCCCAAAACAAAAGCAAATGGGGCCGAAGGGATGAATTCCACATCACAAGCAATGGATCATGGCCATTTGGCATTTTAGTAAAACCCTCCACGTACTAAAGCCACCTGTACACATCAAAAAGGGGAAAAAGATAGTGAATATTAAAGTTAAAATACCGAGGGTTAAAAGACTTAACCAATGATTTACAAGGATAAAATAGCCAAAAGAAAAGGTTCAAGGGCTCCAAAGATGATTATAAAGGCCCAAAAGTAATATCAAGGCCTAATCTGGGTTTAAAAGTGATAAATTATGACAGATCAGTAGGAGGAAGGCTTTAAATTCCAAATCATCAAAGAAATTACTCCAAAGATCAGAAATGCCACCTACAGTTTTATTTTCCTCAAAATACTACAAATTGAATGCACAGTCAGAGATATTTTCCAAAGACAACTCATAATTAATTGCCAGCCTACAAAAAGCCTCCAAAGTCAACAAAAGTGACCAAGGTAGATAAAAGTTAATGTTAAATTGATTAAAACAGAGTTAAAACATCTGAAAACTTCTCCATTTGGCCTCCCAAAGGCCGAGAAGCATTTAATTTGGGTTAATTAAAAAAATAGACCTCCTTTCACTCCACCTCCTCAAAATACCTATAAATATCATGTGAGGAGTTCATTATTGTTGTTGGTTGAATACTCACTGAATGTAAATATATTTTGATGTTGCTGAAGCTCTGTTTGTAATTAAAGAAAGTTAGGCTGAGATGAGAAGTTTGAAGCTGTAAAAGACCCACTGGACTTGAAGATTATAACTGGTTTGAACATCAAATACACAAGCTGATTTATGGGATCCTAATTTATGTCAACGGTGATGTTTTTCTTACTGTAATTGTCATTTTTCTCATGTTTTGCATACTATCCACTTTCTCTGATAAAGAACAACAAATATAGATTAGGATTTACTGTCAAGTACCCTAAATCTCACTGATAAATCTTTATCTTCATGTTTTCTGTTAATTGTGTATTTGAGGATAATTCAATAGAGTGTAATCAGTCCAGGAATGTTGGCGGGCCCATGTCTAGTTGAGTAAAACTTGAAATTTTGTCCTTGAATGTTCTTGAAAAGTTTGCTAAGTAAATTTGAATTAGAGAAGTCTATGGTGAGCCCTGTCCTATAGTTTCTTCTCCAACAGTTGCTTTGAAAAGTTCCCTTAAGAATATGTCAAAAGTAGGCTAGTTTAAAAGCACTTACTTGATCTTAGGCTACTTTTTATGTTTATCATGAATGTTTTCCTTTAAGAATATGCTGAAAGTAGGCTAGATTGAAAGTTCTTACTTGATCTTAAGCTATTCTTTTTTTTTAAATGTTTTCCCTTAAAATTATATCAAAAGCAGGCTAGTTTAAAAGTACTTACTTGATCTTAGGTTACTTTTGTGTCTTTCCTTTAAGTGCATGCCAAAAGCAGGCTAGTTTAAAAGTACTTACTTGATCTTAGGCTGTCCTTTGTTCTTATTGTGTGTTTGTTTCTTTCACAACACTTTTTATGTTCCATATCACAAAATCAATCTAAAGAATCCTTTGACATAGATGACTTGCCCCATGGATCACTTTTGAAACTTGTTGTGCAATTAAATCCTTTTGTGACTCCATAGCCCAATGGACTGATACTGTTTCTTACCTATCATATAAGTTGAACCATTATTTCAACCTACTCACACCTTTACCCTTCAAAAGACTTCCTTCATTTTGATGATATTCTACCCAACCAAAACTAAAACAAACCCTTGTTCTTCATAACTAGCCTAATATCATATCATAAGCCTTAAAGAAATATCTTTGAAAATACCCATCAAGAGAGATCCCTCTCTAAATCTAGAAAGGCCAGATCCTAGGATTCCAAAGTGGTTTTGATGTTGGCTCTGCAGTGTTTGTTCTTGCCAATCTTGCAAACTACAGAGACCTAACACTGTGAAAGGGTACAATAGGTCCAAATTCACCCTAAGTTGACCAAGAATTTTATCCCTGACCTCCATGACTATCAAGTAAATTTAGCAGGAGTAAACTTTGAGCTATCTGCAAATATCATTTCTATGGCCACTGAGATACCTAGTATGGGAGAAAAATGGTTCAAGCAGGCTAATTTCGACCTGAGCCATTATCATCCTTTCTTGAAACCAAGATACCAAGCTGATTGCAAATCCATTTTTCCCTTTTCACATTTACTGGAGATATATGTGCCCTCGATGAGAGTCATCGAAATATTTTACATGTGAGGGCATGTTTTCTAGGCTCTATTCATACCACATAAGATTACTTGTGCACTTCACTAGGGCTAAGCTACTACATTTACTCTGTTATCTTTATATAAGTATTGATAAGATGTATTATATTGTGCAAAATAGACATCCTTCACAACAAATGCAAAGTCTTTTTCACCATTCTCTTATTAAGATGATTGTGTTACATCAATTAGAGCAATAGGGTATTCCATGGGAGGTGTTCATCGCGCATGAAGTTTTCACAAACCCACAGTTCATCATCAACCAAATTTATCCTCATCATCTCATCCTCCTCCCTACACTCCTCCATCACCTCCCACTGACCATGAATCATCATCTGCACATGTATCCTCTCCTCAATAAAACCTCCCTTCCTCACCCTCTCCCAATGCATCAAATCAAGAGGGAAGTGGCAGTGAACAAGCAAGTGATGATGAAGAAGATGATAGTGAAAAAGAGGACAGTGACAAAGAGGTCAACGGTGACAAAGAGGACAGTGATAAAGGAGTCAACAGTGAAAAATAGGCAGAGAATGATGAAGAAGAGGTAGATAATGAAGAAGAGGAAAATAATGTAGAAGAGGCAGAGAATACTGAAGAAGAGGTAGAGGATAATGAAGAAGAGGAAGAAGTAAAAAATGGAGCAGAAGACATGGAGGTGGATGAAAATGAAGATGAAAATGTAAGTGATGAGGAAAGCAACCAAAAAAATGATGATTATGTTGAAAACAACTCACTAGTCAATGAGGAGGATGGAAATGCATATATCAGTGAAGAGGCAAATAATAATGAAGAAAATAATGGTGACACCTCTGAAAGTGAGAACAAAAATAATGATAAAGGCCATGATGATGTTGAAAACACAAAGGACAGTGATGAGGTAGAAACCATGATGACTGATAGCCCTAATGATGATGACAACAGTGACACTAAAAACCAAAAAATCAGTGAAGAGGTTGATGACAGTAGTGAAGATCACTGCAATAATGCTAGCAATAGTAATGAGGGAAGCAGTGAAAATAATAACAGCAATCCTAATGGCCAAGAAGGTAGTGAAAATAATGAAGAAAGTTTCCAAGGTAAACAAAATGATGAGGGTGACAATAGCTCACAGAACCTAGATGATAATGAGGTTGATATCAGTGAAGGAGAAAGCAATGATCACACAAATGAAGATCATAATAGTGATGTTAGCATGGAAGAAAATGCAAGTGAGGCTCAAGAAGGTAGTCAAGAAAAAAGTTCAGAAGACATCAATGCAAAGATCAATGAGGGAAAGAAAGGCAGTCTTGAGGTCAGCCATGGTGAGGGCATTCAGGTGGACAAATTTGAGCTTTTCCCTCTCACATATCAAAGAGGAAAGAGACATGTGTTTGCTGCCTCTAAAATTCAAGGGACCATGCCATCCTCCTCAGCTAAGAAACTTGACAAAGGAAAACAAAAGATCAAAGAAGAATAAGGAGAAGATTAGCATGAGGTTGAGAGAGATTTTGAAATCATTCATATTGATAGTGATGAGGAAAATGAAGCAAGGATCACAAACTTTCTCCTCCAGAACAAAAATTCCCAAATTTAAGACCTCCAAGAAAATCTAAATAGGGCCAAGACTGTGAATAATGCCCTTGAGATGGAGAAAAAATAGTTAAGGGCACAAAAATCCATTTATTTTGCTAGAGCAATTAGAGCCTAGAAAGAAGCTCAAAGGGCATAGGTAAAGTTAGAGGAATTCATGGGCACCTATGAAGAAAGTGAAGATGAGGAAGGACAATCCAGAAGAAGACCAAGAACCATGGGTTTAAAGAAGGCCTTGGCAAGACAAAGAGAGGAAGAATCCACCTTGGCAGAGCAGCTCCCTCTAAGTGAGATGCTTTCCATGGAGATATAATATGACTGGGAGCCATGGATAGAAAGAGAAAACACACACTTGGAGGCAAAATTGGAGAAGGAAAATAGAGACCTTGACCTCCAAAGGAAGATGACCAAACACTATGCACTTAGAAACCAAATTGCAAGGGCTAAGCTCAAAAGATCCCTTGCAAAATTTCAAGCCCTAAAGGAGGAAAAAGGTCAAAGAAAGTTCAACCTTCTTGTTGATGCTTCCATGCAAGCATCCCAAACATAACAAGGAAGACAAATGTGAATTTTGGGAACTTTTTGGGAATTTTGGATTTTTGCTGATTTGGACGACCAAGGGGGTAGCACCCATGGTGCTATGCTTTTCTCAAGACATTTTTAGGAGGAAAGGCTTACATTTTTTAAATCATCAGCTCACGCACAGCATGCTCACCAAGTTTCAGGGCAATTGGAGTTGTTTTGGTCCTCCAAAAGGGTAAAAAACACCCTAATTTTCACCTTTCTGCCTAGTTTTCAGGACATGTGTTGCGCCTTTACCAGTATTGGGATGTTTGATTTTTTAATATGTTCATGGATCCAATAAAAAAACTAAGGGTAGTGTTGGAAATTAGACTTAACAGGCTTTCCAACAAGCCATCATGGAGACCATTCCGACATCGAGAAGGCCTTCAAAACCTTGGTGCAAGTTGAACCCATTTTCTTGATCATGTGCTACGTCCTTGGCATGGAAGTGCATCCTAAAAGTCAGTGTTGCACCACAACAAAGGAAAAGTCAACAATGTATGCTTGGAAATTTTTTGGAGGCTTGGCATACCCCAAATGTCATTTTTTTGCCAAAAATGCTCGAAAATATATTTTTTATTAGATGTTTTGTGCCTTGGGCCTTGCAAGGTCTCAAAGGACAAAGTGACATTTATGATTAAGTAATAGGCTTCTAGAGACTTAATTAGGTTTTAGTCCTCCAATGCATGATAAATAGAGCATGGAGGTTTCATTGTATATGTTGGATATTTGTTGAGCATGCTATGAAATAGACTTGGAGTTTATTGGTGAAACTGGTTGTTGGTGCCTTGTGATGGTGTTGGATTGTGCTTCTATGGATCAAGATCACTCTTAGGATTCATTAAGCTTGTTCAAATGGTGATGTATTCCATATTTATATTTGGTTTCTTCAATTATTCATTGATTTTATGGTTCATTTAGTCATAAAACAGAAATAGAGAATGGGATTTATCTTCTTGATTCCCTACTTCTGCCTACTTTCTTGACTTCTATGTTTTCTTCCTCAAATTTTTGCTAAATAAATCTTTAAATTTTTCACTGCTCTCTTAGCTTGCTTAACTGTTGTTTTTAAGACTTGCTTAGCCTAGTTGATATTGAGGAATCCTTTATTTCTCTTCAATATTTCATTATGCTATCATCTTAGAATATTTTTCTTGTTTATTGGTTTGTTAAAGGATCCTTTATTTCCCATTTAACTCACTATGTTCACAACTCCATGTTACTACACTCTCCCTTGACCCGATTAGATCCATTTGATCTTACCAACTTGCCCTTTGAGTAGAATCCATACCCCAATGGATTGATGTTCCCCACTCTATTAACCTACTTAACAAATTTCCCAACCAACCAAACAAGAAAACACACCCTAAACTTAACAAATAGCCTAAAATCAAAACCTAAAAGAAAACAAATTCATATCCTTTGCACAGAATAGAGAGAGCCCTCCCTGAATCCAGGAAGGCTAGGTCCTAGGATTCCAAAGACTGGTCTAATATTACCCCTGTTCATTTTTTCTCACCAATCTAACAAATTACGGTGACCTAAAATAATGGTGATCACGGTGGGACTCTGAGAAAATAACATCCTAAGCACTCCTTAAAGCCTTAGAAACACTCCTATCAAGTAGTATCTATTGATTTATCACCACTTCATTTCCTAACATAATGGCGATCATGGTGGGACCTTTGAGTCAGTGAAATCTTAAGTATACCTTAGGAACTCTCAAATCCTTGTCAAACTTAGAAAACTTAACTGTTAGCCAAAAGTAGAATCTAATTGTTTCACCATCCTAGAAAACTGATGACTCAACTAGAGGACACTCATAGAAACCTTAGGGCTACATAAAGGAATTCATAAAACTGAAAAACATCCCTATATTGGTTTTTATAAATTTTTGGTGGTGGACCACAAATACTTATCTTCAAAGCAATAAAAAACATCCACCTGGCATCACCACTAGCCTCCAGTAGGCCTACTAACTTCACTAGTTCTCATAGACTTCCCTGGGATTGTGTCAAATCAGCCCTAAGCAGTTTAGAAAACTAGTCACACACTCTGTGAGTTTAGAAAACACTTAGAGAGGTCACCTTCCGAAATAAATCATAAATTTTATTCTCTCTACACTTTGGGTTTGACATATTGCTTTACAAAGGATCAGTACCAGATCTCACCCGAACTGAAACCATCCTACCATAGTTGACGACCCAGAAATGATTTTGTGGAAAACTCCTAGAAATGAATATTAAACTACTGTTAGGACCATTCATAGAGAAAGTTCTATCCCTGAACATCTTACAGCCTTGTAAGATCCCCATTTTGACTTACACCATCCAAGAAATTTTTTTTGAACTAAGTCAGAAAGTGGGATTGACTAGACTGACCTTGAGCCCATATATTTACAGTGGAGTCCAAGCGAAAAAGCCTCTCCTTCCACTCCTCCTGATTTTCAACTTCTCCATCACTTTGGCTCTTTTCATCCCAAGTCTACTCAAAATCAATTTGTTGGTCCAAGTACTTCCACCACACCCATTCATACCACCATTGTGAAAAATACACCGCTTCATCCTATAGCCCCTCTCACAAACACTCCCCTTGTAAATCCTCCTTGGATTCCATTAGCTCCAATCATGGCAGTATGGTATGCCCCTCTAGTACTACCACAACCTCTGATACCTTTTCCAAATGATTACCAATCCAAAATCCTTCACTTCATCAGAGCTGACTCTACAACTGCCCAACAACATGTATATAGAATAGATGATGCTTTTGATTACATGGAAATAGAAGAGGAAACCATGAAGATGAGGATGTTTGCCCAGAGCCTAGGGGGATAAGCTAAAAAATGGTTCAAAAGCTTGACTCCTAACAACATACATGATCTCCCTTCCCTTTACCAGACATTCATAAACCAATGGGAGATTAAGAAAAACCCTCTTCAAATTCTCTCAGAATATAACAACCTTAAGAGAAATGTCGGGGAAAGCATCCAAGACTATTGCACTAGGTTCAATAGTGTGTACAATTCCCTCACACCTCACATGAAACCCCCAAAAGGCCTAGCACTAGTGAAATTTATAGAAGGCTTTGATCCAAACATGACCTACCAAATAAGAGAGAGAGAGATCCCCAAAATTTAGAAGACATGCAAAGGGGAGCTGTGAGTGTAGAGGTGAACCTAATTGAAAAGAGCGCTAGGATGAGGTCAGAAAAGAGAGTCACATACAAAGATGGAACTATGGCCTCAACCTCTTCATCCGATGCCAAAATTGACAGCCTAGTTAGAACAATGGAGAGAATGATGGAGAGGATAAACTTGAATGAAATAACACCTACTAGGGAAAATCAACCAAATCCCATAACAGAAATAGGAATCTGAACTTCAGAAGAGACCCTCCCCAAATCAAACAGAGAGGAAAATGACCAAAAAATTAGGCCTCCTTTCTAAGACAATTATGTGGATGAAGAGGAAAGAGAAACATAACAACCAGAAGAAAACCATATAAACTTGATAGGCTCTGACAATGAGGGTGATGTTTTTCTCACAGAAGAAGGACAAGGGTTCTTTTCCTCAAATCAAAATTATATAACAAACTATGAGGTGTCTGAAGAGTATAAGTTGGGATTTGAGGATGCCATAATGGAGGTCCATAGACAATATGATCTTAGGAGTAATAAAAACCAAGAGGCCTCCAAAACGAACAAACTAGAAACTACCGTTAAAAAGAACCCTATATATAATGAAAAAGACAACAGTTAACACAATCACCATGGCTAAGAAACTTGATCAAAACAAAGATAAAAATAGCCAACAAAATGGTGACCCAAGATTCCCTAATACCTCCACTAGTGGCCCTAGAAAATATGATCAAAATGATAGTCCTAATAAAACTCAACAAACCAAAATTGCTGATAGAACTATGTGTGACAAAAGATATGTAAATATTCCAAAAGCACTAGTACCTTTCAACTTTAAGGGAGAGATTTCCAAGATGAAAATAAGCATGCCCCTTGCTGAACTAGTAACTCAGGATGTATATAGGAATCAAGTCTTGAAAGATTTGAATATAGGAAATGATACCGACTCCTTGAACTTAACTGATGACAAACTAGAGCTGTTGTTTGGAATTGAAGTAGAGGGAAAATATCAAGAAGGAGTTGTCCCTCCATTCTATGTCAGCATAAAAATTCATGAAAAAATCTTGCATAATGCTACGCTAGACTCTAGAGCCTCACACAATCTCATGCCTAAGGTAGTAATGGATAGATTAGGCTTAGAAATAACCAAACCTTACAAGGACTTATATTCTTTCGATTCAATTAGAGTCAAGTGTTTGGGTCTAATCAAGGATTTGTGTGTCAATCTGGCACAAATACCTACTAAGAGTCTAGTCATGGACATAGTGGTTGCTGAAATTCCCCTGAAGTATGGCATGCTTTTATCCAGATCATGGGGGGGGAAAATTCAAGGAAATCTCCAAATGGACATGTCTTATGCTACCATCCCGATTTTTAACCAAATAAGGAGGTTGTACTAGGAATCACATACGAAGTATATGGTTAGCAGCCAAGATAGGCCAAACAACACCCCTCTTTATTCCATTCATTCATATCTTGACTCATTTATCTTGTATAATGATGATGACATTGACGAACAAGTAAATGAAATTGAGAAAGGTATAAGCCTACCACAATAGTCAAACCAAACACTGGATGAGGAACTTGATAGCCAAAACTCTAGCAGCCCCGAAAAACAACATAATGGTGAAGTTGAACTTGAAATGCTTTGGAATATGAGCTTTCATGGATCTTGTGGAAAAGCTGGTTCAAGAGCTAGTGTCTGGATTCATAACACCAATGAAGGCCACTCCTAAAAACTAAACTTTCAATGCACTAACAATATTTCTGAGTATGAGGCCCTTCTCCTTGGTTTACATTTGCTAAAATACATAGGAGCCAAGAAAATTTCTGTTCAAGGAGACTCTGAACTAATCATTAGACAAATCAATGGAGAATATTCTTCCAAGAATCCTAGATTAAGAGAATATTAGAATGCTTCCTTGGATCTCTTGAAAACTTTTGAGAAGTATGAACTTATCTCCATCCCTAGAGCTCAAAACAACTTGGCCAATGAACTTTTCTTTGCTGCCAGCACCTGCCAAATGCCTCATGCTAATAAACAATACACTGTGAAATTCAGTCCTGGATAACATAGATCACTCGCAAGTATTTGAAAATTACAAACATATGGAAAATTTCTTGTAGCCCAAAACCAAGTTTGAAATGTTAAAATCAGACTTAATCCATCAAGAAGCTTGCTTTGACAAAGGACAAATGCTCAAAATAGAGCTGCCTTGTAAAACCGACATAAATTTGCTAGAATATCCTCTTAAGGTAGAATCATTGGTAGATTTAGATCAAAAAGACCTTGAGGAGCTACAATGCAAAGATAACTCATTACCAAGAGGTATTTCCCCTTTAGAAGAGTTGTTTGACTTTAATGATGTAGCAAGAAAGCCAAAAATAGAAACCACTGAAACTGATGTGGAAGAATGTAACATAGGCAGCATAAAAGAACGCAAAATGATCAAGCTATCCAAAACTCTCCCTCCTCACATAAAACATAAATATGAAGAGCTGTTCAAAGAGTTTAAGGATATTTTTGCATGGGGGTATGAGGACTTGAAGTCCTATGACACAAGCATTATCCAACACAAAATTCCTCTCAAGGAAAATAAAAAACCATTCAAACAAAAATTGAGAAGAATAAACCCCGTTCTAGTACATCTAGTTGAAAAGGAAATAAAGAAGATGTATGATGATGCTATCATAGTCCCACTTAGGTACTCATAATGGGTTTCCAATCTCGTGTTAGTTAGGAAGAAAACTAGGGAGATTAGGTTGTGCATAGACTTTAGAAACTTGAATAAAGCCTCCTTAAAGGAAAAATACCCTTTACGCAAAATGGTCATATACTGCAAAGGGTGGTAGGTTCTAAGAGAATATCATTTCTTGATGGTTTTTCGGGTTAAAATCAGGTGTTGGTACTCCCAAGTGATCAACACAAAACCACTTTCACAACACCTTGGGGTACATTCATGTATGTAAAAATTCCATTTCTATTGATGAATGTAGGGGCTACTTTTCAAAGGGCCATGGATATAGCTTTTTCTGAAGACATAGGCTACTTCATAGTAATTTAACTTGATGACATCACTGTTTATTCTAAAAATGATGAAGAGCACTTAGTTCATTTGCAGAAGGTCTTTGAGAAGTGTAGGAAGTATGGCTTATATCTAAATCCTAAGAAAACATTGTTTGGTCTCCAAGAAGGAAAAATCTTAGGTCACATCATTTCCGAATAAGGGATCAAGATAGACCCAAAAAGGATTGAAGGAATACTACAAATCAACGATCCTAGAAATATTAAAGGGCTACAATCTTTCATTGGAAAGATGAAATTCTTGAGAATATTCATTCCTAACCTCACGGAACTCCTAAGAAATATCACAAACATGCTGAAAATAGAAGTAGGAGTCAAGTGGACCACAAAAGAAAAACAATCCTTTGAACTAGTGAAACAAGCCCTTACCCAAACACTGGTTCTAATCAGCCCCAACTTTACCAAGGATTTCTTCATATTCTCCTATACATCTGAATGCACTCGCAATCCTTGGGTTTGACCCCCATCTTTAAGTTATCCCAATTATTATTCGATTTAGATAACAAAAAAAATTGGGGCGTTGCCAAAGACCCCATGGAGGGGGCTACCGATCCCTCATTGACCGCCTGCTTTGCCTGACATAATGTAACAAAGATTGGGACTAGTCGTGGAAATAATATAACACATAACCAACATCTCTTCAAATATTTAAAAGAATTAAAAAAAATATTAAAATCAAATTTAAAAGAAAAATAAATTACAATAAATTAAAATTAAAATATGTATATTAATTTTTATTTTCAAATTATGAATTTTTACGCCGAAGGTGTAGTCTATGTTGGAATTGGGCTTGAGGAATTTATATTTTCAATAAAAGGAATGGTTGAGATTGCAAGCCAAGCAAATATTATTCATCTAGTACATGATCCAATAGAAATTATGAAAATTTTCCAATCATTTTTCAGTTTATTATGTTCCTCTTTTCAATTTATTAAAAACTCTTTTATGAAACATGGCGATCCTGGTAATTTATTAAAAATGTAAATGTCTGCATGTTCATTCAATTAATGGTTCTCCGTATTCATCTGTTTGAATCAATCATTTCAATTTCCCATATAATGTTGAGAAATACATGCTGATCAACCACTCATATTGTTCAATCAACTTTATATTTGTTGGATCGACTTGGTATTGTTGGTTTGACTTTGTATGCAGTAATGGAAAGTTGTGGAGGTTTCCAAGTTTCTATGTCACCATTTTCAACCTTATAATACTACTACAAAAAATCAACAATATAGTATAATTAATTCATTGAAGCCATAAGATGTACTTATAGGTGGTTATATGTTAAAAATTTGATTAAGCAATTTAATTAAATTTTCTATCCACTAGGTTAATAATTTTGATGTTGGAAAAACGATGCTCGATGATTTTGTCTCTTGATCCATTACCATGAGAAATAAAATGAGGAGTACATATGACTAAAAGGTATTCGAACCCTTCATTTTTTATTTAACTTCACATCTAAAATTAGGAATAGACTGAATGATATAGGCGATATAGTGATTGTTGCTTTGTAGGGAGAGGTTTATCAATTGTTGTGTCAGGGCTTATAGAGGGAAAGGAATTCATGGAAATATGAATTTATGTAATCATTACAAAACAATAGCCATCATTTTATTCAAAGATAAGGCTCCAATTGTACAATTGGTTTCTACAATATATATTTTTTATTTCACTATGGATTGTTGGTTAAAGACCTGGACACTAAATTCCATGGTTCATCAGCTAGAAAATTCATTTGTAATAAAAATTTAATATGTTTTTTTCATATTATTCAATTCAATTCGCATCTGTTAAGTTAAAATCATAGTATATGAATACTTTGTGAAGCATTGGAAAATTCAATTGTAATAAAACTTTAATATTATTCAATTCAAATCAGATATGTTAAGTTAAAATCATAGTTTTTATAGGCTATTTTTTCACATCTGGTCAGTCAGCCTATAAAATAGATCAATCAACTTCCTTTCACCCCTTGACATCATCATTGCTTGAATCCCTAAGCATGACTCTCGTTAATCCAAGATTTTCTCCCTGAAAAAGTCTTGAATCAAATTCTTTAAGCATCAACACACTTTGTATGACAATGGACATGCATTCACAAAAAGGTTTCTCCATGTTGGGAAGGGTTGATCAGCTACAAGTTTCTCAATGTTAGGGTGCGTTGGTTCTACAAATTCAGGAAAAAAGAGAGATAATATTGAAGCCTCCATTCCTAGAAGCTTCCATGACCTGTTTTAACCATTTACCTCTATTTAAACTCTCAAATCCTATCCTATCTCTCCTTGGAGTTTTCATCACTTATCCTTTGATCCCATCCTCCCATTAAGGGTGGATCTCAAAGCCTAGATTGGTAAATGGATAAGAAATCCCAACTTACCCTCCTATTCTGTATATTTGTGGCCATCCACAAGCTAGGGGATGGATTTTGAATATTTAAGTCGACTCTCATGCTATTGTTGTGAAGAGTTATCATTCCATGCATTAGGGTTATTAGAGGCACACTTTGTGGCAAAGAAGGAACAAGTCAACTTGGAGGCTACAACATCAAATCCTATTTCTAGTTGTAACTCCTTCCATTTCCATTAATGAAAACATTTCTTTGTTCTCTATATATGATGTTATGGTTTCATGTATTTAAATGACATGTTGATTCATTGAATGAAGTATTTATATGATTCTACATAGATACTACAGATCGTTGTCTTTTTTTGTCTATTTTTACAGGTTCTAATTATAGCAACGAGAGTTAGGATTGGAGTATGCAAGAAAAGAAAGGAGTGAATCATAAGAGGGATCCCAGGTAGGATTCATCCCATTATCTATTTAATTTAAGGGAAACAACAAATTCTTTATATTTATGTTGTTCTAGTCTAGGGAGGATACTTTTGTCCGTAGTTGTAGATTCCATATAACAAATTGGAGACTCCGCTGGGGATCAGTGTATGCCCTTGGTGGTTTCTGTCTCCTTAGTGCTTATCTTACCTCTTATTTCAACCTTTAGTGCCAACTTCAGTCAAGAACAGACATAGGAAGCCCTTTCATTGAGTCTCAATTGAAAATTTTGTGCCAAAACTCTCTATTTATTCACCAACACTCCCTCTAGTCTAGGGACAAAGCGTTTCCAGCGTTGAATGGAATTGGTGATCTGAAATGTCTGTATTATTTTTGCTGTGCTAAGTGTCTTTTAAGTTTAAAAACATGTGCATAATCAGTTCATTAGTTTGCATGAGGTTTAAGGTGTTTGTCCATGAAGTGTAGATGATTTTTAGTGAATTAGAAGCATAAAACAAGCTTAAATAACATTGAACACAAAGAAATAAGTCACCACTTGAAATTTACATAACAAGCATGATGAAGCAGTTCACCCCTCCTGGGCTACATATGTTGGTCCAACTCCCAATGACATGTCCATCTTTCATTATGCTAAAATTTTTGCTATTACATGTAGTTAAAGTGCTCTAATGGCTATTTTATCTACACAAATGGCTCCAAAATTCTCCAATTAGTCAAAAATGACTCTTCATTCACTCAAAATGGGCGAAAATTGAGTCTCCTACTCTTTTGCCCAATTTCACCTAGAAAAGCTCCACTAGTGGAGAACTCCACTGAACTGGAGATAAATTAGGCATCTCTACCAAAATTGGTGCATCCACTATACTACTACCGAAATGACCATTTTCTTTAACTGTTAGTGGTTGGGCACATGCACCCAAAACTGTAGATTACAAACCATAACTGTAATGCAGAACTCGAAATATAACTGCAGTTGAAACCATCCGAACTCCAGTTGAGTTGTTGGGTTTGCGATAACCGCACAAAGATAAAATTTCAACATTATGCCATGTGGCAAAAAATGTGGAACTATTAGCTAGTGGGTTGTTTCATAGACCATATAGAGGTTGACATTTTATGTTTTTTATGTGACCATATCATTGGAACTGCTAGCAGGTTGGGACCGCCGACAGTTCCTAACCCCCAATTTCAATTTCATTAAACTTTAAAATAAACCTGCAACCCATATGGTTAAGAAAAAATGTGTAGTGTGGATGATAGAATGTATGAATGCCTTGCGGGAGGTCTCGGGGTCGAGCCCTACTGACCCTCCAAAATTTTAATATGTCGTTTCAGGGCCATGTGGCAGCCTCAAAGTTGGCCATGTGGCATCTTGTGATTGGCCCTAAAAAATCATTCAAACAATAAAATTGAGACACTTTTCATCCATTTATTGGCCTGGTGGAAAGGAATATTATTTTTTGCTGACTTTACCTCCACCTTGCTGATTGTGCATCCCAGTCAAACCTGATCAAACTGTTGAAAATTTACCTATTTGGAATTTCGATTAGAACACGATATCTTCCTCATATGACATCAGTTTCTCAAACCGTTCACGGAGCCAGAATCAGGAAGATGAGATCTATGAAGCCATCCAAGTTTCAACCCAAACTTGTAACTTTAAATTTTGAGAAAAATTTATGAACTCCTAATCATTCCTCCCCATTGGGAAGATTTTGGACCCCAAAAGACTTGATTAACTATTTAGTAGATGAGGGTACAAATCCCTCACCTTTCCAACCTCCATCCATTTTTCCTTGCTTGGTGTGGTGCCTTTGAGCCCAAATTGAAGGTATTCAACAATTCCCCTCTTTGATTCTCTTGTACTCCTCTCAAGAATTGTATCTTCTTTGAACTCATCCATAAATTCTGGTGAGAAATATTCAATAAAAGGTAGTTGAACATCACTTCCTTGATCATCGTGTTGTAGCAACAACCCCTGTTTTGGATTTTTTTTTTGATTAATTAGGTTTATTCTATAGAAAATATATTAAAACACAAAAATATTAAGATAATGCATAAAACTCATAAAGAAAAGGAAAAAAGAAAGTTTTCAAAAAAAAAAAAATCCTGAATAAGTCTTCGGTGAATGAGTCGAATGTCGTAGCTTTCTTTTTGGCGAGCTGTCCAATTTTTTTTTGGAGAAATATCCTTTTTTCGTTTCAGTGAATTGTTTTTTCGATTCGACAAATGAATTATTTGAATGTGTGATCCTTTCACCGATTCACTGTTTCTTTTCCTTGCTTATTTTGATTTTCTCTTTGCTGAATTGTGCTATTCAGAATAATGAATTCGACGATTACCATGTTGGCGTGTCAGTGATTTGTTTGTTTTGGTTATTCATTAATGACCAGTGTGTTTCACATCCCAAGAGTATTCATTAATCCATGCTGCCATTAATTGGCTATTTGTGGCAATAAGACATCTTTTGATTGGCTGACAACATCAATATCGTGCATTCGCATTCTTACATCCTGTCAATTAAAGTCAGAAGTTTTCGAATTTATGTGTAAAATACACTTGCGGATCTAGCCTATGTGATTTGGAATGATTGGAATTTATTTTTCAAACCTCAAGGTAGGATTTTCTTTTCTCTATATATGCTTGTAGCAGGCTATTCTTTTCACTATGCATCATTCTTCCTTTTTCTTCAGTAAGTGCCAAGACTGTGTGTGTTGCTAAACTATGGATTTTCGCTTACGCATTTGCATCTCATGGTATTTTTAATTTTATGAACTGATATGATGTCTGTAAATAAAAGTTGATGTTAGCATTGCTATTTGGCAGGTTTATGATTGTCCTCATGCTGCGTCAAAAGAGAAGCATTCCCCAGAATCTGCAAATTCCTAAGGCTCCTGGAGAGGAGGTATTGAATGTTGTTCTGGAGGACTTGTCTATTGACTACTTTTTTTCAGATACTACACACAAGGTTGGTGGCAAAGACGCGCAAGACTGGAGTAAGCTATATCGGTATTTTCAATATGAGCAATATCTGGCACCGCATGATGAACCACCATAAAATATAGAAGAAGAAGTTGAAGACGCAGATGCTAAGGCACGTATTAGAGTCTACAGGTCAGAGATCATTATTGTTGGCACCCGCCCTGCCATGTTTCCTTACTATGATGTTATTCGGTGGATATTGCAGTTCGTTGATATTCCTCGTTGTTAGTTTCTCAGTGCTATGGGTCTAGTAATTGGGTCCTTCTGATCAGAGGATCTTAGGAAATTCTACAAGATTCCACAACCCACTGCTTGGTACAATCAAGAATATATCAATATGTTGAAAATGAATAATGAGGACTACCTAGAGAATATCAAGGAATGCGGGCTCCGGATAAGGACCCTACCCACAAAGAAAGTGGGATATACTCAGTTAATTCTCTAAAGTCACATTATTGAGAAGTCGTGTCCATGATCAACAGACTGTATGGGATAGAAGATTGCACCATTTTTCAGATAGACTGGGTCCCTTTAATGTCCGGGGTGGTCTATGAGGGTTACGTTTTCTTTTGGGCTGATATCCTGTCCTCTAGTCTGGCGAAGGCCATTTCTGAAGCTAAAGGGTCATAATCCTTCGAGCCTATGGTGTTCTTCATGTCTGCGTATGTCCTCAACTATGTGTGTGCTTGCAATGTGTTCTCAGGAATGGACTAGAAGTGGAACCCCACCAGGGCTCTGATAGGTATCTACTGCAGTCAGATGTGGTCACCAAGGTTTGAATTTTTCTTCTATCAGATCTTCAAATACTTTGTTCCAGAATTGTACATTATCATATACGTGCATCCTCCTCCAAGATTCTCCGTAGAGGGAAAAAAGGCACTGGGACCGATAGGGGATTTGTATGTGGAAAAGGTATACTCCTACATCAGTGTGTATGGGTTGATCGTAGCCCCACATTACCTTCTAAATTATGTTCCAGACAGATTTTTTTTGAGAGAAATATCATCTCAAGTGACTTATGGAGGTATTGGCAAAGATCTGAAGGATAGTGGAAAGAGGTAGTGGCCAAATTACTCGAATGTTCTGGGTCAATATAAGCTTGGAGGTTATAGCCACGCCATTGAAGAAGAAAATCATATAAGAAACATCCCTTTGTCTCGTGCCCCTTACAGGATGCATGATCCTCTCTCAATAGTTAAGAAGCATTTGTTGAGTTTGAAGATGGGAAATTGTTATGAGCACCAGGGGACGCCAGATGATATTATGCATTGACGGGAAGATATTTTTGCAGATGTTTTGGAATGAATCCAAGCCCTAAAAGATCAGGAAGTAAAGAAGAGGTGGGAAGCCTATCAAATCAAGTGGTTGGAGACCGTTGCTACCGCGAGAGAAAAGTTTAACACAGAGCAGCGGGAGTTAGAAAAGACTCAGGAATTGGAAAACCCTGAGTTAGACTTCGCCACCTCGAGTGCAAGGAATTTTGGTTCCTCTATTCATATTGTTCTATAAGTTGATCCTATCATGGAAAATTTGAAGCAGCAGTAGAAACCCCTCAAAGCCTTCAGGAGACAAGAGGGATTCTGATGCGTTCGATGTGGAAGGTTTGTAGAGGGTAGTAAAGCAGTTATCCAATGAAATTATAAAATTCAAAAAAATTTCGGGAGAAGGGACGTCTCAGAGAGGTTATTTTAAATTCCCAAATAGACATAATTTTCCTCTGAGACATTAGTCTCCCCCAGAATGAATTAATATCTAGGAATTCAAGATGGACAATTTTTGCAAAGCTCATAAAGCTAACCACTTTGAGAAATATTGTCCGACATTTATCAATATGTTTGAATTGTTTATAACCAGGAAAGAATCCTCCTCTGGGACAACTAATGTTTAGGTCAGGGAAGCCCAAGAGTCCCCTCCTAAATAATCTGCAATTAATCACTTCTGGGACTTGTCCAGTTTTTTTGAGGAAGAAGATGAAGAGGATTTATGAGATGTGAATACCACTCAGCATTCTTACCAAACGTGAAGAAAATGACCACTAGCCCCACTAGGTGATATTTCCTCATCAATCCCAGGTATTGGTAAACTAGATCCTCCCAAGAAAAGTCTCCCAACTAAGCCAGCAATTGTAGAACCAGTTGTAAATAAAACCACTAAACTGGTAGATAAGAATAACCCTAGGAATTTAGATTTCAACAAAGTTGATGAGTTAAAAAAGACAAGGGCTAGTATTTCTCTCTTCGAGCTTACCAAAATTACGTAATTCAGAGACAAAATTGTAAATGCGCTTCTCAAATCTTTCCCAACATCTCGTTTCAACTTTAGATATTCAGGAGCCTCAAATTGAAGGTTCCATGATCGAGAAGCAGTCAAAATTGTCGACCCCTCCTTTCTTTTTAACCTTCTAGATTTATAATTATAATTTCCACAACTATATGATAGATTCAGAGACTTCATCTAATGTTATGCCATACTCAGTTTGCAAGAAATTAGACCTTGAACATAGTAAGAGTGGAACGAAAATAGTGCAACTGGATCGATCAAAAGTAAAAGTCTTGGGAGAATTGAAAAATGTTCTTATAAGATTGTCCTCAGACTCTAGGGTTCACCAAATCATTGAAATTGTAGTAGCAGACATTCCTAAAGCATATGGTCTCTTTCTGAGAAGAGATTGGTCCAGGAAATTAAATGGTTACTTCACCACTGATTGGTCTCACCTTTGGTTTCCCTATAAAGGAAAACAAAATCAAATAAGGGTAGATAGGGAGCGTTACATGAAACATGTTGTCGCCGATTTAGAAGCTCCCAATGAGACTGTGATGTTTATTAATTCCTTATTAGGTAAATACTGTGTAGAAACATGGTTCAGTGATTTCTAGGCTGATTCATCAATAGTCCCAGATATTTTCATCTCAGAGCTTCTCTTTTGTACTCATCAGCCAACTCCTCAAGATGATGATAAGAGGGAAGATAAAGCAATGGAGACAAAGTTCTAGACCTTGTACTTCAACGGTTTTAAAACCAAAGATGGTGCAGGTATAGAGTGTGTGCTCTAAGATCCTAAAAAAGACAAGACATTGATTTCTTTCCAATTAGAATTTGAATGTACGAACAATGTCACAGAATATGAAGAACTCTTGCAGGGTATTAAGAAGGCGGTTGATCTGGGTGTAAAAAATCTCAAGGTTTTTGGAGACTCTGAGATCGTAGTTAAGCAGGTAAGAAATTCCATCCACTGCATATCAAACCGATTGGTTCGCTATCAACAAGAGGTATAAGATATTTTGTCTTGTTTTGAAGCATTTAACATTCTGTCGATTCCAAGGTATCAAAATATAGATGCAGATTTGGTAGTCAATGTTGGTTCTCGTCTTATTCCATCTGAAAATTTCAAACCTGATGCTTTTTCAGTTTAGCTCATTTTCAGGCCTTCAGTCCCAGATAATATCACAAATTGGAGGGTATTCAATGATGACGAGCAGATTATCTATTTCCTAAGTTTCGAAGATACCTTCAAAGACACAACGATTGATGAAGAACAACATGATCATGATCTAAAGAAAGATTTGGACCAAGAAACTCCTGTTCGTGAGAATGCCATCCCATAATCAGTGGTAAAATTAGAAAATCTCTACGGTATTCAAGATAAATTCAGAAGAGTGATGAACTGCAAGACTCATAGTTCATCTATGCAATACGAAGTTATTAGTCTTGGTACGGAGGCGAATCCTCATAACATCAACCTAGGTGTTCAATGTACACCGGGTGAAAGAGCCACCTTTATCAAGATATTCAGAGAATTCAAGGATGTATTTTCATGGATGCAAAATGACTTGAAGACGTTCGATTCAAATATAATGCAACATGTCATTCCCATCAAAGAGAATGCCAAGTGGGTGCAAAAAAAGTTACGAAAGATGCATCCCAGTCTTGAACCTATGGTCAAGGCAGAGTTGAACAAACTTTTGGCTGCAAAGATCATTTTCCCTGTGAGACACATGTAGTGGTTGGCCAACTTAGTACCAGTTCAAAAGAAGAATGGTGACATACGGCTATGTGTTGATTTTCACAATCTGAATTGGGCATTGGACAAGGATGGTTATTCAGTCCTGGTGATGGAACAAATTCTACAGCAGGTCTCTAGTTCGGAGATGTTTTCTTTATTAGACGGATTCTCAGGTTATAACCAAGTCTTGGTAGCCCTAGATGATAGATTGAAGGCTACCTTCCAAACCAAATGGGGCACCTATGCTTACCAGAAAATGCCTTTCGAACTAATCAACATGGGAGAAGCTTTTTAGCATGCTATGGATGTCGCTTTTCGAGGACTCATTAGTAAGGTCGTGGTGGTATAATTAGATGATGTAATGGTGTACTCAAAAGTTAGGGCGGACCATATTGATTATATGAGGAAAATTATAGAGCGCCATTAAAAATATGGGATTTCCCTGAATCCTAAAAATCCATTTTTTGTGTAACTAAAGGGAAGCTGTTGGGATTTGTGGTGTCTAAGGAAGGAATGATGATCAATCCTGAGAGGTCAACAACAATTTCTAAAATTACTCCTCCTCATTACAAAAATTATATGCAATATTTCATGGGAAAAATCAACTTTGTAAGGAGATTTGTCCCAAGCTTTTCCCAAACAGTTAAACTTCTACAAGATATGGTTAAGCATAAGGCAGATTATAAATGGGAGATTAAACAGAAAGAAGCATTCACTAACATAAAAGGAGCGATTATGGATGCGAAGTCTCTAATGAGTCCTGATTTCTCAAAATACTTTCTCCTGTATACTTTTTTGTCCAGTGATTCTTATGTAGCTGTTTTGGCCCAAAAGAATGTTGAAGGAGATGAAGTTCCAATTTCTTTCATGAGTGCAGGGATGGACAAGGCCTAGCTCAAGTATCCTGAGGTAGATAAGTAGGTGTTTGTGGTATTTAAAGAAGTTAAGAATTTCCACGCATATATTTTAAAATCTCATACTTAGGTAATTGTTCCTTACCTTGCAGTGTGGAACTTGTTCATTCAGAAAGAGCTTGGGGAATCCTGAGCACATTGGATGACAACTGTCCAAGAGTATGAATTAGATTTTAAGCCTACTAAAATTGTTCGGGTTCAAGGATTATACAAGCTAGTGGAGGAATCAACAGGAAATGAAGTTGTTGAGGAAGAAGGATGGGAAAATGAAGCCTACATGTGCGAAGCCAACCCTGTGGATGCAATCATCTCTCCAAAATCTTGGTATGCTAATATGAAGTTTTATCTGGTGTGAAAGGGGTTGGATATTTTGACTGGGTCAACCTTGACCAAATATACAACGCTATCTTGGAGGAGTGGCCATCAATGAGGCACAACGCAGTTCTAGATGGAGATGGATTGTGTGAAAGAGAAGATTTCATTGAAGATGGTTTAGGGTTTACAAGCTATTAATCTATATAAGGAAGGGGATGGCAGCATGAAGGGGTTGTTGAAGATATGATATTTTGATATATTGTCTGTTTAGACCATACATCTTTCTCTGGCTGTTTAGCCTAGATTGCAAATGTTGTTTATCATTGGTTTTTCCTATTTAGGAATCCCACCTCTTCCCATTGAGTAGCTCTTGGGAGAGTCTTGTATTGCATAGTCCACTATATAGCTTGAGGCTAAGCTTCTCCTTTCAACTACAACATCAATCTTGTTGAGGTTTTGGTTGTATTTGCAAGCTGCATCAAGTGGAGGCTAGATATACTCAGATCTAGGACATTCCAGTCCCCCTTTTCAGTGGAGGAGCCTTCTGCTCCATTGGGAGGAGTGTATTGGAGTGCTTGGGCATCATTTTCTAATCTTCATGTGGCCAAATATTATCTATACCCTACAATTCAGTTTCTCTTCCAGATCTGCTTTATTCCTATAGGTGTTGTTGCAGGAAGTTTTGGTGCACCATTTGGAGAGCTGGTTTCGAAGTGTTGGGGATATTCCTGTCACTTTGAGACCCATTGGAGGAGATATATGCATTGTATATTTCATATCTGATTTGCATATTTCTGAATACTTCTAAATTACTGAATATTTATGTAGATATGCATTCTTAGATCTTAGATCTACTGTTCATACTTGGTGTAATGTTCAAAACCCCAAGGGGATCTTAAAGAGGAGCCTTTCTAGTGTATGGATTTGACTTTTCATAAAAGTATCTACTCTAGATCTGACATGTAATCAACAACAGTTTTCAGTCCAATAAAATAATGCTTTCAAGGCATTTTCAGTCTATACATGTGGTTGCAACACCTCTTTTGAGGGATTTTCTTCTATTTATGTCTTGTATTTTCAGCTATGCATCTTATGGGCCTCATTATACATCTATTTTGCTGTTGTAAATACTTTGAAGATCCTTTCTATTGGCCTCTTGATTTGCTTTAGATGAATTGCATTATTTTCCTGCAAATCTGTCTTGTATTGCTACTTTTCCCATTTTGGGATATTACAGTGGTATCAGAGCATCATCTTGGCATATCCCGTGCTTAATGATAAACCTATATGCCTTTTCAATAAAAGAAAATACAGAAGAATAAGATTGATTACATAGAAGACAAGGGTAAAACCCCTTTATCTGGACGAATGAAAGGGAAAGAGTTCTCAAAAACTCTGTTCCAAAATCTGCATGAGCTTAAAAGAGAAATCAAAGAAATGAAGAGGGAAAGACATGAAGGTCCCTCAAGAATATCTTTACATTAAGAAAGCCTCAGTTATTCATCTTATGTGTGCAAGCACTCATCTACACGATCAGATCTACAACATTATTCTATGCCCAGATTTACTACAAGAGAGATGAAGGAAGAAGATACACCAAAGGAGGAGACTTTGAGTGATTATCTTCAAGATTATGAACCTAAATCCTGGAAAATCAAGGAGCACTTGAGCTTCCAAGATTTCTACCAGCTCAAGGAGGAAAGAAGATCCAACAAGTACAATATAAGGAGAAGAGGTAGATTATTTCTGCCAAATTTTGATGGATCCTCCACATGTATAGCCAAGGATTGGATAGACCAGCTAGACTCATATTTGGATCTACATCAAGTTTCAGAAAAGGAAGCCCTTAAAGTAGCAGTGCTGCATCTTAAAGGTAAAACTTATGCTTGGTGGTTATTTGAATCCTTTTCATTGAAGAATGCAAATATATCTACTTATGCAAGATTCACTAGGAGATTAGTGAAGAGATTTGATGTAAAACAAACTAAAACATCTTTCATTGAGCTAGCAAAGCATGAGCATGAAAAACCCTTGCATGAGTTGGAAAGATCTATTATGCCAACTCCACTTCAGATTTCTATTGAGGGGGATAAAAACTTATGTGATAATTTTCTAAGGGTAAGATCCCCATTGCATGAAGAGATTTCTTCTCAAAAGGAAGTCATGCAGATTCCTCTTTCAAAAGAAGACCAAGATCTAAGGTCTCTCATTGATAATGAGGTATTCTCAAATATTGATGAGGAGAAAGAACAAGAGGGAAGTAACATCTTTGTCACTTCAGAAGAAGGACCATCACCACATGGGATGGGTATGAATTTATTGCTTCAAAAGGAGAAGCTTTTGCATATTTGCAAAGGATTCCTAAGGAGCATCATGTGTCAGTATTATTGGGCAGTAACACCTTGATCCAAGGAGGAGGAAGGATGGATCAAAATCCAATGATGAGGAGCATGCACCCTTGTTTATTTAAATGGGTTTATATTTAGAAGAAGGAGACTAACTTATGCAACAAAGAGAGGGACACATCAGCCTACTCATTCATATAGTCTACTTCAGATTTCGATGTCTCTTTGCATGGAGGCATTCCACCAGGGAGACCCCTTGATGAGAAGAAGAATAAAGTTTTCTCTCAACACATTGCAAAAATGACATATTTGGCTAAGGAAGGAGCCTTGAGAGGAGATACCACAGTGCTGGGAATATTTTATGGATTCCAAGGAGAGATGATAAAATCTCTGCAATGGACTTTGCTATCTTCCACTTAGTTATTTGCATTGGAAAGGAAGGATTCATAAATCTGTGATGACATGAGCATGGTGTCAAAGGGCCACTCCATTTTCTTGGGGAAAAAAATGATACTTCCACATATGAGGAGGATTTATGAATATGAAAAGAGGGTATTAACACTCTTGTATGGATGGACCAAACTATGTAATTTTTGGAAGAAAGAGAGCTTTCAAAAGGAGGTTGACTTCCATGAACTTCAATCTTGTCTTGAGCAAGATCAGCTGCAAGAGAGGAAACAAATATGGAGCTACAATACTCTAACATGTGACTTTGGCATTGAGCATGTCAAAGATGAGAATGATGATGTGACAACTACTTCATTTCATAATTCTACAACACTGTCATTGTTGGGAAGCCTAGATCCATATTGGGAATCCCAACTCTTGGTAGAATATTACAAGAACCTCTTCACATGTAAGGTTCTTGATGGGAAAATGAAATATAGGATGTGGTTGATGGAGTCATTTAATTTCATGATCAGATCTATTTGACTAAAGAATCAAAGCTCAAAGATAAACTACTATATGCAGCCCATGAGATCTTGCTTTCTACTCCCACTGATTTCATTATAACGCACCATATTATCTTGAATGGATTCATGTGGGAAGGATTTTAAGAGGAGTTATATTAGAATTTTCAGAGATGCATGAACCATGAGGAGATGGGGAAGACACATGACTCTATGTAGGAGTCAATTCAGCCACCTCTTTCCTCTTTTGGAAAGAGAAGAGATAGATCTATGCACAATTTCCTTTGTATGTGGAGAAATGTTGGTAAAGAATATGCTTTTGTATCTCATGATTCATTTGATTATTAATTTTATTCTTTTACCATGTATATGTAGGCTATGGCTCCTAAAAGGAGTGTTATTCCATACAAACTTTATGGCCAAATTTGGGCCACAAAAATTTCTGAATATGGCCACTCCCTTGAAGGACAAAGGGAGATTCTGTTTCATGATGGGTGCATTCCTAAGGAACCAAATATATCTCACACTTTCAGCCATGGTGAGATGACTTGGACAGTAAGTAAGTGGTGGGGAAGCCACTTACCATATCACTATTTGATGCAGTCAGGAGATCTATTGTGATGGTTCCACGTGTGGGATTATGATCCACCTCCATCATTGCATTTGATTGTTTATGTATTACTGGTTTTGATCCCATATGATGATGATGCTCTTATCTTTGTTGGGAACATGATTGGAGGGATGGCACATTGGTTGGATGTGTCCATGGGGAATGAAACTTCCCATGTTTATTCATGATTCAAGAGGAGGATGGGACATTATATGGTTGCTACACTATATCTTTTGTTTCCTTATGCAAGGGGCCATATGTTTGGCTTATGTCTTGGAGAGAAGCCTCTCACATGGGAGAATTTTTGGCAAGACATGTGTTGATTGAATCATATTCAACCAACACCTATTATCCTCTACTATTTTCAAGCTTTGGAGAAGCTTATGGCAGCAAGAAGGTGGTTGGATGGCCACTTATTGTATCATGTTTTGAGGCAGAAAGAAGAAGAACAACATTGGTCTCAATGGAGGGACTATTGTCACCATCAAATATATCATATTACACTTAGTGCATGTTTTTCTTGGAGCACATATGGTGGTGATACTCTATTCACTACATGCATGGAGGATTGGGCAAGGAGACTCCCTAGAATCAATGAAGGGAATCATGAGGTCCAAGCATCTTTTGGCTTCATGAGGACTATATTATTGTAGCCCAGGATTAGGAGCTCCAAATTTATCATAAATGGAAGGAGAGGTAGTGTAAGTTGAACAATATTACTTCTCATTTCCAGCCATGGAACCCCTACACATTAGATAGGGAGGGGATTGGTGACTATTTCTGTGAGTTACAAAGGATGGCTCACTTTGTTTGGATGATAGCATGGAGATTGGAGTATCTCATGGGGGTTGAATCACCCATCATTTATCATCTCTCATGCCTTAAGAAGGCTGATGGATAGCATATGATGCTTTCTATGTATCTCCCACTTCTTCATGATGACAGCTATTTTTTTTATTCACCGAAGGCAAGATTGTATTCTTGGGAGGAGGCATACCCATTGGAGACTTTTGAAAATGTCCTTGTAGTTGCTTGAGGACAAGCAAAATTTTGGAGGGGAGGACTATAATATTCCTAATTAGTCCTAAGCTAATTGGAATATCCATATTTGTTTTTCTTTTTTTGCTTAAAGAATAAACGTGTAAAGGAGGTTCATCAAATTCCTAATAAAGAATAAATCAAGGCCAAATATGAAAAAGGCTAAATCATGGTTATATAAGCAAGCACCTTTAGGTGTGAAAGGGGTTGGATATTTGGATTGGGTCAACCTTGAAAAAATCTACAATGCTGTCTTGGAGGAGTGGCCATCAATGACGCACATCGCAGTTATAGATGGAGATGGATTGTGTGAAAGAGAAGATTTCATTGAAGATGGTTTAGGGTTTACAAGCTCTTAATATATATAAGGAAGGGGATGGCAGCATGAAGGGGTTATTGAAGATATTATATTTTGATATATTTTCTGTTTAGACCATATAGCTTTCTTTGGCTATTTAGCCTAGACTACAATTGCTATTTAGCATTGGGTTTTCCTGTTTAGGAACCCCACCTCTTCCCATTGAGTAGCTCTTGGGAGAATCTTCTATTTTATAGTCAATTATCTGGCTTGAGGCCAATCTTCTCCTTTCAATTACAACATATATCCTGTTTAGGGTTTGGTTTTCTTTGCAAGCTGCAGCAAGTGGAGGCTATATCTACTCAGATATAGTACATTTCAGTGCCCTTTTTTCAGTGGAGAAGTCTTCTGCTCCATTGGGAGGAGTGTATTGGAGTGCTTGGGCATCATTTTTTGATATTGGCATGTGTCCAACTATTATCAATACCCTACATCGTAGTTTCTCTTCCAGCTCTACATTATTCCTGTAGGTGTTGTTGCAGGTAGTTTTGCTGCACCATTTGGAGAGCTGGTTTCCAAGTGTTGGGGATTTTCCCGTCACTTTGAGATCCATTGGAGGAGATATATACATTGTATATTTCAGATCTGATATCCATATTTCTGAATACTTCTGAATCACTTAATATTTCTACAGATCTGCATTCTTAGATCTTAGATCTACTGCTCATACTTGGTGTAATGTTCAAAACCCTAAGGGGATCTGAAAGAGGAGATTTTATAGTGTATGGATTTGTTATGGATCTGAATTTTCATATAGAGATCTACTCTAGATCTGACATGTAATCAACATCACTTTGCAGCCCAATAAAATAACGCTGTCAAGGCATCTTTAGTCTATACATGTGGTTGCATCACCTCTTTTGAGGGATTTTCTTCTATTGATGTCTTTTATTTTTAGCTATGCATATTATGGGCCTCATTATACATCTATTTTTCTACTGTAAATAGTTTTGAAGATCCTTTATATTGGCCTCCTACTTTTCTTTAGATGAACTGCGTTATTTTCCTACAAATCTGTCTTGTATTGCTGCTTTTCTCATTTTCTAAAGTTGCCTTAATGAGAAGTTGCATCCATGATCAACAAACTATATAAGATGGTGTATTACACCATATTTTAGATAGACTGGGTTCCTTTAATGTCTGGGGTGGTCAATGAGGGTTACATTTTTAATTGGGATGATATCCTGTCCTCTATTTTGGCGAAGGCGATTGCTGAAGCTAAAGGGTCATCATCCTCCAAGCCTGTGATGTTCTTCATGTTTGCATATGTCATCGACTGTGCGTGTTCTTGCAATGTGTTCTCAGGAATGGACTAGAAGTGGAACCCCACCAGGGCTCTGACACATATCAACGAGAACCAGTTGTGGTCATCAAGGTATGAATTTTTCTTCTATCAGATCTTCAAGCACTTTGTTCCAGAATTTCACATTATCATATACGCACATCCTCCTCCAAGATTCTCCGAGTAGGGAAAAAAGGCATTGGGACCAATAGGGGATTGGTATGTGGAAATTATATACTCCTACATTAGAGTGTATAGGTTGATCAAAGCCCAAAATTACCTTCCAAAGTATGTTCCAGACAGATTTTTGTTGAGAGAAATATCGTATCAGGTGACTTATGGAGGTATTGGCAAAGGTTTTAAGGATAGTGGAAAGAGGTAGTGGCCAAATTACCCAATTGTTCTGGGTCAATATAAGCTTGGATCTTATAGCCATGCTGTTGAGGAAGAAAATCATATAAGAAACATCTCGTTGGCTCGTGCCCCTTACAATATGCATGACCCTCTCTTAATAGTTAAGAAGCATTTGTTGAGTTTGAAGACGGGCAATCGCTATGATCACCAGGGGATGCTCGATGATAGTATGCATTGCCAAGTAGACAATTTTGCAGATTTTTTGGAAAGAATCCAAGCCCTAAAAGATCAGGAAGTAACGAAGAGGTGGGAAGCCTATCAAATCAAGAGGTTGGAGACTGCTGCTATTGCGAGAGAAATGTTTGACATAGAGAAATAGGAGTTCGCAAAGACTTATGAATTGGAAAACCCTGAGTTTAACTTCACCACCTTGAGTGCAAGGAATTCTGGTTCCTAGGTTCATGTTGATGTTGAAATTGATTCTGTCATGGAAAATTTGAAGAAGGCTGAGTCAGAGGCTAAGACAAAGCAAGCCGAAGTAGAAGCTTGTGATAAAATAATTCAAGAGGAAGCTAAAGTCGTGGAAAGGCTGAAGTAGAGAGAAAAAGAGTAGGTGGGAGAAGAAGTCGTTGCTGAAGAAAGAGAATGTTTGAAGGCCGAGAAGGCTGAAGAAAAAAGGAAAGCTCAGGAGATGGAAGAGGAGGAAAATAATTGAGCAGAAGTAGCAAACTTAACAATTCATAATTAAGAGGTGCATCATACTACACCTCTAGCCTCTATTCCAGGAGTTTCCGACGTGGGTATTGTAGAATTGGAGCATCTTGAAAATGTGCATGATTCAGTGGTTCGCACGTCGAATTATTTCTTTAGTTGAAAAGAGAGAGGGGTAGTCTCTTGCACCAAGAAAAGAGGAAGGACCAAGGAAGGAAGCGATCCCAGCTCGGAAGTTCCCCGCGATCCTCCTATGGTCGTGTGGAAGTTGGGGGATGGGCTAGCAACACAACAAAATTTGGACTGTGGCCTTATTGTGATCTCTCGCAACAACTAATGATTTAAATCTTTTCAAAGTGCACCAACTTATTTCTAATATTGAAATGCAGATTTCTGGTTTTGAATCAAAGAAGGAAGAATTGCAAGGAAGAATCTCGGAACTAGATCAAAGGTTGGCTAGTGTGCAAGCCAAGCATGAGAATCAACTGAAAGAAGTCACAAACAGGCACCATAAGTCTATATCACAGGTCCAAGACAATTTCCAGTCTCTCATTGAGTTTGAAAAGACAAAAAGAGAGCAGGTGATTGCATGGGCCCAAGGAGAAAAGGTTGAGTTGTTGCATCTGATGGAAGTCTTAAGAAATCAGCTAAGCGGTTTATATGGGCTCTTTGCAGAAATAAGGGATGTAAGCAGGGATGTGAGCGAAACTCATGAGGCCTTTTATCTGAGCTTACTTAAGGTTAATTTAGGCTATCAAGATGCCTTGCGTTGGGGAAGTGAGCTAGCTATTAAAGGGATTCAAATCAAGGATATTCAAACCATGTCGAAGGTGATTGAATCATTCGAAGCTTGATTCATCACTAAGCATTTGGATATCTGACTACTGTCACATCATGAAAGTATGATTCATAGGGCTGTGTATGATGACTTGCTAGCAACAGTCTCTACATCTTCTAGTTCTAGTAAAGATGCCATTCAAAGATGCATAGAGGTGTGGAGAGCGGGTGGAAAGCTCTCATTTGCATGTGGTATGCCCCCCTTAGTTACCATCGTTGAGCTTGTATGTGAGTACTTCATATCGATATGCCTAGTTCTAGTAGAAACAGAGATCGCCAGTCATTTTCCAGGCTCAGAACAAACTCACAGGAGGTTGTGGCTAATATAATCACCAAGCCAGCTAAGAGACAGTCCACGATCAAAATGTTCATCCAGTGCATGGAGAAGAGCCATTTTTCCATCTTAGATTACTTATCTTTGTGTCGATATCATCTCGATCAGGTGGACCCAGCTTGGTTAGAATCAATCGTGACTCGTCACGACTTATGGGCAAAGACTGTTGGTCTTCCTGCCAAAGCATCCACCTCAGCGCCAAGTGAATCATTTGTAGTCAGTAGTTCTTTTTAGGAGTTATTTTTTAGTTTTTAAAAGGTAATCACCCAACCATTTCTTGGTGGGAAAAATTGTAACCTTTTTTTCCTTTTGTATAAATAAGTCATAATATGAAGGTCCCAGGGAGAGGGGAAATTGTTGGAAATACTGAGAGGGGGGGAGGGGGGGGTGAATCAGTATTCTTTTCAATTAGAGAATTATTTAATCTTCAATTAATATCAGTGTTTGTAAAATGATAGCAGAAAACAAGAGGAGCACAAATGCACACATTTTTTAAGGTGGAAACCCACTCCGGGACAAAAACCACCTAATGATTTTCTAATAATTCTTTAATATTCAACTCCAATTGAAAATAAAGCTCCAACTTCCTAGAATCTAGAAAAGCATTCTTCTCCAGCTCCCACTGGATGGATGCTCCAATGCCTGAGATTCTTCAGTAGTCAACTGAATGGATGCCCCAACACCCAATGAGCTACAACTCACCCTAGCACCACCCTACCACCCTATAGAAGAATAAAAGAAGAATGGACTCCCGTACCAGGGAAAATGTTCCACTTTACAATGATATAGAATGATGTAGAAGAAGAAGATATACTAGACCATAACCCCAACTTTGACACAACCACCTAATGATGATCCTAGACCTCCCAACACTACCTCTTCAACCCTTGGCAGTTAGATACTAGTACAATTTGTACAATAATGTATTTACAATGACTAAGTACAATGATACCTTTACAATGATTGTATGCAGTGTTGCCCACTTGAAGAATTCATATGATGAACTTCTTGTTGCTGTTATGCACCTTGGTTTCTTCTCTTGTCATGCTACCCTCTGCTGCACCTTGCTTTGCTTTGCTGCCGTAGAAATTCTGGTCCTTAGCAACCCTTGACAACACATCATCTAGCTTTTTCTTGCCTTCTAGGAGCTCGATATTGAATCTAGTATATCTCTGTTATTTTAGATCCTCAATATCTGATTTTTATTCTTGTATGATTCCTTTGAGTCTTCTTTCCAATGCCATAGATCTGACCCAATTTTGATTCTTCAAGAGATATTTATACCCAATCTCTCACAATGACCTAATTATGGATTGTTTCAGAAGAGCGCACTTGTACAGCATGCCACGTGTCATTTTTCTTCATTTGGCTCTGAAATCGATAGAGCGAAAACTACAGTCTGTGAAATATATGCCACTTTTTACAGAATTCCAATCCGATACTCAGAGAGAGAGAGTTACGACGATTTTACTGTCACTTCTTTGAGATGAATTTGAGGAGCCCGCAAAACCCTACCTATATAGATCATATCTCCAGAAATATTGCGCACCTTGATCTGAAATTTTTACAACAGCTTCCTCAGGATTTCATCTTCACCTCATAAAAATTTGAGCTTCTTTACACTTGTAGAAACAAATTTAGAGCGAAAATTCCACGATGACCTGTTTCAGATGGTGAAATCCCTTGCATAAGGAGGAAATGAGGATCACAATTTATATAAATGCTTAGGTTGAGAGGGGCTTCAACAAGTGAACGTGGGAGGGATTTTAGGAGCTTAAAAAATATTATTTATGACTTTTCAATGACCCATGCCCCAACCCCATGGGGTTTTAGCCCACTAACTGGGGGTACAAACTTCAAACATGAATATCTCTCAAACCGTGAAGAATTACATGCCATGCCATATATCAACAGAAACATCTAAACAAGTAGAAACCATCAAAATCATTATTGACCTAGAATATATTAATTTGGTAGGTCAAAATTCCCATGCAATATTGGGTTAACCCGTGGTGCTACTTGGGTTGACATCAATGACAACTGCTGATCAACAATCTCCCCCTTTGGCATTGATGGAAACACAAATACTCCCCCCTGCGATCATGACACCTCTTCCTACAACATTTTCTCCCCCTTTGACATCAATGGAAAAGGGTAAATCCCCATGAGACACAACCATACTATGGACCTATACACACTTCCACTCCCCCTGACACACAACCGTCTTGCAGACCTGTAATCTACTTCCACTCCCCCTTTATATTCTGAGAAAAGGAAAATCTACTGAGAACTTGGGAGAATACCAAGATTCTAGCGAATATATTTCAATGCTGGTGAATATTTAATATGTGATTCTTTTGGTGCTACTTGGAATCTTTCTACTGGCCCAACTTCTTGCATAACATCTGGTCGGGAGGATGTTACATTTAGAATACTACTAATCATAGATCTGTACAACCTTTGATCCACATCCTTAGATGAGTCGTCTATGCTCAATTTGAAACATGTTACCATTGGAGTAAGGATGGGTTTGAAATCTTCCATTTTAAATTTCTTGAGAATTTCCTTGATGTAGTTGGCTTGACATATAAATATTCCTTTCTCTTTCTGAGATATTTGAAGCCCTAAGAAGTATGTCAGCTCACCAAGTAAAGAAATCTCAAAATCACTTTGCACCTTTGCAGAAAACTTCTTACTTAGTCGATCATCATTGCTACCAATTATTGTATCATCCTCTTTAGCTATTAGACATGCTTTAGTTGCTTCATCCATAACATATATGTCATTTGGAGCTCGACTTGTTGTAGCCACAATTTCACGATACACGCCTTTCCTGATTTCACATTTCAAGGAATTGAATAGTATTGTGTGTCTTTGATCACACATTTGTCCAACATTGAGAAGATTTTGATTCATGTTTTCAACCAATAGAACATTCTTGGCTAGAGCATCTTTGCTTCCGAGAGTGATAGTACCTGATCCTATAACATTTGAAGATCCATCATTTCCAAAGGACATGGTTCCATCCTTCTTCTCTTTCAGAGATACAAATTTATTTCTATCTCCAGTCATATGCGTTGAGCAACCGCTATCAACATACCACACATCTTTGTTCTTTTGAGCCCTGAAAGCGAGAGCACACTTATCATTCTTCTTCTTCTTCCATGTTCGTTCGTTCTGTGGCTTCGAAGATTCTTTTGGAGGATTTTCAAGTCTGCAGTCTTTGGCTATGTGTCCAAAGTTTCGACATTTGTAACATTCAATATTATTTCTTAAATGTTCAAATCTATTGATGTTTCGCTGAGCCCTGGGAGGTTCATATTTGATAGATCTCCTGGAATTGTATTCATTCCTAGGGTACGTGCGACATTCTACAGCTTTATGACCAAATTTTCCACATGAATAACAGTAGCCATAAAAAATATGTTGGTACTTGGATGGAAATTTTCGTCGAGGAATTGTCTTCCAAGGCTATTCTTGCGAATCTTCTCCAATGAAGTCTACATGCATGTTAGATCTCATAGGTTCATTGTATTTTGTTGTAGAAGGTACTGCTTCTTCTTCTTTGTAACCGATGCCAGTTTTGTCGTTGTAAGATCGTTTATTGTTGATGAGTTCTTCCAATACCCTTGAGCTGTTGGCATAGTTTTGAGCCTCAAAATTGTGCTTTCCTTCACCTCATTTTACCTCATTTTCCCTTGTACATTTCTATCTTAAACCCAATTGATCAATAAATATAGTTAAAATTACTTCTAGAATGGTTTACATGACCGACTTGTTGAATTTTGTGATTTTTGCCATTGTTAAGCATTTTGACCGGAACTAGCTGCAGAATGCAGACATTCCGTAGCTAACCGGCGATTCTGCAGCTACCTTCATGTTTGAGTATGTTCCAGGTGGCCTCTTAAGGAAATCCGCATATTCTGCCAGGGTAACGCATACATAGAACAGAACAAGAGCGTTATAACGCAGGCAAGCAATACATTGGCCACGTTAGTGACTAGGGCAACGCTCTGTCTACATTGGATGGTCGCGTTGCCCGTGTTTTAAGTTTGAATTGGGAAAAGAGCGCGGAGAAAGATTTGAATCTCCGACTTTCCCTCACGAAGGAGTCAGTGCACAAAGGAAACTGCAGAAGCACCAATTCATTATTGGTCATTGCCATAGAAGACTGAACTCCAAGAGAGGCAAAAGCATGGAGATCAAGGAAACATCTAAGCCTTTTCCATTCCAAACTAGTGGAAAGAGAAGGGCAACAATGGCCTTCTCCCTCTCTTATAAGAAGGAGCTGAAGGCTCTTAATTGAAGGTCGAAGGATTGCTCAAAGTTCTTGCATACTTGTGGAATAGAGAATAGTGTGACATTGTGAAGGCCAAGAGTCAAAGAGGCTCCTAGAGAGTTTTTTGACTTGGAATTCTTCACTAGAGAGAGAAGAGAGATTGGGAGACTGAGGATGGCTTGGTACAACTGATGGTTGTAATCCTCCTTCTTACAAAATCAGTAGAACTGTGTTCGTTTTGTCCATTCAATGCTTAATGTTATTATTGTTGTTTCAATATTTACTTAGTATGATATGAATGGCTCAGATGTGTATAATCTAGATGTTTATTGTTGATTTAATTGATAGAATACTTGTTATATTAGAAATTACGCCGGTGCTTTGACTGATTGCAGGTCTCGGATTTGGAGCCGGCGAAGAAGGACTCTTACTTTGCTCAACGCGTTCTCCAAGAGATTACAAAACCGTCAAAGAGGTAATTCTTTATTGTATTCCTTCAAGTTATTTCAAGCTAATATGAACATACTCATGCCATCTTTGTGAACAGCATAGCTAATCTTACTGTCTGCCTCGAGCACCAGAAAGCCCTGAGAGGGATCCACGAAAACTAACCACCCAAGCAGTTTACCCTATAGCAGAATTGGCGACTCCGCTGGGGAGATTTCCCCATAGTTTCCGGGCTATTTCTTCCTTCATTTCTTCTCTCCTCTGTTCTGTATCCTTCCGACCATTTTTTGATGCCCTGTAGACATACCAAACGCTTGCGGAGTTCAATCCTGTGCCTGTCTGGCCAACTGAAGAGCTTTTCCCTGGTTAACGCGACCTATGCAGTGTATCCAGTGCGTTATAATGTGGTCTAGGCTTAAATATAGTGCGTTATAACGCTGTATTTTCTCACATACAGAGCATTACCCAGCCAGAAAACCCTGTTGTTCGCTACTGTGACTGTGTTTTAGCTGTGGAGTTTTTTGGCCACCAGTACCTTTCACAGACTGAATCCCTGTGCTTGTCTGCTAAACTGGCATTGATTATTTGTTTCTCTTATTTAGTTAGTGTGCAAAGCATTTACTTTTTTAAAAGAGAATTTTTATTTTTATTTTTCTGCATTTAGCTGAGCTTATTCTGAAAAGTTTGGTTCACAGACTGTTAAAAGAGGTAGATAGAAGTCTGAGTCTTAAAAGTTGAACTGTGTTATTTACATGTTGGTGCATGGATGATTGAAAAAGAAACCTCTCCTTGTAGAAACGTTCTTCATTGAAGTTAATATTTAGAGCATGTTTTGCATGGTTTCTTGAGTCAGAGTCTCACTATACTTCATACGTCCATTTCCCCTCCGCAAGACTAATAACAAAGTACACTAAAAACAAAGCGATAATAAAATCAATCTAATAACTTTTTTTTGAGCTCACACAAACAGTAGTTCAGGCTAGGATCTTGGGTTAGGAAAGTGAGAAAACTACCCAAGATCTCAAAACTTGAAAACTAGAGTCATTAACGAGTGAAATCCTGCTGCACTCACATTATCAGGACCGTTCCTTTACCGGAGCTCAGCGCGAGACAACACTTGGGTGCACTAGAAGGTAGCCCGCCTTCGACTGCATCCTGTGGGTGTGTTATATATTGGGTTTCCCTTCGGGGATGTCGAAACTAGATCGGGGATCTAGGTATTCTGCCCATATAGCACACTGTCCTTGACCGTGGACCCCCCTGATAGTGTCTATGATTTGAGGTATCCTTAGTGGCCATACTTTTAGGGACTTACACAAGGTGACTGGGACGGGCTGTCCTGGTACCTGAAACAGACGGACCTACTCTGTCTTCAGTCTTTAGGAGGGTACTCGTCTTCACGAGAGTGCTTACACCTATCGTTTGGGGTTCGGGCGAAGCTCTAGAGTAACCGTAACTGTACTTTCGACCAACCCTCTCTGTATGCTATTGTGAGACTGGATTTCATCACCAGTGAACGGTAGTACTCAGACAGGGCACCCTATACTGGCTGCTTGTTGATTGATTTTAGAGAGTCTTTTTCTTTTTAGTAAGTGTGTGGTTACTGTCACTTGAGACTTCATAATATATCACATTTTAAATAAAATTTGTTAAAATTAAACCGATCACCGTGGCGTCCCCTAACCCACGCCGTCAGTCTAGACGACAGCAAGGTCTACCTCCTCTCACCTTAGAGGAAAGATTGAACCTTGGTGAACCCGGGCCTTCTACGGAAGAGCAGTCTCCTTTGACTAATCTGGATCATCACATAGACCCTTATCAGCCGGAACTCCCGGAGGACCCTTTCACTGAAGGCGTTGTACCTAATTACAATCCTCCGCTCACTGATCCGTTAGGACCTGTGATAATCCAGATTCCTCCACGCCCAGATATGTCTGCGGCCACACCAACATCTATTTCACCACCAGCATCCATAGGGACGATGCCAATGGCAACCATCATTGGTTTGCCACCATCCTCCCCGCCGGTGGTCAGTTCTATGCCATTACTGGGTAACCCCAGTAGTCAACATATGCCTACCCCCAACCCTATGGTCAACACAACTGTCAGTAGTTTACCGAACCCTTCGGCATCTACTCCTACCGTGACCACGTTGGGGACCACGGTAGCTCCTCCCATGAGCACGACTACTTCAGTGCCCTTTAACAACCCTTTCGGTTGGAACCTTCTGTTGAGTTCAAACCCCCTGGCCACTATACCAGGGGGTAGTGTTATCAGTACACAGGTAGCAGGGAATATTTCTCTTCCTATGCAATCCTTAGGACAAATGGGACAACCCATTGTAAATACTATCCCCTTAAGTGGTTCAAACATAGGTGTGGGATCTATACCGTTGCCAAATTATGCAAGTACTAGTATGCCTCCGGGAAACTCTATTGCATCCATTTGGACTAACCAACCCCAACCTCCATCTGGAGTGGGAGGGCACTTTTACGCTGGGGGCAACCAACCATTTTCCCCCCAATACACTATGCCCTATGGACAACAACCGTATGTTCCTACTCCTCCACCTATGGGAGGTTTTTATCAAAGTCCCACTTACCCTTCTGGTAACACGTGGATGGGGGGACCCTATGGTCCAAATAGTCAGCCCATACTGCCTTGGTTAGACTCGGGGGCAAATCCACAATTGCCTTTCTTAGCAGCTTTGGACATACCCGACATCCATAAGCTGACAAACGACCCCATCAATCACAACTCGCTTTGGCCTCCTATACCGCATAAGATTCCTTCAGATATCCCGAAGTTCGACGGGAAGCATGGAGATGACCCAGCCGCACACATCACTACCTTCCATTTGTGGTCCATATCCAATTCCATGGTAGATGATAGTGTCCGCCTTCG